>JBAMBM010000839.1:0-673000 GCA_037043425.1 Hirtodrosophila duncani
GAAAGGTCTTATTAGGGTCTACAAAGATTTCTTATTAGAGATTTTTACAAGTTAAGATATTGAGATCGATATAGTTCAGGAATCGCACTTTATTATATATGTAATAAAATATGTAATAGATCGTGTTTAGCTTGAAATTCATATTCGTTTAAGGTTGATAAATTATCAAAATATTTCTCAAAAGGTGATTCAGAAATTGTCGGAAACGAGAAGTGAAACGAGAGTGAGATTGAGCAAAACGTCAGTGTATCCGACTGTGACAGTAGCTTTTATCCCATCAAATGGTATAGAGACGTACTGTATATAGAACTGATTTTGCAGGACCATCTGAAATAGGTTAAGCTACAAATCAGGAGGATCTAAGCAGTTTAAATATAGTGAGGACTCCAAGGAGCTGGCTTTCCAGAAGCAATTTATAACAATTTATACATTCCTGACACAACTCAGAAATATTTTCTTTAGAATCAGTCATATTGTCTTTGTTGTTTATAAGGAGATTTAAGAACTAAGCTTAATGAAATATCTATTTACTTATATCATTTATCGACAATGATCTGTCAACTATAAAGAGACAAGGAACTTAATTCAATGATCACAATTATGAGCAATGTTTGAAACTCCGCTCCGATGGGGCTGACAACTCAAAGCACTCAAGTGGCCGCAGATTCAGACATGGAAATGATTAACTAAGATAAATGGACTAGAATGGCTTTGCGATCAGAAAACACTTTTCCAGCACCGATCATGACGGCATATAAGTCGTTATACCGAGAGGTAATTATCAGGAAAGGGTCATAGATTGCATAATTTGAGATACACTGACGTAGATATAAAGTGAATCTACGGTGAATGTTAAAATTATGGCGAGCGAAAAGATCAGGAGACTCAATTGTACTATTAATCATACACTGTTGACGCCAACTACTCGCTGTGGAAATGCACTAAAGCACTTAAGAGGCAACCCTTTAGGCAGGTTCCTGTTCGGTGCCCTAGCGGTGACCTTGCCAGGAATAAGGAGGAACAGGCCAATGCGTTTCCACACCATTTGGAAGCTCGATTCACACCTCACGAATTTGCTACGTTGGAGCAGATCACGTAGACACAGGATAGTCTACAGACACCGTTGCAGATGTCACTACCCATTAGGCCAATCAGGGTTGAGGAGATAGCAGAGGTAATCAAGTCTTTACCTTCACACAAGTCCACTGGCATCGATAGAGTCTCTCATGCCACACTGAAGGCCCTGCCAACTCGGGCTATACTGTACATAGCACTAATTCTTAACGGTATACTGAGGGTACAATTTTTCCCAAAACAGAAGATGGCAGCAATCCTCATGATCTATAAGCCAGGCAAACTGGAAGTCGATCCTGAGTCGTATCCTCCAATAAGTCTTCTGCCTACAATATCAAAGGTATGGGAGAGGCTTGTTGCCAATCGACTTCGTAAAATTACAAGTCAATGCGATTTATTACCCGCTCACCAGTTTGGATTTCGGGAGGAACACGGCACCGTGGAACAGGTCCATAGATTGACGTGGCACATCTTACAGGCTTTTGATGACTTCGATTACTGCAATGCCGTCTTTATTGGCATGCAGCAAGCTTTTGATAGGGTCTGGCATGACCTCCTACCCGCGCCCTACTATGGTCTCCTTCGGTCATATCTGGAAGGACGTGAATTCAAGGTCAGGGTCAGGGACACCTACTCGACACCTTGCCAAATGAGAGCTGCAGTTCCGCAGGGCAGCGTTCTTGGCCCGATGCCTTACTCGATATACTCGATACGATATATATATACGGATGATATTGCTGTGCCTTACAACTCTAAATGCCACTTCGAAACAGCAGCTGGATTCCAGGGCTATCTAGATATTCTGGCAGCTTGGTGCAGGAAGTGGAATCTGAAGATCAACCCCATGAAGACGACTAACTAATCAGTTGTTGTACATACACCACACCGTGACACTCTGCAATTTAATAGTGAAGGTAGATCAAGTAGCTTAAGTCTACTAGAAGTCGTAGGTTTTGATCCAAACTTAGACCACGAAGAGCAAACAACAGAAATTGTTTTCGAACAGATTCTATCTGGTCCTGGCAATTAAGGTACTGAGGACACCAGACGCAAGAAAAGTATTCAAGTGTTTTTCGAACGAGAGATACATAAATGACCCTTAATCATCTCTGGATCATCTTTTTATGAATCCTAAGATACTCTCGGAGTTGTTAACGATAGTGGAATTCTGCATGCTTAATCATAAGTTCTGGGCAAATAGAACACCTAAATCATTAAGGGAAGAGGTGCAATCTAATTGATCGATATAGTGAAATTAGCTCGATATAACGACTTCACTTTGCTTGATTGAGATTGCTGTGATTGAGGTATAACATGTTAGTGGAGCACCAATTGCTCATCAGATTGATGTCTTGCAGTAAGAGATGCTGAATGCAGTTTTCATCAGACGTCACACAAAGTTTTACATCGTCAGCCCTTTTGAGAATTTAAAAGAATGAATGATCTCTCGCAATTCATGAAAAGTTTGAACAGAAGTGGACCCAGATGACTCCCCTGCAGTGCACTGGATGTAACACTACTTATTTTGGGTAAATAGTTGGAGATATATAAGGATAGCAGTGGATGAAATCCAAGAAGAAATCAGTTTTCGAGGAAAGAGCTGTTGCTTTGGTAAAATTGGTGGAAGAAGCCATCTCATAGAAAGGGTGAGAATTCAAGCAAATTTATAGAAGTTGAGCGGCGTTTCAGAAAGCCATGTTGATGAGGTCAAATCAAGGAGCTACATATATGTTGAAGGTGCTTATCTGATATTTTCCTGTTGAGTTAGGAATGGCAGATAACTTGGAAGTGGCACGCTAGTTCTCTTCTCCACGCAAGTTTTCTCTGCAGCCTTTTTGTGAAATGAAATTATCAACGATTTTATCCAGACGTTGGGAATGAATCCCGATTGTAAAGACATATTAAAAATATCCATTGACGTTTCTTTCAGAAATCAACGAAAATCTTCCAATATCTTTTCCATCTTCCATCACTTTTCAAAGTCTCTAAAGGTTTCCATATCATTCCTTTCGATGTTCAAATTGTTAGTGCCTTAAATTTAGCTCCCAGCTTTTTTATACACAGAGAACCTCTTCGATAATATTTTGATTGCTTTGCAACTTAAATGGAAAGAAGTATTATCATATGTAAAGTAGAAAGCGCCATCTCCATATACCTCATCTCTGGCGAACCAAAAATTCATTCATTGTGGATGCATTCGCTACTTCTGAGTCCTCCAATAGTTTCCCAAATTTGGTAGATTTTCACTCTACCGAAACTTCATCATTTCCTAAAACGAATTCTTTTTTGTGAATGTGAAAACGTCCCCATAAAAGCTGCAACAAGTTTCTCTTTCTTCCAAATGTGTAAATTTCGAAAATCCTTCTCTAATTGTCCTTTAAATCCCTCTATATAAATTTGCTAGCAAAAAAAACACAACACCCAAACTACCCCCCCTCTGCCTAGAGCTTTCGCCCTTGGATTTCACACGCTTCCAAGCCATAAATTCCAATTAATTTGTCGCATTTTATCTGCTCGACCTTTTTTCATTTCTTTTGCTTACTTTCGTTTTTATTATCATGTCACTGGCAGCCCCCCTGCCCTGCATTACCCCTCAGTTGACCAAAATAAAAGCAAATCATTGTTTTATGGCAATTTAATTTTGTTTTTTTTTTTGCACAATAAATATTTAAAAGCAAGCACAAATTTATTGCAGAGCCCCGAAAGGACATTCAAATTCAACTGAGAGTTGTTTTATTTATTTATTAGGGTTTATTGTGTGCTTTCTTTTAAAGGAAATGCTTAGGCCAGGATGTGAGGACTCAATGTCCCAATACAGCTTGCCAGAAGTTTCATTAGAAATGTGTCAAAAATGCCATAAAATATGCAATAATGGTGAAGAGAGGCAGCTGCACTAGCCAGAGGGGAGGACGAGAAAGCTGTAAGGATATTACGTATACGTATTCCCCTTTGTGCACTAAGCATTTGCTGCAGGAGAACGCTTTAGAAATCAACGAATAAGAAAAAGTACCAGCAACTATGCCATAAAATGCCAGTTCAAGTCAGACACAACAAAAGCAGCTAAACAGCCAGCAGACTGCATTGAGTGCAGTGCAAGCATAGGGGCAAGGATAAGGGTAAGGACAAACGAGTCAGGCTCCTGCTCCTTGTGGCTTTATTGCATGCAAATGTATGTACAACAGCACAGACAGTTGGTCGAGACACGTGAAATGATGTGCAAATCTTATTAACAATTGCTGCCACAAGCAGCACCACAGTTGAGGGTTAGTTTGGTTGCTGGTCCTGTGTCCAGGCTGTGGTCCTGGCTGGTTGCATTCCACCCGCCTTTGGTAAATCGCCATTGAGTGCCAGTCGGCCCCTCTGCCTCTTGGGACTACTGTGAGTGGCATTTGCGGTTGTGAGAGGTGCCAAGGCAAGGATATGCAAGGATATATGTGTACTACCAAAAACCAGCTGTAGTTAAAGCTATCCTTGTGTTTGGTGAAACCAAGGTAACATCATCTATATGAATCGGCATTAATTGGGTATAAAACAAATATACAGCCCTGTTTTCGTTTACCTTTTCCATTTGAGTCATCCAGTTTACTTTTCGATTAGTGTAGATTCATATAAGCAGATTCACACGTTTAGCCTTGTAGCTCCAGAAATCAAAAGTAAATCACTATTTTCCTACTTATTGCGTGTACTTTTTCACCAGACATAAATTTTTATGTCAATTTCAAATTTATTGGCAAGAGTTTTAAGTGTTAATTGATATATCTCACGTGTAAGTTTATTTAGGAATATTTTTCAGAAAAATTTAACAAATTTCTAGCGTGCATAAAGTATACAATAAACGTGGATTGAATCCACTTGGATTTTTTGATGTTCATCGTTCAGTCTCGTTCTGTCCTTTGGCATCACAGCACGATTTGAAGTGGATGTGGATGCAATTCCAATACGGTTTACTTTTACTTTTCGCATGGGAAAGAATAACAGGCCTAATTAATGCCCAACCGCGTCTAAATTGACATTTCCAATCCATGTAGATGAGGAAAATATATCTACTTTATAGAATGTAGTTTCTCTTTTGTAAGAAATATCTTCTATGTTTCAGAAAGTATTTCTAAGTAATAGAAAATATTCTTAAATCTAGAGAAACTCTCTTATGAATAGTGCAAATCTCATTTAGCTCAAATTTTAAGGCAATTTTTAAATTTAAGGGCGATTTTTGACTGTTTCTTTTTTGAGCGTAGTCTGAAATGTATTTTTTCAGGTGTAGCAATAGGCAGCGAAGCAATCTTCTTTCGAATTACCTTCAAGTACTTTGTGCATGAATTCTGATATACAAACTCACAAACTTTCATATACAAATACATGGACATACATACAACACATTCCCATTCCAAGCAATCTGTTTGTGAGTGAGAGAGAGAGAGACAGAGAAAGAGAGAGAGAGAGAAAGAGAGAGAAAGAGAGAGAGAGAGAGAGAGAGAGAGAGAGAGAAAGAGAGAGAGAAAGAGAGAGAAAGAGCGAGAAAGAGAGAGAGAGAAAGAGAGAGAGACAGAGAAAGAGAGAGAGTGCACAGTGTTCGCGCAAATAACGCTGCTTGGCTTGCAAATAACATTTTGTTAGCGCCATCTATTGTACAAAGTTTTCATATATATGTCTTTATATGAAGCTATATGTTATAAAGGTCCGATTGTAATGATTTTTACATATGAACATCTCACAGCAAATGGAAGATTATGACGGAAAGCTTCAAAACTGAGGCAGAATTTCGCATAGAAACAGACACGGACATTTCTATATCGACTGATGCTGATCAAGAATGTATGTATGTACTGTATGTCGTCGGAGATGCTTCCTTTTATGCTTTACAAATATCGCGACAAAATTATGTTAAAAAAAAACTTATGGTTGTTGTCGCTTCGTAAAGTTATAAATATGACTTCCATAAACAACTCTCTATAAGAAAGTACTCCAATAGGTGTGGATCCTCTTCTCACGCTTGCTGTCAGCTCATCCCATTGCCATCGCTCTCAGCTGACTACACTGATTACACTAAGATCTTCCAATTGAGTAGGTTATTTTGGGCCTATAAAAAGCAGCTAGTTCTTTTGCACATGTATAGGAATATATATATATGTATATATCGGAGAGACGTTTGTTTCGTTTGGCTGGTCTGCCATGCTGATGCATATGCTTATCGTTGAGCGGAGAGAATTCCAACTTGCTCGTGCAACTGTCTGAACTCAAGTGCCGTGACTTTCATAATTACGCACTGATCTACGCTTCTGTTTCGTTGCCGACGCAAGTTGGACTTTACTCACCGACAGCGCGCTTGCTCCTTCGCCTCGCTTAACGGTACTATGTTTTTGTCATTATTCTACGTCTCAATTCTTAGAACTTCCAAACTGCACATAAGCATCAATCATGTCACAACATGCCAAAACCACTGCACTGCAGCGACTTGCAAACACACGCACAATGGTCAAGCTGCGTTTATTATGCGACATATATATAAGTTTATAAATTAAATTATTGTTATAATATTTAGCACTTTTTAATTTTGAAATACATTTGTAAATTTAACTTAAAAATATTTCCTAAATATTTGCTTTCAAATGTCCTATTCTATTTTCCACCCTATGTCCTCACTTTATCTAGCAAGTTTTCCCTACAGTCTAACCCATTCATATGCAGATTCCGATTATTTCGCTACACATCACACCTGCGGTTGGCATTAGCAGGGCCCAAAGGCAAGTCAACTCCTTTTTGCCTATTCAAAAGGCAAATTCAATGTGACAACAGACCAACGCCTCAAGGAATTTCACCACAGATAGCAGCAGGGACCCTCAAGGCGTAGCCCAAAAACGAAGGAAAAAAAAAAGGAGAATAAAGAATATTCAACTCGACTCAATACAAAATCCATTAAAATATCAACAAAACTCAATGATGAGGACATCAAAATGTAATTTTCAGCCTCCAGCACAGCCTGTGCATAATAATGAGCTGTCTGAGTGTGTGTGTGTGTGTGTGTGTGGGTGTGTGTGTGGGTATGTGTGCTGCTGAGGTTTCTGCTTTTTTTATGGCCCTAAGCCTTTTTGGCCTTTTCAGAAGACCGCAGGTGTGTATGTAGGTAGATGATGATGATGATATTATGGCTTGCTTCATAACAATTATCAATGGATTAGCTAGAATTTTATGTGAATTATGTGTTGCCTAATACGAGTTTATACATAAGGTGGGGGGAGCCTTCTCAGGAAAATATGTGAATATGTTTCAAAATGATGATACAAACTCTTAATGGGTAAAGAAAGCTAATAATTTTCACATATTTGTGTTGCTTTTTTGGCTGAGTTTAGAATTATATCGTTGAGTAAGGAAACTATAAGCCAATCTAGAAGCTTAAATAGTCTGAAACTTAGCTAATTCCAAATGATTTTTACTTGGACTGCTGATGTATTATATAAATTCCATTAAGTTCCTTGGTGATATCTAGACATTTCCACACCAAAACTTGAAGCAAAGAGCTTCTAAAACACTTCGTTTCTTATTAAGAAGAAGTATGACTACAAAATTACCCAGCAAGTGTGAAGGCTATAAAGTCTTTCCAACTCTAGGCTAACGATCTCTATTCTAAACTTACATAAATACAATTTCTACTTCTAAGAAACTTAGAGCATTCAGACCTTGAGGCGCTTTCATGGAATCCAAAGTAAAGCCTTTCTGTCAAAGAGATGAAAAAGGAATTTCTTAAGATAGTTTTCCATGATTTGGCATGCTTTGGGTTCTGTGGGCTATCGTGGAAGGCTGAGCAAAAACTGGCTAAGAACAGGGCCCATAACCTGTTGGAGAATAACTCCATAAAGAGGCAATTTAGAAGTTATCTTCTATTGGGAGGTATCTTCTATTCAGAGGTATCTTCCCCATGAAGCTAATACATAACCTAAAAAGAACCCTCTCATCTCACTTTCTTCACCTCTCTCTTTCCTATGATTCAAATTATAATCTAACAACACTTTTCTTATAATTTAAAAATTTTACTCTTATGAATATATATAATTCTTATTAAAGACTAGCTGAGTCCCTAAACTCTACTATTTCGACTAGCTTGAAAATATCTTCAATCCCATAACTTCCCCTTCTTTTTCTAACTTAATCTTTTCTCCTCATTTTGATTGCTCCAAAAACTGCATTTAACATTTATTAATCTAATAAACATGTTCAACATTTTTCTCAAACATTTCAGTTTTTATTTCAGCCATTTTCCGGGCCCGTTTTTCGTTTATATAAATTTGATGGCTCAATTCAGTTGCCAGACCCATACATTTGCTTTCTTTTTTATATAAAATTTCATTGATTTTCATTACGTCATCAACGTTGGAAGGGAATTTCCGTTTCCGATTAAATTCCAAAGCCAACATTTGACAATGTCAGGGCCGCCTTTGAAATTGAAGTTCAAGTGCAACTTTTGGCCATTTTCTCTACACGTGTCTGTCATTTATATAAATAAGCTGAGCACACTCTCAGCACCAGGAGTGCAGGGAAACCTTTGGAGAAGGAGAACTTTGTGCTGGAAATGTAACCAAATTATTTTGAACAATGTTTGCCCACAAGGCAACAACAACTGACAGCAACTAATTGCAAGTTATTTCTGCCAGAATGCCAGGATATGCCTTTATACTCTTTGCTTGCCTTTTGCTTTTTTCACTCTTCCTTTGCAGACTGCAGGAGCACTTTACATTATTCTCGTATCCATGTGGCCATGTTTTCTGCCACAGATAGTGGAGTGTGGAGTGAGACTTTTCCTGTCCTGCCTTTCAGCGCCTGACCTGTGTCTCTCTGTGCGAATAATTTGCTGTTGTCGCCGGCGAAAGAAATTAAAAATCGGTCGAGAGTTATTTATAACACGCCAACTGCTTGCTGTTGGGGAACTCTGTGCTCTTAAAGTCAGCCACACTTGCTTCAAATTCACAAGCCAGATGTCTCTCTCTCTACTTCTCTTTGTGGCTTTGTGACAAATGTATCTGTTGCATGCAAGCATTTGTTACTTTGTATCTGCTTGGCTGGCACAAAGACATCTCAGATTGAATTTTAAATAATAAATAAGCTGGCAAGATGACAATCGAATGTTGGAATGTTGCAAGCAAGGAAATCAGCCAAAGGGTGTGCCAAGAATTTTAAAGATTTTCAAGAATTTGTAAAGAAGAACTTAAATCGGTTTCCATCATCAAGCCAAAGTAAATCTCTAATAAACTTATCCGTCAAGGCAACTCAATATATTGCCTTTAAGGACTCGAAAAATACCCACATATTGCTTATACGTCTCGTTGCACAGCTTTGCGGTTACGCTGTGTACGTGTTGCAGTTATCCCATCCTGCTGCTGCCACACATTTCCTTGCCTCGCTGGCTGTCATTATTAATGCGTGTAATTAGCGCACTTTATAAAGATTGATTGGGGGAGGCTTTGTTTCGACAGCCAAAAGGCGTCGCACAACACATACGACTCACGCTTACATGGGGGAAACCACAGGGTAAGCAAATACAAAAGATATCACACACATGCATATACATAGACAGACAGCTGTTGTTATACATATATATATATACATATATACAGATTACGTAATATGCGCCAGTTGTTTATGTGCCACACGCATGACTTGAGCGTAATTTCTTTCGTTTTTAATATGAGAAGGAGAACAACAAGAAGGATACTTTTTCTCTGGCATAGCCAAAGCTGAAATACTCTATTAAAAGTCAATGAAGGAATGAAGGATGTGGTTCATAGAAGTCATAATAGATAGATATTGTAACATTATTAATTAGGTGGTTCTGTCTGGTGGCTATGTCTGGTTTTTATACCCTGCAGCTATAGTAGAAGGCTTTATAATGTTTTCGAAGTATATGTAACAGGCACGAAGAAGCATTTCCGACCACATAAAGTATATCAGCCGAGTCCATCACTTATTTATTTCATAGCGTTTGTCTGTCTATCCGTCCAGATGTATGAAAATCTAGACTTCTGCCGATAAAAACTTCAAATTTGCATATTAATCTTCCACTTTTTAGGGTGGCCCCCATGTCATTCTCTCACAGCTTTCTTGTTTTTCATTGCAATTGAACCAAATTTGGGGATTATGTGCTCTAGAGGTATCTACATCAACTCACCAAATTTTATTCGGATCGGACAACCATATCATATAGCTCCCATAGAATTCCCTTTTTTCGGAATGAATAAAACATTTTTGTTTTTCATCTAAATCGATCCAAATTCGGTTTGTATTCTTTTTAGGATGCCTTACGTCTGTTGACCAAATTTTATCAGGATCGTGAAATTACATTCTATAGCCCCATAGAACCGATTTTTTCGAAATGAACAAAAAATGTTTGCTTTTCCTCCACGTCGAGCCAAATTTGCTTTGTTTCCATATCGAAGGGCCCCCCACATTCAACGACAAAACTTTATTCAGATTAAGCAACTATATCATATAGGCCCCATATAACCGATTTTTCGGAATGAACACCAAATGTTGGTTTTTCATTCAAATCAAACAAAATTTGATTTTTATCTATTTTATGAGGCTCCATATTTACAGACAAAATTTTATGTAGCATTATATAGCCCTCATAGAACCAATTTTTTTGTTCATCCAAATCTAACAAAGTTGGTTTTTATTCATTTAAGGAGGCCCCACGCCTGTTTGCCAAGTTTAATTCAGATTTCCACCCCATGAACTATATATATTCTTAATCGGAACCCAAATAATTCACTTGCCAGTTTTAGAGCTGACCTAAGACCCATCATAAGGAATCAAAACAAACACCAAAACGCTCTCTATTTATTCCCTTGTATACTCTTACTCTGTTTCTTTCTCTCTCATTTAAGTCCATTGACCGAATTTAATGAGGATCGGTCAGCTATATGTTATAGCAGCTTTGCTAAGTACAGAGTTTTTTTTACTGTTGAGCAAGCTCGACTGTAGCGTTCTTACTTGTGTTTTTAAAATGCTAATTCCCATATAATTGGGATTTGGAAACTAATTCCATCGAGTTTATCCTCTGTGTCTTATTTTAATCCCCTTAAAATTCTCCTAAAAATGATAACGTTAATCTTGACATTCTTCTGTGACCACATTTAATTCTGAGGTTACTTGCATCCTTTTCAACTTCTTCTAAAAACAGTCACAAGTTCAGTCTTGGCCTCTGTCTTAGCTTTCTTGCCTTATGCCATCTCATTAGTAACACAGTAGCTTCTACCTGTACCTTCTTTATTTCATTGTCTGTGAAATTTGGTTCTATGTCTTTGTATAAAATATCCATTTGATATCCAATGAAAGATAATTGTATTTCTCAGTTCTCAATTTCCCAATTTCTCAGTTCTATAATCCCAGTTCTACAAGTCAAATGCTGTTTAGATATGTTGCCAGCTCCATAACAAAGTTAGTAACCCCTAAGTTCGTTAGAGAGAGCTTCACAATCAGGCAGCCCACACACACACATACTCATGCTCTCATTCTTTTATTTTCACTTCAGCTGTTAAAGAAGTGGGATTTATTGTTTTATTAGCAAGCCGGAAAATTGCTAAGGAATAAAGAAAACCAAAACAAGTGGAAATCAAGTCAAGCATTTCTGGAAACTAAACATAGAATTCTGGTTAAGTCCATTGCTTGTATAAATTTAGAAATAAAATGTATATAAAGTTACTGTTGAAATCTCTCATTTTATTTTATGAACTTTCTTGTTTTATTGTAAATACTTGAACCTAACGCTTATGCTGATCTATTAAGCCGCTCACCTACCAGTTTGACCCCTGCACAACTTCATTCGAACTTGCCTTATTTTTCGAACGTGTATTTACGAGCCAAGTACACATGTGTGTGTGTATATTTATGTATGTGTGTGTAGCTGTATCTATTATCTGATTCAATCTCAAGTGTTCTATTTACTGCACTGCCTCGTTAGAGAATTCTGAGTACATTTCTTTGTGGTTAGGTGGCTTTTTGTATGCCCTACAAAAGTGGTTTATTGGTTTAAGTTAATGAATGAGACATTTTTAGGATGAATTTTCAATACAATTTTATAAATATTCCAAAATATTGTCGTGAGTGAGCGAAGAAAAGTTGGACTTGTCTTCTTTCAGCTGCCATTGAAATACTTTACGATTCCGTCGGTTTTCATGATTTCGGCCGCATCTCACTGTTATTAAAACCAGCACTAAATTAATCACAAAAGCAAAAATTGAAGCTAGGCTGACCTTACAGTTGTTTCAGGACCTGCCAGAGTCAATGATCAGAAGGCTTGCTGCTTATTAGCAGCTGAAACAAGTAATAACTCCTCCAAATAAGAAGTTTTCCCATAGTTAGCCTTTCATATAAGACCTAGTCATAAGCTGCACATCTCTTAACATACCTTAACATAACTTGAAGTTGAACGTGAAGTTGATTTTCTGAAATTGGTGGTTTAAAGGAATACTGATTGATTCAGAACTATTCGCCCTCAAATGTCCCAGTTTCACCTTCTACTTTTCTTTTATCACAAATCAAAGCTTCTACGCTTCAAACTTCACAGCTTCAGTGTGAGTTCAGTGTGCTTCTAAGCAAATTCGAGTCAGTATCTATACAGTTAAATATATTTTAATAGTACGTTTGAAACGATTTCTAAAAAAGTTCTTGTCGATTCAGCTGCAGTTAAAAAATTTGTCCTTACTTTTAAATTTGCCCTTCGTGTTCATCATGCTGCTCAACGTTTGCCCCATTACCAACAATCAAAACTCTACAAATCTATCCCGATATGAGCTCCTCGATTGGTTGAATGGACAACTCTGCTGTAATTTTAAGAAAATTGATGATCTGTGCACTGGCGCTGCCTTCTGCCAGCTTTTTCACATGCTGCGTCCCGAAGCCATCAATCTGAAGCGTGTCAAGTTCAGGACGAACATTGAATGGGAATACATACAAAATTTCAAGCTACTGCAAGTAGGCTTCCAGCAGGAATATGTTAAGAAAGAGATACCCATTGAGAGGCTGGTCAAGGGACATTACCAGGACAATCTGGAGTTTGTGCGATGGTTCAAAACGTTCCATGATCTTAACTACGAGGAAGGTAGCGTCTACGATGCGAAAGCAGCACGCGATCATCAGATATTTGGAGTGGAACAGACATGGCTGAAACCGAAACAAATTCGTTTTAGTCATACTGCATTGAATTCAGTAAATTCATTGAAGGCCAGGAATGTATCGAATGCTTCTATCAAATCTGAGATGATCAGCGGAGTCAAGGGAAGGAACAAAAAAGGGAATATTGAAAGTCAGCTGGAAGCTCCGGGTATGGTGGTAACTCTTCCTCAGAAGCGAACAATAGCTGTAAAGCCAACTGTAAGAGTTTTCCAAGCGAATTTGGAAACTCAAACGAACAATTCAAGTCAAACTTTGACTGAAGTTCCATCTCATGCTGCGCCATCGGATATACCATCTCCTAACATTGAATCGGATCTAATGGAGGCTGGTGTATCATATTTACCACTGCCTCCCTCTGGAAATCAACCTCGCTATGTGGGAGCTGCTTCGAAAGACTTCTCCAATAAGAGTATCCAAGTTGATAACTCAAAAGCTAATCAAGATCAAAGATGTCATTTACAAGATAATGATGCTGAGCCAGCACGTTCTATACCAAATATTTGTAAGTGTCCATGCTGGAGTAAATGTTTTTGTGATGGCAAGATGCGTTTAGTAATGCATGCCGATAAGTATGAAAAGAGTAATCGGCTCATAATCAAAAGCGTTCAAGAACGAATTAATCAAATTATTCAAGAAGAGACGCAAAAAGAAGTCACTAGTGAAAGTGAAATTGGAAAAAGCGACTCTTCAGATCTTCCAAGCGTTGATACCATCTCGTACAAATGCATTTGCATTCGGCCAAATAAGATCTATGAATGCCAACGTTGCCTTCATTATATTCAAGGCCGCTTTGCCGAAGTATGCCAGATACATGCAATGGCAAAGTTCCCTATGGATTTTAGCCAGTGCCCGTATTGCTTGGCTCCAATACAAGAAATCAAAGAAGCAAACCTAAGCTTAGATGAGTTTCAAAAGATTGAAGAGGCCAAGCTACCGAAGGACCCCGAAGAGTTCTAAGTTGAGTTTGAAGCTGTCCAGTTACTCTTAATACAAGCAACTTCTCACATAATACATATTTGTTTATAAACTGATTTCTGTTTGTTGCCGATCGAATAAAAATGTCAAATTTATGGCTTATAAACTGCATTTGTATGATAACAATAATATGTATTCACATAAGATCTAACTCTAATACATTCATATTATCACACTCAAGGGGACAGCTACCTCGAATCTCCCGCAACACAATTGATATTCAGCCCAAGGCAATAAAACTATACGATTATAATTTGGACGAAATTTGCAGCCACAAGATTGACACAGAGCACAGTAAACTATGCAGAACCACAGGCAGAGATGAGTTCAAGGAGCGACTTCTAGAAACTTGGACTGTTAATTCTCGACAAACACTTCGTAAAGTCCTTGCCAATATCAGTCGAGACTAAGGTGATTTTCTGGCGAGTTTTATTTATTTACTAATATTTAATTTAATTATAATTTCCTTTAAAATTTATCTCCAAACGATTTTCTCTAAAATATTCGAGCTTGCCAAGTCAATTTCAGCCCTTCTTCTATCTAAGTAGGTCATCTATAGCTTCTCCCTAGCTCAAGCATCTTTTACTATCTCATACTTTTGCTGTCTTCAGCAATTTTTATGTGTCCTCCCCTGCTGTCTTAATTCCAAGCAGCTTATTTGAGAGGCCTCCTCCAACAATGGCCCAGCATGTGGTTTCCTTCCTTTCATTTCAAGAGCCTGCATTTATATCTGGCCTTGGGCCCATTCCCCTAAGCCAGCTAGCTCTTGACTATAACTGAATACACACTTACACATGCACAACAACAGCAACATATAGGCATGTGTGCGTATAGTTAGTCGCTTGGTTTATGTGCTAAGCATTTACACTAATCATGCCAATTCCAGCTACATTTTTATTGGGCCCCCCAAACATCCTAAAACCGAAACAAACCCAAGCCTAAACCGCTCATTAGCACGTTGAGTGCCTGCCTAATGAGAGTGACCAAATTTGTGTTGCCTACTTTTTGGCTCTGTTAGTTAACATTGAAGCGAGTGGAGAGACTGTACGCGTCGTACTTCAACTCTAGTAGCTAATCAAACAATTTTGGCATTTGCATTAAATTTGCATTCCGTGGTTTTGTAAATTACAACAACATCAAAAGCAAGAAACGCAAAACAAAGCAAAAAGTAAAACAAAGAAACAACAGAGGCAGCTAAGCAGACTATGGAAATGGCAATGGCGAGAACAAGAAATTGAGACAATTGGCTGAATTGTCTACCAGCTTGACAATTGTCTTTGCCTTGGGGCTAGTAATTTGAAGCGTTTGTCAACACAAGAAAAAAGACCAAAGTTTTACAAGTAAAAGTTGAAAAGTTGTTGAGGAAGTGGGCATATGCCGAGGCGCCATTTTAAA
Organism: Hirtodrosophila duncani; assembly: GCA_037043425.1. NCBI lineage: Eukaryota > Metazoa > Arthropoda > Insecta > Diptera > Drosophilidae > Hirtodrosophila > Hirtodrosophila duncani. The sequence continues at coordinate 15,610 of JBAMBM010000839.1, forward strand.
GCAATGCCTTTTGTGCAGAGTTTTTAGAAAAGTTGTGGCGGCACTCAGTAAGTGAAGGTTTGTAAATCTAGAGAGATTTGAGACTCACTTGCATGTAAAGAGAGTAACAATAGTGACGAAAGGTATTGTTAAGGAGAATAGATAGCACAGAGAATCTCAGGTATAATTAAAATTTAGAGTGATGTGGAAGAGATATTGATCAGATCAGCCCAGCGAACGTGGGGACTCTTCTCATCTTCTCGGCCATCTTTGACCAGGCGAAGCTAACTTTCTTTACTTGTTTTACATACGATCTTTATGAAAGCACTGAGCGAAGTTAGAAGATCATATGTACACTCTAGGAGCCTTTAATTCCCTTACCTTGATGTTCATGAGAATAACTTAAGATTTGATTTTTGCTCTTGCTAAGTCAGCAATCAAACAAAGTCAGCTTTCATTAGACAACATCCACAAGCCCGCCACATTTACCAAGCCCCTCCCCCTCTATTCCCTCTTTCACCCTAAAACCATATAAATTAAATCAGTAAAATAAAAGCCAGCATCGCATTCAAATGCAAAAAGCCAAAACCAAAAGCCCAATCTTTCTCCACAGCCACTTTCATTCACCCACAACATTTTCAACGGCATTTCATCTAAATGTTAATAAGTCTCCGTGTCTCCAGGTTTCGCTGCTGCTGCTGCTGCTGCCGCTGCTTTAACAAGGTGTCAGAGGGCACCACGAACGACGCCCAGGCATTTTCCACTTGGCCGCACTGATTGAGCAACTCCCAGCCAACAGCTACTAGCTAGTCGAGCTGCTTGCTGCCGCAAGAAGGATGAAGCTGATGCCTGGGCAGGGGGCAAATCCTGCCTGGCGGCGCCTTGAAGCATACATCCTGTTTATTGGACGACTGGCTTATTGATGAGTCTTGAAGCCAGCTCGACTCAGCTGTCTCTGTTTATTTTCTCGTGTTCTTGTGCTTTTTTTGTTGTTGTGGATTTAGGCTTCGTAAATAGTTAGTTGCGCCTAAATAAATGTGCCCCAAATCCGAGTGTCTGAAGTAAGTACTTGACACTAGGCCTGGAGGTATATATTTAGAATGTTTTGTTATTGATTGATTGACTTCTGAGAGTTCTTAGGCTTAAGCTGCTCACACGAAGATGGTGTGACAAAGTGTGTGGAGAAACAGTGAGAGTACAATTCGAATTTGGAATGTTCAAGTGTTGAATATCATACATCTGTGGTCAGCATAATGGACATATGTCTGCACTCTGTTTATATGTTTGATTTATCCGACTTCAACGACTATTTAACATAGCTGCAATGGAAGCAAACACACGTACTAATTTGCAATGTGAATTGTGTAAAAGCTTCAGCTGAACGGAATTTCCTTTCCTTTTTTGGTAGCGCAATGCCTTCATGCTAATGATGCAGTAGTTAGTACATATATATAGTATAGTATATAGTAAATATTCAACTCTCCGCACATAAGGTCAGAGTAGATTGAACAATCAGAAGCTTTGAAGTTCTTTCTAGAACTTACAAGCATAGTCATTGTATGGCTGCGCCTAGTTCTAGTGCTGTTGCAAAGCCAACCCCTAAAGTAGGCAATACAAATGTGCATTTCTCTTGCACTTGCTTGCCGCTTACAATTCTCAGTTGGTTCTAGCTGTTGGCTCATGGAGTCGAGTTTTGTGCAACCTCTTAAGAGTAGGAAAGCAAAAATTTCCCTCTAAAATTATTTTCTTGCTGTTTGTTCTTTTGTTTGTTTTTTTTTGTATATTGATTTTGGAATTTTCTTCTTTATATACCGTCAACTTATAATTTCCGTTATGGTAAGTGTAATAGTCTCTGTACTTGTTTGTCTAAGGAACTTTAAAATAATTGTAGCCCTTTTTATTGTGGGTTGAGATAACAGTTGTATAGCACATATATATACATACTTGCAGATAAGCTATATATGTTATAAGTTGGCGATTTCTTCAAACGAATTTAATTAATAGTACCGATTCTTAGCGATTATGAAACGTAAAATACTTCGTTCTTTCATTTCCCTATGTAGAATCTTGGGGGAACAGATAGATAGTTTCACTGATTTCTGTAACTGTATGACATGAGTTACTAGATGAAACTAAATCTATCAAGGAAATTATTTGATCGCTTAAGACATTTAAATAAAATGTAATGCCAAATTTGATCAAAATCAAAGCTATGCCAGTTTAAACAATTCTTAACTGTTTCGAAAGGACATTCTTTTAGGATATGGGCAATAGATGCTATTGCGCGTCTGCAGAGGGGACAGGTGTTGTCTGATGACAGGTTGAGGTAGTGTTGGTGTGTCAGGTTGGTATGGCCAAGTCTGAGCCTTGTAATTTTAATTTGGTCGTATCTTGACATTGTATTAAATAGATTTCCTTCCTTTTGATTTAATTCCTTTATTTTTTAGTGGAGCAGCAAAGGTGCCGCTTCCAACGTTCAATTGAATCTGTTCTCACATTTTTCCTTAAGTTCTAAGTAAGCCGAAGTCCCATAACTGCGCTGCCTGCAGTTGGACAGCAGAGCGACGGTTATGTATATTCTATATAGTATGTGTATGTAATTATGCATATACATATATATGTACAGACGGTACATACTCAAGAAGTGCTTAAGTGAGGGATCTGGTTACCGCACTTGTGTATATTTATGATTGTATAAACATAAAAACATACTCTTACTTTTAAGTTGGGCATATGACCACTTGTTATATTGTATACTCTACAATACATGTGGGCATATGCTCATTTGACTACAACATTTTGTTATGTGATCTAAGATTGAGGCGCTGGTCATATTTAGATGCATCGATTGATACCAATCGGATGTGTTGTGCAAAGTAATATAGTTACTATACTGAGAACGTTTTTTAGATATATTTTAATAATGTCTTGGAAGTTGTAATTTGGGGTAAGGATGAGTGGGAACTTAGATGCAATTTTTTCGCGGCGCTCTCAGCTAATTCATTACCTCCGATACCTACATGGTGGACTGGATTATAATCTTCTTATTTGTTGCTCTCCGATATCTGTGGTAGAATATGGATACCAAATCATTCGTCAGCATCAGCCCAACTATATCCAGAATAAGGAATGCTTCTGGGGAAATGTGGCCACTCGTCAGGCTGGCACATCCTACAGGCTTTTGATGACCTCGAGTACTGCAATGCCGTCTTTATTGACATGCAGCAAGCTTTTGATAGGGTCTGGTATGACCTCCTACCAGCGCCCTACTATGGTCTCATTCGGTGATATCTGGAAGGACGTGAATTCAAGGTCAGGGGGGTCAGGGACACCTACTCGACACCTTGCCAAATGAGAGCTGGAGTTCCGCAGGGCAGCGTTCTTAGCCCTATGCTTCACTCGATATATACTGCTGACCTACTTAGCCCTGACGATGACTACATGGACGAACCCTTGAAGGCTCTTATTGCAACCTATGCGGACGATATTGCTGTCCTTTACAACTCTAAATGCCACTTCGAAGCAGCAGCTGGACTCCAGGGCTATCTAGATATACTGGGAGCTTGGTGCAGGAGGTGGAATCTGAAGATCAACCCCATGAAGACGACTAAACCTTGCTTCACTCTAAAAAAAAGGGTAATATCGGGCACTCCACCTGTTCAGCTGAAGGAAGTTACACTGGAACAGCCATTGCAAGCGAAATACCTTGGAATCACATTGGACAAACACCTCACTTTTGGGCCACACCTGAAATCTGCGGCCAAAAGGTGTGGGCAAAGGATTCAACAAATAAGGTGGCTGATAAGGTGGCTGATAAGGTGTCACTTAGAGCTAAAAGAGCAGTCTATGTGCAGTGTGTAGCCCCGATCTGGCTTTACGGGGTACAGATTTGGGAGATCGCCGCAAAATCCAGCTATAAACGTATCCAGGTATTGCAGATAACCAACTGCCCATGGTACGTGCGCGGCTCCACCCTTCATCGTGATCTCAATCTGCATACCGTGGAAGAGCAGATGTGATGGCACACCAGCAGATACAGTGACAGACTGTTGAGGGACCGCAGTATGCTCGCAAGAGGACTACTCCCCTCCAGGCCTTTAAAAGATTGGGGTTTGCCAAGACAATTGGTCAACCTATTGTGAGGTCTCCTCACTCATAAGTCCTAGTGCGAATTGCATGAGGTTTGGCTCTCTTTATATCTCTTTATATTTTTAAGCATCCTGGCATATTCTTCTGTAAATCAGCAGAGACTAAATCACCATTAAATCTATCATAATAAATCCGTCTATAAACATTGTCACGCCAGCAATAAATTCACAACGAAAATTCGCACCCAAAAAATATTTTATATTTACCCAACCCAAAAAAAAACGATGTTAATAAAAAATTCATGTAACTAATTTAAATGCATGAGAAATTCACAGACATGCACAGACGACACACTCACACACTCACACATTGACAGTTGCGCATATTAAATAGCAAAGCTTTTTTTTATTATTTTGTAATTTTTTCCTTTTAAATTAAATTAAACGCATTAAATATTGAAGAGTTGCGGGCAATTTTACGATAATATTCGTTTTACAATTTTTAGCAGTATGCAAATGTGGCAAATTAATTTTGCTGCTCAATCAACAAATAAAAAGCAAACAATTAATAATAATTTTGTTTGCATTTTCATACAAAAACCAAACCAAAATGCAATTTAAATTACAAAAACAACAACACGCCTCGACTTCAAAAAGTTCAAGAGAAAACTCGTTAGCCAGCAACTGCCAAGGTGAGTTGTAGTACAAAATGCTAATCGCGGGTTGAGCTACAAAAGTGAGGCCTCAACAAACTTGACGCACCTTAATGCTGATGAGCAGAGGGGCGGGAGTGTGCGATTGGAAGTAGACAAACCATCAATCTCAACCTTTTTCCTGACAACCGCGTAGAATGCGTAACTGACACGAAAAGCCGCCAGGGCTGAAACTTTCAACAAATTTGTTTGCCTTAAAGGCAAAGGAAATTTATGCCACAAGAAGAGAAAAACTGTGCCAAGGCAAAAGAAATTTAGGCTTAAAATAAACAAATATATACGGCTGAAGGGGGAGGAGGAGGAGGGTTAAGCAAAGGGGTATAGGAAATAGCTAAATATTGATTGATTGCCAGCAGGCGTGAATAAGAGTTTACTTGCCTTAGTGATTTCAGTTGACACAGTGATCCAAAAAGGAGATTCTTAGAAAGGTTTTAAGCGAGTTCCGAAACAAGCTTTTAAGGGAGACAATTAGACAGGGGTAAAACGAGGTCCAAATTAAGAAAAAAGTTAGCTTCAAAATGTGGTCCAATTAGAGGTGCTAAGAGAAGTCCAAAGAGTTGCCAAAAAGGAAGATTTAAGTGGGGTCAAGAAGGAGAATAATATGAAAATAAGGTGCAAAGGGAGGTCCCACCTGGGAACAGAGTTTGAGTTCTTCAAGCAGATCATATGAATAAACAAACGTCACTATATAAACGCGATTGGTTCAAAGCGAGGTTCAGGATAATGTAAAAATAAGTTCCAAATAAAGGTCCCAAGAAAAGGTCCAAAGTAAGCTATAAAAGAATATCCAGCAAGTGTTCCAAGGCGAGTTCCTAATAATGTTGAAAATAAGATGCAAAGGGAGTGATAGTATGATAAGAACACCTTTAGAAAGAGAGATGCAAAAGAAAACTTGAACTAATTTCCAAAAGGGAATCCAAAAGTGACCTCCACAAGAGAGCAATAACAAGTCGAAAACTATGATTCTCTGGCAACCAAAGCAAATTTTGCCGATATTTTTTCTTGGAAAATAAATTTTAATGAATCTGGAGTAAAATTTGCTAGGTTTCAGCTTAAGAACTTAATATAATTGACAATTATATGCTACGGGATTGTAATCAGTATTATATATAAAAGTTTATAATCATTTGGAGTCGCTTAACGCGGAGTTGAAATGATATGGGTAGACATGAGGAAAACCCTGGAACTAGGAAACAAACAACGGCATGAAATGGTCAATATTTTGCTTGTCCGGCGGTGAAATCAAATTTGTATCATGTTGTTTCAGCTGCAGCCGGACGTTTCTCTAATTCGGAATGCATTCTCACATTAAAAGTTAATTTGAGTTGTTTAATGTTAATGTTTTGGTGTTGACATAACATTGATAACAGCTTAACAATGCACAGTGGAGGTTATTTCATACGCTGCCAGAAGGCGAATCAAGAACCAGGAAATCCATAAAGAATTTTGAATAATTCGGGCCAGCGCAAGCCTCTATCGAAAGTCTATAACGAGATTGATCAACCATCAACTTCGACTCGCAAGCCTTCTAGTTTGAAAGCTAGGAGGTGGGTATAAACCTAAGAAAGCTGAAGAACAACATCGTCTTGTGTGTTGGGAAACATCCAAAAGCACCATAATCCTGGAGTCACCCCGCCAAATGGACATTGAAATACATGCCCAAGGCACTTAAGATTGATGATGGTGACATTAGTGAGCCTCAGCCAAACATGGGGGATCATTGGGATGCAGCGTCACTTAGCCAAGGACAATAATACAAATAAAAATGCAGCTTTAAATTTTTGCAATCGTGATCTCAGCTCACCTAGTTATCTGCATAAGGACATGGATATTGGCCCTACACCTACTCTACACAATGAGTTGCTTGACGATGATGACGAGATAAGAAGGGTGCTTTCAATATTCTTGGCTATGATTCGACCGTGAAAGAAAGCGGGAAACGTGATTGGGACACTGCATTTGGTGGAGATTCCAACTAAGAGAAACGACCGGCTGCAGCTAAACAGAATACGGATAATAGATAGTTCGACAAACTGAAGCAGCAAAATGAAGAGCTCAACATGGAGCTGCAAGCCAAGGAGTCGGAGGCGGCAAAGCAACTGCGGACACAAGCAGATGCTTCTGAGAAACAACTGTCGGAGCTGCAACTGTCGTTGAAGCGTGCCCATAACGAATACGTCGAGATGGAGAGCCAGAAGAATGGCGAATTAACGACACTCAGCTACAAATTGAGCCAAATATGCAATGTTTGCGACAAGGCAACGGATTGCACTATTTCCCCTGGCAGACATGTCTTCTGTGGTTACAATCAGCAACGGCCACTCCCGTTCTAGTTCCTCACAGTCCACGATATCAATTGGACAGTCAGTAGCCGGAACGCCGAAAATGGCCGTAGTTGAAACTGCAAGTGAAACTGGAGTTGGACCGTCCCGTCGCGCAGTACTGACAAAGGCTTACGTTACAGATTTTAATACCGATACCGATGACAGCGATCGCGATTCGTCACCTTTCATATTTCGATTTTCTGCCGAGACACTCTTGCCTTGTTTGAATCGTTTATATTCAAGGCCAGATCTTTTCTAATTTGTGAACATTGCACCCAATCATGTCTAGCTGAACCTGAACCAAGCTAACAGATTTGTGTAGAAATTAACTATTTTTAATGGAGATTCTGGTTTGAGCAGTTTCGGTGCAGAGTCTTTACCTGAAATCTACACCAAACTGTGACAAGTTGATAATTTCAATTTGACCTTAATATATAGTGAAATTCCCTAAAATTAGATGCAAAAATTTCGATGAAATTCAAAATCATTCAGATAGAAATGAGCCTCATCGCTGAATGAAATCACAAATAAAGAATCAGACTGAATTCATATACTGCCATTGATGTAAACTGTGACTTAACAAAATAAGCTACTTCCCCACTTAAGAGGAATCCATGTTTTCTACATATAAAACCCAACTACAGCCTACAAGTTGCTTCACCTTAAACCACTTCTGTAGTACATCGAATTCCAGCCAACTGAATGAAACTCACAGCAAAACTTTTGGCTCTCAGACATCTCTCTGTGGTTTATAATCCACGGCACAACATCTTCATTTTTCATTTAGCCTCGCAGCCGCCCGATAAAAAATCTTAATCGCCAGCAATTTGTCTGACAGAAACCCAAAAATCCAAAACCCAAACCCAAACCCAAACCCAAACCCAAACTGAAACCCAAAGCAAACAAAGTCCTTTTGTGGGCCACCTTTTCCATTAGAGGCCAAACATGTGAGACCAGCCTAGACGGCTACAAGGCACATGCTCATGCTCGTGTTCATGTTCAATCTGTGTGCCAATTACAAGTGTATAACTCTCAATGCTTTGAACTTTGAACCCCCGCAACCAATACACACACACATTCTGCCTTTGTGCCAGCTATTTATGACCTTTTGAATGAGAGAGCAAAGGCAAGAGGCAACATTTCTAAATGGCATTTGTTATTAACTTCAGGCTGGCACTTGAGATATTTCTTTTACTATCAGATGGCCAACTTAATTGAGTTGCAATTGCTTATATAAGGGAGGGGAGGGAGGTCAAGAGTGAGGCAAGGAACAGCTGTTTGCTCATTCTTTTCTCATCAATCATGCAATTATGTGGTAAAACTAATTTATTTAAGCAAAACTTTTACTTAATTAAGTTCTGCTTGGATTTTAATTTATTGCGTCTTTTTTAGCGACACTCAGAGAAAAGCTTTATAGTGTTAAGAAAATTGGCCTTAAATTATAGAAGAACATCACAGAGCTCTAACGGAATGATGATTATGATGGTATAGTTCGTGCCCTAGGCGCGCACTAAGGAACCATTTGCAATAGTCCAACTGCAAGTGAGTCAAAAGGGAGGTTAAAGGTTGTATGAAGGCAAGCGGCGCATTGTTCTTTTCTTAGAGCAAAAACTATTGAACCGTTTGTATACAATTTGTGAAGTATGCCAATAGCAGCCAGGGGAAGAGCACGGGCTATATATCCTTATAGAAATCCCGATATATTGATAATAATCGATATACATCATCGTCTAAAAATGATTAAACTGTACTAAAATCGCCGAACAGAATGTGGAGAGCAATTATATCAATAAATAAAAGCCGATAAATCGGTATATGATCGATATGTAAATCGATAAACTTGCTTTCAAGCGACATATACAAATTTTTTGGCTTTTATTGATTGATATAATAGCTCTTCACCTTCTGTACGGTGATCTTAGTATATTTTAATCATTTTTAGACAATGATGTATATCGAGTAGAAAGCAAGTTTATCGATTTACATATCAATAATTTATTTGGAATCATTTTTAGTATATTAATATCGACCAGGGGAAGATCAAGAGCTATGTTGTGGTGTAGAATACCCGATTTATCGATAAGTATCGATGTATATCGGCCTGGAATAAATTGTACAGTGTACTAAGAATTGTGCATTTGGTTGAAAGACCGAAAATGATCGATAACACATAACGATATAATCAGATTGTTGAGATTTGAGAAGCTTTCTTGTAAGAAAAACAACAACAACAAAAATTTACTTAACCGTTGGCAGCTAATAAACACAATAACAACACATACGAAGGCATTGTCAGTTAGAGAATACGAATCGTTCGCTGCCACACACATGTGTAAGTGAAAGAATACACATACTTTTGTTTGCACTTGCTAATAGGCAAAATTGTCGATGATCTGTATTAATATGTATGTGTATGTATGTATATACATATGTATATCTATTTCAACTGCTACCTATTGATCTTGCAAGCAAGCAAACTAGATATGTGCGTGTATTGGTTTTTCACCATAAGTACATACTATATGTGTGTATGCATGTGGGTATGAGCATACTTTTGCGTCTCCGTTTGGCTGCCGGTGCCTTTAGTTATACTTATATATATTTGTTCCTCTACTCTGAATCTTGGACCTTTACACGCGCCTAAATGTTCATACGGACAGACAGATGGACAACGCGACTTTTGATGCTGGTCAAAATTATATATAAACGTTTAAATCCTGTCCTTTGGCATACATCTTTACAAATTCAATATAAACTTGTCCTTACATTTGCAAAGTAGATTTGAAAAAGAAACAAAAAAGGAGTCTGGGCAACGCCGTTAAATTGTCTGGTTAAAATATAAATTAATATTATTAAGATGCGCTTCTACAGCAGCTGCCCAGCTTTGATTTGGCCAAGACTTCCTGACTAACTGAACTTATTTTTTTAACTGAAATTGAACCAAATATTCTATATAGATAAAACCCTTTACTTCAGCTGACCAACTTGATCTCGGGTTGGGCGAGAATATATGAATATTGAATCGAGTATTTCAGACTGAACAGTTTGTATGAACAACTATGTCATAGAGTTCTAATAGAACCGATTACTTTGGAATTAACACTTGGTATGGAATGCTTTGTTGATTTTTGTAAAAAACTTAGCTCAATCCCCTATATAAGCGATCTAAGAGAATGCACGCCGATTGTTCTGGCATGAACACTCAATATGGAAAACTCTTTGATGATTATTGAAACTTAACCATGACTGAAGTGCGCTCACAGTAAGCATTTCCAATGGCTTCATACGTTATCGAACACTTTAATATACAGAGTTGTATGAGGATGCATGACGCCTTCATGCGAATGGTCCAGTGGGTAGTGTGTTCCTTCCTGAAGACATATGATATGAATCCACAGAGGTGGCTATTCTTTGGTTATAATAGAAGACTATATAAGGAAGAGAAAGGAAAAGTGCTTAGGGCAAAGTTTTAGGTATTGGATCTGAACTATATCTAATCTGTAAAGCATTTCATAGCCAGCATTTAGTGGGACGATCCCTATAGCTATCAAATTCTTAGAAGGTTTTCAGTCGCACCTTCAGCGTTTATTGAGTTTGATGAAGAGTAGATCGGTACACACAGGTCTCAGCAGATTTTATGGCTTATTTAGAACCTTCATCCTATATTCTTCCAGAAAAAGTGCTTCTTCTCGTCCTAGATATAGTTGCTGAACTAATATACAGATTTACCGTCCAACAATGCTGTCTATTCTGGTTAGACTTCTATCAGTTTCAATTTCAAACTATATATCCTCATGGGCTTCCCTTCGGCTTCTAAAAGTATACCCAAACCAATTGCAAACTAAGAGAACAAACAAACCTTTATATTTCATGATATATTTATCTGCACCATGGTCATGTTTATTGAGTTTGCTGATTCCTAATTGCACTTTCTTAATTATTGTGAAATTATTTTCTAAGTGTATTGCTAATATTTTGCTCTAAGCTGGCAAACTGTCAGTTAAACTTAATGCCAAGGTGTGTTGCGTTCGCTGTTGACTCGCATTACTTACGCTTGATTTTGCTTATGATGCATGAGAGCTGAGGTGGAGGCACTGCATCTCACTGCTGGTCTGGTCCCAGACCGGTGTTAATATGAAACTTTCTTTCTTTTGATGTTGCCCGCCTGTCAGCTGCAGTCTGGCGCCTTAGCTCTGGCGAAAACTTTAGCCTTAAAGTCTTAAGCACACACACACACACACCCACACATTTTGGCAGTTATTTTTAATGTTTTTGGCCTGGCCAATTAGAATTTTAATTGGCTGAACGTGCCCATTAACTGAGCTGCAACTATAAAAGGCCATAAAGACAATGGCCTGGCTTTGAAACGCCTTCATATTTAAAAAACCGCTTTTCGAATTGCAAACTGAAGTAAAAATGGCAGGCTTAAGGGCGCTCTACACCTTTTCCGCGGGGGATGGGGGGGCTTGGTGCTACAGGAAACTGCCAACTAACAAGCAAACGTAGCATTTTGAACTTGTACAAGTATCTTGTATCTTGTATCTACAACGGGAAGCACTTAATACACGTTATGAAGTACAGCAATAGAGCGGGGGTGGAGTTGGAGTTGAGAGCGCATGAAAAGTGTCTGAGAAACTAAAGGGAAATGCAAGACAACTTTCAGCCAGCGTTAAGTAGGAAAATTGCTGCAAGGCGAAGCTGGGTAAGGATAAGGATAATGCAGACAAGAAGCACAGTGGGAGCGGAGAGTGGAAATTAGTCAGTCGGTGGAATGATGTCAACAAATGAACATGGGATCTAAGGGGTAATATGTGGGGCAAGTGTTGTATATGGAAACTTGCATGGGTTTTGACCACTTCAGGTTGGGTAAGGGATTCTGAACAAAACCTCTTTTTCTGTCCTGATTGAGCATTAATTATATAGAGGCTGAAGTATGCCTTATCAGTCCTCCTATGATTTCTTAACTACTTCTCAAATTATAAACTAAACAGCATTAAAATTTGAAATTATCATAACATTAGCGATTACTGCGATGCTATTGCGTCCAACCAATGTAATTTTGTGTGTTTCCACATATTAATGCACAGCTTTCTAGGAAGTTTTAAGCTCTTTTCCCTTTCATCAATGGGCAACTTCGTAGCAATCATTTCGTTTAAGGCAAAATCAAAAAGTGAACGCTTGTGAGCGCACACAAGTTGAGAGAGAGAGAGAGAGAACCAAAACACAACCAAAACCGCAAAACAAACACAGAGAGCGGAGAAGAACCTGTCCTCTTCGCTTCCCTTATCCTAACCCTCGCAACTGTCTTGATTATTTCTTAGGAGCTATTGTATTTTGAGTCAAAGAGTAAAGAGAAATCTCATCATTCTAATTAAAATTTCACGCTGGAAAATTCTGTGATGTTGATTTTGAACTTTTAAGTTCTTGGCAATGACGAAAGTGTGTTCAAATGTAGCCGGAAATCAAAAATAAGCGGAGAATTTGCAGTTATCTGTTGGGCATCAACTTTCTCAGAGTTACCACTTAGTTCATGGCGCAGGTGCGTACTAAGGTGGCTTTTTTGGAAAATTCAAACTGAAATGAGCTAAAAATCTATACCTAAATTTGTAGGGGAATGAATTTACTTGGTGATAGTAAAATTAACTAAGAATTTCTTATATATATACTCATTTCTGTTGATCTATTACGGAAATAACTGCTACTACAAAACTAAGACAATGCAATGACGAAACAACAATGCCTCGCAAGCATATATACACTCTAAACTCCAGCAACAACATTTGCTACATGTCTCTGTTTTTCTCTTTCATTGATCATATCTGAAAAGCATATACATTTTGGTCTCCAAAATATCAAATTTCATCCACTGTGCCTCAGTGTTTGCCGGGTTTGTTGTTGAGAAGGTGTCATATGACAAGTGAAATGTGCGCAAAATTACTTGTTTAGCTGCGGTTAAGACGCTTCCCAGTGTGCTTGCTATGTGCATAGAAAGTGCAAAGATATTTGCGCTTTGCACACTTGAGGTTTTGCTTTATGAATGGCGCCTGAGGTTAGGCCATGCCATGGAATATTTGCAGACACTAAAAGTTTTAGCCACATAAACCGCAAATACATACAAATATATAAATATATATAGTTATATACAATTTAAAAGATAAATATTTTGTATTCACAAACACACAAAATGTCTGCAATATTTGCATAACAAATGACATAGGCATGGATAGATTTTGGCCAGTCCTTCCACATCCTAACTGTGGCTTGCTCAAGGCTAACAGAAAATTTCAGCGTTTTTGGCTAATTTTCATTTCAAGTTTTTTTCCTTGGCAAAAGGAAACAAACTTTTGTGCCAGCTTTCTTTCTTTCACTTTTCGCTTTGCCTTTCATTTCTTTGCCTTTTGTTAGGGCTGCGTACCTCAAGGGATGTCATTTAGAGGCGAGTGTTAAAATTAAGCAGCCCGAGTGCTGTGTATGTGTGTGTGTGCGTGTGTGTGTGTGTGTGTGAAGCAGGCAATAAGTGAGATAAAATGTGTTATGCCCAGGGAGCTGGCTACAAAGTAATTGTAAAGTATGCGCTTGGGCGTGCCAGCGCCCACAAACTTTTCTCCCACAAAAAACACACAGCTAAACGTTGAGCTAAGCAAATGTGGCACAAGGTTGTCTTTCTCTTTTGCTTTCTTATGTAATTTTTTAGGACGAATTTTTGGAAAATTCATAAATGCTTTAATGATGTGAGTATTTTCGTGTGTTTTGACTAGAAACTGTGAAGCGGGTTGGTTTTCTGCTGGGAAATACAAAGTAATCTGATAAATTGTTACTCAGGCAGTCAGGCTGTCTGATGGTTTGGCCTATTTCCTAGTGCGACACACTTTTGCAAACATAATCCACAAAGCGTGTCTTAGAAATAATTTGGATATTTAAATGTTTTTCTTTTAAGAACTATAAGTGTTACTTTGGATTGCTGGTAAACCACCTCCATAATCTTCATTAAAAGCAATTAGATCGCACATAAATTTGTCTTTCAAAATTGTCTGAAAATAAAAATAATTTTATGAATGAAGAAAATGCCTCAGCGCGTACACATCGCTTTATAGAGCTCCAGAAAGCGAATACATGAAGTTTTACCCATATAAAGAACTCCATAATGAAGGCAACATTCATAGGATGGATAACTTTATCATATCTCTGATTAGAAGACAAAATTTACAGTGCATGGAATGCGAAACCAACAACCTGATATTAGCTCCACACTATATCAAAGAAGAAGTGTTTAATCCGTTCATTGCATAAAATAAACATATATGTATATATATATATATAAAGAGAGCCAAACCTCATGCAATTCGCTGAAGGACTTATGAGTGAGGAAACCTCACGGTTGGCCAATTGTCTTGGCAAACCCCAATCTTTTTAGCCGCCTTAAAGGCCTGGCGGGGAGTAGTCCTCTTGCTAGCATACTGCGGTTACTCAACAGTCTGTCACTGTATCTGCTAGTGTGCCGTCCAATCTGCTCTTCCACGGTATGGAGATTGAGATCACGATGAAGTGTGGAGCCGCGCACGTACCATGGGCAGTTGGTTATCTGCAATACCTGGATACGTTTGTAGCTAGATTTTGCGGCGATCCCCCAAATCTGTACCCCGTAAAGCCAGGTCGCGGCTACACAATGCTCATAGACTGCTCTTTTAGCTCTAAGTGACATAGTGCTTTTTCTATTTATCAGCCACCTTATTTGTTGCATCCTTTGCCCACACCTTTTGGCCGCAGATTTCAGGTGTGGCCCAAAAGTGAGGCGTTTGTCCAATGTGATTCCGAGGTATTTCGTTTGCAATGGCTGTTCCAGTGTAACTCCCTCCAGCTGAATAGGTGGAGTGCCCGATATTACCTTTTTGTAGAGTGAAGCAAGAGGGTTAGTCGTCTTCATGGGGTTAATCTTCAGATTCCACCTCCTGCACCAAGCTGCCCTGGAGTCCAGCTGCTGCTTTGAAGTGGCAATTAGAGTTGTAAAGGACCGCACAGGTTGCAATAAGAGCCTTCGAGGGTTCGTCCATGTAGTCATCGTCAGGGCTAGGTAGGTCAGCAGTATATATCGAGTAAAGCATCGGGCCAAGAACGCTGCCCTGCGGAACTCCAGCTCTCATTTGGCAAGGTGTCGAGTAGGTGTCCCTGACCCTGACCTTGAATTCACGTCCTTTCACATATGATCGAAGGAGACCATAGTAGGGAGCTGGTAGGAGCGCTTTTATTTTGCATAATAGTCCATGATGCCAGACCCTATCAAAAGCTTGCTGCATGTCAATAAAGACGGCATTGCAGTACTCGAGGTCATCAAAAGCCTGTTGGATGTGCCAGCCTGACGAGTGGCCACATTCCCCCAGAAGCATTCCTTATTCTGGATAGAGTTGGCCTGATCCTGACGATTGATTTAGTATCCATATTCTACCACAGACATCGGAGAGCAGCAAATAAGAAGATTATAGTCCACTCCACCTTGAGGAACTGCGATTCCACACTTCCATATCAAATAGAGATAAAACCAAGAAAAGAAAGCTAACTTCGGGTTGCCGAAGCTTATATATAAGCGATCTAGATCAAATCTGAAGGTACTAAGGGTATATGGTAGTTATATGATATAATTCTCTGATCTTGATCTGATGAGGCCAGTGAACGTGGGGCATATTCAAATGGATACAAACCTAGTTTGTTTTGATTTGGATAAAAAACAGAAAAGTTATGCTCCTAAGCCGAACAATCAACTATATATGGTTGCTATATGATGTAGTTGTTCGATCTAGATAAAACTCGAACTTAACCAGAGCGCAGACAAAAGAAGAATCTGGTAAATTTCAGCTCTGTAGCTTCTAAGACTTCTGAGATCTTTGTGTTGAAACAGAATGTTCCCAAGGAAATCACAAACTTCAAACTTAATCTTTATCTTCTGGCATTTTTCTTACACTCAATTTTTGATTTCTCACAATTTTCTTCCTCTCTGAGTGCCCCGATTGAAGCCAGATATTATCCAAATTCCCATTTTCATACAAATTCCTTTCGATTTCTTAATTTTACGCTACGAATTCCCCTCTCTCTCTCTCTCTTATGCGTTTTATCATGCAAGACATGCCTGCTGCTAAATTCACTTCTCATCAAAAAATTTGTACAAAACTTTTTCAATCTAAAATTATCAAAAAAGTAAACATCAAAGTTTTGCTTCCGAAAAAACAAAAGACGGCATACGGACAGGCGCAGAGGCGTCAACAAATTAGCTGAAAACACAAAGCAGCCAAAGCGAAAGTGTAAACAGAAAGTCAGTCGTGCAGTGAGAAAATGTGAGAAGCAGTGACAAGTGCAGAGTAAAGGCAAGAAACACACAGAAACAGAGTCAGCTTCCAGGACGAACTACAAGAGTCTGCCTAAAAAAAAACGTTGTTTACAAGCAAATCACAAAAATGTTCACACCTCATGTGTAGAATTTAAATTTTCTTACACACACACGCAGGCAGAAGTTCATTGTGCATGTCTGTTTAGATGTTACGTATACGCCCTGTGTGTGTGTGTGTGTGTTGTAGCTTTTTCGTCTGCCTTTGCTGCACACAACAACAAACACTTGCTGTAAAATTTCATATCAATTTCGTTGGGATTAAGTTATATTTTAGTGCTACGTACGGGCTAAGGTGTTTGTGGCAAGTTTCGCTCTATGTTGTTTTTCTTGTTGTTATTTTTGTTGTTCTTGTTGTTATTTTTGAGTGTCTGTGTGCTGAGATTTTGAGCACGTGCAGCAGCTCTTTTGGTTTTATGTGCTGTGTGTGTGTGTGTTTGGGTGTTTGTGTTTGCTGAAAGCGGATTTACCTCAAGCCAAAATATTGATAGAGCCTTAAGACCTTGTCATAGACAAGAGGCTTAAGTTTAGGTAAGTTTACCAAAGGGAGATGTCACAGGGAGATGTAACTCTAGAAGCAAAATTTGTAATGAGAAAAACAAATTCGAATTCCACATTAGAAGAATTTAAGCGAAGGTTAAACGGGAAAAATATCTGTAATACATAAGGAAATTGTAGTTGAAATCTTTAGTTTTGAATTGAGTTGAAATGACTTTATATTATTATCATTTGCCTCATTTATTAGCAGCTAAGGCAGCCCTTACTCTCTGCCCATCACAATTCTTAACATCTGCTCTACTGCTTCGCGGCTCTAATCGATATGCCTTTTTGGGGGAAGCCAAGATTTGTCTTCTTTCAACAACACGTTTCCTTCAACTTGACATGAAAACAATTTCCTTTCTATGTTTACCCTGTGAGTTCTTCATATGCTTTTATTATGGAAGTCCTATTCTCAGAATGAGGCGATCGTTAGACTAACCGAAAAACATTTGATTTCTATTGACTAACTTCTAATCTCCAGGTGTTATTTGATCAGCCTTGAGTATACATTCTTCAACAAGCGTGTGAAGTACTGTCACTGTCAGTATAAACCTTCTTGTGATATTCATTCAGGTTCAGAAATGATATGCAAAGCAAAGACTATATGAGTATTCTATCTTATTCCGAAACTATGGTGGATAAGAGGACGTTTCTTCAGAGTCAAAAAACTAAAGTTAATTTGCAACGACGATTCCATTATTCTTGCGAGTCTTGAAAATGGGGAGTTAATCCAAAAAGACTACCAATATTCCATCAAATTCATATAGAAGGATACTTGTGTGAAGGCAAAGACTTGATTACCTCTGCTATCTCCTCAACCCTGATTGGCCTAATGGGTAGTGACATCTGCAACGGTGTCTGTAGGTGATCCTGTGTCTCCCTGATCTGCTCCAACGTAGCAAATTCGTGAGGTGTGAATCGAGCTTCCAAATGGTGTGGAAATGCATTGGCCTGTTCCTCCTTATTCCTGGCAAGGTCACCGCTAAGGTACCGAACAGGAACCTGCCTAAAGGGTTGCCTCTTATGTGCCTTAGTGCATTTCCACAGCGAGTAGTTGGCGTCAACAGGGTAATCCATGGAAGCCAGCTTTTGCTCAAAGAAGTCGCTTCTAAGTTCCTTTAAAAGATTACGTAGCCGTCCGGTTCCACAGAATTCGGTCCCAGGGGTCTTGAGATCGGATAGCTCGTCTTCGAAGTCGCCTTTTTGTTGCAAGTAGCTCTGTGGCCTCTCTTGTGAGAACGATTCCATATCTGATGGGGCCTGGCGGGGGATCAGGAGGCGTTGAGGCTGCAGCAGCCCTGTATATATTCGTTGTCAATGTTTCTACTGCCATCTCTATGTCTTCCCCAGAGTTCAGTGCCGTGTTCAAGTCAAAGGAGCTCTCCAGATGCTGCTTAAAGGCTGATATGTCAGTGCGCCTGGTAAGCAGTCGAGGACTTGGTCTGGCTTTAACACCATCTGCTTCTATGGTGATAACACGGGCCAGGTGGTCGGAATCTAGATCCCAGCTCTGACTAATACTTGCTCGATAATCCGGTATTCCATGATGTACTGCAAAATCAATGCAGGAAGGTGTATGGCTGGGTACATATGGTTATCTAGTTGGGGATCCTGTGGCAAGTATCCTAGCTCCGCTGGCAGAAATGGCGTCTGCGAGTTCTCGGCCCCTGGCTGAGTTGTATATATCTCCCCACAGCCAGTGTCTCGCGTTCCAATCGCCTCCAACTAGATACCTTTGACCGCAGGCAGGGAGAATAGCAACGAAGCGCCTTTCTTCGATTCTTCTTCAAGCTTTTCTAGACTTTGGTTAGCTTGCTTGTTTTGCTGTTGCTGTTCCCGTTGCTGCTGCTGCAGCCACATGAGAAATTGCTGTTGCTGCTGTTGTTGAAACAGAGTTCTAAGTAAAATGATTTTCTCAAAAACATCCATTGCAATTCAAGTAATTTCTCAGAATATTCTTTAAAAGTCATGATTCTTTCACCTTCTACTTCAAAGTTAAATAATTTCCATTCCAATCAGCCAGCTTCCACTGCCAAATATACTGGCATACCTCCACAAACCTCCATTCCATTGACATATCCATTTTGCTTAATTCAATGACTTTGGTGAACTGGAACTGCACACATGTGAGTAGTTTACCTCTCCATCTCCCCCTTTGCTTACTCAATTTCTTGGGCCCCAACACACAAATCATAAAAGTCATGGCCCCAGCAAACGGACACTTCATAAAAAATGCGGCCCAGCGCAGCAATTGCCATACAAACAGGCGCATTACTCGAGCAAAGTAGACCCCAGCCTGCCCAATCCCAGCTCGAATCTCCACCAATTTCTACTCATAGCATGACCGGCATATAATTCAAACACGTACCAATATGTATGGAATGAGGGGGTAGACATGGGCGTGGCTGGGAACCATGCTGTTGAGGGCGTAATCAGGCAATTCCATATGAATAAGTTAGCAGGCAATGCCGCCTGAGTGTATGCAATAAATTTCGCTGTATTACGAATGCGACGCTGCTTATGAAAATTTTAAAAGCGCCAAACTATGCGCCACGACTGTGATTGCCAACAGCCTTAATACCCAGCTGCTACAGCTTGTATAGCTGACACGCCTACTGCCAACAGCAACAACAACAACAACAACACCAACAAAATAGAAATTTATTACAGCCAAGTTAAGGCAAAACACAGTGAGGTGTTTATTACTTATTTAGAACGGAACACAACTCCTTTCTCCTTTCTAGATTGGAATGCCAGGTGAGAGAGATAGCACACAGAAGGAAATGGAAAAAAATGGAATTTTAAAATGTAGAAGCAGGGTATGCTCTATTAGGAAGGGTCTTAAGATGAAGCGAAGGCAGGATATACTCCATGTTTTGTTTAAGATAAAGATTTAAAAGGTTTTATAGGTCTTTCAGAAGTATTCTTTTCCATAGTATTATGAAGAAGGATATTTGGTTTACAATTTTTAGTTTTTTTGTCTGCGTCAAGGTGTGTGGGTCTAGCACAACAGAGTAGGCGCCCGAGCAGGGACGCGTCAATAGATTTGAAGTTTATAAATTAGCTAGCCAGACTGGTTTTACTAAGCTCAGTAAGAGATACATGGCGAAGGTGTCTACTTTATAACAGTAAGTTCTTATAACTGAGCGAAACTTACTGCAAATTGGAAAACACATTTGAGCTGAGAAATCTGAGAAACCTTCCAAATCTTGCCTTCCAATAGGCCACGTCAAAACTCCAATTTTAGAATTTGTTGTTTCCTCTGATGGTGTTAGATTCAGTGAGATGCGACTGCAGTTATTGAACCTGATGGATTCCAAAAACTATTTCAAAGGCTGCTGAAAAGTATACCAAACTTTTTCTCACACCCTCTCAGACATGTTTTCCTTACCAAATCAATTAACAAAATCTACATACCCTCTCAGCGAGTGCATCCAAGCAACCCCAAAGTGCCTTCACCTATCTCACAGCGGGCGGTGTATAAAGCTTTCGGTCGGTAGCTACAACTTGATGCAAAACCCTGAAGAGAGAACGTGCCTGAGGCTTAGCGCGCCCCATCAAGTGGCAATCGAGTGCCTGGTCGGGCTCTAGAGCTGCCACTAAACATTTTAATTAGAAAATTTTGCACAGCCAGTTGAGCCGACCACAAATCCAATTATCAAGTAATTATGCATTTAATTTGGCACAGCAGCAGCGCTGGAGCAGGAGATAGTTGCAGGCAGGATGAGGATCTGACAGGGTGTTGGCCAATGGATGTATCTCATGTGTGCATTATCGACGTTGGGGCAGTCATTAATGCTGCTGCCACTGCTGCCTGCAGGGGGCAATCGCAGTCAACAAGCAGAACAACAGCATCAGCTCGCATATGCACAAAAGAAACTTTATGCTGCATAACTTTGGGTACCGCCAAGGCGTGGCAACATTTTCAATTTGCCAACAAAAAACTGGTCAGACAAACGGGCGCCTGGCCCTCACCCACACCCACACACTGCTTGCAATTAAAAGTTTTTTGTCTGCTCACACAGATACAAAAACACAGAGGCGGCCGACGGCTTATTACAAATGTCGAGACCGCAATCAAACAGGTCAAGTACAGTCTGCACATGTATTTTGTAGAAAAAACATTGCATACTTTGTGGCTGCAAGTCTGCAATTTATGGCTGTTGGGCTTGTAATTGGCCTAGGTCGGGTTCTGCGAACCTTTAAAGCTCTAGAGGCAATTTTTTAAGATTTTCATAGTGTTTATTTTTCGGCTTTTAAGGCTCGCAGGATTGCCATAAAACTGTCAACGTGCTGCCGCCGTTGCCGCCGTTTGCCGAGTCACTAGGCAAATATTTAACACAGGCTACAATTTTATTTTTTTTGGCTGGAGAAGAGGCTTGTAACAGCGCCAAAAAGGCGCTAAAATTTATGTGGTGACCTGGTTTTTTGGTGGAGCTGCCCAAAAATGTACAGTTAAATTGTGGTAAAGGATTCTTTAAGCAGGATAAAAGGAATAGAGAAAGAAGCAAGTAGTAATTCTATAGAAATATGCAACATTTGTGGATTAAAGACTTCAAGAGAGCTTTTCTATTTTCCAGGCTTCAAAATAAACTTTCAACATCCAAATGTGTCTGGAAAGAGAAATTTATATATGTACAATATTAAAGCTCAATATTGAACAGAAGATACAAACACTTAAGATGGTGTTTTGATATGATCTTTTATTAAAATTTTCGGCTAAGGAAGGAGTTTAAGAAACAGCACTTGAAATAGGCCTCCAGTTATACCTCCACTTATCTTAGCTAAATCCAATCATTCTAACACTGTAAGAGACCTGAAAGTCCACACTTTCTAAGCTATATCTATATAGATGATTCTCTGATTTACTCACTTTAGTCTCAACTGAAATTTGAATTAGTATTTGGTGTAGATCTTCTTCTTCTTAATCGTTTAAGAAATGCAACTTTTTGCAACTTATAATCGCATCAAAAGACTTATATTTTTCCTGCCCGCTTTGTAAGAGTGTAGACCTGTTTTGTTTGGTCTTTTTTGTTATATTGCAAAAAAGTCAAGAAGAACAATACGAAGAATCAACAATACGAAATTTAAGACGCTGTCTGCACACTCTACACTCTGCTGTACACAATGCCGGCTTTCTGGCTTCCAGGTCAAGGAAGTGAAGTAACCCATCAATAGAAACTGCCCAACAGACCATCCGCGATGAATGCAAAGTTTTAAATAGTCTTGCAGACCTTCAATTTGTACTTTATGAATGAAATTAGACTTTAATATCTACTTCATGTGTTTCCCATTCCAAGAGAATTATGCACTTTACGGAAAGAATGAGGAGATTTCAAGGCATTGCCTTAAAGAAATCTGCGGAGATATATTCGAGCTCGACAACGTATAAGTATACATATTGTTGCGGCGAAAACTATATAAAATATCTAATTATGCTACGGTATGGCCTGCAATGGTTGAGAGTTTACAGTAGTAAATTGCCATCTGCTGTTTAGTTTCTTTTGTCTTCAAGTACGAGAACGAGTATTACTCTTCACTCGCACTCATTTGCAAGCCTCCAAAAGCAGGTGTGCGCGCTTGACTTGTGTCTGGCTATAGTAATGTCTGCTTAGTAGCAGTTGGTAAAGGAGACTCAAGCAGACCACACGTATCGATTTCTGCGCCTACTTCACCACCTAAGTTTGTGTGTGAGAGACGTGGCAGAAACACAAATGTATCTATAGGAAAAAAATGGTATGTTAAAAAGTTAATTAGGATTTCAGCGACCCATATATATTAATGAAAATTTGATGTTTGAAGTATGTGCGCCGCAAGCCACGTCTAAAGCGCAAAAACAAGCGTCAACACCTATGGTATGGGCTGATTCTTATGATCATCTAACCCTTAGTTGATAGATCGATGTTGCAAACTTTCACAGTTTTGCATATATTTTGCATATTTTAGAAATGATCCTTTTCATATAAATTAACTCCCTCTGGTAAATAGTACTTGAGCATCCAAAATAACAAATGCATTGGAGGTGCTAGATGATGGCTCTAAGAAGAACGAGAGTCATGGCTGTCAAAACCATTACCAAAACGGTTTGTCAGCTTTCCTTGTTATCAGAACATTCCTTTCTGTCTACATTAATCTTTAATAGCCTCACAAAACAGTGAGCTCGGTCGAACCTCAACTAGTTACATTTATAAACCTTGCAAGTTGGCTCTTAAAGCATTATGAAGCTAGGTCATAGAGATGGGCCTAATATTATTCCCATAATATAATCTCTTTGCTTATACTACAAAAATTTGTTATCCTAAAGATATGTCACATTCTAAGCTCAACAAACATTAAAGAAATATTTAAAACTTTAAAAATCTAAAGACATTTTTGACACTTCAATTATCTAATCACACTTTTCGACCACCTAACACCCGCATCAAATTCACTCCCTCAACACCTTTAATAACACACTTAGCGTCGTAATTAAACCCATAATCAAACCGCCAATCAATAATCAAGCAGGCCACTAATTAAGTTGTTATAATGACATCCTCACAAATTTCACGCCCCTCTAAGCCACACATGGTTTTATATAAAAGACCCCTCAAGATATGAGCGCCTCAGTTCACACTTAACACACTCGCCAGTTAACTCTAGAGAACATGGAGCTCCAATCAATGGCCACCATTGAGATGCCCATATTTGGCAACACATTGAAGCTAATGAAGTTCTGGTCGTATTTATATCAGCACAATTGGCGACGCTATGTGGCCATGACACCATATGTGTTGATCAATATGACACAATATTTGGACATCTATTGGAGCAGCGAACCGTTGGACTTTATCATCAGGAATGTGTATTTGGCGGTGCTGTTTTCCAATACAGTGGTGCGGGGAGTTCTGTTAAGTGTACAGCGTTGGAGTTATGAGAGATTTATTGAGATGATAAAGGGATGTTATATAGAACTGTTGGTGAGTTAAAGGGAGAAATGTGATGAGATTGAGAGATCAAAGATTTTGTTAGAAATCTAGTTTCGCTCATGTTAATAGAAGAATGGAATGAGATGAAGAAATGAAAAGAGTTTAACTAGATGACTAATTTTATTGAAAATTGTTGGGATTACTTTAGTCAGCTACTTTGCATTAGTGCATACACAGAGATAGTCAGAGATAGTCTGATTCAAGTTTGATAGAACTCAAATGTATCTGAAACGCAAATACTTTGCTACAATTTAAACTTGTTGAAAGAATTAGTAGTAGTAGTAGTAGAAGTAGTAACATTAGTAGTAGTAGTACTGGTGGTAGTAGTAGTAGTAGTAGTCGTAGTAGGAGCAGTAGTAGTAGTAGTAGTAGTAACATTAGTAGTAGTAGTAGTAACATTAGTAGTAGTAGTACTAGTAGTAGCAGTAGTAGCAGTAGTAGCAGTAGTAGCAGTAGTAGTAACATTAGTAGTAGTAGTACTAGTAGTAGCAGTAGTAGCAGTAGTAGCAGTAGTAGCAGTAGTAGCAGTAGTAGTAGTAGTAGCAGTAGTAGCAGTAGTAGCAGTAGTAGCAGTAGTAGCAGTAGTAGCAGTAGTAGCAGTAGTAGCAGTAGTAGCAGTAGTAGAAGTAGTACTACATACATATTGATAGAGAGAACAAGAAACTAAAACGCTTGCTCTCCTTCAGAACGTTGAGGTTCGAAGCGTTATTGATCTTACCCGAAACGTTCTTGAAATGATAACATATCGTTCTTGATGTATCCCATAGCGTTGCTATAATTCGAAAAGTGAAAGTCCGTTCTGAAATTGAGAACATCCTTCACGATATAGGAAAAAAAGGGACTATTGAGGGACCGTACTATTGAGAACGATTGATTTCGTCATGGTTTTTGTAATATTTAAACACTTTTTTTCTTAGTTTAAGTACTATAGGAAAAGTTTTCATGGGGCGAGCTCTTTAAGGGATGGAGGTACATAGCAGATACAAAGTGGTCTCAACTCTACGATAAGAAAAAGCTCCCTACTGGCCGAAATAGTTGACTAACCATACCTATAAAGGCATATAGTAAAGGTTTGTTTGATCAGCACAAGTGCTTCTAGTTTCTATGGGGAAATACCATAAAATTATCAATGGCGCCCGAGCAGGGACACATTGATAATGGTGACACGAAAGAAGTGCATTTGGTATGTAAATGAGAACAAGTCAAAATTTTTTTAATATATTTTCAAATGAGTTTTCATTTGAGATGATTTACCCCTGGTCATGACCATTTTTTTAATTGCTAGTACAAATTTGTTCAAATTTACCGATCTGTACCTCAGCTTAATACTAAGAGTCTAATTTCAAGGAATTTTTGGGAAGCAATTTCATATTTAGGGCTAATCTGAACATCGTAGTGAGTAAGTAATTCATCCATATCCAATTTATATCTCCATATTTATTACAGATCTAATTTTAAGCTTTTTAAGTTCAAGTTCTTTTAAAATTAACTTCAAAAAGTCTTAAATGCCAAACAAAACTGCACTTTAATGTGACCTAAAACTACGAATTATTTAACAAATTTACTATTTCGTAGAAAAATTCATCCTGAACCACTTTTATAACTCCACATAGCATCATTTAATACTATAATTTCCCCTAATTTATATCCCAAGCAATCAACAGACCCCCACATAGCCCAACTGGTTGAGGAAACCACTCGCCTCTCCATCACAATTGGACGCATTAATTTGCTAATGGGCACCTGCACCTGCATTGGCTTTGTGACCTATCCCATTTTTGGCTCGGAGCGTGGTAAATAAACTAAACTAAACCCTTGTGTGTTGCATAACAATTGGATTTCCATCCACTGCTAACTACTCTTACGTTTCCATTCACAGTGCTGCCCTATGGCATGTACATTCCAGTCATCGACAAATATGCAAGCCCCTACTACGAGTTCTTCTTTGTGGTTCAGGCCATTATGGCGCCGATGGGCTGTTGCATGTACATACCCTATACAAATCTGCTGGTGACCTTTACATTGTTTGCCATCCTCATGTGTCGGGTGTTGCAGCACAAGCTGCAGCAGTTGCAAGGATCCGGTTGGCAGCTCCGCCAGGAGGTTGTACACTGCATACAATATCAGATTAAATTGACGGCGTAAGTTGTTGTGCATCACAGAATGTTTATTGAATAATTATACTACGGTTGTGTTGACTTTGGCAGATTGGTGGATGGAATGAATGCGCTCACCACACACCTGCATCTGGTGGAGTTTCTGTGCTTTGGTGCTATGCTGTGTGTGCTATTGTTCTCATTGATTATTGTAAGTTTAAAGGGGGGAGGAGAAGGTGAATACTTGTCTTGGTTTTGGATCTAAATGGGCTAGAAGTTCTTCTACCCACGATAATCACAGAAACTAACGTATTTATATCAAATTCAATGCAACCCAACCATACTTATCTATAACCAACCAAAACTAGCTTTAACAACCCGTTTTAGTTATCAGCTGCCTGAGTCATATTTTCTTCAAGATTCAAGATTCTTCAAGATCAGTTCCTCTTCAGTAACTTATTATAATTCGCTTTAAAATTAAGACTTTACATTATCATCCATGTAGTAACAGTGATATGATGGATAATTGCAAAGAAGGATCACCTATAATGTACCTGAAATTGCTTTAGAAATTATGCTAATAGTCCAAGGGCAATTGCGGGCTTCGATAGTTCAACTAAAAGGTTCTGGAAGTTTTGTCAGCAGATATACATTTTTAAGTTCAACGTTTTCTTAAATTTAAAAAGGGGCTCAAAATCTCCTAAGTTTTCTTATTTATACAAACCAGCGCTTTTCTTTAAATTATTCAGCAACATTGCCCAGAACAAAGGAATACTGTTTTACGACTTTGAAACTTGTTTTTCTTGACTCTTCATTTTATATCAATGTTATTTTTAGCAACTCTAAAGCATTGAAATATATAATTATGACTTTGTACGATATAAGTTAGAGGCACAGAGGGGTGAGCAAAAAACCTCTGAAGATGGGTTCATAGCTATACCCAAAGAAGCCCTGAGGCCCTGAAGAAGCCTTGAGGCTTATCAAGCTGCATTTTTTGGAATTTCTATTGTCACACAATGATTTACTGCCCTAGTTACATTGTTGTACAAACTTCTGGTATAATATGGATTAGCTAACAAGAAAACCAGCATTTATCACCTTAAGACCTCTAATAAGAATACTTAGAAAACAAGAAAGGAAGGCTAACTTCGAGTATCCGAACTTTATATTCACTTGCAGAGCTATAAAGAGGAAACTAACAAGGAAACTAAGTAGCTTAACTCTTATAACATTTCGTCAATGGTTGTGTTTCCTTGAAAAACGTATTGCCTTCAGCAATAGCAATAGACAGCGAAGCGTTTTCTTTCTTATTTCTTTCATTTCTGATGAAGAAACGGAAGCTTTCATATACATATACATTCGCATTCGGTCAATCGCAGAAGTCTTCTTGTGAGTGAGAACCACAGAGCATTCTGCTCGTTTGACCACCAATGCAGGCTTGCGCCTCTCTAACTCTCTCTTTTTCGGACCGAAGGGGCTAGCGTAGGCGCAGCTCCGCTTGACCTGCAAGAAACCAAATTTGCTAGTGCCATTTATGGTAATTCATTTATTTTTTTAAATATTTTATATGACAGCTATATGATGTAGAGTTCCGATCTTCCCGATTTTTTAACTTACAGCAAAAAGAAGCCTTTGGTAAAAATTACAAGTCGATAACTTCAAATCTGAGAGACTAGTTCGCTTAGAAACAATCGAACAGATAGACGGATATGGCTATATCGACTCGGCTTGTCACGCTGATCAAGAATATATATACTTTATTTGGTCAGAGATGCTTCATCTATAAGATTCAAGAAAAGAAAACTAACATTAAAGTAAATATCCACAGATATCAGCTAACCCAATTGGCTTCAATCCACGTTGAGCTTCAACTGTCATTAATATAAAGCAAATTTACAGTGTAACTTGAGTCACTTGAGAGTCTTTTATGTAAATGTAAACTCGCTCGTTCTTAGTAATATTACATAACGGGAATTTATGTACCTGGATATCTAAACTATCAGGCTCATCATATAGACTCTGCAGTCTTTATTATATGGATTTACCGAAACAGTCAATGGCTTTCCTTAGCTTTTATCAAATCACAAAGTTCAGCAAACGATGTTTAATAGAATTTATCCTACATTTTAATGAATTCCAGCTTCTAGATAATCTCTTACATTATTCCAAAATTATAATACATCTTTCTTTATCTTCCATTCTTCCATCTACTCCTTCAAATTTCTTCGACAAGGCTCAAACCATAGCCCAAACTATTATAGTTATATTTTACATAATCATGATATTTGCCAACAGTGTTGTACTCTACTATGTGGCCAATGAGCTGTACTATGAGGTATGCCATCTCTATCTACCATCTCTATCTACCTTCTCAATTTCAACTTCCACCCACCTCTCCTTCTCCCACCCTCCCTCTCCACAGAGCTTGAACATTTCTATAGCTGCCTATGAAAGCAATTGGATGGACTTTGATGTCGACACAAAAAAGACTTTCAAGTTCTTGATAATGCGCTCACAAAAGCCATTGGCGGTAAGTTGGCTTTATCAAATATTTATTGGTTATGTCTGACATTGGCCATTATCCATTATATTCGCATTCCTCTAGATACTTGTGGGTAATGTCTATCCCATGAATCTAAAGATGCTGCAGTCGCTCCTCAACGTCATCTACTCGTTTTTCACGCTGCTGCGACGCGTTTATGGCTGAGATGGGTTAGAAGAGCGTACGTATCCTTTTGTGCCATTTGAAATGGCAACAATTGATTGCATTTAAGCACTAAACGTTTATAATGTTGGCACACCAAAAAGAAGGGGGAGTAGCAATTGGATTGCATTTTAAAATGCATTTTCCCCCCGCTACCGAAAAAACGAAAACCGAGAAAAATAAACTATAATAAAAATTGCTATTATGCTTGTCTGGCCTTTGTTGTTGTCCTTACTAGAGCTAGAGGGACTGACCACCAGTTGGTCGTTGCTTTTGTTGTTGTGCTTCTTGTGCAATTACCATCATCTCTTCCTTATGTCTTCATTCTCTTCCTTTGCGTATGCCTGGCACGTGCCTCTCAGATAACTTCTATTTAAGCAAATATAAATCTAAAGTGTGTTAAATTAGATTAAAATGTTCTCGTAAAGCAAATGCTGTCCAAAGGACCAGGGACCTAGACTATGCTTCGATGCGTTTGCTTACAAATTTTTATACAAAATGGCTTGTAGATAGAGGAAAAGTGTGTGTGCTTGGTTTGGTTTTTAGTTAATTAATGTTGGAAATTGGAAACTCTCTTGTTTATATTTTCAAAGTCAATAAAGAAAAGTGAGTGGAAGCGAGGGTTAGGTGGAAGAGAATGCTACTTTTAGGTCGGCAACCACAGACAAGTTTTAGGGATAAGTTTTCAGAATGTGAGCATATTGTAGGCGGGGCGTGATAAGTTGGCTGTGTGGTGGGAGAAATTTATCAAACATTTATTAGTCATATCAAATGTCTGTTTATATTTGAAAGGGATATATTTTGTGATTAGTTATTTAAGAACAATTTAGATAGATTTTTAAAGATATTATATGGAGTTTTTATGAAAATATGGCTGCATGGAAAAGAGGAAAGGCAACTATATATCTCTTGATACACCTAGAACAAAAATTGCCCAATAAAGTCAACATAAAGCACTGCAGTGTAACGAAAATGAGCTTGAATAGGCTTAGTGGAATCGGATGCAGGAGTAATGCCAGCCGCTGTTTCCTTCAAGTTTGGTTTTTCTTTTGGCAAAGTTCAGCTTTTCAGATATTCCAAATAATAACAAGTATTTTCCAATGAAAATAGCTTTACTGTTTTTCTAAATATTCCCCTTGATGATCCATTCACTTTTGCATTCGTTCAAACCATTTGTCATATCAGCTTCTCCATTCCTCTTGAGACGCCTCCAAAACATGGTTTTTGAACGCTGCAACTGCTTCTTCGGCGCTCGTAAATCGTTGACCCCGTAGTTTACCCTTGATATTCGGGAACAATAAGAAGTCATTTTGTGCTAAATCGGGACTGTACAGCGAATGAGAATGAGGTCAATTCGATAATTAGACTGCTCAAAAATTCACCTGTTTGGGGAGATTGTCATGATGTAGAATGATTCATCTTTTCTCGGTTGGTTTTACGGATTTCTCCAAAGACTTCCAGCAAACAAATGTTCGTTTACCACTCAGAATTGACCATGCTACTTTGCTCAAGAGAAATAGTGGCCACATGATCCATTCGGCAGAAGAAACAGGCGACCATGTGCTTTACTTTGCTTCTTCCAAGTACAACTTTTGGTGGATTTGGCTCGTCTACGAATGCCCACAAGGTCGATTGTTGTTTTGATGCCGGCTCATATGCATATATATATATTTATGATTCGTCACCTATCATGATTTCATACACTTCTTTTGAAGCACCACGGTCGAACTTCTTAGTCATTTCCTTATACCAATTGACGCGAGTCTTTTGAGCGATTGATACATTTTGGGGTATCCAACGAGAGCAAACTTTTCTACAAGTAATGTTCATGCAAAATCGTATGTATTTAAGTGGAACTAATGTACAAGGATGCCTCTATCTCACGATATGTCACATGACCATCTTGAATTATCAGTTCATGCACTGCATCTATGTTTTTTGAGACAACAACCGATTTGGACGACCTTCACGGAATTCATCGGCGACCGAACTACGATCATGATTGATTTCACTATACCAGCGATATGCTGTGATTTTTGATGGTGCCTTATCGCCATACAAAGACCTGAGTTCATCGACACATTCTTGTTGAGATAATCCACGTCGAAAGTTGTGATAAATAATCCAATGAAAACCTTCACTTGAAATTTCCATATTTGGCCAAATTGATTCTCTAAACTTACTGCAAACCAAACAAATAGCACTTGTACATCACAACGTTGTGAGTAGGTTTATGATTTTAGCTATTGATATTAGTGTTCCCAACTCCCAGCTTTTCTTGCATATATCTCTCTATCCGTTTAACTTTAAAATGATGTTTCTCACCTACAATATGTTGAGTTTGCGATATAAAAATTTCATAACCATTTCTGCACATCCTTCACTCATCATTTAACTCACACACACACACACACACACACTCACAATCATTATCTCTTCAATTTACCTAATCAGCATCAACATTCACTTCAGCTAACCCTGATCAGGCAAAGGCAAAGGCAAAGGCAACGAACCAAACCCTCCACTAAACCAAACGTCATTGTCAAAATTGACTTTAATTTAAGAATTTTTTTATATGCCCCTCACAGAGATAGACAGACAGACAGACAGACAGACAGACAGACAGACAGAGGGCACGAGCACAGACCTACAAAAGAAATTGCTTGCCGAGCCTCTAGGCATTGTCTGTGTCTGCCATCCTCTAATGGAATGTGGCCCCCATTTCAAGCTCTCGATACGCCTGCCTTCATGACTTGCCGTTTTTACTGCATACTTTTTGGTGCTGAAGCCAGAAATGCTGATGCGACAATTATAGTTATTGTCTGGCCTGGCTTGGCTTGGCCTTAACCAAGAGCAGGGGTGAATCTTACGGCATTCCGCCAACTGGTTTTTCGCGTACGTGAGCTTGGAACACCTCAAACGAAACGCAAAGCAAGGGGGCAGGCTCTAGGCATGACAGCTGCTGCAGCTACGAGTATAGCCCCCCCTACCCCTCTCTTAGCCAGTTTTATTGCTAATGTAAACACGTGATGTTACTTCTGCTGTTGCTACGCCTGTCAAATGTCTTTCATGCCAAATTGACACATTTTGTAGTCCTGACATTGGCTTATTTTGGTGCAGAGAGAAAAATGATCACAGCTGGCGAATCAGAAGGATAACTGGGTTAATACTATGACAATATTATCATTATCATTGAAAGAAACCCAAATTTCGAATTTTATAGAAATCTGCCAGCTTTGAGAATTTCATGCATATTACAGCTTATCGAAAAGAGGTCAAAGATCATATGGGAATACATTTAATTGACGATCGAGGAATATGCTAGAAATTGTATTTATGCTTTACTAGTTTATGCCTATACTACGTCTGATCCAATAACTGCTAAATGCAATGAGGCAACAACAATGCCACGCTAACACATTTACGCTGAAATGAACTATAGCAACATTCACAAAAGATGTGAATGTATATTTATAAGGTGTGTATATTCTGATTGATTCTGCTGATTCTGATTCTGCTGATTGAGTTTGAATATCATCCGGATGGGATTAGATTCAGCTTGGACAACAATGTCTTTTAGCTCCCATAGAACAAATTTAATCAGAAGAGAAAAAAACACTCCATGAAAACAAAGACACTTATTTCAAACTGATTAACCAAACTATAAGCGTATTAGACCATTAAACATCCTTTTGCAACCACGATTACTATAGCCAACACGCGAACAACGCGATCTTAATGTAAAGTAAAGTAAACCCAAAATACTAATGGACCACTTTGCCCGCCGAATGAGTCCTTCATATCGTGGTGTGGAACGCTTGTTCGAGAAGTAAAGAAGTCAATTGCTAAACACTGCTGTTCATTCTTCTTGCGGAATGAGCCCTAGAGAAGCTCCCTGAAGCAGTGAATGATACAAGGGTTAAATTACACCATTTGTATATATTTACAATATAAATGGTATATAAACTTCCGCAAGTAGAAGCTTTCTTGTTATTTTTCTATTTCGCTGAGCTTATTTAGAGAAGCATCAAAGATAACCCGAGCGTTGCCGTAAGAAATTGCTAATATCTATATAAAATTATTTCAAATAAGTTTCTATAAAATATATATTTTTGGATCTTTTCTGTATATTTGAAATATTTTATGATTCATTTTTCTAATAATAAACGATTTGTGGTGAAGTGTCTTAAGGAAAACTGGTAAGAGACTTTACTTCGACAAGTTTGTTCAAGCCAAATTCTGGTTTCAATTTAGTGCATCTTAAAGGGTGCCAATTAGGTACAATTGCTGCCAAACGGCTACTTACTGTTGTTTTTGCTTTCAATTTTCAGGTTTCGTGTTGCATGTTATGTAAGAGGACCATCATAGAGTTGGGTGTCATTCGGCTAGCTTTGAGCCTAGCTTTCGCGTAACAATCCCCTTGGTATGGTGCCGTTTCGGCACTTGCACTTGCACCTCAATGTCCTGTTGATGATGTTTTTGCCAGGATCTTGAACGCAGAAAGCTAAATATCACAACTTAAAAGGTAAGTGCCTTATCGCTATGCCAATATTACCATAACAAAATACTAAGCTAAGCCTTGAATCTGATTTAGTTCTTTCCAAAATCAACATATTTTATTTACTTTATCTCTTAGATTCTCTTTCTCTAAACTCAATTTCAAGTCTTTACGGGGTCAGAAATACTTAAAGCAATTATAGTATTCTATATTGTAATGGAAAATTGTTCCAATAAACGATTTTATCGTGAAGAACGATAGTTGTGAACAAAAAGAAATTTACATGGCCCTTGGTAAGGGCTACCTATACAGCTGATCTGAATGGCAGCTCGAATTCTACAAATTAACGAGGCTTGCTTATCTGTATATCTCTGGTTGCTTACTTTCCGTTCTATCCTTGGACTTGGAGGTATAACCAAGACAGATCATGCCAGCATCAACATCCATTATAGGATTAAGACTCAGCAAGCTTCATCAACTATCCACAGTAAAAATCACTCATGAAGCTCAAGCATCTTGTCCACAATCCTAAATAATAGAAACTAATTAAATTTAAAAATCCTCAACAGCCGCAGAATTTGTAATACAAAACGTTATCTATACAGCTTATTTGAATATTCAATACAAATTTCTCCCTGTGTACATTTCGCCTCTCTTAAATAGTGTGCTAAAATGTTGTACGTGTGGCGGGGGCTTATCTACACACTGAAAGGCATCTTTAATTTCCAAAGCAGGTGACGAGAAAGCCCTCAAGGCATAAGCTGCCATTGAAATTTATCAAAGCGCAAATCAATTTACGCTTAGGCCAAAACTTTGCCTCCAGGCTGTTTCTCCCCCTCTCCCCCTCCTGCTATGTGAGTAGTATACCAAAGTAGTCAAAATCATAGCCTACTTTGCAGCGCTGAGCCTGATTTCTGCTGTCTAATGAGGCATAACCCTTGCTTGGTGTCTGTATTAGTATTAGTGATGTTGCGTGATGATAGTTCACCCCACTTCTCCCTTCTTAAGCTTATTTTATGCACATGAACCAAAAATTGCGTACGTGTTGTAATTTTTAAAACATTTTTCTTGTTTTCTTTCGCTTTTTTTTGGTGTCCAGCCAAGCTATGGCTGTGTGGGAAGCTGTTGACATTTGACGCCGGACAGTCGTTGATCCCGAACAAAATAGAAAAAATGTCAAATTTAGGTCAAGCGGTCAAGTGTTTTATGTTGTACGGTTTTGTTTGGGGGGGCGACTTACCAGGGTTTTATTTTATGTCCTTTGCCTTTGCAGTGGCAGGCTCTTTTTGCTATGGGGGAGGATTTGACAGTTCATGGGGGAGGATGCAGCAAGGGGGTTTTCTGTGTCAATATTTGACTTTTGGGCAGGCTTCTATTTTGGTAAAGGATTTTAAAGGATTGTTTGACATTTGAGTAGCAAAAGAGAAAGCTTTTGCGAAATATAGATGACTTTAAAAAATATTTAAATAAATCTAACAAAATATATTTCTGCCAAAAGTTTCTCTAAGCAAAATATGCTAGAGCTAGAGCAATGGATGATAGATTTTCTATATCAAATAAATATCTTAAAATATGTTTTGTCAATAGTACAAAAGTGATTCACTTGAACGACTAGAACAGGTATATTTTAGGCGAACGCTTTTGTGATTTCTTTTGGAGTGAAAATAGATAGAAAAAGAACCCATCTGGCTTTTAGGCACACATCAGGCAATAGAGCCAGGTTAAAGTTCTGAAGCCAATGCTAATGCTTCATCTCTGTAATCTTCCATAATGTGCTTCATGAAGCTTTGCATGTGTAAAATTAAATTTTAAAAAAGTTGTCTTTGCCGGAGTTCGATCCCAAAGCCTTATAAGTTTCAGAGTCGAATCCTTCCATTGCAAATTGTCTTATTTTAAATTTTCTAATATATAAAATAGAGGGTGAATTTTGCCTTGGATTTTAGAAAAGGTTTTGAGGATATATTACCCTAAATGTAAGAAAAAGTTCTTCTATTCTAAAAACAAGAAAATAATTTTCTAAAATTTTAATTTTGTATGTAGAAACATTTCTTGATATTATGCTGACTTTCAAACAAAATCGATCTTTCTAAAACCAGGATGATTTAGTTTTCTGATTAAATATTAATATAAAAACTATTAAATGTTCTCAAATAACGAATCAACTGCTGAGTTTATATCACATTTTGGAGCAGCACATTCCCAGCTTGGAGTATTATAGCAGGCCATGCACATTACTAATTCCTACATCAGAATATGATACTCATCTTGCTCGAAAGTTTGCCAAAAAGATATATATACTTTTTTCAATCAACGATTTTTAAAATTTTATATCAGACAAAAAAGTTTAGTTGTACTTTTTTGGCTCCATATTTCTTAAATAATTTATAGAAATTATCAATTTCTTTCTTGATTTAGTTTCACTATTAACTCTTTGCTTTTCAGAACACTTTTAATTTCCGCTTTTCAAATACACAATCATATGATTTGCTCTAACTATCAAAGCCTTCATTCGTTTCATGTCGTCCACCGCTCTTGCCAGCTTCAAATTGACAAGCATTTATACCAGTTTTCTCAGCAACATTTCTCTCGACCAAAACCACTTAACCCTTATGTGAAGCCTTGGGTATTTGTTTAGCCAAAATTGACATTCTATGTAGGTTTGAAAGGCTTTGCTGTGTGAGGAGTGACAATACCAGCACCATAACAATAGCTCAAAAACATCATATCCAAAATGGTTTAAAATAGGTTGAAAAAGCTATCACATTATTGTATTAAGGCAATAGATCACGAAACAATACGTGATATAGACTAGTATATAAACATCTTAGGATAAGTTCAGGCAGTCAACTATATTTTTCAGATAAAAGTAAGCTATGTGTTCCAAAGGTTTCGAAAAGCCACGCGGATGCGATTGTATATAAAAAAAAATTACAGAAAATTTTTCGTTGCAAGACAAATCACTAGAATTTTGGAGTCTTAGAATTTTTCAACGAACAGATTCATATTAAATGAATGCTTTTTTGAGATAAAGAAATTCTCGGAGATTTCTTAGGATATCACTGGACTAAAAACATATTTAAGCCGACAAATTAAACAGCAATTTCGACTCATTTTTGAACATTTATCTTGAAAATTGCAAACAGAAATTGATTTAAATTTTTAAATAATTTTCTAAAATATCAAAAAAAATTTTAAATTTTAGATAATTTTCTAAAATATAAAAAAAATTTAGATTTTTAGTTAATTTTCTACAATATCAAAAGAAATTAAAATTTTTAGATAATTTTTTAAAATATTTTAAATATTTTTTAAAACACTTAAAATAAGTTTTCAATTGAAATCACATCGCTTACTTGATTTTTTCTAACTCGTTGAAATTCTTGGTCCATCCAAGGGTTAATAACATGACAGCTATTTCCGTTGTTGCCAAAATGGAAAAGGAAAAGTTCAAAAGGGTTTGACCCTGCAGAGCATTGAAGTTGTGGCTGCCCTAAGTCCTCTGAAATCATAAATTATTGTCTCACCAAATGTTGACATTGACCCAAACTAGAAAATTCCTTAAAACTTCTCTATAAATATTAAGCCTGGTTGAAGCCTTTTATTTTCTGCACCTGTTATTTTTCTATGTCCTGGAAATCTATGTCATGGCCCCAACACAATTTGCCATGCACAAATTGCTCATCAAATATTGAAAGGACATTTGCCAATGCATTTCATGTGCTGTAATTGAAGGGAAAACTTGTGCATTATTCAAATACAAATCAAGTGAGCTGCAGGACAAATCAATCAAATTTAATTAACTGACAGCAACAGCTGCTCGAGTGTCTTGTATGTATACGTGGCGTATGCGTAATGTGTTTGCCTACAGCCAATTAAAAGGGAGACTAATTTAATTACTTAGCCAAAGCATGGCATAAACCTATCCATACAGATACAGATGTGTATATACCGATATCCTTGTGCTGACCAATTGCCAATCAAATTTGTCGCAAAATTCTAAGCTAAAACGCACTTAATTTGCAAAATGCACAAAGGCTTGGCAAAACATGCTGGCGGCGGCAGGACACGACAAGCAGGAGAAGTGCAAAGACTTTTACGCATTCTGTCTGTGTTTATGTGAGGATTTTATGGAGACTGGACAGTCAGGCGCCAGGCTGGCCGATCCAGGAGCCAGACAAATGCCATCAAAATTGTTGCACAAATCTGATTAAGATTGCAGTTTTCGGTAAGCGATTTATGAATGCTGGCAATGGCCAGGAATACAACAGGAAGGCAAGTGCGTGACCATTGAGTAGATGGCAGAAATATAGTTCTACACTTGGAAAAAATGATGATGAAGAAAGATTAAGAATATTAAAGTTATATATGTATGTTGTTATACCAGAAATTTCAGCTTTAGGTTTGCTAAGATCTTAGATTTTAGTTTGCGATTGAGGGAGATCTGGATTGTGTTTCTATTGTAGTTGAGAGTTTCATCTGTCAGCACCGATTGTAGATTTTTAAGGAAGCTTTTAGAAACTAAAAGTTATTAGTCTGATCAAACTTCTGGAGGGGATAGAAGACATGATGGGGTATGCTGGCAATAAACATATCTTCAAGTTTTACCTATCAACTCCTCAATCTGTCATCTGCGGCATCTGTTTATGCAATTGTTCATTAGACAAATTTCAGCTATTTGGACTTGGCTTCAGAAGATAAGGGTTTGTACCGACAAATGGTCACATGTCATGTCCGCTTTTAGGATGAATCACTGCGCCATTATTCACCTAATTCTGGGCTTATTATCTTGCCTTGATCCTGAATAAACATTTGGCCAAATCACAAGCAGTACAAGATAAGCTGGCTCTAAAGCAATGATACCACACTGAGCCTATGAAATTTGCTTTATCTTCAGAAGATCTCAAAAGTAAGATGAATTTTGCTGTCCAACAAGAACAAACATCAAAGTGCAACCTTAAAATATTTATGCAATGTCTCCAGTCCAAGCCTCTAAGAAGCTAATCTTCGCCATATTTCGTCTGAATAGAAACTCAAATGGATTCCAAAACCAATTTTTATAATTCTAGAATGTCTCTTAAAACTATAAAATTTCTAAGAAATTGTAATTTGCTCTACGATTATTTGCCTCATTAAAGTAGTAAAATTTTTTGCAAGTGTAATCCACATTGTTGCATTTTGGTCACTCGGATTATATGGGCGCTGGTTTCCTTTTTGCTGCTGCTCCTGC
Organism: Hirtodrosophila duncani; assembly: GCA_037043425.1. Classification (NCBI taxonomy): domain Eukaryota; kingdom Metazoa; phylum Arthropoda; class Insecta; order Diptera; family Drosophilidae; genus Hirtodrosophila; species Hirtodrosophila duncani. Next base: position 54,123 of record JBAMBM010000839.1, read on the forward strand.
TGGCGGCGAGTGTCAAAATGGCTGCAGGCCAAATGCGAATACTCACTGAATTGTCCAGGTCCTGGCAAGCGAAGCAACAGCAGCAGCAGCACAGAAAGAGCGTAGACAAAGGCTGATAAACAAGGTGCAGCAGGACAATGGGGTGAAAAATGAGTTAGAGTTAGAGTATGGTGGAGTGGCTTGCTAAAGGATGTCTCTTAGTTGAATCTCCCTTTGGGCCATTTAATGTTACTTTGTATGGCGTTAGTGGGAACTATTGAAGTGGTTGAGCAGCATTTAATGCCACTTTGTTGCGAATTTTCAATATCAAGCGGTTAGGAAAACATTTTTAATTTGATTTGGTTTCCATTTGGAAGCTTTTGCGAGCATATAAAGAGTAAACATTCTTGATCAGCATGACTATGAGATTCGATATAGCTGTTGGCTGTAAGCTGGCTAGACTCCAGCATGCAGGGGATTAAATTATCTGTTGAGATCGGGCCACCCTCTAGAGTCGACCTGTGCGAGGCGAATCTCCCGCACTCGAAGATCACGTGGTACGGGCTTTCCACTGGTGAGGTCCAAACCGTTTGAGGTAGCTCCGAAAGCATCCATGCCCAGAAAGAAGCTGCGTTAGGTGAAAGTTGACTTCGCCATGTTTTCGACTTCCCTATGTTGCCAAGTTTATGATAAGTTGATGTGTCCATTGCCCTTTGGATGACCGGTCCCAACGTTCCTGCCACCTTGTGATACTCTTTCTGTAGTGTGGGCTTCTACGTGAGCTCCGGCCGCAGCACGAATCTGCTCTGCCTCCTTGACTAATTCCTGTAATGGAAGCATCCCCGCCAGGACCAGAGCTGCCTCGTCCGAAATGGTTCGGAAGGCACAGATGACCCGTCTGGCGCTTAGGCGGTAGGTCGCGCAAACGCCTCGACTGTAGCTGGGAACCGCCATAGCTCAGTCCCCAATAGGTGCTGCATAGAGGATGATAGCTTTATTTACGCTCAGGAATAGCCGGCGACGCTGCTGTTTTGGACCTCGGGTGTTCAACATTATGCGGGAGAGAGCGCCACAGAATTCAGCCGCCTTTTTGTGAACGTGTTCGAGGTGCTGTCGGAAGGACAAACTGTCTGTGTCGAGCATGACCCCCAGGTATCTTATGGCCCGTTTTGAGGCAATCGGAGTGTTGCCTACCAGTTTCCACTGCTTGCAGTTTCCACTTTCTTTCGGCTGCTGACAAGAAGTGCTTCAGCCTTGTGCGCAGCCAGTACTAGGCCTGCCGCTGCCAACCAGTCGTGGATACGGGCTGCAGTTGCACGCTTCCTCGGTCGTTTTAAGCTCCTTGCCGACAAAGACCACAGCCACATCGTCAGCGAAGCCTGCGACGTGAGTATCTCCGTCGTACATTATGTTCCATAGTAGTGGACCCAAGACTGATCCTTATGGGACGCCGGCGTACACTTGGTGGCTTTTGAGACCATCTAGCGTAGAGTACTGGAGTAATCTTCCGCTGAAGTAGCTTTTAATTATCTCCAGTAGGTATCTAGGGACGCGCCTACTAGTCAAAGCCTCCAGTATTTTATCCCACCTGGCGTAGCTATGAGGTAGTACTTCTTGATCCCTTCCCTCCACCGTCTATATAGCTATGTCGATCCGTCTGTCTGTTTCAACCCCGAGATAACAGAAGTCTTAAGAGCTACAGAGCTGAAATTTATAACAGATTATTCCGGAATGAACACTTGGGAACATAATTTTTTTTATTTTCATCCAAAGCTGACCACACTCTGTTTGCATCCTTTTGAAGCGGCCCCATGTCCGCTGAATAGAACTGGTCAAAATCAGACAACTATATCATTTAGCTACAAATTCGTATTGTAGCCCTTGTCTATACTGTAGCCCCTCGCCTGCTGACCAGATTTGATCCAGATCAGTTTCAGCCTGCCTTTCTTGTTTTGACTTGTTATTATCATTTTTGATTCTCTATGAAACTGTGCTTCATTTACTTCTCAAACTATACACTTTATAAGTCTTTATAACTGTTTCTTTGTCAATTTTTCTCCATTATAAATTCATTCTTGAGCCATTAGTGCTCCCGCTTCAAATGTCTGAATAATGTCCCTCCATCTACAGCTGCCAAAAAGTAAAGTTCACTGCGTTGCACTTCTCCTGCCGCCATCTCATTCAAGTCATGTAAATCAAGCTATCCTTATGTATATCTGGTTTATACTTATATAAATATATATATCAAGACTCTATCCATATTATCATAAGCAGCCACGTCAAGTGTTGGCAACTGTTGTTGCTGCAGCATTTGCCTTTGAACTGCGAATAATGCAAAATAGTTTGCAGCAGCTGCGACCACAGCCTGCCCCCCCGACAAAAAAACTGACACTTGACATGTGACAGCCACAGCGGCAGCGGCAGGCGGCAGCCAGACAATAAACAAAACAAACCCAGCAATGACAGCAAGAGCAGACAGACACTTCATAATTTTGGTGAGAAGTTTTTGGCCAAAACTATTCCAATAAGTTGAAAACAAAGCAAGAGATTAAAGTTGACAAAAAGTCAGCTGCGAAAGTCAAAGCATTAATTAACAGTGAGACCAAACAGAGTCAGGCATGACTGTACTTGCTTATACTTAATGGAAATAGAGGAAAATTCAATACAGTTTGAAGTTATATAAATTTCTTATACAATTCTCTTTAAAGCGTTGAAAGGCCGTTGAAGGCAAACTTCCTGTTGAACTTCGTCACCGCCAGCTAGCGTTAACAATATAAAATTTAAATTAGAATTGAAATGTTAAAAAGCCAAACGACAAGCGCAAAAAACAGGCTCGTCGTCCATGACGGTGATAATCTACCCCGGAGACTAAACAGACACTGAGCTGTGCAGGCAACCCAGACCAGACCAATCCTGGCCTCCAAATGCAAAGCGACAAGTACGAGTACAGGCAACAGACATTCCACAAACAACAACAACAACAGCAACAAGCAACATTTTGTTAGACAAGTGACGGAAAGAAATGCATAATAAATATATCTAAGGACAGGCCAAGGCTAAGGATTGCCAACAGCAACAGTGGCAACCGCAATATAATCAAATTGGAAATACAACGAGCACACAGAGCGCGGAAAAGTAGCCGAAAAGGGAATAAAATGAGACTACTGAGAAAGACAGCTGAAATGAAGGCATTGACATTGAGCTGAAAAGGCATGAGAGAAAATGGCTATGGAGGAGATTTGAGACGAAGGAGAGTAGAGTTAATCTAAGGGTTTTGAGTACTTTTTATTAGTGAATCGAGAGCACAATAGGTGTTTATGTATAACATCACATTTCATTGCCAAACTCACGTGGCCGGAATTAGTTATGCAGAGTCTCTAGTCCTAAGCCTTCTGATCAATGAACAAACTACAAAACTTAAACATGTAAAAGAGAGAAAAGGTCAAATACAAAATACAGCTCAAGCAGGAGAGAAAGGCTACCCGGAGCTTGTATAGTAGAGCCCTGCATGATTGCATTGAAAACGCTAAAGGAATTCATTCTTCAGACAAAAAAGTATTTGCACCATATTCATTCGAAGACAATTGGTGAATTTCAGATATTTCGGAATCGAAAATACATTTGAAAATTAACTTCCACGCTCGAGTGTGAGATATATCTCACTTTCTTTCTATCTCTATCTCTTTCTATCTTTTCTGTATGCTCTCTTGCCGTGCACATCGTTGCTCTAGACAAGACCACTCTATATATTGTCAAGGCAGGCGAGCAGGCAGACAAATAAGCAGACTATCTTTTTCTGCCTCGCTCGTTAATATGAACTCTCACTTCGATTCGGGTCTCGCTAAGTCTTCCCTCTTTATGTATCAGGGCCGCGCTATACAGATTTATCGCATATTTCTCTTTCTTCACCTGAATAAGCGACTATATACACCAATTGACTTCCCCAAGTAATCATTTGAACCTATAGCTGCTATCAACTATTACTTCTTTGAAAACTCCTGAACAGCTATAACAACAGGGAATGAAGACTCCATTGCATTCATTAATGAAATCGTTCATTGCTTAAATACTTATATAAAGGCCAAATATTATATACAATCTCAGAAAATCTGCTTGCAATTCAAATTTTGTAAGTACGACTAAGAGTCAAAGGATTCTACTTTTGTTTGACCATGAATGAAGGCTCGTCCCCTATGACTCTGTCCTACATACAGCACTATCATAAGCAGCGCTTATACTGTTATATACACAGCGCTTATACTGTTATACACTGCCACAAAGAGTTTCTATGAAAGCTTTATTATATAGTCGTACGATCTAAGTGAAATATAGTCAGCAGACGTATAGATGAGCAGATGTGACTGATACCTACCAAATTTGGTTCAATTTGGATAAGAAACAAAAACGTTTGTGTGCTAAAAGTTCATTTTGAATCTGATTTTTATATGTAAGCTATATGATATAGTGGTCCGATTTTGATAAGTTTTACATTTGGGCAGATTTCAGCAAAAAGAAGCCTGATACTGAGATACAATTTTGCATATAAACAGGCGGACAAACGGCTATGGCTATATCGATTCGCCTTGCCATGCTGATCAAGAATGTATATGTTTTATGGGGTTAGAGATGCTAGCTTCTATGCGGTACAAATATCGTACAAAATGTATAATATATAGCACAATAAAGCATTTGGATTCATAGAATGAAGTGGCATGGTTCATCATCAATTCATCATTCAATACAAAATCTTGTTGAAGCCCGCAGTGCATATATGTTTACGAGGTGTGTTCAAAGAGTAAGGTGACTATATTTTTATGGAAAAATATTATATATACATCAACATTTATATGGCCCCCTTCAAAGTAATCTCTCTGAGATACAATTTGCCAAGGCTTTTCCAATCTTTAAGGACACTTCTAAGAAGCACTTTTTGGTTTAGCCTTGAGCTTCTTTAGCGATGCAGTTGTTATTTCATCAATCGTTGCAAATCTCCATCTTTTTAGGTTTTGGGAACAGGAAATAGTCGCAGGAATCCTATCCGGTGAATATGGTAGCTGATTCATGATTCTTGGCCTCCTGATAAAAATTCATAAATTTTGGAACAAACTTCACTGACGCACGTCTCATGTCCAAAACATCCAACTAAAATTGCTTGACACGAGTCGACTGATATGCCAACATCCTCAGGAATTTCTCTTACAGTAATTCAACGATTTGCAAAAACCTCCGACTAAAAACCTCCGACTAAATCTTCGACGGCCATCTTGGAAGAGTTTGTACCACTTGTAAATAAAACAAAAACTTATTCCACAATATTCAACTAACAATCTACTTAATCTATTGTATGTCTTCTTTTTAATTTATAATTAAATTTCTTTCTTCGTCCTCGCCTTGGTTTCTAAAGTAGGTCTATAGCAGTTTTTCATTGATAAACTTTACACAATACAAAAGTTTCTGCATCTTGCCATTTTATCTGCCCGTTCCGTTCCGCATTGTTTATGTATGTCACATTATTGGCATTATCTACAGACCTCCCCCAACTCCAACTCGAACTCCATCTCCAGCCATGCCCATGCCAATGTCAACTTTAGTCTAAAGTGGCAGCAATGGAATTTCAATTTCTATGCCGTATTTGAGAAAGTTTGCTACGTAATAAACAAGTGACAACATTTTGCTACAGTTTGCGTTAAAATTTTCTAAATTCAATAAAGAAAAGTAAGAGGACAACTTTTTACAGAGAACTGTGGTGCTGAAGGGAGGGTGAGGAGGTAAAAATTAAAGCTTAAAAATAGATTTGTAAAGATCAAAGACTTTAGTTTATAGTATTATTAGTAGTAGATGTTTGGTAAAGCGGGATATAATAATGAGGCCACATATGATTGAACTTAATTCATGCCGCAAAGTATGCAGCATTTTTATAAAACTTAAAAATTCTTGCAAGCGTTATGCAAATTCTGTCTAGAAAAAAAGTACAGCATACTTTCAGGCTAAACTCTTTATATATTTGCTTTTCTTTCTTCTAGTCTTTCAAATATTCCCCCAAATACATCAATTCAGTCCCATAGTGCAGCGTAACGAATGCTACAGCCACTCTTGATTATCCAATTGCCTTGGTGGCATGTATAATTCCCCAGTTGTCGCCATTAGACATATCTTTGCACAGCCTTTGTAATCACATTTCATTTCAGAAAATAGCCAAAAACCCTACGCTCGCACACGTCACCAAGTTTTAAATTCAATTAGAGCTAAGTGAAGTTGCTCGCTCTCATTGAAATGTAGAAGCGTATGAAAACTTTCCACTTTGTTGCCTGCCAGCCAGGTTGCATAATTAACTAACCAGAGTGCGGTTCGAGTCAGAGTCTTAAAGTTTAGTTCAACTTTAAGCCAGCTCGTGTCATGTCTCATCTCAGAATGTCAAGTTAGAGCGAGAGAGCGTCGTCTGACATTAAATGTGCAAAAATTGCAAAACTTTTTTCATATAAAAAGCATATTAAATCATTTTTATGGCCAACATTTTTGCACCCACAGTTCAACGCTATCTTCTGCCCATATACATCTCTTTCTGTCCCCCCATATTGCGTTTAGTTTTGAATGGGGGAAGGGGGAGTCGTGTAATGCTGTTACCTGCTGCCTGTTTACATTGTTCGTCTCGTCTTTCTTCCTCCTTTCCTTTCTTTTCTATGCCAGCCACTCTCATTATGACTGCGCCTTGTTTTATGTCCCATTTGGAGACGCTGCTCGCTTAGTGTTTGGCCGCCGCACCTAGGCTTTAAAGCATTTTTTAGTGCCCACGAGGCGTATGAGTAATATTTTACAATGAGTGGCTGCAATTTAACATTTTATAGTTCATTTAGCTAGCATTTTAGAGCATTATGTGGCATGGTGTTTATGAGCGTGTTTCCGTTTTTAGTGCTGTTCCAAAGCAAATAAAATGTGGAATTTTAAATAAAACTAAGTTGAAATGTTAAGTTTAAAATTCTGTTTTAAGATTTACGTAAACCAGAGTTAAGGGTAGATATTTACATACATTACAGAGTTCTTAGGGAGCCTTAGTATAACACAATGTGAGGTCTACAAATAACATTGGTCAACCTAACTTAATAAAGACTTCGGAATTCCCAAATCATTAACAACCTGGAAATTCTGAAGCCAAGGAAACTACCATTTCTCATATGTGAAAACTATGTGAGGTTCTTAAAGGTTCAAGGTCACATTTCTTGCTTTTCTCCTACAATTTTGATGCAAAATAAATTTGGGGATTCATTGTCCTTGAGTGTCACACCGATCAGAAGTCCAGTTGTAGTTTTATTTTCTGATATTGAGCCACACTTATGTAGGCTAAGACCCTGGCAAACTGAACTGAATATGACCAGAGATAAAATCCTATCTTTCGCAGTTTGCGATTACAAAACCTTTATCAACGATAGAACAAAGTCGTATTATATACATCTGTATTGTTGTCCATTCCTAAGTAAGTGAGCGAACGTTTTTTGCTTTTTGGTCTGCTAAATTTAAAGTAAACCAGAAGTCGACAAAATTAATACCGAAAGATGATCCAGTGGGGTATAATAGTGTCATATTTTTAAGATTCAAATATTAAGCTATTTTACCAGGCACAGATCGAGTATGCTTTCTTCTCGTGTGAAGTTTGGAAAAGTGTTCTTTTGATGAAGTCTTTCCTTTCATTTACCTCTGCATCCCACTGCTTACTTTTTAGTTTTTTCTTCTTTCTGGATTCTTCTAGTTGTGTCCAGTTCTTTCTCGTTTTGATTTTGAGTTCTTGTCCCACAGTCATTCCTTAAGATCATCAATTATGGTTTACTTTTCTATAAGAACCATAATTTCAAAACTTTGGCACAAAACTTGAACAAATCAATCTAAAGCAAATGAAAGAAGCAAATTTTAATCGTCTATTAAGCTTAATTATATCGCTTGCCCCAGTTTAAGCTGAGTTATTACATAAGGCGTAGTATAAAATTAAGAAAATATATAAAATGTATAGCATACTTTATGGTCGACAAATAAATTCATTTCCATAAGATCCAAAAAGTCTTCTTAGTACGAATTTACGCAATTATCTCTACTCCATTCAGTCTTCTTAAGCTTGACAGTCAAAATTTTAAGCTAAAAATTAATGTTGATCGCCTACTGAGTTTGTCCGAGTGTGACGTAGAGATAGAGGAGAGAGAAACAGCAACCATAGCAAGATGTCTACTCCATTCAGTCCTCTTAAACTTGACAAAACACACACAGGCAGCTACTAGATGCTTAGCGACGCTCTGCTTATCTCCCTTACCTCCCCCGCTATCACATCACCCGCATCTCTCGCATCTCCCGCCGCCCACCAATCCAAAGTGAGTGTTTTGACGACAGCAAATACTGCCTGTCTGCGTATGCTTTGAGCGTAGCACAAAACGTACTTCGCCTCCATACGGAAGATCAAGAGATCATTGAAAAGTATTACATATTTATATGGAAAGATTGGTTTCTTATATATATTCCTAAATTTGCCCTAAATCTAAGACCTTCAGAGCATGCAAAGCTTTCCAGATATGTTTTCTTATACAAATATTAAAAGAATCTTATCTCACACTTCTTCTAGTTAAACCTCTTCCTATGAATAACTATAATTTGCAAACCCCTCAGATATCCCACTCAATGCCCCTATGAGCTTATGCATTCAATGCTCGTTAACTTACTATTTTTCTTAAGGTCCCTCTGGCCATGGTATACAATTTGTCTGCCGTTTTCCTCTGGCTTTTCCTCAACAGAAACTTCATTTTCATGCTCATTAAATGCGTCGTCTTCTGAATCAACCGACAAAACTCATCAAATAAATCAAATTTTACTTGTTAACCCCTTCATTGAGATTCTTTTCATTTTCATGTTTTTTCCTCCATTTTCCTCTTCTTTCTCTACATCCGAAAAAGTTTTGCTCGATGTGGCCTAAAGGGTTTTCCAAGTGCTGAACATGGAAAACAGAAAAAAGGAAAAAGTTACGCCAAAAATGGCGTTAAAATGTGTAATCAGAAAAACGACATGAAATGGCAAGAGTGGTGGTGTGGTGGTGTGGCGGTGAGGGGGGGGAATTCTGCTGGCATGTCAGCAACTGCCGAACAACTTGACGAGGACGACGTCGTCGGACTGTTAATGAAAATTGTTTTTGACTAGAAAAAAATATTGTATAAGCAGGCGGCGTTGGTTTTTGCTGGATTTCTTTTTTCGACGGGTGCGGGGGGTTGGGTTACGGTGGGGTTAGCTGTTGTAAATGATTGGTGAAAGTCACACGCCCGCAGCGTTGCCAAACTAATTAACGCCAAATGTGGCAGAGGCCTTTGAATGATGGCTGGAAGGAGTTTAAGGCGAGGCGCATTGAGGTTGAAGGAACAAGAGCGGGGTGTTAGGGAAAGGATTGCTCAAGTTTCTGAGTTATAAATGATGTTGCGATATACCTTGGTGTAAGGGTATAGCAAGTCATGGTGGGATTGTGGAATAGTTGTCTTGAGGTAGATGAAAGCATTTGGAGATTCGAAGCTGAAGGAGTTTTTGTCCTCATAGAAACTTTGATAGAATAACTTTAGAACACTCGAGCTCTGAAACGATTTCATACCTTGAAGAAGAAATGAGTATCCAAAGGTGTGCAGAATCTGTCAAAGAGAAGTAGTGGCCATTTTATGAATACGTTGCTATTTAGGTCTGCATGAAGCTCAATAATTGTCCATCTATTTAGACAATCAGGCAGCTTGAAAGGTTCTCGTTTCTAGTATCACCTAGGAACTATCTGAAGGAAGATATACCTCTGAGTAAGATGGCACAACTTTGACTCAAAATTGTAACACTATAAGAAACTACCAACAGGAACTCTACCTTCCTTGTCGTAAAAAGTTGCTACTCCTTCAGCCAAATCCCCGGAAACTTCTGGCAGAATTTGGGGTCTACTTCAGGATGGTATAAGTTACATAAAGGACAGAAAGGATCCATTATATCCATTATATCTTTTTGCTAGGCCCCTCGAACACTATCAGTTATCTTAGAGTAGTTCAAACTTTTAATACCATAGCAAAGAGCAACTCCTCTGTCATAGCTAAGCTCCCCAAGAGGTAGCCCAAAAACACTATCACATAACATTTTGGAGAGGATTTCTATATAGATAACCTCATTGCTAAAACTTGCACCGATTTTCTGGGAATTTGAGAACGACGATTCCATATTTAAAGAAGAATTACTGGATCTATATGGATCCCTGCCATTAATCACCTCTTTGTCTAATGAGCCACAATGCGTATCAGCATTTAAGCAGCCAGATCTTCGTCTAAAGTCACAGCAATCGCATCTAATCTTGGCCTTAACTTGAGCCTTCTAATATTTACCTAATTTGGAAAGTGTATTAACATTTCTGCTTTCTTTACCTTTTCCTTTTCTGTTTAATCTCAAGATTGTAAAGGAAAGTGTATTAACATTTCATCATGCTTCTATACAAATAATCATTCTGCTTTCTTTACCTTTTCCTTTTCTGTGTTAATCCCAAGACTGTAAAGAGTCTGGACTGCAGCGTTGGCTGCATCTTGGCCACAACAAATAACAATGACGAGCATTTAGTGATGGACTCCCTCAACCACCACAGCTCTCCTCTCACAGCCACTTCAATTACTTCACCAATATTTACCTTGTGTTGTTGGCCTTTTGGCCATAACGAATTGAAATTTATTTCACTTGACGTTTCTGCAAGCCGTCTTTGCCTTGGACTCGTCTAGACACGCGGCACTTAAGCACGCGCCTTCATTTGCCACGCCCACCCACTGCTTCTGCTCTGCACTGTTCCAACCAACTATCAAAGTTTTGACTCTTATGAACTCTTATGAGTTGGTTCAATGGACGCCTAAAAGTGAGCCACAAGCCAAAACTGGTCATAGATTATTTATGAGCACTTAAAAGTATGCTATGAAAAATTAGAATTTATTGACAAGGAAATGGATGAAGCAGCAAACAGCAGGCAGGTTGGTTGGATATTGAACTTGACTATTGAAATGGTAGTTTTCTGTGGACTTTTTAGAATGAGTTAAGATAAAAGTAGATATGAGAGTGGCTAGCATACATATATTGTATAAGATTAGAAGTCGATGTCTTCAGTGAAGTGACGATGCTAATCATCCCCAGTGAAACCTAGAAGGGTGGATCTGGTGTTCTTATAACTATTGCTATCAACTATTGCTCATGCTCAGAATGAACCTATGTCAACGCTGAATATACAGGTTGCCAGCCTGAGTGTGCCGACTAATGCTAGATGCATCAAAATCTCTTCTATATATATCTACCTCCAAGCCAAACTTGGTGTAAAGCTGACTTTGAACAATTATTTCTAAGCTTGGGCAACAGATTAATCGACGCAAAGCATTCATGGTGAGGTAACATAAGATCATGCTCTCGAGGAAAGCGATTGCAAGAGGCCATCAGGTCAGCAGCACATGTGAAATCCTTGCTACTGGCGAGCCAACGTTTTTCTCATACAACACTCCGCTTACACCCTCTTTTTTATTATCCATGGGATCACGTTAAATTAGCTTTCAGTTGACACTAAGTATAAGCTCTCTTCTGATCACCGGCCAATCGTAGCAACATTACATTATGCTTCACAATTCAAAGCCAAAAAGCAATGCATTTTCCCACGTGGCTCTAAGGTTGAAATTGTTAAACAGGGAAATAACTAGACTGGACAGATAAGATATAGAAGATGCAATCTCAATCTTTATGAGAAACATATTACTGGCTGCTTCTTATGCTACTCCGGTAAATCAATGCTCACCAAGTCAAAGTCGACAATCAGAAATAGACAATCGAAAGTTTCAGGTCGCTTTTATGCATCTCCGATTTTACTATACCAATGCTGTATTCAGGAGCTTCCTATACTAATTACCAACAATAATTAGGATTTGCCGTTCCATATGTATGAAACAGTGGTTCATTCAGGACTGGGATATACTGCTTTCGTGCTGAGATCTTTATCATTATTATAGATTATGAAATATATATTCGAATTCATTGAGTTCAGTTGCCTGGTGCAAGAGATGAAATCTAAAGGTTAATCCACAAAGACCACCAATCCCTGTTTCACCTGGTAGACCCGCATTGACCACACCCCACATATACAATTGGAACCAACCAAAGCAGGCTAAGTATCTCGGTAGATGAAAGATGTGGAAGATGTGGTCAAAGAATGCAGCAACTGCGGTGGCTGATCAACAGAAGAAGCACCATGCCACTCAGAGCCAAAAGAACAGTCTAGGTGGACTGTGTAACCCCGATCTGGCTCTATAGATTTGGGGAATAGCTGCAAAATCGAACTACAGGTGCATAAAGGTACTACAAAATCGTGCCATGTGTGCTATTACGAACTGCCCCTATATTATGTACGCGGCACCAGTGGTCCATTGGGATATACTGCCTGAGATCTTGCTGAGATTATAATAAATTATAGATTATGAAATACATATTCGATTCCATTGAACTCAGTTCCGAAAGGTTTTCCAAGTCAAGTTCTAAACCAATTTAGAGGAATTGTAAAAACAAAGATGATAGCAAGGTTGTTTAACTTCACAGCGAATATGGCTTTCTTTGAGTAGGAAGATTGAATTTTACCTACAACTGAAGCGTCTTTCAGATTGACATTAAATGAGAAAGTGCTCTCAACAGAACTAAGTTAAATTTTATACTGTTAATCAGGCTCTTCATCATCACTATGACCCCTCACATATTACCTAAATAACACCATTTATTAATAGTTACATTATAAATATATACTCAAAATTTAATTGAAAAATGAATTTTGAATTTCTTTTGCTGATTAATCAGTTATAAAATCTCAACTCATCAATTTCACTTGCCGATATCATCATCATCAGCATCAGCATCATCACAGCTTCAGCTGCAAGATGTCATCTGTGCCTTTTTGTTAACTCTTCCACATAATTCCCATGACTCAGCCACCCGCTCGCACACACACACACGCACACACGCAGCTCAGTTACCAAGTCATTGGCCAGGCATTTGCTTATTTATTAAAATTTTTGGTTTTTTTTTGCATTTCGATAACATAAATATGCTTGGGCTCTCTTTTTTTTGACAAGATAAAATCAAAATCAAGGCATAGACTGCGCCTCAGACAGTCGGGCGTCAGTTTGATGTTTGCCAGACGACAAGAAATCGAAGCAAAAACAATCAAAACAAAAGTGAATCCAAATATTTTTAATGAAGTGGAAGTGAAATGAGATTGAGAATGAGAATGAGACGAGCTACAACTGAAACAAGCCCCTCTTTAAAATTCAAATATGCCGAAACATGGCAAGCCAAAACGAATTCTAATAAGATTATGTTTAGTTGAATGGAATGGAGATGGAGGACTACCTGAGTCGGATATACTAAATGCCAGCAGGTAGCTGAGCTGAGGTGAGCCAAAAGAGTTGCTGGTTTTTGGGCAACAGAAGAAGAAATACAATAAAACGTCGAGCAAAAGTCAAGGTTAGTTTCGGTTTCAGATTTGGAATGCGGTTCCGCTTTAGAAGTTCAGCGATGCAGAAGAGAATGAAATGGAATTGATGATGATGTTGATAACGATATCAGCTGATTGTAAATTTTATTCAATTCAAGATCAATGGAGAGGAAAATATTTGAGCAAACTGTGAAGCTGTAATGATATTGTAGTAAGTGATCAAAGATGGGAGTTTTCTGAGTTAGAGATTGGGGTAAATTAAGTGAGATATCAATTTAGGAAAGGGTATTATGATAATATGAATATATATATGGGTATGAAACTCTGTCTCATGACCGACTTATTCAAAAATAAGGCACACGTCAGAGGGGATTAGATAGGAATCTGAAGTTCTTCCTCTGGCAGAACTAGGAATTAGGATCAAGTCTTATATTTGCTTCTAGTTTTTCAAAAGAGATTTCGTAGGTGTGTCGCATTTCGAAGTTCTTAAGCTGTCGAAGTGAGGAATTGTCTACAATAAACATAAAGTAAACCAATGCCATCCCGGGTAAAGTTTCTAGTACTTCATTAGCTGGGAAACCCTTGCAATTCCATCTGTGCATTGGAAATTTCTTAACCAAAGTAATTTTGTGAGCGGCAAAACAATTTTGTAATTATATATCTACATTTTAGCAATCCAATTTCATTAGCACTTACCTATCTATAACCAAACTTCCATAACCCATCCACGCTCTAAGCTTACGTATTCATAAGTACGTCTTTATATACGCATTACCCTAATGCCTTACCCACTTCCCTTCCTCTCTCTTGCATAATTTGCCACACACATATGTGGCACATCAGGCAGGCAGCCCACGGCCATAGTGTTCTTTGCACCCACTTTGAATCGGCCTCTGGCTCAGCCACTTGCAACCCATTTCTGGGTCTGTGCCGCATTTCCGTTCCGTATTGGAAAGAATGAAAAGAAAAAAAACGCTGCAGCCGAAATGCATTGCGTATTTTTCTTCTAATGCTTTTATCAAAAATCCGACGCCAAATCGTCTGACTGCCATATAGGAAAAAGAGCTGAAGTTTCTTTGGCCTTTCCCTTTGTTTGCCATAGTTATTCCATTTTTTCTATGCTTTTCCATTGTATTCTCTGCTGTGCTGCTCTATGCATATCGCATATAAAACTATATATGTATATATATATATATATATATATGTGCTAGCCATATCTTTTGTATGCAGTCGATGCATATGAAAAGTTCTTTCAGTTTCTTTTTTATCGCAAACTTTGGCAAGGCAGGAAAAGGCGCGTTCGCGTTTGTGTTCTTTTCTTTTAATTGCGCATGTGTGTGTGTTTATTTTGTATGCAACGCATAAAACAATGCAAAAATGACATTTCCTTCAAAAGGGTGCTGAGGGGTTGGATCTTTGGTTGCTGTTTCTTTATAAGTAACTGGCTGTTATCAGCTTTAACTCTGGACATGCCGGCTGTTGTCAGGCGACTTCACTTTTTTCCACTGTCTTCCAACTGCTTTGTATCTGTATCTGTTACTCTGTATCTGTGGGTCTCTGTTCGTGAATGAATGGTTGAATGGGTATTGCCAGATAAGCTCTGCCTGGCTGCCAGTTCTTGATAATACAAAGTTGCTCAGATTCAGTCCTCAGCGCAAGTCAAAGAGCAAACTGCGCTCTGATTGCCGGCTGACGACTGTTTGATTGTTGATTCGGTATTTGCAGACAGCAGCTGTATGATTGAGGCTTCCCATATTACTACCATACACACATGTGTAATCATTTCTGAAAAGGGTGTATATGGAGATGATATCAATGACGGGACGGCACATGTTGACTTGACCAACAGGTTGTGGGCTAGCAAATAGTTTCTGAATTATCATAGATGTCCTTAACATTCAATTCAAAACATTTTCAACAGGAAAGGAAAGCTAGCTTCTATACCATTTACATTGTAAATATATAACCGATCTAGTTCTCCGATCTTGATCAGATCAGGCCAGTGGACTTGGGGCTTATTCAAATTGATGCACACCGAGTTTGGTTTGATTTTGATGAATAACAGAGAAATTATGCTCCTAAGTGTTCATTCCGGAACAATCGGTTATATAGGAGCTATATGGTATAGTTGTCCGACAGACGGACATGGTTATATTGATTCCCCTTGTCATGCTGATCAAGAATATATATACTATATATATAGTCGGGAACGTTTCCTTCTGTACGTAGCAAACTTCATGACAAAATGAATGTACCATTTTGTGAATGGTATAACAAGAAAGGAAGGTTACCTTTGGCTGCCCGAAGCATATATACCATTCACATTATAAATATATAACAATGGCTTAATTTCAATTAACATTTCTTGCACTTATTGTGCTCACACTGGGAGATACGATATTTATTGCTCATTCGGCGAGAAGATTGGGCAGCAGATTTTTGCAATTTACTTCTTTACTTCTCGAACAAGCTGGTTCTCTTGAGCCGCTATTGCATTGCGTTCCCGTTCCACACAACGATATGAATAAATCATTTGGTGGACAACATTTTGGCATTGCTTTACTTCGCACACAAGCGAGTTATTTCTTGCATTAAGATCGCGTTGTTCGCGTGTTTGGCTAAAGTAATTGTAGTTGTAAAAGCATGTTGAATGTGCAATAGGCTTACAATTTGGTTTTCAAATTCAAATTTGAGTAATATTTATTAAAGTAACAAATGTATTAATGTATTATATGTGGATATATCGAATGCCCTCGTCATGCTGATCAAAAATATATATACTTTATGAGGTCAGAAATGTTTCTTTCTGCGCTTCCCTTTGGTACGATCACATTTTTTGTGAATAGTATAAAAATAGTTTCAACATTTTTGATATTTCTTATTTCTACTATTGCTACATAGTGAATTGCCACTCTAGTTGCGTTGACCGACGGACTTCTAATACAAAAACGATCAACCTCTTTCACTCACTTCGACCTTAAGCCTGCTAACTAACCAAATTTATATAGGACAATTTTAATGATATTAATAATCTTGCTTGTATTAAATTTCTGCTCAGTCTCGTCTTGTTGGAAGAGCAAACGCAGTTCAACTTGCCATATAGCAATCAGTTTTTATAGTATATATTCACAACTGATTCGCAATTTATATATATTTTTTGTTCTTCTAAAGAAAAGCTCATAAATCATTGATAAAAGCATAAAGGAATTTCCATATACGTAAATCTTTGCTATTTATATTAATTTTTATGGCATTTCTTATATTGTTTGCCAGATCTCAACAGATTCTGTGGCGTCGTCGGACGCCTTGAAAGTGGTCACTGCCATAGCCATAGCCATATCCAGGGGCAATTAGTCAATGCGTACGCCGAGCTCTCGACTGTAATAGAAACTAATGACTGGCAAGACGGGTCGCCGGATTCGTACGCATTCTTAGAAATATTTCAAAAATTCTTTTACTGATGGCGCTCGAAACTTTAAAGAAGCCGGCGAAGTGTGCTGCAGAGCAGGCCGGGGGGTGATGTCTAGGCGTTTTAATTAGCTGTGTAAATTGGCCTACGAAATTAAATTAATTAATCTAAACGATGTTAATAACTTTATCTGTGTTGACAACTTTATGGTGTGTACTCGTACCCGAACTATGTCTCGTGCAGCGGCGAGTCTGTGATTGCAAGTTGGAAAAAAGTTGCCTGGAGTTTTAGTTTTTGTTATGTGAGAAATGGAATGGGTATATTTTGTGGGTAAATACATAATATGAGGGTAGACTGAATGACAGAGATTGAATGAAGAATGAATTGCATTTGTAAGTCTGAGAAACATTTGCATATGAATGCGACTGCAGGCAATGGAATGTGGATGAAGGAGGGATTCTTAGATGTTTCAAGATGAAATTGTTATTATAGATTTATCATATTTCAAGTATATTCTTCAGTCATTTTAACATTTTAACCTACACTAACAAAACCCAAAAACTTGTCTAAATGTCAGAAATGCCAATTTTCAACAAGCTAAAGTAGAAGGCTGGGTGAAATCTACAAAATACAAAAATATACAAAAATGCTAAGCCACTGATAAGCCACTGAGCTTCTGCTCAATAAAGATTATCAGTTCAAACTAATATTAAGATTTTGGCATAACATTCGCCCTGATGTTGATATTGATTTAGTTACTTTTTGTCTATGCCAAGTGAAGGTTGATAGAAATCAAGTGCAAAAAATGCCAAGTTATTTAGCAGTATTGCTAATGGCCTTATTCGTAGGATTTGGTTATTCTATGACTATATCCAATGAATCAGGGGAATCTAACAAAGTGAGCAGTAAAATGAAAGCTAACATCAAAAACATCATTTCATCATTTTCATTTGTCGCAGGGTTTGAAACTAATCGTTGGTCAACTAAATATCTATATATGTGTCCACAGTTCTCAGTGTCCGTCTTGTAGTTTCGCCTAATGTTTGTTGGTGTGTTCATTATGTGCAGCGTGTGTTTCAAGAGTGTGTCGCTTGTTATAGTGTTGTTCCTGCTGCAATATTGTGACCGCTTCAAAGTCAGGAGAGAGATCACTATCCATACAGTGGGCGGCAGGATAGTTTTTTGGTGACTTCGTTCCGCCGTTGTATGTCTGATTTGGATTTTGTCGTAGCAATGTATACTTTATTGCCACGTCCCTGGCCTACGGAAATCTGTATATTACATTGCATTTATTCAATCCCGGTACTTTGCTTTTTGTGTCGTTGAAGAATATTGACTTTGTTCTGAATGGCGTGTATGCTATTATGGTGCTCTCCATGTTGTGGCAATCCGATTTGATTAGTCGATTAGAACAGTTCGGAATGTATGCTACCGACTTGTAAAGTTTGAGTCCGTTTATAAGGCTGTGTATCATCTTGGTGAGGAAGTCATTATTATTACCCGTTTACTCAACTATATGTAACAGGCAAAACGAGATCTAGGCAGCAGGCAAAGTCACCGCTGAAGAATGCAACATTTGCCAGATTTGCTGAAATTTCTATATGAATAAGAATGAATCTAGAAGAACTAGAATTAATGCGTCCACTGATGTAAGTTTCATCAAGGAAATACATAATAAATTGTTTATGAGATCCCTCCGTGAAATCTTGTTCTAGGATCATCCTATATATTTCACCAGATATTTAAGTATTTCCCTCTGTTTTGTCCCTTTTTCTGACACATTGAAATTATTATTACAGATCTTTGATATTTCGAACGAAATTTACAAAATCGTGAAGCCACTCAGTGAATACATTAACAGGCTTCAGGCGGATATAGCCAACTATGATGAATTGCAATCCAGATTTGAGGCTGAGAAGCAACTCAAAATATTGCAGAATAAATTAGAAGAGAGCGAAAAAACTAATGAAGAGTTAACTAGACAATTGGCGGAACTAAAATCAGAAAATGAGTTGAAGTTTAGGGAAAATCAAAGTTCAATGAAGGAAGAGATACTGAGGTCTATAGCTGAGCTTAAGGCTTTAGTTACTACAAAGGGAACCGATATCGATTACCCTGAACAGGAAATGGCCAAGTTATGGTTAAAAGCTTCATCTGATGTGGCTAAACTTTCAGCCAAAGAGGATACAATTAGAGACCTACGGCTGCAAATTAAATCTTTGAATGACACTATAGATGAGAGCAATATTAAAATAGAGGCCTTGGAATCTGGTAAATCAGAACAAACAGAGCTTCTAGAAGCTTGCCATGTGCGAGACAGACAACAACAAGATTCGCAAGCCCAGGCCAAGTCCGATATTGACCAATTGAAGCATAAGCTAGAAGAATACAAACAGTTTGTGCCTGCAAACAGCATTCAATTAATGACAGTTCCCGGAATTCAGCCATTCAACGTGTCAATAGAGTCGGGGATAGAAGACGCAGGACCCGGCTGGATTGTTGTACAACGACGCATGGATGGTAGTGTTAGCTTTAATAGGGATTGGAAGGAGTTCCGTGAGGGATTTGGCAATTTACAGGGTGAAATGTTTTTAGGACTTGAAAAGTTGCATAGGTTAACGACTTCGCAGCCATACGAACTTTTTGTTAGAACGGTTTTTGAGAAGGGAACTAGGTTTTCGCGGGAAAATAATCTATTGCACTACGATAATTTTGTTATTGGTAGCGAGTCAGAGGGGTATGAATTACAGTCATTGGGAAAGGACATAATAAGGAAATACGAAGGTCCAATAAAAGACGAAACTGAACTGCATCATAAGTTCTCAACCCGGGACAGGGACCTCTCCGGCGGAGGCTGTTTAGAACCATATAGAGGCGCTGGCTGGTACTTGTACGTCAATAGGAAACCAGATTCCCTATGCAAAATCCGATTGTAAGTAAAGAATGCCTTTAATTTAATTTAAAGATAATTTACCAGCTTTATTCAAACCAATTGCAGTAATTTTGAAAGTCCAAACTTTTACGAAAAGCCGAATGAAACTGAATGGAGTGGAAGATTCTGGCTTTATTATATGAAGTCGGCAGTTATGATGATACGACCCAAACTCAAGTAATGTTAGACTATTTCAACAACACACTTGCAATCTTTGAGAGAAGTTTCGTCATTAGTTTGTTTCATTTCACTAATTTCTTTCTAACGAAATCCTGATTCAGAATTTTGTAAATTACATAATAAATTACAATAATAAATGAAGCAAAATTATTTGAGCTAATTTGTTGAATTTGCATGGGTTTTCATATCTGCCTTGATGATGAGCAAATAAAGTGTAAGTATTTATCTGCATTATTTCCATTTGCTTCTCTTTACCAAAGCTTAACACATCTATCAACTTTGAGGTAAGCAAAATCAACAGAGTGCAGGCGATTCGCAAACTAGAGCTAAAAACATATCAACTCTCTAAAGCTTGAGCATATTGCAGGCGACAACGAAGGAGAAGTCAAAACAGCAACGCAAGCCATAAGCTTCAAAGGCTACGCTCCTGCTTTCGATGCGCATCCGTTTGACTTCAGCTTCGTCGCCGCGTCCACTCTCTTGGCAGCCTTAGTTAGTCAATCTTCACTTAACAATTAATCCAAATAAACCTATACTTTTAGTAACAATTTATGACAAATTGCGGGTTCCCAATTGTTCCCTAGAATTCTCTAATCTTACCCACATCCCATCGCAGCGCAGCTCTCCACAAAAGAAGTCTCGCAACTAAAATCTGATACGCTTGTTTGGCTGCCAAAGATTCCATTCAACATTTTATTGTTGTGCCCCTCAAAAGCTGTCTCCCCGCATATCTTCATTAAAACCGGCTACCCCCGGCCCCAGCGCTTCCTCCTGCCTCAATCAAGATACGATAATCACCAAAAATTACACAGCCAAACATTGAGAACACAACCAATAAAGTTATCAAAGAAATACACTTGAGCAACGACAGCCAGAGGAACAGCAACAACAGATATAAAGGAAAAACCAAAAACAAAATTCTGAGAAGCTTCCCCTTCCCCACTGGAAAATGAGCAGCAACAAATTGTCAACTGAAAATTTTCAAAAATTATGTTTGGCGCCAGTGAATGGGCCATGGAGGAAGGCTAAACACTTTGGAGACTGCGACTGCTGTAATTGGAAACTACAACCAAAAATTTGAAGAAAAAAAACTTTTAATAGCTTGCCACAAAATTAGGCGGCCATGTGCCATTATAAAAGCCCATGCATGTAAGCCATATAGCGTCTAAAAATGGCACGTCCCGACAAAAAGATAAAGATACGCCGCATGATTTGCATAATTGCGTGATTCGAATGCCGCAAAAAAACAAAAAAACAAAAAGACGAGAATTGTGTGAATCATATGGGGCTTATAAGATTCTCTAAGATGAGTCTTTTGAACACTTGCTCCTCAATTTGGGTAGCGCCCATGAGTCAAGTGTTTGTCTAGTATTTGATTAGCTCACTCAAACTGTTAGCGGACCATTGAACTCTTTGTTCGAAAAGTGAGAACGATTTCCATTTCCAAATAAATCACCTGAGCCAGGTACAAGAGCAATCGCTGAGCAAACAATCGAAGAGCAACACCTACTTCAACTCACAGAACTGGCTATCATAAATATAAAACTCTCAAGCCGCTTACAAAATCTCAGACACAATATAATCAGAATGAGCAACCTGTTTTCCTTTGGTCTCTCATATATAGCGCAATCGAACCCGAACCATTACCGGCTAATTCACAAGTGCATCCAGATTCAGGTACATCAAACATGTTGGATATGCTTTTATGTGATGGAATTTCTGGTTTGAGTTGCGTCTGGTTAAGGTTGAATGTTGCCATGAGTTGATGTTGGCTTGTTTTGGTTTTTGTTTATATATAAATTTCCCAAATAGGGAATTTTTTTTGTAATTTCTTATATAAGATATGAAAAGCATATATAATGCTGTTTTTCTCTTCTGAAGAAATTCCATCTTTGCAAACCAAATGACACGTTGTCCAAACTAAATCCAATCCAATCCAATACAGAACATTTTTAAACTTAATCAGCGTGAAGATATAAGGAGCATCTGGTAAAAATTTCAGCTCGTAGCTTTGAAAGCTTGTGAAATCTATCGTTTGGCACAAACGGACCGACAGACGGGCCGACATAGCTATATCAAATGCTGATCAAGAATATATATATACTTTATATGGTCGGAAATGCTTTCTTCTCTGCCTTGTAAATTTCCTGACAACCTGAATATACATTTACATTTCTTGTGAATGCTATAAAAAGGGTGATATATATTATACAGAATGAGACCCTTATTTCTTTCAGTGTGAGATATTATTAAAAAGCCTGCAACTCAAACATGTTCGCATACCGATGCATGGCGCAACATTTCTGCTGCTGCA
This sequence comes from Hirtodrosophila duncani, assembly GCA_037043425.1. Classification (NCBI taxonomy): domain Eukaryota; kingdom Metazoa; phylum Arthropoda; class Insecta; order Diptera; family Drosophilidae; genus Hirtodrosophila; species Hirtodrosophila duncani. The sequence continues at coordinate 76,423 of JBAMBM010000839.1, forward strand.
GGCGCAACAGCATTTGGCGTAACGTACAAAGTTATTTTGATTTCGAATTCTCACAAAGTTTGTTTTAGTTTTCATAAATTATAAGGAATTTATTCAAAATAATTTACACATTAAATTTTACTACTTTATTTTTATCTATATATATTTTTCTTAATTTTTAAGATTTTTTCTATTTATTTTTATTTAATTATAAACTCTATTTTTTACGTTTAAAATTTCAATTAAAGCAGCATTTGCTTGGTTTGAGAATTGAGTGAGCCAAGCATTGAGTAAGACCATCAGATGTTTCTACCTCGCTCACTCGCATGGCCTCAAATCGGTTCGACTGAATCTCTGTCGAACTCAAGATTTAACAGAGCTCTTGCTTTGCTTTACAGCCAATGTTAACGCGGTCAAACGTAATCATTCGAAATAACAGACCGTTATAGTCTTGTTCGCCTCGGTTCGCGCCAAACGTCGCTCGTTTGCTTTGGCGTTACATTAAAAAACGTCGGTTTTTTAAATAAATTTGAAAATAAAATTTTGGATAAAAATCAAAATTGATTTTTTCAAACCAACAACAAAGAAATACGTAGCGACGCGCAAAGATTTAAACAGAATAAAATCTACATTAAAAAGTATGTGCTATAAAAATGACAACCAAAAATTATTCAAAAATTAAGTATTTTAAATGTCAGCGGAAATAAACAAAACAAAACGTGTTTGGCATGCCATATGAGCGCTTCAGTATAATTACGTTACGCGCCAAATTAAACATAAATAATAAAAACCAGCCAAGCAGAAGAACTTCGACCAAAACAAACTGCAAGCAAACAGTGCAAGAATCACCGCTAACGTACCGAAAGATACACAGATACTTTTTAATTTGGCTATCTTTGTGTATCTTTGGCCATGCATTTCTGCTGGCCTTTCGGCTGATGCTGAGAGATGCTTGCTTGCTTGTTTTGTGCGAAAGTAAAAACTACCTGCAATATACTTTGGCAAACCCAAACTCAAACCGAAACTAAAACCAGTTTTGTGAAAATTATTAGCTGTTGCTTTATGTTGTTTATTTTTTCTGCATTTTTTGTTGCTGTTGTTTTTGCCCAATGTGGATGCGAATTGGTGGCTGGAGGAGGATGCTGCAAGTGCCTGAAAGACACATAAATTGCTGGGCAAAATAATTGGTTAGCTTAGAGCGAGGTGCAAAGGGTTAGTTTGCGATAGGTGGAGAAAAGGTTTAGATAAGGTGTAAGTCAATATATATTAGATGAATATAAGACGAGATTTTTGTGATCTTCCTCAGCTTTCCGAATCTAAGGCTTGAAAATTGAGAATTCATTTGAAATTGAAGTGTAAACGAATCTTTAGATCAGCGAATACTTGATTCTACACTCCTTCTCTTTGTTAACTTACTATAAATTTGAATTCGGAAAAGGCTTAGAAAGTTGAGAAGCATTGAAATATATTTTAAGTTTTCATTAGTAAGGATCCAAAGGAAGTTTAGAGATCTTCTTAGAAAGTCACTGGAATAAAAAATCTATTTAAACGAAGGGTGGAAAAATTCAGATTGGCATCCACAGCCATTTGAGCTTAAATTACAGCAAGAGAAAGACATACAACTGGATAATAATCAACTCAAGGAGGTAACCATAAGTCTCTGAGTACGTTAGTTGACAATTGGCAATAGAATTGTATATATCTTTCATGTGGAACTAGATTATATATAAATACCATGTCAGGCGATATATAAAAGCTAGACTCGAAGTTTGAAATCATTTAAACAAAAATACCTTGAAGTTATTTGAGGAATAAATGTTAAAAATAACTCATACGCCCAGTTGTCATAATGCAAAAAATTCAAGAATTTGCAATCTTGAACACAAAGAGCCCTATTTTCATATACTTATATGGTTTATGTTTATAAAATCCTGTGGTTGGATGTTATATACAATTTTGTATTGCATTTCTCATAGAGACTTTCATCATAATTTTATAGACTTTGCCAAAGCTGACTAATTAAGAGGGCAAATCATTATAAACATTAGCAATAAATAACACATAAAACATCACAAAAGTTATCACAAATCAATATACTAAAAATAAATATTATAAATTCTTAACCCACAGTTAAAGAATTCAACACTTTCAACTTCAACAACATAATAAAGTGCATCGGCTGCAACACAATTTCTACTCAAAAGAATATCCACAACTTAGACTAAGTTAATTCCATCCAAAAATTCCTTAAATTACAATTAAAAAAACCCACAAAAAATACCATTAAAATACCAAAATGCTTATGCACATCACAAGCACAAGCTCAAATTCAACGGCCACCATGACCAACTCATCTTCCTCGGCCACGCCCACGCCGGGTTGCACTTCCTCCATCGAAAGCGCCATGCTCGATGCGCTACAGCAGCAGCAGCAGCAGCTACAACAACAATTGCAGCAATTGCATACAACAACAAACAATTCCCGACCACCGTCGCGAGCCCCTTCCATACTCGACAGTCCCACGTTGGCGCGTGTAGAACGTGCGCGTCTTCGTCTCGAACAGCAGGAAAGGGAACGCGAAAGAAGCAGCCAAAGATGTGGTGGTGGTGGTGGTGGCGGGGGAGGTGAAGGAGGCAGTAGCACAGGTACAGGCAGCACGGCAACGACCATGAATCGTGAGGATAGCCTAGAGCGCAGCATATTGGATCCAAAGGTTAGTACCCGAAGAACAACTCAAAACTGAGTTGATAATGATAATGATTATGATTACGATTACGATAGCCATATATAATCGTACCGAAGCCTAGCTATAGTCTATAAATTACAATCATGTTCTGGGCAGATTGTGAAGTGAAAATGAAATGATTGCTGCTTGCAAAAAACCAGCATAATTGGGGAATTAATGCGGGGAAAAGGGGTTAAATATTTAAGAAAGTCCATGAAATTGTTAGAGTAGATAACTTGAGATTCTATGAATGTGCTATATATTATAGATGCAGAAAGTAAACCATAGTGGTAACAATAGTACTACCAATAGTACTATGAATAGTATTAAGAGGAGTACTATCAAAAGTACTATCAATAATACTATGAATATAACTATCAATAGCTCTATGAAAATGACTTTCAATAGTACAATCAATAGTACAAAGAAAAGTACTAACATTAATACTATCGATAGTACTGACAATAGCACTATCCATAGTGAAAGCAATAGTACTATCAATAATGCTAACAATAGTACTATCTATTCATACCATCTATGGTACTATCAATAGTTCTTTCAATATTACTATCAGTGTTATTATATCGACTATAGCTTTCTAAGAGGAGTACTATCATCAGTACTATCAATAATCCTATAAATATTACTATCAATAGCTCTATGAAAACGACTTTCAATAGCACAATCAATAGTACAAAGAATAGTACTATCAATAGTACAAAAAATAGTACTATCAATAGTACAAAGAATAGTACTATCAAGAGTACAAAGAAAGTACTAACATTATTACTGACAATAGTACTATTCCTAGTGAAAGCAATAGTACTATCAATAATGCTAAGAATATTACTATATATGCATAGTGCTAGCATAGTACTATGAATAGCAATATCAATAGTGCTACCAATAGCACTATCAATAGTACTACTTTTGGTCTCTATCAATAGTTCTAAGTATGGTATCTATAATAGCTATCTATTGTATCTATGCTGAGCTTAAACCTAGTTGGAGTGCCATATTTTTGTAAATTATAGTACTATCGGTAGTTCTATCTATGGTACTATGAATAGTTCTTTCAATATTACTATCAGTACTATCAATAGTACTAATTATATTAGTGTTGATAGTACTATCAAAAGAACTAACTATGGTACTAACTATAGTACTTAGAACGGTGCTGGAGAGCCATCGTTTTGGTATGAAAGAGAGCGGATGACTATCATAGATGACTATAGTCTCATATAGTACCTTTCCTACTATTGACCTGTAAATACTATAAAGCTCATCTTCAACTCTATCTGGAAATGCTCCAAGCCAGATTAACAAATTTAAAACTGATCGTACAAATATATAATTCTCAAGCCTTGGAATTTTCTTGCATATAATAAAAACTTGAACTAAGCCGTGGCATACTTCATAACAAAGTTATGATACCCTCCACCGAAGAGTATTCCAGCAGACATTCCACAAGCAGACAAACATTTTCACATTCATATCTCAAACCTTAAACCATCTTAAGCCACATATACAACACATTTTTGTTAGACCAGGCCGCAGCTTTTGACAGCATCATTTCACTAATGGCTACTCCCAGTCCAAGGCCTGGTCCACACTCCATGTCCATGGTCTTCTTCTTTCGCTTTGGCTACTTCTGTTCTGGCCTTTTGGCTATATGTAAATGGCTTTTATTTTGTTATTATTTTGTTAACGCTCTTATCTCACTGGTTTTATCTGGTGGTCTGTGGAGTTGTGTTTGGCATTTGCGGTCTCAACATCTTTAGACCTAAAGCTCTTTAGGCTCTTTGCTCATCTTCATCTCTTTTAAGGCTTAGGCTTAGCCAAAATACTGGACTTTGGAGTTTTAATATACGAACATTTTGCTTAGGCTGGACGGAGTTGGACAGGTATATAATTGTGGCTTTGGCAAGGGCTAATAATATAAACAGAGTTAATGAATTATTGGAAGAATAAATTTGATGATAAAGTTGTAGGTGGATTTAGAGATATTATAGACTAATTTATATCCCAACTTATGGCAGATTATATACACATAACACTTTTATACGATTTCGTAAACAAGTTCCACATCCTTCCAATTGAATCGAAGCTCTTATATCAGCCTTTTCTTGGCTCTTAGCCCAACAGTGTTAGCCTGGCCTGGCCAAGACTGATTACCTGATACACTCTTAAGTAACACATGCGCCAGCTTTCTGGCACTCACTGGCACAAGGCTGCTGCCTTGTCAACTTGTAACAAATTGTAATGCTGCCGGTTGGGTGTGGAAGTGTGAGGAATGTCCTGGACCAAATTGCCTGCATAATTTTTGCCAGCAACTCCTGCCTCCACAGTACTCTGCTCTAAAATGCAGCCAAAATATTTGCGCAGTTGTTATGCAGTTTGCTTTGAGCAAATTTCCTAGCCATTTCTTTTAGCTCCCTTCCTCGTTCTCCCCTTTCTAACACACATTCATACATACATACATAAAACTGTCAATAGAGCCCACGTCGGTGTGTGCCTCGATAATATTTTAGTCAGCCTGTCTGCCAATTTGTAGCCGACTTTTTGCCTTTGCCCTTTCTTATAGCCTTCTAGGCTACATTGGGCTGGTTTAACTTTAAGCCAAGTTGAAACTTTAGACTTGCATAACTCTGACAGCTTGGCTTTTCTTTTTATATATATACTATATATATATATATATATATACTTCTTTTTGGCAACTTTTTGGGTCAGCTAGAGTATACGTAGCCTTTGCAGTTAGAGAGCGAACCCGTGCATTGAACTCCAAGGCGAAGCCAAACACTACAAGTGCTTTGAGTCCAACTGCGAATCGTCATAATTAGTCACACTTAAAAAGCCATTGGCCCAAAGTTTTTGCACCGTTAGTGGCCGAATGCGAAATATGAGCAACGCCAAATCAAAAGCAATGTACAGTAAAGTGAAGACCAAGACCAAGACAAAACAACGGTGTATGACTGTAACCAGAGACAAGCCTGCAAAAGTTATGAGTAGGAAGCGCCAGGGCATACCAAAACTGGGGGGTGAATTGACTTGAACAAATGACTGAATGAGCGACTGAACATGGAAAAGGTAATGCTGATGGTTGATGAAATACAACACGAACTAGAGATGCTCTAAATAAAACAATTGTTAGGTTGATAGAGAAGACATATATGAACCATTTGTAAATGCAGGCGCCCGAGCAGGGACAAGCTTAAAAGGGACTTACAGCATGGAGATGCGAGTGTATTCGTATCGTCAACTGATACTAAAATGTATAATTCAGCATTCAGCCATCATTGGCCTGGCGCCCGAGCAGGGACAAGCTTAAAAAGGGTTTACAGCGCAGAGATGAACATGTTTTAGCAAGCAATTGCATGGCGCCCGAGCAGGGACCAGCTAAAAAATTGTTAGCAGTGCAAAATTGAGCATTTGTTATGTATAAGTAAGTATTTAACTATAATCGGAATGGCGCCCGAGCAGGGACGAGCTGAATATGTTTGCAGGAATGCCTCTTAGATGATTTGTTTTTTTTCTATTTTCCTTTATTTGGAAACTTTGCAATTGTAAATTAACTAAATTTATATAATAATTGTTTATTATATAAGTTTATAATTCAGAATCTAGCTATGATTGACTTGGCGCCCGAGCAGGGACAAGCTAATAAAGGCTTATATCATAAATTTGAACATGCAATTCTCGCTTGAACTGATAATAAAATGTACAATTCAGTAAATTGTGTTGTATTAGAGTGGCGCCCGAGCAGGGACCACAACTGAAAATGGTTGCAGTTGATTTGCAATGTTTCTCTAATAACTTATATTTTGATGAAGATCAAAAAGCGATCAAACAGATCAAATCACTGTGATATGACAGTTACAAATAGCACGATTCAGTCAAAAGTAGCATTACCCTTAGCCAAACTACTCCAATCTTCTCAAAATTTAATAGAATCACCATCTTTCAACACTTTCGAACCCAAAATCAACCGAAAAGCATCAGTATAGTATCAGTATAGTGCAAGCTAGCAATTTGTAAGAGCAAACATTCAACTGGCGCCCGAGTAGGGACTCATTGCAGCTACATGCTTTGCTCTGAGTAGAGCAAACATCATGACAATGTTTAAAGACCCACTACAAGCTTAGTATAATGGCAGACTGAACCGGACTGTGCTGAACTGAACTGAACTGAAGTGAGTGTCTGCCTGGCCGGCTGGCTGGCTCACTCGACCATCGCCAAATGGAAAGCAAACAGCGCAAAAAATCTCGGCAAAAGAAAAACTTTTGGTACGTGCTCGGCAACCATGTGGCTGGACTTTAGCTGGCGCTACATACTGTTCGTGGCCTGACGTCCGCTGACCCACACAGGGCAACCCAATAGGAAAACACACAGTAAAGCAAAGCCAAGCAGGCCCAGTTAGAGTTGGACACACATATTTATATATGTGTACCCCGAAGTCTTAGGTCTTTGCTAAGCCTCGCTGCACTTGGCTGCAGTCTTTGGTTGAAAAAAGGGCTGACAGACTGTCCCAAGTATCTGGAGCAGAAAACTTTCTGCATATTGCAGTTGAAGAAAACTGCATTAGGAACTCTCCTTTGTTTGTCATGCAGTCCATAATTTTGCTATTTTCCCCTGAAATCGAGCGACAGACGAACACACGTCAGAGAGAGAGAGAGAGCAGCGGAGGCAGCCCCCACGTAAACAATTTCAATAAATTTTATGTTCAATGTCAATTTATTTTGTGCTGCTTTGTCGCGCGTTTCAATTTAACGGCACAGTGCCAACGCCAACAAAAGCGACAAAAACAACAACTAAATATGTTCTCTATATATAAATAAACAAATTGTGAAATTTAATGGTGTTTTTTTATTTTTGCTATAATTTTTTTATAAACTGTGAAATTAAAATATGATTTTATATAGGTGAATGAGTTTTAGAATGAATGCGAAAGCGATTGAATGTGAAGATAATGATGAATCAGCTGTTTTTGGGGGTGAACAAGAAAGAGTGAGAATGGATGCTAAAATTGGTAGGGCTTAGATATCGAGGGGATACAATTATAAAAAAAACTGTCAATTGAAGCGAAAGATGAGAAAAAGATGGCTCTGTTGGGGTTTGTTTGGAGCCAGAGGCAAGTTTGTAAAAACAGGAAGTCTGAAAACATAACCTGGAAGCGGAAGAAGCAGATATGGGAACAGATATATATTATATATATCAAATAAATTCAATAAGTTTATACTATCTGTGAGCAAAGCCTACCTTGAGCTGCTGCGCTTGACTGCTAGATAAACTTAAAGTTGCCTTTATCAAGAAGATGTGAAAACGTAGCTAAGAGTAAACTATCAAATGTGAGGAGATGCTTCTTGAAATGAAGAAATAAACTAAATTTCTTTAGTGAAATCAAACACAAATCGTGTCAAAAGTGTATTGAATTCGGATATACACAATCCCAGTATCAACTTTATATTTCAATTAGTTTTACTCAAGTCTGAAAAGTCAATGTTGTTCTCAGTCTCAGCTACTCAACTGCTAACAAGTTCATGAGTTTATGAGATGACTTTATACTAGTTTAGCTTTAGGAATTTTGTGAGAATTAAAGCAAATTATGATATCTTCTAACCATTATGTTTTAGGGTCAAGTTGAAAGAACACAAATAGAGTCACAACTCAATAACATGAGAATCATAAGTTATCAATTGAGCAGTAAAGATTATTATACCAATCACCATATGGTGGTATACTAATTTTATCAAGAGATGTTGCCACACTAAGAAGAAAGAATTTTCAGCACTATAAATTATATATATTATTCAGCAACACGATATAATCCTATCCATATATTTCAATATCAAAATCTCGAAAGTCTTAAAAGCCATAGAGAGGAATTTTATAACTCAACGCTTCTTCTGTTTACTTGCTTGTTATATGTTCGACTCTTCCAGATCATTTAACCATACCATATGGCAATCATAGTGTCATTTCAATATTCTCAAAATTAACTCAAATATATAACCCTTAAATCAGCTATTTAATCATAGTTAAGCCAACCCCTTGTCTGTGCCTCGACTTTGATCTCAACCACACGAGTTCAAGCTCTTTCACATTTACTTGTTGCCCTGCCCCCACACCTCTATCAGCTGCTACTCCTCCGCACTTATTACTTCAATTTCACCCAATTTACAAAAATTAACACACTGCTCTACATGTGCATAGCCCTTTACTCTGCCCACCAAATGCAATCTATCAAAATGCATTAAGGCAGCAGTGGCGTACGCCAAGCAGGGTCTTAAGGGGCTTAACTTTGAGAAACTGGTAAAGCAATCACTTACAGTGCATGGGTGCATTGTCACCCCTCTATAGAATATTACTGCAGACGCCTCTGTAAAAGCAGCATATTATTCGCTGCGTTTTCTTTTAGTGGGTCAGCCGCTTAATTGTGATATATCACTTTACGCAGAGGGCGCAAAATCGGGCAAGCCGCAGCATTAAGATATTCAAAAGCCCCACAAAAACATCAAAAGTGGCGACTTTTAACGAATAAATTGCTATGAGTAGAATAAATGAAAAAATATTTATAGAAGCGCATATGAACATGTTTTTGAATGTAAATTTATAAAGAAATTATTGTATTTATTTAACATGAAATTTATTTATTTACTTAAAATTTATATAATTGTAAGAGTAAAATAGTTCTTTGTCAAATTTCTATTTCAAATATTCGACATTTTCCGCTGTGAATCGAACTAGGTGTAGATGAACCTGAACCGAAATTTTCATGCTCATTTGCAAAATTGAAATAGAAAAACTCAACATCCAAACTTTTAGTACCTTGCTCTTGATGTTTACATACATACATACATACAAGTATTTGACTCTTCACTGCTTAAGTAGAATAGAAAGAAAACAACAATGCAATCATAATTACGTTCAGAAAAGACATTTTGCTTAAAGATTGTTTAAGTTATAGTCGAATTCCGACTATAAGATACTCGTACTCATATCACTATGTAGACAAAACAGATGTTTTGAGTCTTTCATTTAATGAACCATTAACTTACCATCAACCACATTACCTAACTAAGAGAGAGAAAGTTTCCACAGAAAACTCTGAAGCAGCGCAGTTTCTGCCGGAAATTGCTCCTCGCAGCTATGTTGCTTGTAACATCCTGAAACATGCTAGCCAACATCCTGCAACATCTTAACAGTATAAATGGGCTCGCAGCAACAATGTCAATGTCATGTTCTGGCAAATGATTGTACACATGTTTACAACCCTGCGGAATGCTGTATCTCTCTCGTTCACATAGCAACGATATGGCATGTATGCTCGATATATGTCTATGTATTAAGATGTATATGTCTCTGCTTATATATGTATGTTCGTTTGCATATATTTTGTCTACAGTTCCTATCCGATCTTAATGAAATTCAGAAGATCGGAAGGGTATGTGCTCACACATAAATAACTTGAATTTAAACTAAATCTGTCCAAAATTTGTTTGAGATTTAATTACTTTATCTATTTGAGGGGGCGCGAGTTGTAAAGTTATAACAGTCAACTATATAAGATTGTCCCCTGTAAGAATGAAGTGGGCCATAAAGGCCTTTGTCAAGCCAACTACAAAGATTTCGTTATTGTGATGGCTAATCAAAATAATACAAAATATTAAATTCATTAACTATGAACGTTTATGAGGCTTTGGAAGAGAGCATCAAGCTCGCATTCATTGAATCCTGTGGTGAGAATCGATATAAACTGATTCAGACTTAGAAAAGCCGCCTGACATTGGCTAGAAACAGATTCAGAATCAGAGGCTTGCTCTTCTCACACACATGGACCTAAGGCATCTGCTGAGGATCTAAGTAAATATGGCAAATCAAGCTCAAGTGGGAGTTGTTAATAGTTAACGAAAATCAAGTTAATTTATCCAAATCAAGTGCTGTTTAACGATGCCTGCTTCCTTTTCCTTCTTTAACATATAATAGCTTATAGTTTATCTCCTTATAGCTTAAGCTTATCTGCAGTTTCTCACTCGCTTTCTGTCTGTCCTCCCTCACTTTTCATCTTGTTGCTATATTTTCTGTCGTCTCTCAGTTTTCTCTGTGAACCTCTTATCCCAGTCGTTGAGGCTACATATTCTTCCCAATAGTAGAATGTTACTCTGCTGTTTACTCAATACGCCTTTTAGCACTTTTTGTATCCTGATTGTTGCATTCTTCTTCTGTTTTGATTGCTTGTTGCACTACTAACATTAAGTAGCATGGTCGATATGGACGTCCAGAGCATTGTTTTGATGAAAAAGTTATGCGAAATTATATTTTATAATATGTAAGCTTACATTTTGACTTGAAAACCTAAACAATGTTGACAGATAATCATCTAATTCAGATTCACTCCACTGCAGAGATGCAATAAATTATATTCTATAGACTTCTCCTGATCATTAGCCATAGTTTCTCAAAGAAAAGAGTGAACAGTTTAGATATCTTATACGAAAGTTTTGCATTTTGGATTTTGGTATAGACAAGTTTTATAGAATTCAGACCATTGACTATATCTAGTTAATATATATATTCCAATTCCACAAACGAAGCCAAGAGAAATGCTTAATCGTATAATAGCCCTTTTTTTTGGAACGCAGACCAATTAGCCCCCACATAAATTACCTCATAAATAGCAACACCAACAAAAAAGATATCAAGCAGAGAAAATATAACAAAAATAACTTCAAGTATCTAACTATAAACCCCTACGCAGGGCAAAGTAAATAAATAGAAAATAAATATTTTTTTTAGGGTTAAGACAAAATGCAACCGTTTCTTTTCTTACTTTTGTAGTCCATTTGCTGAATTGCCATCAAACACGCAGCCGAAGAGACAAAAAAAAAAGAATCGTAGAATAAACAAGTTGGTGAAGGTGGAAGGAAGGCGGCTGAAATCGAAACCAAAACAAGTGAGGCGCACAATACAACACGTTGCTTATCTGCAAAAGTCAGAAATATAGAGCAGCCCCCATACCCCAAACGCCCCTCATGAGCCAACAAACCCACAAAAACCAAACTAAAAGTAAAGCAAACAAGTCTGAAAGACAGACAGGCAGACGGACTTGAAAAAGAAAGACAAAAGGCAACGCGCCAGCGACACGCAAGAAATGCGTAAAAATAAAAATGAGCCAAATAAATATATATATACATACATATAAAAACTCACACATATATACAAACAAACACACACACACACACACACATGCAAGGGAAAATCATTTTGGGGCTGCCCCTCCGTTTCCTTTTTGCCTAAGCAGCCAAAAATGTAGGAAAATGTTTTCATTCATAAAGCGGGGCCAAAACAGAAGGAAAAAACTTTGGCGAAAAATATGCGCCACAATAAAATATACAAATAAATGGCCAGGCTTAATGCAAATAAAAAGGGGACTGGGGGGCGCTGAGCAGGCAGGGAATTGGAGTTGATATGGAGAGGAGGAAGGTTGTTAGGCTCTCGAAAGCAGCTGCCTAGGGAATTTCCATTCAAGGCACAACCAAATGGCACACTGTAGTGCAATTTTTTGCCAACAAGAGCATACTGCTGACTGACTGACAGACAGGCAGGAGGCCAGAGTTGTTGTAGGGGGGGCGGGGGCAAATGGTGGAAGGGGTTGAGAGAAAGGCTTTAAGCAAATCAGTATTGTGAATATTGAAAGAGGTTTTTATTTTGGCAAGTTCAAATTAGAATGGAATGCATGGGAAGGTGTGATTGTGGCTCCTGTTGAAACACTTCTCTAATACAAATATGAGATAAATTTTAAGTTTATTCATATTATTCATTCTTATTCATCTTTCCAGAGCATTCAAATTAAAATTTGCCAAAAAAAAATATATTTTTTAGTCAATTTTTTCATATATTTATGTCAAATCGAGCCTGGGAATTCTAATTGTTGATTTTGCTCAACTGAATTCAATTGAAAAACTCACAAAATGTTGATTAATTCCAAATTCAAAATTAAAATGAGAAATTCTTAAATATTTGAGTAACTTTGTGATCTGAGAAAATCTCTTGCTTAAGTCTAGAGATTTTTTAAATGAAATGCAAATAGCTATTGCTATGGCGATTTCTAAAGGCATCAAGATGATCAAAGATGGTTTCTTTCACCTTAGTTTTTTAGACCAAATATTGATAATTAAAATTTTTTAAAAAATTTGTATAATATATGGCTAAATTTGCCCTCATATGATAAACTATATACCATACAAATCTAACAAGTGCCAAAAACCTCTGGCCATTAACAAAGAGAGTATATATTGTCAAGCCCCCCCAAAATGAGCACATTTATGATTATGCAGAGCCAAGGCTAAATCGCCACAGACCAGCCATAACAATTATAATAACAACATCATCATGAATCACTCATACCTATGTATATATAGTACTAGTACATATACTACATTCGTATATGTATTTGTGCACTCAAAACCCAATGCGGTCAACCATACATTACAAAAGTCATGACATTGTTCGTTGTCTCTGTTTAGTTTGGTCTTTCAAAAAAGAAACCCACAGAGGGTTACCAGAGTGGGTGAGCCTGGTTGGGCCACCCCTCCACAATACACACAAGCGCAACCCTTCTGCCACATGCCACTGCCACACACACACAGAGCTGCCATATACATATACAATGCAGGCTAATCAAATGAAAACGATTTCCGTTTGTCATGCAAGCCGTTGCACTGACATCAGTGCAATGCAATGTTAAACAAAAATTTCAAAAAAAAAAATATCCAAAAATAAGTAAATATATAAAACAACAACTGGCAACCATTTGGAAAACTGCAGCAATAACAACAATAACAACAAACAATATAAACAAGCAAAACGGAAGCTATGTATATGGGGCTGGGGCTCGACCGCTCCACAAACACATATGCAGCTGCTTTACGTTTATTCAACATGTGGGTGTGTGTTGTTGTTGTTATTGTTGCCATGACCCCCAATTTTCTTTCCCCTCCCCTTTAGCATGCAGCGGTACTATGCACTTGGTATAAACAATTCATTAAAACGGGAAATGGCAATTAAGGCATAAAGTAATTATATACAAAAAAAGGGCAGCATGAATAATACAATTACATATAAGCACTTGTTCATACATATGTAGCAACTATATATATAGCCAGCCATATTTCTGGACAATCTAGGAAGTCTTGCCTTCAAAAAAAAAGGGTTCCCAGCCAAGGCCTAACTAGATATTAAAGAGTTTTGAATATTTATAAAGACCCAGCAAGACCCAGCAAGAGTCTGAGCAGCGGGCATTGCGTGTCTGAGTTAGGCAAAGGCTAAGCAATAGCAAACTTTGGCCCCCCACATAGTTGCAGTTTTTTTTGCTAATGCTGCCCAGCAAACAATTTTTATAGAATGAAATATCAAGGGAGTTCTTGGAGAAGAGTAGAGCTCTTAGCTCTGTCCTCGGGGAATTCATTTCCGCCCAACTCTCACTGTCTTTTGAAAGTTTTGCCAGTCATATCTTTCTAGGGAATTCCTAAGATTTAATCTTTGAAAGTTTCATAAGATCATCCACCATCTATGTTCTAGAGATATGTAACTCCAAAATGTTTGCTGGGCTAATACCTTGCACAGCTAACTCACTCATACGCATTCACATTGAAGGCACTGCAGCCTCAGTCTCTCACACAATAAACGTTGATTGCAATGCGGCTGACGAAGAGTTGGTTGGAGGTGCTCAGTCTTAGGCTCCATCTAACCACTGACTTCTTGCTATCATGCCTCGTTTAACTTAAAGAGTAGGTGGCAGACGCAAAGAGGTAACTATACATATATCCGTATGTGGATTCCATACATATCTCGTACTTCCAGCTGGTGCAGGAGGAGGGGGGCGCTGCTTAAAGTCAATTGCATGATGCTCGCTCGTAGTCTCATGTGCAGCAAATCCAGCTGTGGCATGCAACATGTTGATGTAATATGCAAATTTTTTAGATGCTGTTGTTGCCCATTGTCTTAAGATTTTCTTAAGAAATTTGCTAAAGTCGAAGAGAAACAGATGAGTTGCAAATGGAAAAATGCGGATAAGCATGTAAGGAGGAAGTTTTCAGATTGCTTAAGGAGAGGTAGAGAGAGAGAAAGGGTGAGAGAGAGATGGGGAGAGCAAGAGGGAGGTGGGAGGGACACTCAAAGCTCAGGAAATAAATGAAGTAAGAAAGCTATCGATAGCTTATTAAGTCGATACTTTTCCTTTATTTGCTAAGATAGTTCTCAGATTTATTTATCTTTCTTAAGGTATTCAGAGTTAAAAGAAGTTACAAAATATAAGACATTCCGGTTAAAAATATAATTGGTTAGCTTATATAGACTTGTGAACTATTTTATAATTAGGATTTTATAAGAGTCTTATCAAAAACTATCGATAAATCTCAAGAGTATATTAGTCGTGCATTAAATTTCCCATTATGGAACGTCAAATCAACATTCATCTTCAAGTTATACCAAATTCTAAATACGAATTCAAAGTTTAAAGATTAACAATGTATCATAAAGCTCTTGAATAGTATCGATAGCTCTGAAATTTCTTTTAAAGGAGTTCAAAGTACAACCCTGCTTATTTTTTAGCCTTAAAAGAGTCTCATTCCCTCTGCACTCTCTCAGTCATTCATTAAATTTCTCTACCAGATTCTTCGCTCTCCTATCTGGCGCCCCTACATATGACTCACCTCCATGGCATTTCTCAAACAATACCCTAAAAATAGTTCGCCTACCTCAACAAGCAGCATTCGAAATCAACTTCTTGGCACAATTTAGTCAACTTTATCAAGCAAATTGTGATAATTAGAAATTGCTATAACTTTACTTATCAAAAAAACACTGGCGTCTAGCCCCACCTTATCTTGGTCACATTATAACTAAATACTATGCCTTAGGCAGCCGCCGAGCACCCCTCTAAATTTCCACAGCGAGGTTGACATCATGCCGCGTACTTACTAAAAAAAAAAACAAAAGAAAAATTCTATGAAAAAATTACTGTAAACGTAAATAAAATTAAAATTGGTAGAGCTGGCGTTGGCGTTGGGTGGTTTGTTAATGCCAGCTGTATGACATCATAGCTGGGGATACTTTGCGAAGTGGTTGCTGAGTGTTGATAGAGGGGAGAATGTCGAAGTACATGTGGATGTATCAAGTGTGCGTGAGGAAATGAGATTGCAATGGGTAAGGGTATGGGCAAGAGCAAGCTACTGCTAGAAATGGCTAAAAAGGGGAACATAACTATGGGTTTGAGATATTAAAAGCTAATTCTGGGTAGTTTTCTATGATATGGTATAAAAAACTAGAGGGAAATTGCATGCAAATGTGATGAATATATAGTAAAGAAAGAAGAAGAAGAACTTTGATAAATGAGAAATTTTATAACTGAAAATTATAAATATAAAAGAAACATTAAAAACATGAATTTGAAACAAGCAAAGGATTCTTTTATTCAAAAATAACAAGAAAAATATTACAAAAATTTACAAAGTCAATAAACTTAATGGAAAATATTTTAGAAATATTCTAAAATTATTTTAATTATAAAAAACGGAAATATTTTTAACTAAAAAATATTTTAAAATAAAACCAAAAGATTCTTATGTCTCTCAAACATTCATAGAATAAATCTATTTAAATTAAAAACATTTTTAAAAATTATTTGAAAATAAAAAACAATCAAATCTTCGCCTGTTTTCTTTTATTATATTTGAAAATAATATTTAAAATTTCGAAAATATTTTAATCAATATATTTATATAATAAAAATATTTTTAAAAAATATTTGAAAATAATGAACCCAACGGAAATATTTTAGAAACCTTAAAATATATTCTAGAAATTTTTAACATTTACTTGAAACTATCAAAACTTGGTTATATCATACCTAAGTTCTTAACAAATTGGAAAGAATTATCCAAAATCTCTATAATTTAATTTTGAATTTAAGAAACATTGGCAAATACAATTTAAATTACAATAAATTCCATTTATTTTTCATCTATTTTTTTCGTACACCCCCAAAAACAACCAAATCAAAACTCAAACAAAAAACACTCAATATATCCACTAAAAAACTATACCAAAATACTCTTTACTCTACGCGTTTCCAATTTCGAATACCCCAAAAAAACACCACCAACAACAACAACACGAACCACTCGAAAACCCCGTTGAACCCAACAACTCTATAGAAAGAAACAGCGCCTTGGCATCAGATGTGGACGCATATGAAACGTCTATCGCACGCCTCCAAGGTCAATTCCACCAGCAGTTTGACGGCCCAGAAAACTGATGTGGGTTCTGGCCAACATTTCGCCCATCTTCAAGCCGCATCCAAACTAAATGGCAATGCAAACGGAACGACAACAACAATGCCAGGCAAATGCATTTTATTTCCGGATAAGACGTCATCGCTGAAAAATTCCATATGCTCGCAGCAGGTCTACTTCAGGCCCGATATGGTAGGCTATATGATAATACTTTGGCATGGTTATGGCAAACACTTCTTTTGGATTGCGAGTTCCTATAAAGTTATGCATAGTTCGTATTACCTAATCATATATATCCATTGGTTGTGGTACCCAGTGGCTGTCAAACTGCAGCCAGAAAAAATATGCTAGAAAATTATTTAGTGGAATATTGCTTAATTTGTTTTGTTTAGGTTGTAGAATTTATTTTGTTTACAAACTATAATGTAGCACAACATTTTTTCAATGGCACTTTATAGTAATTTTCAAAACAAAATTATCTTTTATGACTTTTAAAAGCAATTTTATGTTTATATTTTTGTTTTAATTTTGTTGAAATTTTGGGCTTATGGTTTTAATGGTCTATATCTTTGGCTTTGATATTTTTGGTCATTATGGTTTATTTGATCTATTTCTGCCTGACTTTCAACATCATATTTCCTATGCAACTACAATTTTGTTCCTGTTATGAATGTATCCTTAAGCCAATGTCCTTAAAACTTCACTCTGTATTTTGTTTGCATTGCAAAAGTTTCCTGCACAAAAGCCTTGCAAAGCTTAACGTTGCATTTAATGCAATGCATAAAGTTAGTATCATTATAATAATAATAATAATCATAATAATAAACATAAACCTTTTATATAGCAAAAATGCCAGCCAGCAATTGACTTGGCCAAGGCAACCCCACTTGAGCTTGAGCGCGACTCTTGAACAAACTGCAGCAAGCACAAAATCACCAAGCATAACTTTACTGAGCATGAAAGAAGTTGAGCTTTATGCTATTAAATATTATACAAATGTGTTGATAAAGATATATGCAGATATATGTACCTAGATTTGTCTAAGTATTACAGTGGCAACTAGCTGTGTGCTGGAATTCAGAGATTAAAGACTTTTTGGTTTGGGTGAAATAGGAATATATAAGAAGAGGAACAGCTTAAAGAAAAGTTTAAAGAAATTTACTAATGATAGAAAAATCTTTTTTGTTTATTTTTGGATTATTTTTGGATAACTTAGAGACAGATTTTAATAAGCTTTTAGTCGTTCAAATAGCTTGAAAAACAGCGGATTCCTGGACTGGGACAATTCTGTAATTACTTTGCTTAAGTCTAATCTCATAACTGGCCATAAGATATGATTTAGTTAAAAATACTTTGTACTACAAAGGACCAATAGATTGGTCCAGATCCGCCAGCGCACTTGGGTTAGATCAATTCTGCAACTATTTACCATGATCACTAGAAGTCGGAACACAATAGATGCTTACGTTGATTAGAAAAAGTCAGCCAGGGGCGTTTTGTCGCAGGGCCATTTTCAGGGCCAGCTTTGTCCGTAGGGGAAACAACGCCCCCCCCCCCAGTCCCCTGTCCCAACTACAATACAATACCTACATGAGTTGTGCCAATACTGCCATCATATTCCCCGCATTGACTGCTAAGGTTGCATACTTTGACTGGAGATAAAATTTCCGTCCTGGTTTCTAGGCGCCAAAGTTGCCAACCTAATTTCTATGATGTCTGTGATGATTCTACATTATAATCTTATAGAAAATTTTAAATAATTACATAGAACATCATATTAGTGGTTGGCCATCAGACTGGATATATAAGAAGCCATCATTGTAAAGGAAATCCGATATAATTCTAGCTTTTGGCTAGTTAACAGGACCACAATATTTTCTGCCAAAAAGAGCCAGAGAGTTAGAGAGCGCTGATATTGATTGTGATAGAGGAATGGATGTAAAATGATTGAAAAGCTATTTTCATCAGAAAAGCTATTTTCCAATATGAGAAACTACCAAGGTGTTCATGTTGTCTGGCATATTGTCATAATGCAGGTGTTTCAATTCCATATTCCTAATGAAAACTACATGCCATAGTTGCCACAGTTCGATTCTGGTGTAGTGTTTGGCAAGCTCCTATCTTTTGTGTATAGGAATAGGGTCGGAAAGTACTCATATATGAAAAGCTTTGCGTTTGACTTCGTTTGAAATGCGCAAGCAAAATGTTATCTGAAGCATAAAGGCGCATGCCGATCACTGCTCTACTATATATAAATGGTAGCTAATGCTAGATAATGCTACCAATCCTATCTTAAACGACTAGTTCTATAGAGAGATGATTGACAACTATTTCGTGCTCAAATGCAATGAAAATGTGTCTAAACACATTCTTCCCAAATGGTTTACTCCGCTTAATACCAATTCATATCAAACACTTGGAAAAACCTAGGAAAGAGCTACAATCTAGGAAACATATCTAACTCAGAGTAAAAGGAAATATATTTCACTTCTAGAGTAGAGTATAAACAAGCAGATCTTCTTCTTAGCAAACGCTTCAGTTGTTCCTTATAATAGCTATTTGCCTTCTGAGTCGTCACTGTAGCCATGTTCTCTTCATTCATTGTTAAAGAACTGCCCCCCCTTCAACAACATTTTTGCTTTGGCATTTAACTTGACAAACCCCCACTGAAGTAGAACTTGGGGAATAGATTTTCACAGCCAACCAGAAAATGTTACAACAAAATACCAAAATATCTTTCATCAACATAATGTCAGTTACGTGGCGGTCATAAACTATAGGATAAATCAGTTCAGGGTCAAAATTGTAGCTGTAGCTGTTAGCCATTTGCTGTCAGCTTGTAAGCGAGCAGCATAAACAAAATCTCGTTAGAGCCAAGCTAAGCAGAATGTAATGGCTGGCTGTGGAAAATGACACCGTCGAGCAGAGGCTGCAGCTGCAGAGCGTGCAGAAGGTGTGGGACACAGATCGTGGGGTTGTCAAAGGTCGGCATATGCAAATGGTAAAGCCTCTTTTTGTGGCTCATTGTAAGGCCAGAAGCATAACCGTTGACAAAAGAAAAACCGGCCAAGTAAAGCGGCTTGCCGGCCGCCTTTAGTTTTTTTGCTCCACAGCTGCCGCAGAAGAGAGACCGACCGACCGACCTGTACAAGTTTTTCAATATCACAAGACACATTTGAAGCTTCATTAACATAATTGATGCGCCATTGAGGCTGGGGCTGAGGCTGAGGCTGAGGCTGTATTTCTGTAGAGAGGAACTCTGTGTATAGCAGTTCGAGCCATTATATTGTGTCTTCGGGCAGAGCGAATCGACGGACAGGTTTTCCGGCGGCGACGACGACGACGACGACGACGACGTTGCTTGAGGTGTGCGCTGCGCCTGCTCAGTGGTGTGAACCGGTTTACAGTTGTAAACTATAAGCGAGCACCTAACTCTACCTGAATCTGAATCTGAATCTGTGGTTATAGAGCTATAGAGCTCTGACAATGAGTTGGTATAATAATGACTGAAGTCTGTTTGTCTGATTCGCTCTGCGAGTGTGTGAGAGAGAATGGCAGAGAGAGAGAGAGAGAGAGAGAGAGAGGCGGCTACACAGTAATTTTCAATTTCATTTTGAAATGTTGACGGTTTTGTCTGACAGAAGTTGCAATAGTTGGCCATAAAGTAGAACACGGCATGATTGAGTGCGAGTGTGATAGTGACTGTGACTGTGTGTTTGTTTTGTGCAGTCGAAAAGTTGCTAAAACCGATTGATAAGTGTTTGTTAATTGCAAATAGCGGAAAATATGACAAAACTTATGCAGTTGTTAGAGAGTTGCGAGCATGATAAATAAGGGGATATAATGATGAAGAAATGAGTTCAGGCTTTCATGATGGTTTGGCTTGTGATTGCAATAGTAAAAAAGTTTGATCAATTTTGCTGACAGGAAGCAGAGAAAGGTAGGATAAAATTGGGTAGCTTTATTAAATTTTGATGTGATTCTGAAAGCGTAAAGTGAAGATGTGTAAAAACAAGTTATAAAAGTAGTTATACAAATTACTGGGAATTATTTGGAGAACATGCTTGAAATGTTTTGATAATGAATGGTATTGAAGCTTTGAGAACACGAAGTTAGTTTTCCTGTTTGGTTGTTGGATCATCTCTGAGATACAGCATGATTTTTCGGGCTATTTGAGATTTGTCTAGAAATGCGGGAATGAACTTTGGTCTTACGTTGCCTGTGGTTTTCTTTCCTAAGCCACAAATTCCAGAGTCACATATGAACACAAATATTCTGAATGAATTCCCTTAGAATTCAAATTTGTTAGCAAATTTAGGAAGAATTTTCATAGGTAAAGAATAATATAACCTTGTTGCTGACAATGTTATATATTGATGTACAAATTTGCAAGCTTGCAAGACTTTCGTAGTCAAATTTTCTGCTAAGCTATCTACAATATGTTGAATGGAATTTGCTTGATCTATGCAACCTCTGTGGGGTGTTCTTAAAACTGTCCGACTGTTTGCCGTTGCAGATTAGATTGGGAACGGACTCTAATGTTCTGAGCGGCGGCATAGCCCAACCAGCTTCAACGATTTTACCCAATTTATATCCTACGGCTTTGAGATTAGATTGGGAGCTGACTTTAATGTTCTGAGCGGCGGCATAGAACAGCCAGATTCAACGAATTCAACTAAAGCAAAGTGTAACTTAGAGAGTTGTAACAAAATGTGTTTAAAAGTTTGTGTGAAAGCAACTACAAGAGAGATAAAGAGAGATTTGACAGTTAGAGGCAAAGCAATATAGAGTATTCATAGCTTAACTCTAACTATTTAGAACTTGGTGAAACTTCAAATGTAATGTAAAAACTACAACTATTTTGGGCCAGTTCTTGAGCAGACACAACTATTCCGAGACTTGAAAGATTAGATCAGATCATGTACTTAAGCACATTTAAACTATGCAAATAATGTAAAGACACAAGCTTCTATAGAAACTTTACAATAGAATGTCATGTTTCTGATTGAAAATCAAGGTGAATATTTGGCTATTATAAAGTAGATATATAAGAAGGAGTCCTTAAGTTTGAGCAACATTAATATATCATTTAACTGGCACTTCTAGATTATCTTGGCTGATTTGCGACTTAATTCAAAAATATATATCTAAGCCTAAGCTTCTACATATATTTTATGTAACATTTTAAGGAACTTTGTAATTCAAATTACAAACTTAATTGAAACCCCAAAACCAGCTGCCAAACCTTCCGCAGAACTGTGTTCAACAAGTTGCTCGTGCTTTGTAAATTGCTCATGTAATTATACATATATATATATATATAATTTGCCAGCAGGCAGACTTGTCTATGCTACATTAACACATACACATCCATTTGTATATATCTTTGCATGTAGCCAACTCCACATGGCCATTAATTATGGCATCTGTTGTAAAATGTGGGCAGCTGCTGCTCTAAAAGTTAATGAAATTTCGCATTTTCGACTTACATAAAGCTGCCTAAACGATATCAATCAAATATTCCTCTTTTTTTTGCGTTTATTTTATTATGTTATTTGCCCGACGCTTTGCTATAAAATTCGATTTTTAAGCGTATCAGGGGGAACAAAAATAAAAATAAGAAAGCTGGAAAAGGCCTCCAGGGCTAAACAGGTTCCACACAGGACGACGAGCAAAGATATACAACAGAAACCACAGCCAGACAAAAGCCACGCCGCAAGACATGAGTCGCATTAATAACACAAAACGGCAAAGCCACAAAAGCCAGTGAGCGGGGGAGATAGAGAAAGGGGCGAGCTGCGAGTGGCTGCGGGAGGAAAAGAGGTAGGACAGCATATCAGGAAAGTAACTCATGGTTTATACATAATGCAGCCGCCGCATCAGCAGCAGAATCTATATGTATTAAAGACAATTTATTGTTAGGCAGCAAGCAGGAGCGTAGCTGGGCTATGATTCTTAGGGGGGCCTCAACTTGAACTTGATTGTGCTCAAAATTTGTCAGATTTTAACTAAGGGGAGGCTACGAAAGAAGCTTTCAAATCGTGTTTCTTAATAGAAATCATTCTACATTAAAAGAAAAGAATGTTTACCTCAATTTAGTTGGCAAAAGCCCGCTTAATGCAGACGGCGCCCGAGCAGGGTCAGAGAAATGTATCACTATTATACACAGAAGCGTTCAACTAGCATGGATCCTTACATGCAATATCCTAGGAGGAAGGAGAAGAAGGGAGAGTTTCGGACTTCGAAGGGGTTTTCCTTCGTCCAATAGCAGAAAAATCATATATATATAAACATATATATAAAATGTATAAAAAATATAAAATCTTTGTCTAAAAATGAACTTAAACATTCCCAATACTCCCTGCAAAAGGTCAAAGGGTTAGCAGTAATGTAAGTGATAGGTTTTCTGCTATAAGCTAAGCGATATATGACTTTATTTCTATCTGTTTTTGGATGTGTTTGCCATGATGTTATCTTTTAGAGTCGCGGTAAATTTCTACATTTAATATTGAAAATTAGGATTTGTTATGCGTGGAAGATCATAGGCTTAACGATCATGCAAGAGTTGGCTATTAAAGCAGTATATATGGGACAGAACTCTCCTTGCAAATTCTTTCAAAGAAATCTTTATAATTTAAGAAGGCAAAATTTGAAGAGATTCTTAAGGCTTACAGTGTATCTCTTCAATATAAGTAATATCAGATTGAATCAAATTGATGTCAAATATTAACGCTCTTATAGAAAGTTCATAGGAAAGTTCATAGGAATGTCTTCGTATTGTTTAGAGGGGACCCTATAATGTTGATACAATGTTGAAATTCCTTCTACTTAATTATATATTTGTAGATACATCTTCAATCTTAGAACTAAAACTTAGCATATCGCACCTTTATAGCGATCATTATTAGCTGTTATTGTGTGACCATCTGCATTTCGGAATAATCATCAACTGAAGATATAGACAGCTTCAAAAATCAAACTAACGTTGTGGTTGCATTTGATTTCTTGATTTCAACCAAATTTCGTAAATGTTTACTTCCAAAGAAAATAGAAGAAGCTGATTTTAATAAAAAACCCATAAAGGAATTCTAACTTTGGTTAACCGAGGCTTACTTACCCTTGCAGATTCTGTTGAATTTCGATCAGCGTCTAGAACGTTAAAACGTCTTCTGATACGTTAAAAATTTGGTTTAATTCGGATAAAAAAGCAAAAAAAACGTCAGGTCTGCTTAGAGTTCATTTCCAATCGGTAAGTTCTAATGGAGCTTTATGATATAGTGGTCAGATCACAGCAGGTCAGATCGTCCAGATCAGTTTTTGACATATGAGCAGCTCACAGTAGAAAGAAGTCTATGGTAAAAATTTCAACTCGATAGCTCTAAAACTGTGAGATTAGTTTGCATAAATTGACACGGACAGACAGACGGTCATGGCTATATCGACTCGTCTGATCAAGAATATATATAACTTATGGCCTTGCAGATATATCCTTCTATGCGTTAAAAATATTGTGACAAGATTATAATAACCTCTGCAGATTTATGTTGATTCAAGTCTGGCAGAAATTTGCTCTCATTGTCCCAAACAAATTTAAAATTTTCGAAATGGAAAAACAAATTATTTAGGTCTAAAAAATTTGAAACCTGCTTGAAATCTAGAAGCCCAATAAAATGTCCCTTCTTATCTAATATTTTTCTCCATATTCCATAGCATTCCTTCCACAATTTACCCCCCTTTGCTGCACCTCTGACTGCCAACAAAGTTGAAGCCACTGCGACATAAAATTCAATTCAAAATCATTTTTCATAGCCTTGGCTCTTAAAATCATATTTGATATACGATATATAAGTACGAGTGCAGGCAATATAAGCCCAGGCCTGTCGCTTGCCTATGCCAAATATAAATCAGCACTAAAAAATCATAGAAAACTGTGCGCAAAGAGCGGAAGTACAAAAATTTCAACTCGAACAAAAGGCCACACCGGGGGAGGAGGCAAAGGCAAAGGCAAAGATCCGTTGCTGACAGCTGTTTTCTGAATGACAACAAAGCCCATGGAAATGGCAATGGGGATTTTCACTTGTTTTTCCCTGCCATGTGCAATTGCTGCGCCTGGGACCACAGGCTGAGCCAGAGCCTGGCTGTGAGTTTCTGCCAATTCATTGTTTTACATTTGGCCATGGCTCGTTAGTTGAAACAGCGAATTGTTTCATATTGCTGTCTCTTATTCTTTTTGTTTTTGGGTTGAGACAACATGTGACAGTTGCAATGGCGAACATTGAGTGAGAAATGCAATGTATATTAATTTTTATACAATTTTTTTTCGTGTTCCTTTTGATGTCTCTGTCTGGGTATAATATTTGCATTGAAATTCTGGTCAGCTGGATGTGCAAATAGTGCTCATATTTAATTGAAATTGATAGGGTTAATAGTTACGGGGATGGAAAATGGGAGAAACAGCTGAAATTTTTCAGAAATTTACCATGTAATGGAGAGTTATATATAAGGCATATGAGTTTAAAGTGATCCCAGTGTCATAAGTAGGGCCAATGGAAATTCTTCTGATCATGAAAGTAAGCGCACTATATATACCCTAGCTGAGTAAAATCTTCTCAGATTTGTGTGCTATTTAGCAATTCCTCATCTAGAAGGAACTTTTGACATCCCATATGAGCCAATTATTTCATTACATTTCATATTATATATCTCCCATTTCTATTTCTGAAAGTCATGTGATTCATTTGCCTTACTAAATCTCATATCTATGTCACACAAATATCACATAAACAAATATTTCTCCATCTTCTTTATCTACATCTACAACAATTTCTTTATCTTCCTTAAGCCTCTTTACATCTTATCTAACAATAGAACTTCTCGGAACAAAAATAGCTACTGTCGAGCTCAGTTCAAAGCAGCCGCTAGGTGCTAAGTATCCCCCTCTACCCCTTCTTGTGCAATATCTAAACCATAATTCAACAAATTTCATTGATTGTTCTGCTAATTAGCCGCCTGACCTTAATCACTTAAGAGTTTACATTGAGATCCCCCTGGCACACGCAGCCAATTGCCCTCTCTAACACCCACTCAATTGGTTGTTTGTTGTTGTTGTTGTTGTTGTGGTTTTTTTTGGGGTGACGTAATTAACACAATAATTCGAATTGCATTAAATTTGTCTGATGCTTAATTTAGAACAGATAAGATAAGAAAATATATATATATATACACTCCATATAATTTCAAAGTCAACCACAAGTGGCAAGCTCTAATTTATAAACACACCAAAAACCTAACCAAATATCTTGAAACTATTTTTGTTGAAGTTTTTCTTTATTTTTTATTTTTGGGCACGCGCTGAGGCACTAAAAAAATCGTTTTAACCAATTTTGGTAAACTGGCCAAATATGGCTAGAAATTGACTTGAAATATCTTTTGAATTTTGGCTTAAGGTGACACTTTAAATGTTGGCCTGTCAATGGGCATTACTTATGGCCTGATGTAGAATATTTTAATGGCGTTATAGAGTCAGCCAGCAGGTAGTCTGAAGTCGACTTCAGCTCCAGCTGCACTTCCGCTTTTGTATCTGAACCCTTTGATAATTATGGCTTGCCAAGCCCAGACTAATAAGCTAAGAAATGATATTTCTCACAATTCACGCCCTTTAGGCAACAATGAGAGGGCTTTGTTTCTGGCTTTGGTGTTCAGGCTGTTCAGGGTCAATGTGTTGGATGTTATTTACACCAGGGCAGACATCAAAATCGAAGCTGACAAGTGCAAAAGATGAAAGTCGTCTTGAGTAAACATTGGCAAGGCAAGGCAACAACTGATGTTTTATAATAGGGTATACAGACTTTGTCAGGGAGTTTGCCAAACAGAAGATAGTTAGAACTCAACTAAGTTTCCAAAATATTAGTTTGATTGTGCTAAAACATGATAGGAATGATGTCATAGGAACGATCAGTTCATATATGAGGCTAAATAGGTAAATGTTTCTCCAAAATATTACTTTGATAGAGCTAAAACATGATAGGAATGATGTCATAGGAAAGATCAGTTCATATATGAGGCTAAATAGGGTAAATGTTTCTCCAAAATATTACTTTGATAGAGCTAAAACATGATAGGAATGATGTCATAGGAAAGATCAGTTCATATATGAGGCTAAATAGGTAAATGTTTCTCCAAAATATTACTTTGATAGAGCTAAAACATGATAGGAATGATGTCATAGGAAAGATCAGTTCATAAATGAGGCTAAATAGGTAAATGTTTCTCCAAAATATTACTTTGATAGAGCTAAAACATGATAGGAATGATGTCATAGGAAAGATCAGTTCATATATGAGGCTAAATAGGTAAATGTTTCTCCAAAATATTACTTTGATAGAGCTAAAACATGATAGGAATGATGTCATAGGAAAGATCAGTTCATATATGAGGCTAAATAGGTAAATGTTTCTCCAAAATATTACTTTGATAGAGCTAAAACATGATAGGAATGATGTCATAGGAAAGATCAGTTCATATATGAGGCTAAATAGGTAAATGTTTCTCCAAAATATTACTTTGATAGAGCTAAAACATGATAGGAATGATGTCATAGGAAAGATCAGTTCATAAATGAGGCTAAATAGGTAAATGTTTCTCCAAAATATTACTTTGATAGAGCTAAAACATGATAGGAATGATGTCATAGGAAAGATCAGTTCATATATGAGGCTAAATAGGTAAATGTTTCTCCAATTTTTATATTGAAGCAAAGCGCTACAAATTTGTAACACAAAAGTCTCATATAATATCTTAAGCTCTCTACTAATACCTCAAGATCGTTGGAATCAAGCTAATATAGCAGCTATATCTGCCACATAGAACTACTTTCTGTTAAAGCATTCGCAATTCGGCATTCTGATGTCAACTTTTCATTCTTATTTATCTCCTTTGATGCCATTTCCATTCAGACAAATAATTTTATGATAATGCTAATAACAACTTACAGCAGGGATCATCCTCCTCACCATTCAACTACATATGTGGCCAGACAAGAGCAATGATCGTTTATGTCTATCTACCCCTCCCGCAGCTCTTTCACAAGCAGCCGATCGCAGCGGAAGTGTTGGAGCAATAATTAAGAGCTGCTCACGCTGCCTCTGCCTCTGTCTCTGTCTCTGCCACTGCCTCTGTCTCTGTCTCTGTTGGTTGCTTAAAGAGTTCAGCGCACCCGCGCTGTCTATCCATTTCTCCCCCTGTGTGTACTTATATATCAAATAATTTGCTATATGGCAGAAAATTTAAAACAATTTTTTGTTGGCACTTAATTAAGTGTACAACTGTGCGAACATATAGTCCCATATAGCCACATATATCACATCTGTACGAGTATATATACTTAGCTTTAAATGACGCATTTGCCGCTTGCTGATCTTTCAACTAATTTAACATATATAGTGCACATATGGCTGGCTCTCTCTTTGCTCTCTACTAAGTATTTAACTTGACTCATCCCAAGCAATGATCTAATAAATAATTCATATTTCTCTCTTTTCTATTTCAGGTAAGTTCGCCAAAATCAATAAATTCTGTGATGTCAGTAAGTTTACAATTGCATTTTGATAACCTCAGGCCAAATTCTGTATAATTTTAATGGCTGAATTTTAAATGAAATCTCTTAGTCATATTTGTCTGAGTGCTGAGTTGAGCCGGCACTTCAGATGGCTGCTCTCTATCAATTTGCTTGCATTTTACCTGTGAAAGATATCGCGTGTATATATTCCACAGACTTGTTGATTAATTGAGGTGTGTGTTGGGTGTGAGCTAAGTAGCCAGGAAGTTGTTTTCTGGCCTTGCCCAAACATGCAGAGGCTAATGAAAGGTGCTTCACATTACAGCAGAGACAGGAGATGGGAAACAAGACTGATTGTGAGCCAAGAAATGCATTACCACAGAGATAAGCTTTGTTTTGAAAGAACATTAGGAAAGAATTTCTTTGGATTAAAGACAGATGAATGGTATTTTCATAGCGCTTTATAGTGGGAATTGTCAGGCCGAATGCAATCTTAAGTAAAAACAAGAAACTTAAGGCTTAGAGTTATTGGTTCCTCAATGAAAGCAAAGCAAGTTGTAAGAACTTTTTATGTTTTAGATCGATAAGCTTTCCTGAGGCTTCGTACATTAGAGATAGAGAAGGGCTTGATGGTAAATATTCCATTGCTGTTCCATACAAATATGTGTATACTTTGTATCTTGAACACATTTATCCTAGTTATATTAGATATTTCCTGTGGATCCCAAAAGTCTCGAAGTGTAACCAAGTGTCAAATTCAGAAACTTTCGAAAATGTTCGATCAGCGTTCCAAGAAGTTGCCTTGCGAATGACTGCTCTTTCACCTTTTAAGCAGCTTAATAGCTTGAGAATCCTCATGGTTGTGGTCTAATGTATGTGACAAGGCCGATTGCATTCGGCCTTCTCGAAGCTATGACTGACAATTTCTACTATAAAGCACTATGAAAATACCATTCACTGAAAATCTTTGACAAAAAAGTAATTTAACCTTTGATTATTTCTTAAATTGTCTTAAAATTGTTATATGTTCTTTCAGGAACCGCTTGAATCCTCATATTAAACTGTTAATGCCGCTTATGAGCATTGGTTCTGAAATACTATCAAAGCTTATTTACTAGAGAAAGACAAGCAAAAGATCTGCATCTATGATCATGATTTCCTGTAGATTTTTCCCTAACCACTAAGTGAAGAGAACTATGATAAGCGATAAGGGCGATAAGTGCGAGAGCTCTGTATCATTTTGTTATAGAAGTCAATGGCGATCAGATACCTCTGGCTCCTTTTATTAGCACAGAAACCACCGCCATGCTCACTCAACAACTCACACCACCGTTCACTCAAACACCGTCGCAAACACCGCATTCAACAGCTGTTGACCCGTACGATATAAAGCTGCAGTTCTCTTTTATCAACATTTCCTAGTGAAAACTTTTAAGCAGTATGCACATTTGTTGACACACCGCCTACTATATCGGTTACATACTGTAATAAATGTAAGCGGAGTTCGCATCAGTTTATTTAAATGCTAAATTTTTGTCACTACAACTCAACTACAACATCAACTTCAGCAAAGTATTCTATGTTTTGTACACTAAATGAATGACAACACAGAGTGTGTGTTGCAAATGCCATAATTTGAGTATGCCAACAAAGTGTTAAGAATGCTATTAACTTTTAATAGCCATTTGCCGTGCTGTTATATTTCACACACTGCTCTACTTCTTTTTGACTTCTTCCAGCTGTCAAATAGTATTTCAACCACTCACTCACTCACTCACTCACTCACTCAGTCACTTTCACATCTCCACATTATGAACAAACTGTCCACGAGTTTTTGTTCTTTGCTGCCATTCTGGCCGCACTCAATTGTCACTTGCTCTGGCACTAAAAGTGTCATTCTTCATTTAACAGAGCTAATTTCTAGACACGCCTAAGTTTTCCCCTTCTATTTCTTGCGAAATCACAAAAAAAATATTTGACAAAAAATTTAAAACTGACTTTTGACATTTAAGTTTTAAGTGCTATGAAAAAATTATGGCCTCGTGTTGCAATTGCTCAAAGCGCAGCCATTTGAAAGTTTTGTCATTGACAAAAGAAAAAACCTATAAAATACGGCAGCAGCAGCAACAACAACAAGGGTGACAATTTGATGAAATTATGAAAGTCAAGTCGTTGAGATTTTCTATGCAATTTAGCAGCAAGGCCAAGAAGTGGGGGAGCAGATTGAGGAAGTGAAGTAAAGAGCAACGCTCAGTGCTGTAAAGTGCTCATAAGTTTGCCTCGAGCACAATTGCCAGGCTATTGTTCTTTTGGCCCATTAAAGGGCTGACGCTTTTTGCTAGCTCCCTTCCTCCGCCCTGCACCTACACCTACACCTACAGCAAGTGCCTCGCCCTAATGAGCGTCATGGCATGCATAATGCATAAGAATAGAGCCTGAAACTGTCAGCAGAGACCCAACAGAGCCACCCACAAAAGTAACATAATCGCTGCTGTCAAGTGCAGTCCATGGCATGTGTAAAAGATACAAAGATACTTCCTTGTGCACAGTCGAGTGCTTACACGCAACTAATGACAATATCAAATTACTGAAACAGACACAACAGGCACACACAGTGTGGACTGGACGATAATTTGCATGACACAGTTAAAGCAAGCACAACTCCGACCAGCCCAGTTGTGGCTCTTAGTTGGCATCGAGTTTTCAGCATGGAAGTCTTAAATCCTCAACTGTCCGCAAGTTGGACTTGGCAGCTTGTCAATGCCTGCCTGCCTGCATACAACATTTTCACTGGCTAACAACAAATTTCTAAATATTCAACTGAAAACTTTGTGCAGAAAATGAAAGTAATTTGCAAAAAAAAAAAACTATATATAAAATCACGTCTGCGAACGCGTCTTCTTTAATCAAACATAAAGATCGTGTGGCTGTTAACAAAAGTCAATGAAAGACCGACAAGACAGTCAGACAGTCAGACATATAAGACAGCTGGCTATGTGAAAGTCGGTTTGCTTGGCTTGGCTTGCCTTGGCTTTTGGAGGGGGGCCAAACGAAAGTGTAGCCAAAGCATCGGGCGTAGCTATGGATGATGAAGATGCCCATTGGCATAGTCGTCGTCTAATGGCATTAAGACAGTTGCTGCAGTTGGTTGATTAAGTTACACGTTTTGGCATTAGATTACGGCAGTGTGTTTTGGTGAAAATTGGGTCAAGCTGATGGGATACGGTAGGCCCAGTTAGTTGCGCTGCTAACTAGTCGAGGGAGAGCGAACAAAGACAACTAAATATAAGTGAACCATTAAGTATTAGATAGCTGAAATGGAAGGCGATTTGGAGGAGTGGTGATAACAACCCATCAGGTCATTCAAGAGAGGTCAACTTAGTGAAATTAACAGAGAAATGTCAAGCTACAAGCCTCACTGCTTTTCCTCGGATTTTGCTCCAACTATTTCTTATACGTATAGTGTTTATGTCAGTGAATATTTGAACCGTTTTTTAAGTCAAAGAAAGTCCAATAGTTGCAGCGTGAGCAATTTGGCAGCTTTCAAATTTCCAAGCTGGTGCTAATTTTGAGCTCATCCGACTTCACAATTCTTTGTGGTACATGTGGAGTTCTCAATGGAGCCCGATCTCATCGCTTGTATTAATGTTGTTCCTATAAAGAAATATATTAAAAAGGTGTCATATATAAGAATGAAAACAGTCCCATCGGATCGCTTATATGGGTGGCAGCTGCTTTTACCTTGAACTTTAAGCGTTACAAGTCCTGCGACTTGATGGCATTGCGGAGCCACTTGAATGTACTGTGCATTACACGTCAGACATCCTGTTATTGATTGATATCTGTGTTTAGCACTGGCCTCTTTAGCCAGTGCTGCCACAACACCGCCAGGTGGATATTCAAGCGGTGAGTCGCCGCCCTCAAAGTATGCCAGAGACCAGACGCCAGAGCCAAGGCAGCGAGCAGTTGTCATTGCAGCGGATTATCTACCAGATCACAGTTTCTGCAACTGATCCACTGGAAACTGGAATCCGAACTGGAATAGGCGCATGGGTATGTCGCTGCAGTTGAGGATTGTAGTTTAGATCCGGAGAGTTTGCAAGTGGGTGTATGTCCACACAGGCTCTAAGAATATAGTATATCGAGAGAGAGAGATAGAAAAAACAAACTTGAATTAGCATATAGGCAAAAGAAAGATATTCAGATGAAATAAGATTGCAGATTTGACACAACCTATGCTATATATAAATGAAATTTTTCTGACACCCGACAGACGTTGACTTACGGACATCGGTATTATTTCACATTCCCAACTTGTGATGAACTGCCCAAGATTTAGTACCCTATTTATCTGGTAGCGCCTCTAAATTCAGTTATAAAAACCAAATTATTGCGCTGTTACCATAAACATGAGGTGTATTAAGTCCGGAGAATTCGAGTTGTCAAATGCGAAATGGCAAGACAGCATTGTACGCACACATGGCTACTTATGTGGTTGCTATCGTACATATGTATAACCGTAGAGATTGTCTGAGGTTGCCAGGGGTTATCAGCATTGTATCAGCTGTCTAAGATATATATCTAAAGAAATACGTATTAAGCACTTACATTTGCAGTTTACATAGCTTTACATGAAGATAGCCAGATTTATAACTTTATTTCGAAAACTTCTGCTCCAATTAGATAGATTAGTAACTTGTATTTGGAGGAAACAGGATTTCAAGCACAATTGGCTTGAAGAACATTTTGTCCAACTGATGGCTTCAACTACTTGCCAAAAGCTATCTGAAGTTCGATACAAATTGGTTTCCTGTTTCCAAACTTATACAATTGAGCCTGTGATTCCAATTTTTAGTACCAATAAGGATACATCTAAAATGATTGTATTCTTAAGGACTTTCACAGATCGTGCTAATAAAAGTTAAAGCAATCATTATCTTTAATGACATTTTCATGATTATAGTACAATATAGGCAAAAGGCCACAAGCGGCATGTTCGCATAGTTGGATTCACTCTCATTTTATTGAACTTTGACGGTTGAGTTTCCTAGATTAGAAAGTCTCTATATTTGCTAATTGATAAACAGAGTACTTCAAGGACATATATACTTCTGAGTGCCAACTTCTTTTCATACTCTAATATAGATCAAAGTTTATATAGATGCTAAGAGAGCTTATGATGGCGTTTACTGCAGCATTTTCCCAATCGAAATCGAAGGAAATTCTGCCTATGCTATTCCTATTCTACCTATGCTATTCCTATTCCTATTCCTATTCCTGCTTAAGCTATCTATCGACTCCATAAATGTATCTCTGCCTGGGTTCCACTCCTGCTTAAGCTATCTATCGACTCCATAAATGTATCACTGCGCTTCCTTCCTAACTCAATCACTGCTCACAACTCGAATTGTTGAGTTGGTTCATAAAATTTAAGGAAGTAACTTAGCAAACTAGTTCAAACAATGATTTGTTTTACCTATAAGCCAGATAAGCAACACATCAACAACATCAAAACATTATCAACAAACTAGTTCATGAGCGATAACAACGTGTGAATTCCGTAAACAAAAACTA
The DNA here is from genome assembly GCA_037043425.1 of Hirtodrosophila duncani. Lineage (NCBI taxonomy): Eukaryota > Metazoa > Arthropoda > Insecta > Diptera > Drosophilidae > Hirtodrosophila > Hirtodrosophila duncani. The sequence goes on from JBAMBM010000839.1 coordinate 110,549, forward strand.
GTTTCGACTAATAAATTAATATAATTTTTAATTCAAAACTTTTGGGCTACAAAAGCAGTCTGCCATCTCTATGAGTCTATTTATAAATCTGAAATAAATCAAAATAAATTTCAATAAAAGTTTATATAACTCAAATGCCAACGATTGTTATGCCAGCGAGGAAAACCGTTAAAGTGGGCATATATTTAAACAATGGCCAACGATTCAAGCATGAATTAACGATATGTGGTGGCTCCGGCTCCACACACACACACACACACACACAGAGACACTCTTCATCCATTTAACGATTGGCCACATTAATAAAATTTATGCACTCATCTGACCACAGACATTGGAGAGATGGCGAAGAAAGAGGGAAAGAGGAACCGCAGGCATTTTAATTTTTATGTTAAAACCTTTGCCAATGTCACAGCTAGATTTACAACACTTTTTGGCATCTATCAGATACAATTTTCTCCGCGCTCATTAAACACAAACACAGACAACATCAACAACATTTTGCAAACAAATCACGTACCCTTTTTTTTGGTATATTTATAGATTTTTTTGCAAGCGTGCTGCATTTGCAAATGAAATCATTTTTGGCAAATATATAAAAATATATATAGTATATGTATGAATAATTATTTTTTGTTTAACACAAAATTTCTTGAATGAATTTTACGTCAGTCATGGCCTGTGGCATTTTGGCATTACAATGCGGTTATGCATATTGCTACTCATATATAGATAGATCCAGAGATCTGATGATGATTCACAGATATATATATATGTGTAAGTCCAGAGAGCAATATGAGTAAGCATAAAAAGAGACACTGGAAGACACGTTATGGAAATTTATGGCAAATAAAATACTTTCGCTTAAGTGAGAGAACTGTGAAATACATATGGCTATCCAAGGCATCTAATTGTTATGGCAGCTTGACTGAATCAATTAGTCATAGTTGAGGCTGCTTTTGGAATGTGTGTAGGCTAGGATTGTGCTTGCTTAATTGCTTGAGATACGTTCTAGGGCTGTTAGATAAGGGCAGTTATGGCAAGACAAGTTTCATACAATAGAAAAGATACATCAATGCCTAGACAGATACTTTTATCAAAATGCTAAGAGTGATGTAGAGAATGGTATTAGAATTGTTAGTGCATATTAAGCTGTATAATTTACATATCACATTTATGACTTTCAGTTGTATTTTGATAGTTTTCACTTAACTTAGATTCAGATATGCTTTCTCAGCACAGAATTCGTCTACTAACCAAATTGAATCACAGCTGTAGGCATACTTTCTCAAGGCATGTTTTAAATTTAAAACCTAAAACTCAATTGATTATAGTTCACTAACAACTAAAGTCAGCTAAGGTTAGAAATCTCATCACTTGTGGCACCTACAGTTTTTCAGGTCTTAAGACAAACTTGTTCATAAAGAGGAAGAATTTAAAAAATCAATTTCAATTCAATATTTAAACTCAAAATAGCTGCCATAGAAACCATTTATTATTCTTCATATGCAGCCAAATTTGATTCGTATCTACTTACATATCATATACTCATAGATGCCATAGGTACGCACCTTTCTATATAAAATACAACTCCGAATCCAGAATTGAGTGAATTGTATATCAAACGCGAAAGTTGTCAAATCAAGAATAGAAGGATCAACACAGATCCGGAATGAAATTGAGTAAAGCAAAAGCTCAATAAGCATATTAATCCTCTTCGGGATTGATTTAAGACTGAGTAGAATTGCTTTGATCTTGAAGGAGACGGCCCAGTTGTAGTGTTTTCAGCTGTTAACCTTAAGTTTGTGAGTTCAAAATACAACTCCGAATCCAGGATAAAAAGTACGAAACAGGATTGAATTGTAAATCAAGCGCGAAAGTTGTTTAAAACAAGAGTCAATGGATTGCTTCAACACAGATCCGGAATGAAATTGAGTAAAGAAAAAGTTCATTAAGCATATTAATCCTGTTCGGGATTGATTTAAGACTGTCCAATATTGCTTTGATCTTGAAGGAGACGGCCCAGTTGCTAGTGTATTCAACGGTTAACTTTAAGTTAGAGGGTTCAACCCGGCGATGAGAACAACAATTTTTTTATTTTCTGAGAGCCTTAACACAGATTTCGTGAATGAGAAGGACAGTCTAAAGAGTAGTAGAGAGAAGTAGATCGACAGTTCAAATTCGCTCTGCAAGCCGACGCAGAAAAAAGCTTGCAGATGTTTTTCAAAACTGTGTTTCCTTGTTAAAGTGAATTAAGAGAAAAATAATTAATTCTTATCGGCATATTCTTAGTCATAATTTTACATTACATTGATTGGATTACATATATATATTTATATATTGAATACCCAGAAGTCACCCACCTCTTATGATATAGAAACACAGTCAGAATTCTCTGAAGCCAATTCATTCTTGTTAAAAACAAATTTAGTAAATTTTTATAATTCACAGCAAAAGTGTTTAGACATTACATAGAATGAGAAAGGTGTTCTGGCCTAACTTTAAGCCACAGTCTAACCCTTTTCTCTAAGCCTTTGCAGTTTTTAGACCATTTGTTATATTAACCCCTATATGCCATGACCCTTTTCAAACTAATTAACACACAAACTCGCTGCTAAACCTAGCCAAAAATTCAACTTGAAATTTATGTGTCTCTCATTAAAGCGCGTAGTAAATTTTTGTTGTTTTTTTTTATATTTAGCTGCCAACAATTTCACTTGCGAAAGTTTTGGCTGGCCACAATTAAAGTGGAAAAGTTAAGAGAAGCAAAAACTGGCAAGAAGACAAGTCGCCGTTGAAGTTGGCTTATTGAGGGCCATTGCGTAATGCCTTTTGAAAATTCAGAAGCTCAAATGCACATTAACACGTTTCAAAATTGACTCAAAGACATTGCCAAATTATGAGAGACAAAAAGTTGGGAAAGTTTCAAGATAGCTGGAAAATATGTCACAGTGTCAACAGCACAAAATAATGAATGAAATTCAGAAAAAAAATATAGAAATAATGATAATAATAATAATAATAATGAAGCAGCCAAAGCAGCAACAGCAACAGCAGCAGCAACAGCAGCAGAAACAACAGCCAACAAATTAGATCCAATGTAAAAGTTATCAGAGTTTTTGTATCTGCAGCCGCCGTTCGTTCACAAACAGCCAATGTCTGCCCAAGCTCAACGCAAGAAAAGGGGTGGACCTTGTTAGTGGTTCACTCACCCACCCCAAGACAAGGCACTTATGCAATTGTCTTTATTGTTGCTGTTTGTTTTATGTTGTATATGAAACTTTTATATATATTTTTTGTTATTGTCGTCTGCCGGCTTGAGTCCACTAGAGCGCAAAAATGTAGCTACAAGATACATTTTTCAAGTGCTATCTGTTTTTGTTGTTGGATTGTTGTTGAATTTCACCGCTTTTCTTGTACAAAATGTTGTCTCAAAAGCGTTTATAAATTTCTTTATTTTGGTTTTGTTTTGTTGTAATTAAATGCGCCAAAAGCGTAAATTTTAATTAATTTAATTGTTGAAAAATTGTCTTAGGATGAAATGCGCAAGTTGAGTTCAGTGAAGGCTAAATGACTGAGAAAATGTTTTGGTTTATAAGAAATTAAGGTATTTGTTGGTTTTATTTATATCTGGTATTTTAATCGGATTTTTCGAAAGCCACTTTCGGAGTACGGATCTCTTGTATTTGAGAAATGAATTCCTTTTAAAAAGTAGTCTGACACCTTACTATTCCCGCCTCTTCTCCATGTTAATTTCATGTGTGCCCTCTCTCTGTTTCTTTACTCTCTACCTACCACTTCTCTTGGCCTGTTTCGACTATTTCTCGAAAGCTACTTTCGAAGTACGGATCTCTTGCATTAGAGAAATGAATTCCCTTTCAAAAGTAGCCAGACACCTTACTTTTCCCGCCTCTTCTCTCTGTTAAATTTCGCGTGTGTCCTCTCTCTGTTTCTTTGCTCTCTAACTAGCACTTCTCTTGGCCTATTTCGACTATTTCTCGAAAGCTACGGCTCTCTTGTATTAGAGAAATGAATTCCTTTTAAAAATTAGTCTGACACCTTACTTTTCCCGCCTCTTCTCTCTGTTAAATTTCATGTGTGTCCTCTCTCTGTTTCCTTTCTCTCTACCTACCACTTCTATTGGCCTATTTCGACTCTCTAACTTCCTTCATCACACACTTCGCTTTCTGTACACACTTAACAATTCTCTTGCCTTAGTTTGGGCTTTCTGACTTCTTTCTTCACACACTTCTCTTTCTGCATGCATTTTTCCTTTAAGCAGGATGCTGCTCTGCTGTTTGCTCAATAAGAATTTGAATCATTCCTTGTTCTTCCTGAGTTTTATTTTGTAATACTTGTCATTATGTAAATGAGTATTTTTAAGCTTTAACATAAGAAACTAAACGAAGGAAGACTATAAGCATATCCTCCTCAAGTTAAGCTAACCATGACAGCCTAAGTCCATTCCACAGCACTTTATATTTTATCAAGCTATTTATCTTCTACTTACTTTTCCTGCTCCATTCATATATCCAGCTTAAGCACTTCCTGTTTTTATAATATTTTTCATAGCCATATAAAAACTTGATCTTAATTTCACAGTCTCCATAAGGTAATAAATTAATAATCAAAACATTTTTCTACAATTTTTTGCTTTTATTTCTGGATTTTCATTAAACTCGTCACGTTTTTCTTTGCAAACGAAACTGAAAAACTGGTCAAGTGTAGTTTAACTTGTATGTTTGATAGAAAAAGTGACATTTTCAAAGTGGCGAAAACAAGTTGCAGGCAAACCACTTGGCCTGGCCATCATCATCTTGGCCTGGCCCATAGAGACGCAACAAACCGCCTAGAGAGTGAAATCTTGACTAGGAAAAGTGCTGGAAACATGTGCTGCAACTTATGCTGAAAAGATTTATCAGCAGCACTAGCAGTGGCATCATCATGATTAACATCATGATAAGCAACTTTAACAATGGCCTGCGCCAGTCTTTTGTCATTTTCCAACTCAGGCCAGAGAGAGGAGGCCACGAAGTGGCAATAGCATCAACGAGAGGCTCTATGATAAATGAAATTTTTGCACAAAACATTGCTTTTAGTTAAGGCTAAACTTTTGTTTGATACAAGAGCTGAGGGGAGATATCAGGGTGAGTGTTTAACATTATTGTAATTTCTGGCCAAGAAAACATCAAAAGCACGCAAGACATTTGACCAGCAGCTGACCAAAACACAGAAACGACACAAAGATACACAACCATGTGTGATTGATTGTAATTGAGGTTGGTAAAAGTTGTTGTTGTTGTTGTTGTTGTTGTTGTTGTTGTTGTTGTTGTTTTGTCAATGTCAAGAGCTCTTTGGTTGGAATGGCCAAGAAAATTGGTCTACAGATTTGTACTGTCAGTTGTTGTGTGTGTGAAAAAAGCAAATAGCCGGAAAATTTCCACACAATGCTTTTATATTAAGAACATTTATAAGCCTGAGAGTTGCTCAAGAAGATGTGTGTAAGAAGGTCTAAAGGTAGGAAATTGATAAATGATGTTGGAGGCTTAAAAGATTAACAACTTTCAAAATAGTAAAACTAGAAGAAAATTAACTAAGTTTAACAGTTTTTAGAATTAGAAAGTAAAGCAAGTCAGACAACAACTTTTAAGGAAATAAACTGAAGTTGGTATTATTTTCGAGCTTTCAATAAAATGTAGACACAAGAGAATGGTCCTTCGAGCTGAATGAAGGCTGCATTTACTTGAGACTGCGGTATTACTTTCCTCACTTAGAAAGGGAATCAAATTGTTACAAACGAAAATGGTCCTTCGAGCAGAATGAAGAGCTTATTTAGTTAGACTGCAATTTCAGATTTCACATAGGAAAGTATCATAATGGGCACCCATCGTACCACCCTTTCCTCTTAATTGAAGATTTTCAAAAAGATTTATAAAATTTAACAATACTGGAAGGGTTCTTCCAGCCGAATTAAGATTGCATATGCTAAAAATTACGATTTCTGAGGGATTTATCAAGACTGACAATGCTTCTTTGATATGAATGAATACCAAATTTGCGAAAAATGAGGACTTCTGCCAGTTTTTGCACTTTGATAGAGACTTCCAGGAAGATTTACCAAGTTTAGACATTTGAGAATGGTCCTTCCTTCCTATTTGCTAATGATGACAATTTCTCCCAGCTTTTGCGCTTAGACAGATATTGCAGAAAGATTTACAAAATTTCGACATGCGAAATGGTCCTTCGAGCCGAATGGAAGCCATATTTACTATAGCTTTCTTCAACAATATTCAACTGATATGATTTAGTTATCTACCTTCTCTTCCTTAAACTTTTGAGTTTCCATCGAAGCTATTTGAGATTGTGAAAATGGTCCTTCGAGCAGGATAAAACTGAATTTGCTTTACTTACCATAATTTGCCAATTTGCGGAAGTCAACGCCAACGTATTTGTTAGTATTCCCACGCCTTTTGAAAACATCATTTCGATTTATCCAAATACTCCTTCAAACTTCAAAATGTCACCTTCATCTAGAGATTTTTCTCACAGAAATGATGCCTTCGAATTACACCTCAAAGCTCACAGACCATCTTCCATAAATCATACATAGTTAGTCTCAAAAATATATACATACATATCTTTACACCCTATGGCTGAGCCACATCCATCACAGTTGCAAGTCTCCGGCCTGCACATGACCCACTTGTAATATTCCCGCCCATAAAAAATGCATAAAAATCAATGAAGCTTACGAAATGTTTACCGCCCATTAGCACATCATAAATAGAAGCAAAGCGCCATGAACATTGCTCATTTCTCACGGCGCGTTGTGTCGGTTGGGCGACTCAAGTGTCTACTCTTAACCTTGCCACACACGCACTCACACCCCGCACACTGTCCCAGGTTCTGGTTGAGTATCCTTCAAGTGCCTACCTATACGCTAATCAGCGTGTACATTGCTTTGGGAAATATGAGTAGCATTATGTTATGTTTGACATATGCGAGCGAAACAGAACAAACACATGTAAGACTTCTGTTTGGCATGAGCAGTGTGTAGGAGCCAGGCGGGAGGGAGGGAAAAGATTATGGAATACTTAAAACAATGTCGTCATTATCATCATCATATGGCTTGTTTGTGTAGAAACCGAAGCTAGTTATATGGCTTTGATCTGCAGCGACAGAAAGCTGACATGAGGAAATAGAGTAGCTGGAGGATTTTCAAGTATTTACAACTAAGGTGAGCTGGTGGATTAGCTTTCTGGAAGAGACTTTTATATGAAAACTGAAGCTGAGATTGAGTTATTCTGATGGATTTTAAACTTTAATGAAGTCTATTTAAGACATTTCAAGTCAATGCAATTTGGCACAAAAATTTCTACTTGCTGAACTCTCTAACTCCTCGGAACCACACATTGTGTGGTCAAAGTTCGTTGTGTCATTCATCTTTATGTCACTGCCGTTTATCATCCTTCAGCTATACCCGTCAATTAGCTTACCCACCAGGTAGTGTTAAGCTTCAGTTAACTGTGGACTCGTCGCCGTCTCCCCTTTTTGTCATCAATGCCTCCAAAACTCGTCTAGACGCATTGCAGGAAGTGCAAAAAGAGGTGGAGATTGGGCCGAGCTAACTAGTTTCATTTGATGGAACGCAGCGTTGACAATAGCCGAACATGCTGCAGTTAGTCAAGTGGATAACACCAACATCTCCCCACGCTCCAAAGCTCCAGCTAAAAACCAACATTTCATGCATGTGGCCTGAAGTTCAATGCTTCAATTAAATTCGCTGTCAATCATTGGCTTTTGGCTTTTCAAGTTTTTTTTTTGCTCGAACATTTCAGTGAGTTTTGCTCTTGATAGATGTTATGCATTGTTATGATTAGCTAGAGGTGGTTAGATGAGGCTAAGAGTTGTTTGTGTGACTTTGAGTGATCTATTTTGAGGGTTAATGAATATGGAACTGTGTGCTTTAGATGATTTGTATATTAGACGTGCTCAGATTTTAAGCTGCAGATTCATTCTGAATTCATAAAGATATTATAATGTATTCCTAATTATAAGGCAGCAAAATTTACCTAGCTCAGTACAAGATTTTCGTTCACAATAGTAGGGTAATTTAGTCTTTTCTTCTCACTTCTCATCAAGAACCATTTGGGCTGATTTCAATAAGGTTTTGGTATAAACTCAAGAACACTTATGAACCTCAGTGGTCAGAAAAAGGGACATTTTGGTCTCATTTTCAGAACCGTTTGGACTGAAATCTTGATAGCTCAGAAGGTATCGGATACACTTTAGCAGATGATATGACTGGCGAACTGAGCTAGTTGAAATTTGGAACTTTTTGTTAGATTTAGTATCTATATTGCTTACACCGTTTCATATCCATAGCTGAAAATGTTTATCGTAATCTTATGAAAGAAATGGTATATACAAATGACAGTAGAGATCTTTAAGAAGATTCGGATTTTGATTTCATAGAAGATTGTAAGAATACCTCAACCAATGTGGGTTAATTAGATGTCACAAAAGACGAATCAAGACATAGAAAGACAACGTAGATATGAAAAGAGCCGTCTAAAAAGGAAGTTGTAAGAATATTAAGTTTCAAATGAGTGAAATTAAGAGAACTAGATAAATTGCTAAGATGATAAAGAAATAGCAAACTAAGGAGACCTTTGCGAAGTAAGAGGGCTACGAATGGCCAAGTCAGAAGGTTAAATTTAGGTGGCAATAGTGAAGCCTCATATCCAGTCCATTTGCATGTGTCCATTTCACATTTTAGTAGCAACATAAAATAGCTGGCTCTAGGTTGCAGGGAGAATACAGAAAACGTGTATGGTTGCTTATTATATTTCAAATGAAGATCATAATTGGAGACTTTTATGTACTATTATGCTCTTAAAGTACTATTTCAGCCATCCTCATCATATCAATCTTTATAATATAGAATCTGATGGAGATGGAAATTTCCTCTGTAGTTTCTATACGCGTTTCTTCGCCTGATTTGATTACCATAAGTTTGCAACACCATAAATCTCCAAAAAATTCGATTATATAACGGAAATCTCTAGAGATTTAGATAAATAAATGTGTAATCTCTTGTATTTGTAGATTTATTTGTATACCTTAGTACGAAGATAGTCAAAAAATTCAACTTCTATAAGATTGATTTCCTTATAAATCTTCAAAAAAATCGATTATATAACAGAAATCTCTAGAGATTTAGATAAATAAATGTGTAAACTCTTGTATTTGTCGATTTATTTGTATAGCTTCACCATTTATAAGATGGATTTCCTTTTTGAAGCGATTTTGGTGTGTTTTTAGGGTTAAAAGTCATCTTCAAGTCTTAAGACTAAAACATTCTTCCTATACAAAACCTCTATCTTCTTCTTGTTCGTCTATCTACAACTCACTATCACTATACTTTCTACACACTATCTCCACACATCTATATATGTAACCCTTTCCCTTACCTTACAGATTTCTATCAACTAAATGTTCACTTATCAGCTGTCTTCACAGCTGATTTCCACCTTCTTTTCTGTCCACACAAATTCTCCACTATCTTCTCACAACTCTCTGCTTGCCACTTGCCCACTTCCGATGTGCTCTCATGGTCTCATGGAACTATTTAAACGCAACTCTGCTTACCTCTCTAGCTTTGCCTGCCTGCAGATAGTTTCGACATGGACCGCCTTCTTGTTGCTGCTACGCTGCGGCAACGCCTGCCGTGAGAACTGTGCCAGGTGAATGCCTCGGCATTGTCTACTCTTTGTTGTTGTTGTTATTGTTATTGTTGTTGTCAACAATATTGTAAGAAACTTGGCGCTCTTTTGCCTATTTCTTGTGCAATTATTTATAATAGCGCCCGGTTTCAGGCTTTAAAATATATATGTATATATGTTTGTATGCCTGTGCATACACACAGGTATGGCAGGTAACACCCAGACAGGAATAGGACGAGACAACAACCAGTAGAGTTCATTAAGGTTAATGCATGCCAAAAAAAAAAGATTGAAAGCAAGACAAACTGTCTACTGACAAACACAACCCATGAATGCTCACTCGAACCTAGCTGAACGACACCCCCTGCCAGGGACAGGGACAGGGACGGGACAGGGGAGCGGCGCCGGCTGTGTTTTAATGACAACCGGCGTAGTTGATGTTGAGCACCTGCTGTAGTTCTTAAGAAAATGCCCTTTCATTTGTTACCCGTCGCCTCCTGCTTGTGCCTTCTGCAGGTAGAGGGAAGTGATTTTTCCGAGCAATGCTAAATGTTTATAAATAATTAAATTGCCGGACGGACCTGTGTCTGCTGTGTGTGCAATTTATCGATCGACTTTTACTGCGACGGCTTGTTTTAGAGCTCAACTAAGTCTTATGGGTGGAAAACACTGGAAAGCCTGTTAACATTTCTAAGATAATTATAGAGTTCAATAAACTGACCTACTGCTGCGATACGTTGTGGCTTAAGAATGGACTCTTGGGTTGGGAATATAAATGTCATAAGTTACAGCTGTATAGGTATAGATAAGCATACGTTCAATCATACGATAATATTCAACAGGAATCTTGATAATCAAAAGAAAAGATCTAGGAAAAAGGATATGTCTAAGTTAAGCAAGTTTTCACATCTTCAAAGTAGCGCTAAACTTCACTTCACATTTCAAATGAGATTTCGTTTTGACTTTGACAGATGAAGCGAAGTATTCCGCTCACAGAGAATATGTGAAAATGGCCCTAAATGTTTTAGCCTAGAATTTTTTATTCACTTTAAAGTTTAATTACTTATCTTTATGATATTTCCTTCCATTTCAAAATTTTATTCGCTGTTCGATTTTCATCTTAAAAGCATAGTTGTAGCCGCTTTGGTCCATGAAAGCTTTTCTATTCAGTTGAAATATCTCTATCACCTCCAGGGTTGATTGATCTAGAAGTAATTCCTTACGGCATGAGAACTCCTCTGGCTGCATCTGCTATCCTTACTTACTTGGGTTGGTTGGCTTAGGTGTACGCTGATCCCAAGTACATATGACATTAGAAATCCTTTTCCTCCTGCTCTAACTTCAATTTTGGTTATACGATTATCATCTTAAACTGACGGAACGCATTGTTGGACCCGCTTTCGACCCACAAATATAAATTTCTGCTCAACACAAAGACCTCCAAATTGACATAGAAGTAGTTCCCAAGCCCTCATGGCATGAGAACTCCTCTTGCTGCATCTGCTATCCTCCCCCTATCATCTTAAACTGACGAAACGACCCACAAATGCATTTCTGCTCAACAAAAAGACCTCCAAAATTGCCTGCATTGGTTGACCCAGAAGTAGTTCCCAAGCCCTCATGGCATGATAGACTTAAAAGACTTAAGTTCATTAGGCAATAAGTTTTCAGTAACTAGGGAAGGAGGAATGTTATTAGATCTGTGTATAAGGATATATCCGATCAGACCTATACTTAATAGAGTTATAAGTTGTTAGAAAGATCTCTGCAAACAAACTGGCAAATTCACTATTGCTTCTCCCGGCATCCTCTTTGCTTTAACTTTTTACCTAAGCAGGTTCAAAGTTGTGAGTGATCGAATAACATTACTTGCTGATTTTCAAATGCCTTAGAAACCCTTCGAACTTCATGATTTCAGCAATCTATTTAACAACAGCACAAATAGCAATAAATCTCACAAATTTCAGCTTGGCAGATTCTACAGACTGTTCAAGGTCTCTCATCGGGAGTCTTCTTCTTGCTCGGCAACTCCAACTTATGGCTGGCTACCTGATCGTTTCAAGACTTAAACCAACAGTTTTAAACCTCACAAGTGTCACATAACATTAGTTGAATGTCTAAACTGTGTGTGGTTACAATTTGCGGTCAAGTTGACATGAATTTCAATGAGTTAAAGTCACACAGCGCCAAAAGCTTACTAATATTAAGCAAAAACAACAAATTTTGCAAAATTAAAAACACTGAAAAATCTTGTTAAATATTTACTCGAAAATGGACAGATGCCTCTTTTTGAAGTTTCACACCTTTATTTGTTCAGCCACAGTGTGAATCACTTGCCTGTGTGCTAAAAGTAGCTGAAAAAGATCATTTCACATTCATTTCCTCAATGCAAACAAAAAGTACAAAAACAAAATTCTAATTTACATAAACAATTAAAGGCAACAACGAGTAAATAAAATTCCAACAAAAGTTGGAAAGACAAAAACGTACATTTTTAGCACTGAGAAGTCAAGAGAGTGATCGTTAATTGTTTAATGCGACACTTAATGAACTTTTGCTTTTGCTTTTGTTGTTGCCGTTGCTCATACGCACTGGTGAACGCCTGACCTTACACTCTGCTGCTCTCGCCCACACGCCACACTTGACAGCAGCACAACAAGTATAATAATATAATAAAAAACAACAACAACAACATGGCTCTAGTATCTCGATTTTGTTGTTGCTGCACGCTTATAGAACTTGTTTACAGCAAATCAAATATTTTGCAAATATTTCTAAAAGATATTTGTTGGATTTTTGTATTTGAGAAATATTTTAACAAGATTTATAACATAATCGTAAAGTGCATTTGTTAGCCTTGTGTTGAATTATGAAAAGGAGATTGGGTTATTCTCGATTTAACAAGGCTACGATTTGATAGACAGTTGCAAATGTACATAAACTCTGATATGGAATGGGAATAGAGTAGATATAGAAGGTTTTCATATAAAAGAGAGACCAACTTTAGCTAAAGTCAAGTTCAAGCAGAGAGAGAAGGGAAGACAATTTCTTATTCTAAATCTGAGCTTGCTCCGGAGCAGTTGGAATTCAGTTTAACTTCATTAAAACCAAAAGAAATTCAATCAGAACAGAGAACACAGAACATCTCCTGTATCTCCTGGGTCGCCATTAGAATTAACAGGACTCGTCCATCTAGAGACGATGTTACTTTACTGAAAGTCGTCTTATTAGTAAAAGTTTGAAAGCAAAATGAAACTTCTTAATCGTATTCCTAGGCAATTTCTTTCAATTCAAGAAAAATTACTGAACGTAACTCTTAAACTGTCCCTGCTCGGGCGCCATTAAGCATTAAGAGCAATCTTTCGAGACGTTGACGTAGCATGCGCTGCAAGTTCAAGTGGACCCACGATACCAAGCCGCGGGGCTTGTAACGCGTGAGGCCCAGGCCCAACCGACCGAGGGGCGCAGCCGCATAACGAGCCACAGGAATCGTGAAGACAAAAACAAACAAACAAAATATTGTTTCAGTGAAAGCAGTTGCCTGATTAAAATATTTTAAATGAAAGAAGCTGGGCCTCTTCGTATACAATTTCTTTCAATTATCATTAAGGGCAAAAGGTCTTAATATCAATTATTGATTGTAGATTAGCAAACAACAAAATTCCAGCAAAGATTCATTACATTAAAACTTCATTTCCCATTTTCTCTCTTTACAGGTGAGTTCAAATAAGCCCAAACCAAAGAAACGAAAGATCAAACATCATAACTATCCAACAGGCAAGCCAATTCCATAGCCAATAGGCCGTCACTCCTTATCAAGATACATTTTAACAAGCCAATTTAGCTATGGACAGTTCCCCCTACAACACAGCCCTCACAACAAAAGCCACCACCTCGAATTCTCTCCGGCAACCCAGCTCGAACTGCAGTTTTTGCGCTTCAAATATTTGCCAATTTCATTTTTGGAAAGGCGCACGATAAGAGTCTCCCCGCAAAAGAAAAAACCAGCAAAAAATATGACGACCTGCAACACGAAATGAAATGAATGAATTGACAATGTGCGGGCATGATGAAAATGGTGAAAAACACAGAAACCCCAAAAAAGAAAAACATAAACTGGCTTGAACATGCTGTGCGTGCGTGTTTGGCAGCACATGAAAATACCAAAAACAAGAACAAAAACAAAACCAAGAAGAAGTGACCAATAATGTACCTAAAACTGTCTTTCGCATGTGCCATAGCCCCCCATAAGCCATAGCCTTGTCGTCTACGTGTGTGTAGTTCATGTTAAATGTCATAATCAGCTGGACGCAAGACATAAGATATAAAAAGTATCTATAAGATACAAAGTCTCTGTTTTGGCTGGCTCTCAACATACTTGCATAAATGTAAACAGCATGCGAAATGTGTGTGTATATAACAGCTTGGGGCAGGTCATGACCCTCTCTAGCTCTAGCATGTGTATACCTAATAGATATGTAGATACTTAGATACATAGATACAAACGATAGTTTTGCTTGTTTTGTGAAATAGTTTTGCTGCCACTGCGGACTGGCAGACGTCAATTGCAACCAGCAGAAGCTTCACCATAATTTCTGCAGATTTATGCCGTGTGCAAACCAACAACAACAACAACAACATAAACTACAACAACTACAACTTCAGCAACTACAACAACAACATTTAGGCCAAAAAAGGCAAACAGCGGCTTGGTGCAGCTCATGATTTTTATTGAGCCAGCATGACGCCATCGTCGAGTGCTTTTTGTAGACAAAAATATGCATAGAATTTTTAACAGCTGCGAGTAATGAAGCTTGGATACCCTACGATTTGAACAGAGTTTATAGGAAGAGCTGCTAATGAGGGTAACTATGAGCTATGGACAGGCTAAGACTATAAGGATTTCATTGTATGTCAAATAATTCTTTACTAATAAGGAAGGAAGCTTGCCTTTGCAGCTTATTGAAATGCAACTGCATTGGTTAAAATGAGCAACTGGTCTCAGCACAATCTACTTAAGACTTCGCTCCAAGGAACGTTAATTATTTGTCATTTGCATGCTTTTGATATAGGAAACGTGTTTGCTTATTTCAAACATTCATCTGCAACTGCATTGGTTAAAATGTAAAAGTAACCTTAACATTTCCTGCTTGGCAAAGTTCAGTTCAGCAAGAGTCCCCTCTTGGGTATGTTTTTCAGTTGAAGTGGAATACTGAGGAAATGCATAGGCAAAGTCCTATTGGATTTTTGGACAATGAAATTGAAGAATGCAAGAATGGTCCTTCGAGCCGAATGAAGAGAGTAGTTGCTTTACACTTCGATTTTACCTTTTACATTTCAAAAATAGATTTTCAAAAAGATCCATCAAATTGATGCATACATAAATGGTCCTTCGAGCCGAATGAAGACCTTATTTGATACACCTGTATATTTGCCATGAAAAATTTGATCTTCTATTAGACATAATACGGCCTTCATAACAGTGAGACATAACAGCATTCGTAACAGTGAGATGGAAAACTGTAAAAGGTGAAATTTGATGGAAAAGAAGAAAGGAAATCTAGCTTTGCTTCTGTGAAAACATTGGAAGCCTTCGTTTTCGGACTTTTACAGGGATTAGCATTAAGATGTAAAGTCGAACAAACATTCGTGTCGGAGAATGATACAATTAGAAGAAGATTGTGACCAACAAGAAAACTGGGACCAAGACTGAAGCTAAAATGGAGTCTGAAATTAACACTGAGTAGGAAACTGTGATTTAGAATGAGACTGAAACTCCTAACAGACTTCAGACGGTAGCCGATGTTCAGATAGAAGACTGAGACTTAGATTTATACCGAGACCGAAGAAGAGAGATTCTCTGACGCGATACAATACTCAAACGGAGAATGCAACTGAAAATAAAGCATTGAAGCATAGACCGGGATTCAAATCAAGGCAGACTGAGACTAAAAATTTGGCCAAAGGGCTGAGATTCAGCCTCAGACTGAATACAGACTAAAACTCAAGCTGAGAATGGAAAAACTGGGCAAGGGTCAACGAATGAGACTAAAGAGTGACCATTGAATATATAATATAATATCATCCATATTAGCTAGTCTTTTGATATCTAAATTTGCATTTCAACTGAGATTATTATAAAACTTAACAAACTATCTCTTAAAGTAACTACACCCCCATCATCAGATACACTTCTGAAACATCCAAAGTGTTTAAAATTATAGCTGGTAAGACACATCGACCAATCGACCGACACTTGCTGTTCCAAGTTCAAGGGCTTCTGCCGCTTCAGCTCTTCCTCTTTTTCACACAGACGCAAACAAAGACACATGGTAAAGGCACATAAATCTCAACACACTTTTTTTTTGTTTTTGGCAGACCTGAGGACGCCAACAGCAACAGCCAAGACATGTTGATGATGATGATGATGATGTTGTTGGAAAAAATTTCCCAGAAACCACAAAAACAGCTCAAAATTCTTGTGCTCCGTTTCCTGCTCTTTGACTCATTTTCGTTTTACTTTTTTTTTTCAATTTTTTCTGCTGCCAAAAGGATCATAGCTGGCTCTGGTCGTGTGAATTCCACTTTATGTGGTTATGAGTTCTCTTGGCCGCCGCCCCACTGTGCAAATGCATTTTGTGCGCTGTTTTCTATTGCATTTCGGAATGACGCTTGAATTATTTCATAGACATTGGTGCAGCAGAGGTATATAGATGTAGATGTTTGTGTTAGTGCTTATGGGCTCAATGTGCCAGAAAATGTACGCAGTTTGCAGTTTTCTGACAGGCCATTGTTTAAGGGGGGAGGGGTGCCTGGATGTGGATTTTAAGTGCTGCTGCACGAAGGTCAATGGGTTGAGATTCGTTGAAGTGAATGTGAATGTGAGTGAGTTGAGTTGAGTGGGCTGAAGTGGGGTGTTGGAAAATGCGGGCCAAAAAATCTATTGTTGGAGATTTTGGATAAACACTCAATCGCTGATTAAGAGAACACTTAACCAAAAAAATGAAATTAACATTAAGAAAGTTATAGCACGACTCTGTCGTTGATAGGAAATCTATTATATAATATATGTTGATATGACTTTTTCATCAAAACAATGCCTCGTAGGAGATAAAAATAACCAGAAAAGCTCTGTTGTTGTTAGCAAATCTATATAATATAAGTTGATATAACTTTTTCATCAAAACAATGCCTCGTAGAAGCTTAGACGAACAAGAGAAACTCTGTCGTTGCTAGGAAATTCCTCTAACATGTTAAATAATATATTATTAATATAACTTTTTCATCAAAACAATGACCCCGTAGAAGATTAAAGGATCTCTTGGAATGTCCAGCAGTGCGAAATCAAAGCAACGAAGAACTCCCAATAATAAAGACAAGAAGCACCTAACAAAATAGCACCGTACTGCTAGAAAGATGATGCAGAGAAAGCAGAGAGAATATAAAACGAGAAAACAGAGAGTATAGAAAAGACTGGTGAATAGAAAAGCAAATGGAGAGGACACAATAAGAAGGCCAGTAACTAGGAGGACAGAGGAAGAGAGCCAGCCAGAGAGTGGAATAGAGCAGAGAAACAGGAGATTCACCAGGCACAATACAGGTGCATATTCCTTACCAAAAAGGATCACGGGCATACCGATTGAAAGGCATCACGAAAGATGCAATTATTGGGCATAGGAATCGCAAACGGCAAGAGCGTTCTAGTAACCGGATAGGCATAGGACTTGTACAGCTGTGCATGTCCTGAAACCAGTCGCTCGAGCTAGTTATCTCAAAAACATCCATGTTTTTTATTAACTTTTCGCCAAGAGCTTTCTCCAAGGGTCCTTGTTCTTCACTGATAAGAGGAAACATTTAAGCCCCCCTGTCGCATATCCTGGAAGCAGCGTATGGGCCTTTCTGCTGGCAGGTGAAAAAATGGGGTCACCAAAACAGCTTTGAAAATGTTATAAAGACAAAAGCTGATATAAAGCAGCAGCCCAAAGATGAAAATTCGACGACAGGAGAGTTTCTTTAGCAGTGTGAAAGATTGCGGCAGAAAACCCCGTAGTATGGTATCAACATATATATTTTGGAACTGGACACTAGATGGCTAACCTTCTTCCAGATTTTGAGCATTGTGGAGCAGCAGAGCTATTCGTACCAATATTGCAAATGTCAGAAGGCGAGAAGGTGGGTGAAGGCTCAGGCGAGTACCGCAGACGAACATTAGTTTTAAACGCGGCGCATTTGGCTCGATGGATAAGCAACACCTAGTCATTTCCAGTATGTGGCTATATAATATTTCCCGTTTGTAAAGTGGACTCCAAATTGACATAGCTAGATCGGTGGAGCCATTTTATATTAGCGGATAAAGTAGAGTCAGAAATTACTTTTCTGAATAATTCTTCTTTGCTTTGCTTATTCAAAATGAAATAAGGATCAGATTCTTCAATTGTGCAAGTCCTGAAAGTCTATGAATTATATGATTGATTGATTATATTATCTTATAATACAAAGACTATGTAATCCAAAAATCCAAAAGAAATTCTCAGAAACTTAGCCTTGGCTCTGAAAGGAATATGAAACTGTCCTAACTGACTTACTGACTGACTTAGGAACAAAGCGTAGGTCAAACCGTAAGATACTTCACTGAAATTCTCACACAAGGTACAATTCATGGCTTAGGCACAAACTAAGAAGCCATTTTGCAATAGTTTAACTGCAAGTGGGGATGAAATACAGGTCAAAGCTCAACATACGATTGTTTCATGCTCTGAAAAGACAAGTATTAAAATCATTGTCAGAAGTGGCACAGGAATAACAAGTTCTTAGTATGAACACTTAGGATGAAAGCGTATCTGGAGAAGTACCAAAAAGAATCCAGACTTTCATAATCTTAACAATATTTATTAAATTATTTCTAATTTTTAAACATTTTTGTTACATTTCATTACCTTTTTTTCCCAGTGTACCATTCAAAACATTGCCACACATCATTTGACACGCCCATTTACCGCCTTAACATTTAGTATTTGGTTTTAGAAAAATCTGAGCTCAGAGCTCATGAAGGTCGCCTGATTAACACATAAACCATAAAAGCCAAAAAAATAAGAGACGTAGGCACATGTTTGGCTAAAGACAACAACAATACCAACAACAACAACAGCAACAACAACTGGAACTAGATGCTAGCCTGCTTAGAATTGCCCACATTTGTGTGTGTGTGTGTGTATGTTTGCATGCGTGTGTGTGTGTCACGTCACGGCAGACGACAAAGTCACAGATACAAAGATACAAAGATACTTTTCGCATATGCTCATAAGAACCTCGTCGTCGTCGACTCCGGCACAATGGACTGGGCTTGTTTTTGCCATATGTGAAAAATGCTTAGGCGTTCCATGCCATGAAAAATGTCTTCCACTTGAAAACAGCATTTTGTTTTTGAATAGTCGTCAATGAAGTTAGCTAGCTGTCGGTCCAGCAAGTCAGCAAGTCGCGTATTGAATTTTCGATTTTCTGTGCCCTACAAATTTTGTATAACAAAATTTTGATGTGCCAAAAAAAATATTAAGAAAAAAAATTAAAAATTCTCCAATGAAAAAATCAATTTGATCCGAAAACTAGAAATCTAAAACACTATAAATTTTGTTATTTATAGCTGAAAGTAAACAAATTGTTTAAATAGATTTTTGTGCTGATGATTTTGGCAACGGATTTTTATTGGGTGAGCTAGAGAAAATTGATTTTAAAAATAAAATTTCAAATAAAAAGAGAGAAGTCTGATTTTGGGGGAGTTAAGGCAAATATTCCTTAACAAATATGTAGAGGAAATTGAAGTTCTTTGAATTAAAATTGTGTTGGTTAGAGAAAGAAAGGAAGAAAATGAAGAAGCATAGTTTTTGGCCACTTTCAGCTGATGGTAATAAGAGAACATGTTTATAAAACCGACCTCTAAATGCTAATTGAAGAAGAGAACTGTCATCTGAATTTCGACAATAAGCAATTCAAAGGTTATTAGCAGGTTATTAGCAGGTCAGTTGTAAAAGTTTACCTCTGTGAAAAAAGGAAAAACAATTTGATAAATTTTATACAATTTTAAAGATTTTGTCTCCAGCAATCCTAAATCTAAAGTCTCTCTTCTCTTGATTTCATGCTGAGGATCTCCTTTGCCTAGCAAAAGTTAGACCAACCACATGGACATGTCTATATCGATCAGGAACATTTAACCCTCTCATAACTTCTCCACCATCATATAAAATCTCCATCTGCCCACAATTTCTATATATCATTTGCCAATTTGTTTCAACATGACTTGCTGGCAAATTGCATTTTCATTACAGTTCTGGTTTTTCATTTGGCTTTTCATAAGCCCAACAACCATAAAGTGTGTTTAATCTTTTGATGTGTGCCTGGGATATGGCCATATACTACTTGCTACCTTATCCATCCCATGTCATCCCCAAGGCCCATTCCAACTCGCCAACTCATAAATACTTTCTGTGCTTTCAAGTGGCAAACATTGCATAAAAAAAAATACAACAAAAAAAGTTAAAAATAATAAAACAGCAAAAATTATAAAAGAAAAGGGGGGAGAACTGCTGGTTTCTACCTTTTGAGTTTTGCCCTGCTTTTCCGCCACATTTTCCACTAGTAGCGCAATTTTCACTCAACTGTTCTTTTCACTGATTTTATGCCGCTAAAAGTAAGCTTGTGTGTAAAAATGTCTGAATAATTAAATTAAAAACAAGTTTTGCTTCTTCATAAATGCTTTTTTTTTGTTTTGTAAATCATAAAGTCATTGACTTTTTAGTTGCCTTTGAAGTTATGGTTGTTATTGTTGCTGTTATTGTTAATGTTGTTGTAAATGTTATTATGGCCAGGCTGATGTAATTGTTTCAAACGAGCGGCTTTTATTATTAATTAATGGACTTTTGTTTACGGTAGCTTCAAGCCAAGTTAAAGAAAATCATTTCAAGCGATCAATAAGTTAGGCAAGCTTTGGCTCTGAAGAAGCATTTATACCATACATCACAGCTACAAGCTGTGCATATAGTTGGAATGGAAAGCAAAGGGTGTTAAAATGACAATGAAAGCTAATTCATAGTGAACGAATTATAGAAAAGATACACAAAATTAAGACAAGGGAAACCAAATTGCCAAAGACAGTATGAATGCATCAAAAAATGGTAGATAAAACATTCATTCATTCAAAATAAATGATTGTGAATATTGTACTCACTCCAAAAGGAATGAATACTTACATAATTCACAGTTCAACATTTTCCTAGAGTATTCATTAGAATGTGATCTAATTGAATGTTTTATAGATGAATATGAATGATCAGTGAGTAGTCTAATAAGACATTCGAGAACATCTATGCTGCATTGATGATGATAATGATAGGGTCTAATTGGAACAGTACCATAATGTATGAGATAGATAAAGCAAGCTAATTGGTGACTTTGATTTGCAAAGAAATCAATAATATAATAAAATAAAAAAAAAATGAATAAATAAAATACAAAAAAATAAAAAAAAAATATATAAAAAACAAGTAAGAACGCTATAGTCGATATTTCGACAATAAGATACTCGTACTCATAATTTACTCAATATTCGACACACCCAAAAGTGTGCGTTAAGATTTGTGGAAGATCTGACGCCCTACAAGGGGAGTCTACATACCAAACTGGGTCTCTCTAGCTCTTACAGTCTCCGTGATGTAGGTGTTCATACGCACGGATAGGCGGACTTGGCTAGATCGACTTGGCTGTTGATGCTGATCAAGAATATATATACTTTATGGGGTCTTAAACGCTTCCTTCAGCCTGTTACACACATTTGCATGAATATACTCGTTTATTCTACTAAAGTGCGAGTATAAGAAAGACATATAATTACAATAATTTATAATTTATAATTTGCGTAGCTCAACAATAGTCCTCTCTTCGTGATGACCTCTGGTCTAGGCCAGATCTCGTCACCCATAGTTCCAGGGGCCAGGAACAGATATGAATTCTACATGCATGAGACCCGAAGCCTGCCGCCGTCTGGCCTCTGTTGCTCTTGTGAGTGTGAGAAAACCTTCATCCCTGGTTCTTGGCAAGGCAAATATAGCAAGGCATAGATAAAGCATACAGTAACAACAAAGAGAGACAGGTTCCATAGAAAACTCTGCTAAAAATTGTCCTGCGAAACAATGTTGCTCGCAAATTGTTGTTTCTAGGCACTTCTGCAACATGTTGTGGAAACCCAAAATCAGGCAGAAGCTGTGCGGCTTTTGTAAAGCTACCTGTATCTCTTTCTAGTTACTTCGTGGATAGAGTGTTCCCTTAGTAGATCCATAAGATTTGTTTAAATAACATCAAATGTTATCAAATGGGACTGTGGGACATTCAATGCTGATGTCCCAAATGTTCGCTGCCAAGCACCTTCCTAAACTGAGATACTCTGCGTGTCCATATTCATGAATATTCCACAATTAATCTAACAATGCTTGACCTCAATTAGATGGAAGCAGAGGCGAACGCTGCAGAGGGCCCTTGTCTCGATGTCGTCTGTATCTTGCGGTGGATGGGGCCCCTAGTCCTGGGGCCGAGCGCCCCCAGTATCAATACCTCTGGCTTGTATTTTACAACAGTTGAACATGGCCGAAGCTGTCCAACATGTCCTTCAGTTTGTTGCGATGTTCAAGTTGCATTTCGACCTCCTTCTGCTTCTCCAAAGCAACCTCCTCCTCCAATCTGTAGCGTTTGTGACGGCCCTTCTCTTCGGCTTCCTTCCGCTGGCGTTGGTAGCGCGCTCGATCGCCCAGCTTGTGTTCTGCAGACGCACCTTCTCTGCATGCAGCTCCAGGCGTATCTTTTCGCGCTCCTCAATCGCTTCGGCCAGCTCCTCCGCCTTGTTATCGGTGTGCATGAGAAGAATGTCATAGCGGCGCCGCTTCACAGTGAGCCTTTCCGATCTCATTCGCCAGATCGCGCAACTCAGTGGAATCGGCGTACACCCGCCAGTTCCTGCTTCCGCTCCATGGCCATAGCTTTTGCAATTTTTTGGTACTTACGATCCTGCGCCAACTCAAGGTGCATTTCTCTCTTGCGCAGCGCAGCCAGCTTCTCCGTTTGGTATTTGATCTTCTTGGTGCGCTTCGACTTATCCTTAATCAATGGCAGCGCGTCCGGGTCCATAAGCAACCAAGAGCATAAGCTTATTCACCATATTGGGCATGGGCTCCTGGTGTATAACCGCAAACAGCGATATGCCCGGGTCATCAAAGGCGCCGCACTTTAAAGTTCGCATCGATCGAGATCCATGGCTTAATTATCTAATGCAATCTTTACTTCGTAGTTAGAGCTTATTATACACAAACGGATTTGTTAATCTGAATCTGTCTCTATTTGCATATTTCTCAATTCAATGCTGTAAAATCTAATTATCCATCCTACATATTCATATCACAAAAGAGGCAACTCTTCTCTTTCTTTCCTTCTACAATCTACTCATTTATTTGCTTTGGTATTTGGAGATACTTATCGCTAGACAAATAGCATTAAAAACGACATTGTTTATAATGAATAGACAGACAGACAGACAGACACTGGGCGAGGCATATGTGCATACGACATAACCATAAACCAAGTTCTATAGCAACTGCTATACACATATACACTATATATACCTACATCCGCTGCTGATAATGCTAGGAAGATAAAAGTAGATAATGTTAAGCTTGGCATGTTAAAAACTTTTGCATTTCTACTATATTTTTTATGTGAATTTTTAATGTTATTTAATATTGTTAATGTGCTTCTGCCGCTGGTTCAGTTCACTTTCGCCATTAACTTAAGCATACATATGTTTTTTCCTTTAACCCAAAAAATAAAAAGTGAAGAGAAAATTATATAACTTCAATGTCTGTCTGGCTTAATGCCCCCATTTTCCTTGCATTTCATGTCAGTCAGTTATTGTGTGTGCGTGTGTTTTTTCTGTGTGAACAATTTTAGGGAAACACTGGAGGAAGCTCTCAACTTTGTCTCTTGAAGCATTATTTTATTATATATGCCGCGAGCGTTTTTTGTGTTTGCTGTTGTTTTAATGATGAATTTCCAGGCTGCCGCCAAAGTTGGCATAAATATGTCTGGTATTTTTTGTGGTATTTTGTATTGCAGCCACACTCCCGACTGACTGACAGACTGACTCCGACTGTGTGCAGCTTACATAATTACCTGAGCCTGAGCCTGGACTGGAAGACGAGGACTGGCCTGCCTCAGCGTGGCCTTTTATGGCAAGCATTTAGTGGCTTTTAATTGGGTTGGCTTTGATGATTGGAAATGTGATCTATAGTGTGTTAACGTTAACTATAGCATCTATATCTAAGATCGTGAGCAATTTGGCAAACACTTGAGCTGCTTTTGAAAGCGCAGAGTAGCGGCAATTTTGCACCCCAAATGCAATAAAGTGAGAGGAAAATCTGTCTTATAATGTTGGAGTCACAGCAAAGCAACTCTATATAGGTTTGGTGAAGTCAGCAGCAAATTTTGAATAATAATAAATGGTTATTTGTTTAGTAACAGAAACATAATAGTAAATGTTAGGTCAAACCTGCTTGTCCTAAATTAAGCTTGTGCTTATACAAAACCCAACCGATTGTATGCCGATGCAAGTTAAACTGTGCGGGGTTGAGGCTATGTTGGCAACTGATTTAATGTTTTGAGCCGCGGCATAGCCACTGATAGATTCAACGAATTTAACAAGGCAATATGTAATTACAGGTTTGTGATATGTGCTTGCATGTGCGTGTGGAACTAAGAGAGATGGACAGGACAGTTATATACAGAGTGTTTTTGACTTATTGATAACAATTTAGAACCTTGATACAATTCAAATAAAAACTATAAATATTATTTGTCAGTTGTCCCAATATGTGCTTAGAACTCCCTCGGAATATGTGATTGAGGGCAATATTTGACTGGATTTATAGGTATAAGCCATAGTAAAACACAGCCCTCTCGTTCGGCGTCTGCTACAGAATGCCTTTATTTCCATTCTCCTTATAAGTGTGGGATTAGTCTATGTGTATGATTGGTGTATTGACATTGTGTTCCCTGCTGCTGCTATTGCAGTTAACATGGTTGTGTTGCTTACTTACTGCTACAAATTGTAACTCAGCTAAATTTCAAAGAAAGATACACTTCTCAAGGGCGAGGAGATAGAGCAGCTATGTAAACTATTTCATGAGAAACCAAGATGAATCTTCTCTGGCGAATGCTAAGAAGTCTATGCTATCATCTCTCCGCTTCAGCAGCTGGAATCTGTAGGGAATTCTAAGCATTCCGTTTTGTATTTTATTGAATACCGACTTTTGCAAGTAGAAGGCGTAGTTATACTCGTACTAAAAACAAATTCTGCCAGAACATGCCATCTTCATTGTTGTTGCGAGCCAAATTGTCTTGTAAACATGTTGCAGGATGCTTACAAACATTTGCAGGATGTTATAAGCAGCTTTTAGTTACTTTATGTAGTTGATGTTAAGTAAATGGAATTAACAGTTCATTCAAAACGGTTTTGTCAACAAAAAGTGGTCTGAGTACGGGTAAATTATACTCGGAATATCGGCTATAGCGTTATTACTTGTTTTTACATTAATTTATTTGATATTCACCGGAGAGGACAACACGACAATCAGAACCCTTACTGAGACCCTTAAAAGCCTCTTAATCTTTGCAGGGACACAGCCAAACACTTGTAAAAGTTGTCCTGCCCAAATAAGGCCCTCTCTTTAGTTATATCTTCAACATTTTGTGGGATAATTTAATAATATTAAAAAAATCTTTATCTTTAAGAACTTTTTCTTTTGCTTTTTTTTTGCAAACAAAGCCCACACTCAACATTAAATTTTCGTCACGTTTTCTTAACGTAAAATTATGGCCACAACAACATTAAATAATGTTGACGTTATTTGAAGCCACATGTGGTGGGCATCCCATATGGTTTTATATCTCTATATGTCTCTCCACCACGAACGGAAATAAAGCGTGTGTATAATTGCTAGACCCTGCCTAAAAAACGAAGTTTTGGGTCTGGCGCACAGTTTTTATGGCCCAAAAAAAGTGTGCCAAATATAAGTGAAATAATAATAATTTTATATTTTCAAATTGTCTGTGCATTATCATATGAAAATGCCATAAATCAATCAAGCTACGCATTCGACTATAAAGGCGCATGAATAAATTGAAAATCACTCGAAGCCAAACGCCAAAAGTTGAGCGTGGATGCTGCTGCTGTCGGCTCTGATGGAGATGATGATGATAATCATGAAGATGATGACACAATAATAAAATCTGTGTCTGTGGCTGCCTCTGCCCTGTATTGAAAACGCCAAGCCAAATAACATTTACAATTTATGAAGGAAGGCAAAAATCAAGCAGCAGCAGCAGCAACATCTGCAATGGAGTGAGGCAGCGCGTATGTGTGGGATTTAAAGTGCCAAGAAGACGGAAGAGCGCTGAGGCAATAGCTATAGATGGAAATGCTGATGAGAAGCGAGAACTTTGTTGCTGTGTGTGTAAAATAAGAACGGAGCATGGGCTAGTGTGGCTTACTGTTGTGCACTGTAGGGTGTTCACTGTAGGAATTCACTAAAACCCAACTCATCTTTTGATCTGCAGTGGAAACGGAACTTCTCTGCATAGTATGGCAGAGTGTAGGGCCTCGCTCCTTCTCATACTTGTGCTTTCATTATGGAGTGTAAAATAAGTCACACGCCTTGAGCGACACGAAAACCATTTGGCCAGCGACATATGTGTTAGATTTAGATTTATCGGGCAGACCACTTTTGTCTTGTTCCGAAACCTCAACAATTACTGGCCATGTATTGGGAATCAGAACTATTTGTAGATATCTCAAGAATCAATTTCGCGTAGGAAAAAAGTTTTAAATAGCTTTAGAACTAGTTCTAAAATAGTATATATCGATAAGTATCGAAACATCGATTGTTTTACTCCGTTATATTACTCTTGAACTGTCTGATATTAAAACACCGAACAATTAAAAACCTATATGAAACCTATAAGCCTATATGAAATCGACAAATTGGGTTTTCAAACGAAATATATCGATATATAGGTTTGTTCATATATCGATATATAGCGCTTCGCCTTGTTTTGTCAGATATTATTACAATTTAAGCACGATATTATATAACATATATCTAAAGCTATCGAGGTATCGAGTTTTCCCCGCCGATATAGCCCTTGATCTTTCCCTTTTCGATATTAGTATACTGTGCAAATTTCAAATTGCTTAAGCTCCAATGAACTACAAACAGATGGACATTCACTTATGTCTATATAGATAATCGTTCCATTTATATATAATTGGCATACATTTTTTTAACATTTTCCCTATTCTACCGCCCTCCCCCCAAAGTAAGTACATATCTTCCGGCTAAGAACTTAATTCTGCCCACAATTTCACGAGCTAAGCGAAACTCATTTTGCTCATTAAATAAAATGGCCATTGCACGCTTTTGATGCCAGCACCCTACCACAAAATTACTTAGCTCTCTTTCACTCCCTTTCGACCTCCTCTTTCCTCTCTTCTCTCTCTCTCTCTCCATCTCTCTCTCTTTTCTATAGCAAACAATAGTTTTTAATGCGCTAAATTAAGTTTCCAACTGGCTTCTGCTCGTTCTCAAGACAGGCTGAAATAAAATTACCCGCACCATTTCGCTGGTTCTTTTCAGATTTTCGGTAGCCTTCCCACCCTTCCCCGCCACTGCCTACCCTTTGTCCCCACCTAGCAGCATATTGAATTTGAAGTTTTGTTGTTTTCTGTTTTGGGCTTAAACGTGACTACCGTTAATTTGGCCAAAGCTGAACAAAAGAACGTAGCCCAACGCAGCCTTATTTAATGCCAACTTCTTGCCATAGGATAGATGATTCCGACAGCGATAGAGACGCAGCCAAGCCAACAACAACAACAACAGCAGCAGCAGCAAAGAAAAGATACTTTTTGTATCTTCTAAGTTCGGTTTCAGCTGAAGAGGCAAAGGCATGTCGAAGATTTATCGACTCTGAAAAGTATTTCGTTTAAAAAAGAGCACTAGAGCTCGAACTCGAGCTCTAAGCGGCTGCCTGCCTTGATGTTCATGATGATGATATCATTTCCCATAGATTTCTCAGAGATTTCTCGTTTGGCTGTTGCAAAAATATTAATGCCAATGCCGCAGCGAAATGACTTCTGGATCCCCGCACACAAAACTTGGGGCACTTAATTTGCTATCACTCTACGCTTATTTTTTATTTTTCATACAAATCAAAGGCCCGTTAGCGTCCAGTTTAGGCGATTTACGAGTATTTTGATTGATTTTCAGCTTTGTTTGGTTGGAAGCCTGAAATCTATTGAGCATATCATTAAAGCCTAACCCGGGGTTAAAAGCGGTGCCTCTGCAAACAGTTTGGTTAGCCATTTTTATGGCTCTATAATCAACGGCCTGCTAATGTTTGACATTTGTTTGCCAGCTGCTGATTTGCCGGTGTCTCTATGGAGAATGCAAATGAGGGAGACTTTGTATGGGATATCTGGAATTTGGTATGTGGAATTGAGCTATAGAAATTTGGCTTGGCAAAATTAATGAATGGTCAATAGATTTTTGATTAGCTTTTAACTAAATGGAGATGATTGTAAAGCATAATCTTATGTTTTATATTTGAAATCATTGGAATTTGTTTTACTATTGAGAAATTCTCTTATTGGAGAGTTGAAGAAGAGATGAATATGCATGAATGTCAGAGAATCTAGTAGAGACAACTTAAACTTGGGTTTAAGCATCATTAAATAGAGGCCAAAGTAGGTGCCTCATTCCATTCAATTGACCTATATAACATTTTGTGTTTACTTTTTTACCCAATTTATAACATATGAATAGATTTATAATTCAGATAAATAATCTTGCTATTACTAAAGCAAGCCCTATAAGGTCCTGTGATACTTTTCTGATAATTAGCTAAGGTTGTAAAAGAGCTCACAGAATGGCTGAGCTGATGGCCTTTGGAATGACAAAAGTCAGCTATGGCCTCGATGTCTCCAATCATCAAACAAAGTTCCTGAAAATATCAAAGTATTATTATGGAACTTCAGAGTTAATGTAAGCTTAAGCACCAGTACTAATGTAACATGCCTAGATACGACATAGGCTATAGACTCTGTTAAGTTGAAGCAACAAACAATATAAGAATTCCTTCATTCTGATCTGTATTAACCTCGAAGACAACTATCGCCTTTTGTTATATGATCTGTGGAATCGAAAGTGAGTACATTTAGAAGAGTTAGAGCTCTTTTGAGCAAGAGCTTAGCTCTGCATTTAGACTTCACACTTTTGTGCTCACTTTCTAATGACGATGGCGATGGCCTTCTTTAGCTCCAGATCTAACTAGATGTAAACAGAAGTAGGAAGAAAAGGGCGTGCACGAGGCTAAGAAGGAATGATGAGCAGCCTTCGCTTATTACAGCTTCAGATATCTGTGAATTCATACAGATAATATAATTACAAAAAATATTTTATACTAGCAACTTCTCCTAGCAATTGGGTCTGTTTCTGGTTTTGATAAAAACAAACCCTCAGATATAATGAATTTCCCTTTTTTCTGCAGAAAGGAGACTGCCGCCGGCCACAAAGTTATGCACAGTTACGACGAATTTCCTTACAGCGTCAAACAAACTTTGAGAGTGATTTATGCCCACTTGCAGTTGGATTAGAAACTTGGACTTACATTTAGGCTCCTTTTTAAGATGTAAAATCTACAAGACGGATTCTCAGTGTTCACCTTCGTGTTGAAACAGAACTTGTGTTAGAACTTCTGCCTAGTATATCATATATTTTGGCCTGCGCGTTGTTTCCTAATCAAGACAAACAGTTTCATATATTTTGTAATTTGAAAATATATCTTCAAATTTACTATTTTACAAGTTTCATCCAGAAACACAACATTATTGGAGAGGCTACACGAAAATATTGGTGGTAGGACGATAATTATAGATTATAAACTATTAGAAGGAAGAAAGGGAGGACAAAGCTAAACAAAAACAAAAGAGGAAGGCTAACTTCGAGAAAGAAAAAAAGAGAAAGGATACTCAAACCTTGTGAAAACCTATAAGAAGGAAGGAAAACTGAGTAATCCAAAACATATTTCCTTCAGCAGTAGCAATAGACAGCGAAGCAATCTTTCTTTGTAATAAGCTTCAAATATTTTGTGCGCTCATTATGATATACAAACACACAAGCTTTCATATCTGTACATGTGAATACATACAACACATTCTCATTCCAAGAAAGCTGATATTGAGTTAGAGAGACGGAGTACAGGACTAGCGCAAATAACGTTGCTTGGCTTGCAAATAAAATTGTGTTAGCGCCATCTATTGTACAAAGTTGTCATATATATGGGAGCTATATATATCTTTATATGGAAGCTATATGTTATAGTAGTCCGATCTATATGATTTTTACATACAGCAAAAAAAAAAGGATACGGCGAAAGCCGTCGATAGCTTCAAAACAGAAAGAGTAGTTCGCATAAGAACAGACGGACAGACAGACAGACGGCTTATCATTCTGATCAAAAATATATAAACTCGAAGATGATTAGTCCTATGCGTTACAAATATGGCGAAAAAAGTATAATACCCTCTGCAAGGGATAATAAGATAGAATATTTAAACAATATGAGAAGTTTTAGAACTCCGAAGGATGAGAAAATCTACCAAAGTAACAGAATAAGATGGCAGATTCTTAAAGGTTTCCGAAAGATTTTCTAAGATTTTCAACTACAACTTTTACTTCTTAAAGATTTCCGAAAGATTTTCTTAGATTTTCAACTAAAAGTTTTACCTACTGATTACAAAACGCCTTTAACTAATTCTGAAATGAAAATATCAAATGAAGCACATAATTAACGATCACCACAAAATTGCAACCAAAAGCAAGCCATAACATTTGTTAATGTAAAATATGATAGCACTGCGTATGTACACATCTATATAGTGTTTACATATTGCCTTAATGCTTACAACAACAACAACACACATATAAAATTTATGTTCCACACGGCCTGGGTGAATTATGAAAAGAGGTGGAGAAAGCTGGGAGTGGGGAGGCGGGGATTGTAAAGTGGCGCAAGTGGCGGCTTTTTAAAACCACATTAATCATAGCCTCACCCCTGACAGTGAGAAGAGGAGCCCAACTCCTTGGCCAGACGGCGGCGCTTGTAAATAATTTAAAGTGTAGTTTAAAAAGAATTTATGACAATGCATCTGACAGATAACGAAAACAGCTGAGACGTAGAAAATGGTTTTCACATGCATATGAAATATTATAATTAAATGTGAAAAGTGCTAAATTGGCAAAAACTAGCGTATATATATTAAAACCAACCATTCAACCAACCCTTACTCTTTCTCATTGCAGCAATCCTTACTGGCGGGTCGCATACCTGTGGCCTCCATGACGGGACCCATTAAGCGCGGACTACTCTGGCAGCAAAGGGATCGCCTCTTCTCCCGCTGGAAGGAAAGGTGAGTGTGTGTTCGGGGTGGTGGTTGAGGGTCGGAGTTGGAGTTGGGGTTGGAAGCCAACGGCAGTAAATGAATATGATGGCGAATGCATAAATGTTAAGCGCTTTTAAATTTACCTGACGAAAATTTTCATGTTGACTGGCAGAATTTTAACAACCCTCTCGAATTTATGCAAAACGTTGGTTGGGCAAAAATATTGAAACAGTTTATGGTAGTTCAAAATTGTATACACTTTCC
Source organism: Hirtodrosophila duncani (assembly GCA_037043425.1). NCBI lineage: Eukaryota > Metazoa > Arthropoda > Insecta > Diptera > Drosophilidae > Hirtodrosophila > Hirtodrosophila duncani. The sequence goes on from JBAMBM010000839.1 coordinate 142,067, forward strand.
AAGGGATTTTTCGAGTTTATATTTTAAGAGCTAAGAGTGCAGATATATAAAAGTAAGTAGATGCAATTAGAAGAGGTTGGACAACTGAATTACTAAATTTAAACTTGAAAAATTCAACGAGAGCAAAAACAATTGAGCGAGAAGAATTGACAAGATCAACTAAACGAGAACCATTGATCAACTAAAAGAACACAATTGGACGAGAAAACTTGAACAAGAATCTACTGAACAAGAACTCTTGAGCGAGAACAACAGAACGAGATCAACTAAACGAGAACCATTCAACGGGAAAAGCTTTATGAGATCAGCTGAATGAAAACAAATGGACGAGAAAACTTGACCGAAATCTACTGATCCAAGAATAACTGTATGAGATCAACTGCAAGGGAACAATTGAACGAGAAAACTTGAACGAGATCTACTGAACAAGAACCATTGAGGGAGAACAACTGACCAAGGTCTACTGAACGAGAACCTTTGAATGAGAATCAACTGACAAGAACAATTGCGCGAAAACAAATGAAGAAAATCAACTGAAAACGAACAATTGACGAGAAAACTTGAACGAGATCTACTGAAGAAGAACACTTAAGCGAGAACAACAGAACGAGACCAACAGAACGAGAACCATTGAACGGGAATAGCTTTATGAGATCAGCTGAATGAAAACAATTGAAGGAAAAAACTTGAGCGAGGTCAACTGATCATGAACAATTGAGCTAGGAAAACTATATTAAAACAATTTGAGAAAATCAAGTGAAGGAGAACGACTGTAGGAGTTTAACAAGGAATTACAACTAGACTTTAACGAGTAGAACTGAACTATAGAAAGCGAATAAGTTAAGGAACTAGTCAAAATGATCGATTAAAAGAACTGATACGTTCAATTGAATTAACTCCAAACTAGATGACGCCTAGGTAACCTATGTTCTTTAGAACACTTATAAGACTAAATGATTAGTTAGCTTAGAAGTGGACTTTGATGGTATTAATACCAAATGAACGAGATGTTGGAGTAGGGAGAACTCTGAAGGAAAGCTGAAGCAGTGACTACAGATTAGAATTAAGTTGAGAGAAAGTTTACTTAGGCTCATTTTCTATTCTTCTGGCAGTAGTAAATGGTCTGTCAGAAGATAAGTCAGGATAATTTTCACATCTTTCATTACATTATTTTAACACTTTTGAATATTTCCAATGCTGCCTGACCAAAGATCTTTAACAAACCACTCAGATATCATTTGGTCAAGTAGTTGATTCAAATCTTCAATTGAATATTCAATTCTACCACATCAACTTCCTTCCTAGTTCCTTCCTGACAACACAAACATCGTCCAAATGCAAATAAACTCTCCCCTATAAAGAGCATTACAATTTTTACCTCGCCTTTCTCCATGGGGTTGTTAATTGCGAAAAGCGCATAATTGACAGTGGCTGACGTTGTACCTTGTCCTTCCCTCGTCGCTTATGCCGTTTTATGGTCATATTGAGGGCTGCAGATAATGCAAATATGCAGGAGGTTGTGTGGGTGCAGATGGATTGGGGTTGGTTGTGCAGGATTTAAAATGACATACGACCGCGTGTTGTCCCTTTTTGTTTTTGTTTGTTGAACCGTTTTGGTTTAATTGAAATTTAATTATGTTTCTGGCGCATTTTCGGACTCGGCGCTGCTCTTTGAGCTGATAATTGCGCTTATCGGCATATTTATAATTGGCAGCTAATGGCCAATATGAGCGCAGCTATCAATTGGGCATATTTGATTTGCAAAATGAATGGGCTATAAATATTTGGAAATATATATTTAGGGAAAAGTAATTAAGGTGGTAATATTTCATGAAATTACAAAGAGATCTGTTTGAGGGGAAGTTGAATTTTTTTTAATTTTAAAAAAAGTTTTCACAAGATCAAAACGAAATTTGAATCATCTGCTGGCAACTGAAATGTTAGTGCGAAGCCTTTCTTAAATATATCAAAATAATGTAATTCAATGGAAAGTAACAATGTTGAAAGTTCGATAACTTAAAGTTGTGTTAAAGTTCACAAAAGCCTTGATCAACTGGAAGATGAGAAAACTGTAAATATTAATTTAATATTTTAGATTTTAGGAAGTTTGAAAAACCGAACCAAAACTTATACAGAATTAAAGAAATGTATTTTCTTCAGAAATCTAAGCATATATTATCAAATATTTTTTGTGAAGAATTTTTGATATATTTCCCTTGGTTTTTGGAACTAAAATGTCAAATTTTTCTAACTAATATCTTAGGATGATAAAATCTAGGTGTCTAAGGGCCGTTTGTAAGACTACCTTTATTAAGCAAGAGAATAGGTCTGGCCTGACATATGGGTAACACTTCGTTTTCACATCTTCTGTTTAACATTATTTCATTTAAGAAAAGTTACCCCCTAAGGGCAACAGTAGGCTAGAAATCCGTATTATACATTGACCAAAAATATACACAAAAAGATTCATTTAACATTATTTTAACATTTTCAATGAAGTGAGGCAACAGCTGATCTGATGACACTTGTTAATACCAAGTAATTTTCAGATGGTTTTGATCATTTTGCCTCAGAATTCACAATCGTCAACAGAAGTGAAAAGAGCTTTGCCAGGGGTCTTCTTATTATGCCAGCTGAAACTAAAAGCGGCATTGCCAGATGTAAAAGGGTATATAAAAAGGATAATTAATACAACTTCTAAATCTAATCTATGAAAATGCAATTGTATTTGACTGCAGGAAGATGTGAAAAAGTACCTAAACATGCTTATATCGATTCACTTTATATCGATTAATCACTGGCATCGATTTGTGCTCATAATTGAGACACATCTTCCCTTGTGTTTGATCTGCTTTGCCTACACTCTTCCATTCCACTTCTAAACGCTAGTGCAAGTTAGCATTTGCCTTAACTAACTATTCAGAACTGCTAAAACTCAGGTCTATTTCATCTCTTTATTACCCAAGCACAACTAATAACTGTTTTTCCCATGCCTCCCATAATTATCTAAGCCAAGCAATTTGCTTTAACCTAACTACCTACCTACCTACCTATCTATCCTCTACTGCCACCCGCCGCCAAACCCACAAAACATTTACCACGGCTTTGCCTTAGACCTAAGAAGTTTTTCTTGCTCAATTTGCCTGACCATGTTAATATGCCACAAGAACAACAACAACAACAACATAGATGAGAACTTGCCACAAGGAAGTGAGCAATTTGGCTGCTCTTTAAAAATTAACAGAAAGTCGAATTAGAGAGAAATATAAGAAAACCTAAACATAAACCAAAACAAAAACAACAACAAAAACTTTTAGCCATAAATATATATCAGCCTGGGCAAACTTTGGCAAATATTTTCTCGCCATGCATTATTAATTTTTAGCCTAACGAAATTTATGTTTCTGAAAGCTGGAAAAAAATCAAAATAAAATCTTTGAGACAGTATTTTATTATCAACGTCTTCGGCAGGCCATAAAATTTCAAGCCAAACTCTCAAGTGTCGGTGTGCTTCTGCTCTTTTTTGCCATTTTGGCGCATGATTTATTATTTATTAATCACATGCCCCAGCGGGGGGGCGGCTTTGAGACTCTTAACCAATTGTTGCAGTGGCAAATGGCATAAATTTTATTTGCCGCCTTTTCAAATCTGTTTTGAAAATGTGGCTAAAAGTGGCTCGAGATGCGGCCAATTGACCTTTACATTTGTTAGCTGAGTCATAATAGAGCAGGGCTTTGCTTTCAAAGGTCACATATGTACCAGCGCAGTCTGGGTCTTTTGAATTCCAACTGATTTTCTATGAATTTGTTTGTCTGTTTCAGATACTTTGTGCTGACTCGTGACTATCTGCATTGCTTTAAACGCGCCTCCGGCTCGGCGAATGAGCGTGCATCGGATATGGGACAATTCATATTTAAGGTGAGTTTCAAAAATTTGCAAAAAATTACATAATAAATAGGTGAATAGGTCAGGAAATGTGGCAAAAGAATATGGGCTTGGGTTAATTGTGGCTTTTGATTTTTTTTTCCATGATTTCTATATGTTTTTCTTGCTTTATATTCATCCAACAAGAGAAGTGCAACTTGAATATGCAAAAGTATGCCTTTGCCTTCAAGTAAACTAATGTATGTCTACGAATTCGATGTTCATATCATACCATTTCAGTGAAGCGAAGCTTCGTGCTGCCTTTGTCTTTGTAGCAATCATTTCCTGTTAAGGCAAAATCAAAAATGAATGCTCAAAACTTAGGCGGAGAGAGAAAGAGAACCACAAGAAAACAAACACCAGGAGGAGGACTCCGTCAAAGACCATTCCAATTATGCCAACTGCTTACTGCTGAGTTTGGATTGGGAATAAAGAGTACAGAGAATATCTTGTCTCTTTTTCTCTTTCTCTCTCTCTCTCTCCTTCTCTTTTTCTCTCCATCTCTCCAAACAGTGATGTTGCAGTTCGCTGATCTCAGATGCAGACAGCTCAATTATACAATTATAATGTTGATGTCCTCTGACAAACGTTTAAGGGAATGCGATCTAACTAAATACCATAAAATATACTAGATCAGATGAGTCCTGCGATGTTCATACCCATGCAGGATGCAGAATATAGTTTTGTTTCTTTTGCTGACCTACAAAGTAGTCACATAGAGAACGGCAAGGTATAACTGGTTGGCAGGACACACCTTGAAATATAAAACCTATAAATTAAGACTTTGTATCATAATATATTGTATATATCTTTGTGGCCAACACCTAAAGTCACGTTCTGCAGTTGGCGTAAAGATAGAGATCAGTTTCTGATGAGCTGGGTGGCGCCATAATGGTTAACATTGTTTATGGATATGATAGCTAGAAATACGTACATATATGAGATTTTTTTTTAGAGATTTTGTTAAGAACTTCGCGAGCTTGCTGTTAATAAGAAACTTACTTTGATAGAAGCTTGAAATCTGCAATTTTGGGATGTTTTACAGTCAAAAGAATATATAGAAACGCATTTGTAGTTGGAAATCTTAAATTCTCTATCATAGCTGATCAATGAACTGGCCAAACCATATAAACTACGAGGCTGAAATTTCCATATTAGCTAAATAGTACAGCATATATGAGCAATACGATAGCGTTTTAGAAATTTTCAACATTTTGGTCAAAGCTCTTTATTTGACGATTCTAAAGAAGGCCACTAAAGTAGAATCCGGGCATCGCCGGATAGTGAACCGATGGCTATGAAACTCTTACAGTATAGGAAAATCGAAAAGGGAAATACCAAGAATGATCTATTTCACGACAATGAAAATTCATCATATCTTTGCAACTGTTCGACCGATCGCCCTGAAGTTTTGACTGCATACTAACATCGGCCAGGGAAAGGTTGAGCTGTATATCGATATTTTGAGTTATCTTATATATATATATCGATTTATTGTGTAATCGATAGATGCATATATACTGAGTTATCGATATATGCATATCGATATATTGAATCATTGGTGTATGTATATCATTATATTGAGACGGCGATATATGTATATCGATATTTTGATTCATCGGTATATATATAGACATATTTCCTTATTGATATATATATATATATCGATATATTGAGCTGTCTATATATTTATATTGATATATTTAAATACCATTTATGTACATCGATATCTTGAGTTATCGAATCATTGGTGTATGTATATCGATATATTGAGATTTCGATGATGTAAATCGATATTTTGACTCATCGAAATATGTATATCGACATTTTGTGTTATTGATATATATATATATATATATATATATATATATCGATATATTGAGCTGTTCATATATTTATATTGATATATTGAAATACCATTTATGTACATCGATATCTTGAGTTATCGAATCATTGGTATAGATATATCGATATATTGAGACGTCGATATATGTATATTGATATATTGAATCATGGATATATGTATATCGACATATTTAGTTATCGATACATATATATCGATATATTAAGCTGTTCATATATTTATATTGATATATTGAGATGCCATTTATGTACATCGATATCTTGAGTTATCGATACAAGAATATTTATAAACAAATATATATTGATATGAGTATATATCGATACATTTTATCGACAATTTCTAATCAATTTCAATTTAGAGTAAACAATTTTCTTATTATTTGTCTTTTTTGTAGACATTCGTGCCCAAGCAAATTTCCTAATATAAAAAATAAACACAAACTTCTTAAATCGTTTTAACACTATACCTACACAGTATTATAACTATCACTATTTCCTTCCTGCACCCCTGTTTTCCACCCCACCAGCCCGTTCATGTATCTCTCAAATGACTAAAAAACTTCATTAACTCGCCGCCAACTTTGGCGAAAACTCAGCTAATTGGCTAAAACTTGCATTCGCTGCATGTTAATTTGCCTAACTATTGGTTTTAGCTATGCTGCACATGAGAGCAACTCTTCCCCCCCGCCTCCAGTCACCACTCTTGCCCAGTTGATTGCCACTGCACTGCCTTTGCCACAACTCTCGCCTTTTTGTCTAACCCTCCTCCCCTCACACACGCCCGACTTGGCCATTAAAACAAACCAAATAGTAAGAGAGGCAGATGAAAGGCAAAAGCAAAACTGGCGAATATATTGCACACAAATAAAAACAACAATAACAACAACAGGAAAACAAAATAGTCAAGCAACAATAACAACAACAAACAAACTAAAAAGTAAACACGATTGCAATGAAATTGTTTCTACACTGAGAAGAAAAAGTGTAGGGTGACATTTACAATTTCGATCAAAAGAAAATTGAATCAAAATGCAGAGATAATTGTTATACTTAAGATATATCTTTTTATATTTAGACATATTTTTTTCTTCAAAGAAGAAATGAACAACTTGTATAATTATTATTAGTTTGAATTTCTTGGATAAATTCTACAATTAATACAAATATTTCTTGAAAGAAAATTATTTTGAAATTTGAAAATCAGAAAAAAAGGATTTAGCTCCCAGCCATATTTGGAAGTTTAGCTTTAAGTTTAGGCTAAAAATATATATTTTAAATGTTTCTGGGGATTTCTTGGTTTGGTGTAAAGTAAAAATGAGGTTTAATAAGTTCTTAACTTTCCCCATAAGGAAAATTAATGAAAGAGCATTTTATATCTCAAGGAATTCTCCCTTTAGCTCAATACAATTAATCCAAGTTGTTCTCCAATTTTGTATTCCTAAAAGCCCTCAAAATAGGCATTTATTCATTGATGATCTCCTGGAATCGGTTATATAAGGGATTCAAGATATAGTCACCCGATTCGGATTAGGATTAGGCACCTATACCCCAAAATTTGGTTCAATTCCAAGAGAAAAGGCGTCATAAAAACTCAGAAGTGGATCCCAGCCCATCGATAGATATTTCGATAACTATATTCGATATCTTATAATCTTATATGCTCACTTTTCTCTGAGTGTAACTCTGTCAGCCTTGTTGTCGTAGTCAATGTTGTTGTTCTTATTGTTGCTTTTAAACAAATAAGGAAAATGCACATGAAGCAACAACAATAACAACAAACAGCAACAATGCCACTTAACATGCACATAGCAATAGCAACAACAACAACCACAACAACAAATGGCAAAGAGATCATGGGAAAATTGCTTTTCTCTTTGTTGTTGCTGCTGCTGCTGTTGCTACTTACGTTGAAAATTTTGCATTTGTATTTTTCTCGCAGTTTTTATTTGCGCTTTTCTGTTAAATGAAAAAATAAAGCAGATTCACTCTAAAAGCAATGTCAATAAATTGCCAACGGCATCCCGTTGTTCAAGTTGTTGTTGTTGTTTACAGTTTAATTTAAAATTAAAATAAATTTTCAAAAAAACAACAACAATAACAACAATAATATAATGTTTAAGCCCAAAAGTTGTGCGGGCAATTTTCCAAAGTAAATATTGAAAGCGTTAAGCAGGCAAAATTAAGACAAAAGAATGAATTTTCAAATTGAAAAACATTGAAAATTTGTAGAGTTAAATGCGGGCATGTCATATAATGAGAGATATCCAAATAGTGATGAAAGCGGAAGGAAACAAATCTGAGGTTATTTGTTCCTGATAGGAATGGGATTGTATATAGAAACTCATGTCAAAGTCTTTATATGATTCTAAGCAAACTTTTCCTAGAATGTAAAATTTCGTAGAATGTAAAATTATGTGAAAACTTATCGAGTTCACTGGTAGTTCTTTTCATATCAGTCATAGTCTTAAGAAATACTTTTACTTTTACTTATAAAACCATAACAAAACTTCTTTAAATAATCCAAACTCTGGAGAAATTCTACCAAAATCAACTTGAATGCTTTGAAATGTCATCAAATTCTCAACAAATTCTCTCAAAGACAAATTCATATAAAAATCAAATTCAAATTTTGTTTTATTTTTTTTATCCATATAACTTTTGTTGTTCTTCCCCTTGAATTAACCCACTCTCTTTTGCACGCTAGCCCTCACTGACCTTACCAAACAAATTCACAATCTCCAAACCAATGAATTTTCACAATTTCCGCCTAACACAAAACTGTTTGTGGTCTTTTTTGGCCAAGCCTCTTCGGAGACTTTCAAACTATACAATTCAAGGTCAATATTGATTAGACATTGTTATTGTTATTGTTATTGTTATTGTTGTTAGTGTTATTTATGATTGGAACAAATAAAACTATACAAATTTTGGTTAATATCTTGTCATATTTAACAGCAAGAGCTGTCAAAACTAACACAAAGACATTTTTGATGATTATTGTTATGGTTTATTGTGATTGATGCAAATCTTTTTGGAAAAGTGCATAAGATATGAGACGATATATGGTCAGACAATATGTTAAGGCTTGGATTTTTGTTATTGAAATATTTGTGATATAGTTTTTGATTGATAAGGAGGGTTTATGGTATATTGTCGTCAAAGAGAAAAATGACTTCTTAGCTTCTTTTGGCAGGTGGTTAAAGGTGGATAAGTGGCAAGATGAAAGGCAGTTCAGCAAGAGTTTTAGTTAGATGAAGTTTAAGTTTCTGCAGTTTCAGTCAGCAGAATTGATCAAAGTCAATATAGGGAACAGAGTGCTGTATGAATGCATTCGTAAATAAGCTTTGATTACTCATTGGCAAGGAAATGAATATTAACAGCAGTCACAGCTAAAAAGTTCATTTCTACGTTCATAATCTGACACTGAGTTCTATTTGAATGTTGTATATTATGAAGTTGAATGATCAGGGAGTAGGCTCATAAGCTATTCAAAATATTCCATGGTGTAATTATAATTACCTTGAAGATCCTATTTGTAAGCTTTCATTCCATGTCACCGTTCATACTAACAAAAAAAAAAAACACTAGCGAAGTAGCAGAACGCCTTAGCTCCCCATCTACAGCGCTATCTTTTTGTAGACGCACTTGCCCACTCGCTTCAATTGGAACGTGAATGAGGGCTCTCTTTCTGTTCCAGAACTCTTCGGCTCAGTACAATGTGAACATCCAATGGTTAGCATCGTTGATTTAGTGAATGTTGAATGAGTGCAATAAGAGTATTCACATCGAATGAATCTTGTCGGAGAGCCATACCACCTCCAAAGGTATTCATGAGTATGAATATTTTAGTTGTACATTCATGAATAGTCAAGAAATAAGGTATCCATGCATATCTCTTTTGTGTAAGAGAATCCCTTCAGTATCATAAACACAACTCTTATCAAATAACCATCCTTACCATCCTTGAAATTTATAGCTAGACATGGAATGTAAGTTATGTGTAATTTTATATTTAACTAAGATTTATAACAAATTAATTTAAGTTGAATTCGATCAACTATTAATTAAACCAAGCACATATATCATACTTCTGAAAATCTGATTAAAAGTTTCAGCTTCAATTTATCGAACCGTAGCAAGCAAACCAATTAATTTGCACCTCAGACACATCATTAAATAAAATTTCAATTGCAATTGCAATTTCTGACTGCCTCCATCTACGCTTCCCCCTCTACCGCACTCACTCAAAATCAATATTGATTTCCCTCTTCACTGACTATCAAAGTGCAAAAATTGCAACTGCTGAGGCATACTTTGTGCCCCCCAGGAGCAACTCTCAACTGCGGACGCATCCTTTTTAAACATCATCACCTGTAATTATATGCACAGGCTGGCTGCAAAATTTCATGCCTGATTGATTTTATCCCCTCTCGCACCTGTGGACACCTCTGGAGACATCAAATGCGTATACGAATTTTCAATCACACTTTTGAAAAATTTATGCGAAAATCGAATTAAATAATTAGACTGTAAATGAGCCGAATGGAGGCGCGACACGCCTAATTGATTATGTTGATTACGTTGATGAGGCTTTATTGAGTCATTGACAGACGCGGCAAAAAAGAGATGGCCCACCTAATGACTGTCAATTCTTCCAACGCTCGGCTCAATGACAATGACTCGGCGGGCTTTTGTTCATGGCCCGGTTGCTGTCTCTGCTGAGGTGGCTGAGGTGTGCGCGTGTGTATTGAGAGTGGGTGGATGTCTCAGCTGTGGGTTGACCATTTTTGGCAAGGTTTTATGATTTTGATTTTGATTTTTATTGACTTTTCAAGGTCAATCAAATTTATGTTTTGACATGTGTAAGAGCTGTGTAAGCTTACTTTTATGATCACTTTGTGAGGTCGAAAAGCTTGTTCAGAGCTAAAAAGCTAAAGATTTGTTGACCTAACGATTTTAAATAAAATTTCCTAATTTTCTGTTAAATAAGTTTATTAAAATTGGGTCTACAAATTTAGTTCAAAATGGACACACCCAAACACATTTATAAAACTAGTTGAGCTTGAGACTCATTGACTGGCTGATTGAGCATCAACGCATAGTGCAAACCATAAGACTTAGGTTAATGAAAGTTGCATATAAGTTAGAGCTTTTGAAGTAGATGAGTACTAAGAAACCATTTTGGAAAATTTATACTGCAGGTGGTTTGAAAGAGGTTTAACTTTAGAATTCGAAAAAGTTTGATTGAAAATGAGAAGATTAAGCTAGAGTGACAGAATTTCTAAAGAATTTGATAAAAATTTAACTTAAAAAAGACTTTGCTAGGAATTAGGTTCAGCTTAGTAGAGTTTACTAAGACCTGATAGTTGGGCCGAATTAGATTTATTCATAGTTTGATACATTTTCAAAAGACCTAACTTAGTTTGTGAAGAATTTCAGAAAGTTAAATGTCTTTTGGTAGGAGATAAACAATCAAACTATAAAAATTCTACAAAAAACTATAAAATTCTACAAAAAGTGTGATCATACATTAAGCTATTTCAATATCCAGATACCCTAGGTAATTTTCCTATGTATTATTTCCTTTTGATATGGTAAAAGTTATATATAATAAACCTAGACCTCTCGGTTATTGGTTAAATACATTTGTCTATCTAATCTTAAACATATTCCTACCAATCCATATGCGTGTTCTTCTAGCCCTTGCTCTAGAAATCAAATTCCATTCCTGATGCCATCAGTTCAATTCTACACTAAATATTTCACCATACTTTCCACAGCAAAAGCTAATCCACTTCAATTTTATAGTCCAACATAAATATAAATTGCAACTCAATTATTTTTAGCCAGAAAACTTTAAGGCAAAACTTTGCCACCTAACAATATACCATACAAATTATGTCTAGCTCTTTTCTCTATCTAACTGAGGAGATGTTCTACTTTGAATTTGCCAACTCGGTTAAAAGTCATTAGGCCAGCAGCAGCCCCTGGACACTTTTTTTTGTCCTACACCGCAAAAGTTTTTACCATGTTCAACTTTTATTGAACTTATTTTTTGCGCCCACTGTTGTTCTAATTGTTGTTGGCCCCCAAGTTTATGGGTTTTTGTTCTTAGACTGCTTTATGAGTTGAACTTAAAGTTTGTTACAGATTCTGAGAGAGCAAAAACTATACGAGGCCATTAGGCAAATATGTCAGCATCTGGCAATTAGCCAAGTTTATGCGTTTTCAAGTTTTCTTCTAGTTTTTCTCTCTCTCTCTCTCTCTCTTTCTCTTCGCTTTGCTTTGCCTCTCTGTCTAGCTTGTTTTTATGGCCAACATAATTAAGTTTAACCAGGAGCTGGGGGCAAACATTTTTCAACGTCTCTGATCGTTTTGATGATTAAATGCTAGAATTATGCTTAGGTATTTTGTGTGACATATGGAAATCTTTATGATTATGATTATGATTTTTCATAGATCTTGTTGTGGGGAAATGTAAATGAGATCTGTTAAGATCTTATGTGTGGGTGGGAACATGATGAATGGATTTTAGAATTCTATGTTTGGAAATTTTTACACATTTTTTCAAATTTAGGTGGCCAAATGTATATAAGATAGAAATATCCCTAAGAGGTCGCGATAACATTGGATCTATGCTATAACAAGTTGAATACAGTATAGCAACATCATTCAGATATCTCTTTTCCACATCAAAATCTCCCATAAACTTCTACTTAATGCCGCCTTCTGTAGTTTTTCTTCAGCCATTACTTTCATCACTTTTCCACTTTTGTAGGTCAAAAAGCATCTCTTGCCAAAGCAGTTCATAGAAACGTGAGATCTGACTCACAAAGAGAGAGAGAGAGACCAGACCCCACCTTGAGTTTGTTATTGTTTGGCCCTAGGTTAACTCCCAGACCCCTGCTGCGTGACCCAAAGCACAGCTGCATTGCATAACCTTTGACTTTCCATGTATCTCCGCCAGACACTAATTTCCTGAGGCCATTGTTATTTTTGCCAATTGCAGGTCAAACTGGTGGATGTGGAGAAGGTGGAGTGGCTGAATCGGCGCTCGTATAGCGCCATTGGTCTGCTGTTGGGTCGCGAGGGTCGCGTTCTGTTGCGCTGCGATGATGGCCTCGAGGATTGGTTCGAGCTGTTGGAGGTAAGTTTTGTGATTGATAGCTTGATTGAGACTTGATGACTAAGATGTTGGTTTGTATCTAACAGGAGTGCACCATGACCTCCAAGGAGCGTCGACGGGCCTTGAAGATAGCCCAGGGCCCGAGATCGAGAGCCTCGCTGGCCGCGCCCGTCTCGCATGCCTCGCTGCAGTTCCAGCACTTTGGTCTGGGCAGCACTTATTCGAGTGCTTTGGATGATTGGCTGATGACCAATGGCACGGGTGGCGGTCTGGCCAGGCATAAGATTGGAGCTGGCAGTCTGAATGGCTATGCGGGCACCAATCCCTTCTTGTTCTCCGATTCAGTGCCGGATTTGAGTGCGCTCAATAATGAGAATCACAACCATCATTTGAGCGGGATTAGCACCAATCACTCCACTCCCCAGAAGATACCACATCATAGCAATGCGAATGTCAGTCGTTATTCCAATGGCTATGCTTCGGCTCAGAACAGCTTCACGCAGGCAACAGGAGGTCCTGCCCCGCTTTATGGATCACCACGTCGCATATTCATCAACAGCAGTTTTGGCTCCAATCAGGTGGTTGATGAGGAGACAGCCGAGGAGGCGGAGGTGCAACTGCGGCGACCACGTCTCTTTCGGGGCGTGAGCGCCACACCGGATAATGGCAATGAGCTGGACAGGGATTGGTTGTATAGAAAACCACGTGGGCCCACTGATATGAGGCACTCAGGTGAGTTGGCTGGACACCGTATAACTGTGAATGAATCTCCTAATCTCTATGGTTCTCCTACAGTTCAACCCATGTTGCCTACCCATAATACTGGCGGTGGCAGCAATGCTAAATTGTCTGCCACCGGCAAGACCGAATTGGACTGTTCTGCCCATGATAGCGGCCTGGACACCCCACCCTCCACTCACCGACCGTCCAGCTACCGTGAGGCCAGTCGTGATAGCACTGAGACCAATGGCAGCTCCTCGCGTGGCACTCTATTAAACAACTCCTCGTCGCCAGGCGGCAGTTTTCGTGCCAAGAAACTGAGCGCCCAGGTCACCAATCTCAATCAACTGAATGCTCTGCACGGCTCGCGTTACTCTGTGCAGGATCAGCGCATCTTGAAGATGCGCAACAACGAGGAGGACCGCTGTGCCTCCATTAAGCTGGCCAATCGTCTCAATCACAATCACGAACAGCAGCCCACGACTGCCTATGATCCCAATCAGAATCGATACTATAAGAATGGCAATGCCACGCCGCCGATATCATTGACGCCACAGCACACGCCGCAGCATAAGCTGATGATGCAGCATGGCAATGGTAATGGCAATGGCACCCTCAATGGCAATGGTGGCACCGCTCTGAATGGTTCGGCCATATTCAGGGAACGCTATCAGCATCCAGCTTTGGCGGCCATTATCAATGAGGCGCAAGGTCTTAAGTTTCGAGGTAGGTCAACCTTTCTATAGGGTTAACACACACACACACGCACACGCACACACACAAACACACACAACTCAATGGGTTAAGCATTCCGGCATGCGGTGGTTCATTCATACTCATTTTTATAATTTTTTATGTAAATAAATTCAAAGAAAAAAAACTATGTTAGTTTGAGTTTAAAAATATTTTGTATAAAATATAAATTTTTAATCATTTTGTGAAATAACAGTTTTTTATTAAATAATTTAAAATTTTTTAAAAATTGTTTAAATATTAAAACGAAGCTTGAGAAAGTAAACAAGCTTTTAAGTCAACATTCTTTATATATTTGATGAGATATTCTTATAGAAATCTTCTATAAAAATGTATCTCAAAAATACAATAAGAATTGTCAGATCATTTCAAATTCACCTTTAAAAATGAGGGAGAAAATCGAAAATGTTTGCTTACAGCTGAGCATAAACATATCTGACAGCTGAAAGAAGGCATTGCCAGAGGGAGAAACACGAAGAGAAACATGACAGTCACTCTCTTTGTGGTATAAACTGAAGCCCTGCATGACTACGCTCACCTCTGACTAACCATGATCGAACAACATTGTACATTCATGCAAAAGACCACTTTGAAGTCATATAGCAATTATTCAGAATGCTCCCAGTCAACACAATATTGTGTTTTCCTTATATGTATGTATGAACGCTCTGTGACCACTAATCCTTTTAGTGACCAGATAAGAGAGCGCTTTAAGAGAGCAAAAGTGAGCGGTGGCAAGCAACCACACCAATGCACACTGGTCGCTTTGACTTACTTTTATACTACTGATAAAATGGTATATTAATATTGACAGGAAAGTGTGCAATGCTTAGAAGGACTATATAAACTATATATATATACTTGATCAGTAAGACAAGGGGAGGCGATAAAGCCATAACTGTTTTAAAACGAAGATCTCAGAAGTCTTAAGAGTTATAAGGCTGAAATTTTTACCAGATGCTTCCTTTGTCTACAAGCTGGTTAAGCTTGAGTTTTATGCAGATTGGAGAACTATATCATATAGCTGCCATATAACCGATTGTTCCGGAATGAACTCTTAGAAGTATAACTTTTCTGTTTTTCATCCAAATCAAACCAAATTCGGTTTATATTCATTTAAGGAGGCCCTACTTCCGCTCACCTGTTCTGATCTAGACTGCAGAACTATATCATATAGCTGCCATATAAACGATTGTTCCGGAATGAACACTTAGGAGAATAACTTCTCAAATATGTTATGATTCCTCTCCTCGTCCTAGTCATTGTATGCAAAATTGACGAAGTAGTCATTGCTGTGATGTGTGACTACTTTTGCTTAAACTCGTTTAACACTCATTTATTAGGAGTCATTGCACTATAATCGACCAGTTATAATCTGATGATTCCTTAAGCGTTTTGAGATTCAAAGCTCTAATATAAGCGTTTCAAATTGGATCAACTAGATACCCTACAATGCCTCGACTTTAGCATAAAGAACATAAAAAATGTACATATTCAACTTCTAATCCCCTGGAAGGGGATTATCCTCATCCACATTTCATCATCATTTCAGCACATTGTACAAATCTCAGCACTTGAATAAAACTTCAATTTATTTTAAATTTAAAAATTTAATTTCAATTTAAATATTTTCCTTTAATTGCATGTTTACAAATTTATAGAAGAAACGGAAAACATTTGGTAAATTTTTTGCATGTGAAAACAGAAACCAATTCAGATTAGCAAAAACACTCAAAAAATTGCCTTAATTACAAAATGAAATTTAAAATTTGGCCTGCCGAATTCTACCCGTAGAACGCGCCTATTCGGATAGCCAGCAGCGCCGCCTCTTGAACAACAATAATGGACCGACGCCCGTGCCCGCCTCGCCGCTTGCCCAGAGGCGCAACAATGTGCCCATATTTGGCACTCCGACGCGCGTATAGCGTTTAAAGGTCTAAAAATCATGAAAATATGAAAATAAAATTAGTGAAATAAAAAAGAAATACTTAACTAAGCATTACCATTAGCCGAATAAGTAGTATAATAATGTTTAAGCCCACAAAATGATTTAGTCAGCGGTAAAGAACAATATTTCTATCAATTAAATAATTTGTAGCATCATCGACTTAAATAAATTGTAATTCTCAGAGTAGTGTTAGCTGTCCAAGCCTTACGAAAAAGCGTTTAAATAAAAACTATTTAAATAAATTAGAGGAAATTCTTTGTTTTATTTCATTTCGGAAATTCTTACTAGATTTAGTAAAGGAGAAATTGATAAACGTAATTAGACATGGGCTTACCGATTGCCATCTTCTGTTGCTTTGGATTTGGAACTGCTGGGTTGATAGCTGGGGATCAATTGGCCTTAAGAGCTGAGTAATTTCTTGGAAGATAAAAGAAAACCAAAATTGGAAAACCATAAAAGAGCGCTATACTTTTCCTAATGTCAGGGCCAGGAGAGCGGTAGCCCCGGGCACTACGATTTGGGGGCTGCAAAACAATCTTCGCTGCTCCCTAAGACAGAGAAATATAACTACAAAAACTGATTTTTACAAAACTTTTTGATTACTAAAAAATTGAGTTTTCATAGAATCTTTCTAACGTTAACATTGGATCTCAATTTCTGATGGAAAAGGAATCTTTTATTGGATTTATTCAAATATTTTCTCCATCAGAATTGAAAAACTCAATTTCAACTTTTCTCGCTTTAATCGCTGCAAATGTTATCTAACATTCCAGCAATTTCACTTTCGATTGAAATAATTGCAAGATATGATAATCTTCTTTGATCTTAAGTAAGATTTAATCAATTAGAGTTGGCTGAATGATCGATCTTTATCATGTTTATAATATTTGCCAAGCTGTCGCAAATGCCTTATTAGCTTCCCGCCCCATTGACTAAATATATAATAGAAGTTTATTCAGGCGAGAATCCAATTTGCTCTTCAATTTTCTTCGCTCTTTTTAATAAAAGTAAAACTGTGCAATTTTCTGGTATTTTTCTTATATTTTGAGAAGCTCATTTTTGTATGAGACTCTGGGAAATTGTATAAACTTTTTCAAAGTCACAAAGAAAACTAAAACGTTCTTCTAGATTCTTCAAATTTGTGAAACGCTAGATGTTTCCATTGAAAGTTGATCAACATTCCAAACAGAGATCAGAGATAATCGCATTTCCTGTTCTGAATTCAATTCAGCATTTTCAGATGTTTCTTCTAACAAATTTTGGAACTTACTCTACGGAATTTGTATGTATGAGAGAAGTGTAAAACGATGAACGAGAGCGGAATCATTCTCTCAATGTTCTTGGTACGCCACCGCAAGCATGCATAGCTTATGCCAGGGCTATGTTCACAATGTGTTGCCAAGCTTCCAGGATCATCGTTGCACTGATTGCTTCGTTTCTTATTTAACAGTATGGTGAAAAGGGAGCTCTTCTAACCCCATAAAGTATATATTATATTCTTGATCATGCTGTCTATACGTCCATCTGTCTGTATCAGCGCAATCTTGAAGTCTCGAAGTCTATCAGATTCACCAAATTTAGTATGCCGACACGTTTAATATGCGAGCAAATGTACTTCGCAAATATAAAGTATATATTGAACCTTGTTATTTTAGATCAGCATCAACAGCCGTGTTGTCCGTCTGTCTGTTCATCCGTCTATGCATTTGAACAGCTAGACGAGTATAAGAATCAAATATTAGCACAGAGGAACAAATATATATAAATATAGCTAAGGGCACCAATACGGAGACACCAAAACACACTCATACACACACACATATGCATACATATAGTACAGCTACACACGTCGTAGGCTTCGCTGACAATGTAGCTGTGGTCGTTGGAGCTTAAAACGACCGAGGAAGCGTGCAACTGCAGCATCGCCCGTATCCACGACTGGTTGGCAGCGGCAGGCCTAGAGCTGGCTGCGCACAAGGCTGAAGCACTTCTTGTCAGAAGCCGAAAGAAAGTGGAAACTGCAAGCAGTGGAAACTGGTAGGCAACACTCCGATTGCCTCAAAACGGGCCATAAGATACCTGGGGGTCATGCTCGACACGAGGTTGTCCTTCCGAGAGCACATCGAACACGTTCACAAAAAGGCGGCTGAATCCTATCGCATAATGTTGTACACCCGAGGTCCAAGACAGCAGCGTCGCCGGCTACTCTTGAGCGTAAATAGGGCTATCATCCTCTATGCAGCACCTATTTGGGGCCGAGCGATGGCGGTTTCAAGCTACAGTCGAGGCGTTTGCGCGACCTGCCGCCTAAGCGCCATAAGGGTCATCTTTCGAACCATTTCGGACGAGGCAGCTCTGGTCCTGGCGGGGATGCTTCCATTACAGCAATTTGTCAAGGAGGCAGAGCAAGTTCGTGCTGTAGCCGGAGCTCACGTAGAAGCCCACACTGCACCACAGTATCACAAGGTGGCAGGAACGTTGGGACCGGTCATCCAAAGGGCCATGGACACATCAACTTATCCCGAACTTGGGAACATGGGTAAGTCGAAAACATGGCGAAGTCAACTTCCACCTAACGCAGCTTCTTTCTCTGCATGGCTGCTTTCGGAGCTACCTCAAACGGTTTGGACACGACCAAACGGATGAATGTCCTTGGTGCGAAGGCGACGCAGTGGAAAGCCCGCATAAAATTCTCTTCGGACATTCAAGTTTCAAGTCCATAAGCTTATATCACTTACAAATCCTGTAAAGCTTTCAGTTTATCAATTGCATTTCCTATATCAAAAGCTTTTTGTACTTCATCAAGGAAACAATGCAACACTGTCAAAATAGTAAGCTTTGGCGAGCTTTTGCACTGAAGCTGTGTTATTGCAGAGAATGAAATCAAAATCAACCCCGAGGACTCGACTCTCACACTCAATGGAGGAAGGAGGATGTGTTGCTATTTGGCAAAAGCCCATCAAACGGAGTCAACAATATACACTTTTCAGTTAGCTTTGAGACGCAGCAAAAGGCGCCCGGAAAACCTATAGAGAAAATCCATATTTATAGCCCAGGCGCACTGTGCACATTATGCGAAGTCGCACTGAATTGGTGACCACCACTTTTCAGGACTCGGATGAGGAGGACTTCAGTCCGGAGGATAGCGATTCCGAGGAGGACTGGCGGCCCACCAAGAAGCGGCCGCAGAAGCAGGCACGTGGCAGCGGCAGCTCCGAAGGCGGACGCAAACGTAAGGCTCCGGCATCTGCTTCGAAAGCTAAGCGACGCCTGACCAAGGTGAGCGATGATGACTCGGAAGACGATGATGATGGTGACCTAGGGACGGAGCCCAGCGATGATGATTTCGAGTATACAGCGGCCAGTACATCGACAAAACGGGCACAGCAACAACTGGCACAGCCGGCGCTGCCCTTGCCGCCCAAGAAACAGTTTGTCAAGTTGAAGCAATTGGATCTGTTGCTGAGTAAGCATGATATAGAGGACAAGGATTGGCTAAAGAACAGTCGGCTGTGCCTGTGGCGCAAGGATGAGCAGACAAATCTCTTGCAGAAATACTTGAGAGTGAAGACGCCCCAAGAGGCGGGCAAGGCAGATGATGAGCAGCTGCTCTTTACATCAAGTTCGGTGGTAAGTTGGGACACTCAACGCCAAACCTTGATCATAGATAAAGGATATATCTTGCAGTATTCCAACTGGGATGATGAACAAATCAGTGACTATATTGAAGTCAAAGTCAATTGCCTGGATCCCAACAATCGGCGAATCAAATTGGCCGATTTGGAGGCCATCAAGAAGTTAGCCCTGGAATTGCAGGATGAACAGGAACAAAGTCCCACAGAGAACAATAATGATGAGGAGGATGAAGAGCCAGAGGAGCCAGAGGAGCTGGAGGAGCCAGAGGAACCAGACGAAGAGGATGAAGACGAGCTGGCTAATGAGAATGATGTGGATGATGATGATGATGATGATAATGATAATGAAGAGCCTCTTGACTAAGTTGGTGCTTAAACTTCAAACTCAACTAATTATTATAATATTATTAACAAATATCAGACAATTTAAATTTTAGAGTTAAAAGAAACAGAAACAGACTAGTTGGCCAAGTTAGGATTAGAATGAAAACGAATTCAAATTGCTGCAATGTGAAAATGATTTAAATTTAACGTACTTTAGTTAATAACTTTAATGCAAGGAAAATCAAACAAAATATATTAGGCATAAACATTAAACATTTCAAAGCAAAAGAAACAACAAAAATAAAAAGAGTTCCATAAAATTTAACATTTACAGTATCAATTATATAGATATATATTCTGGATATATTCAAATTCAGAATTTGGCCATGCGATTTGCTGAATTTCATTAGCTAAGAAGAAATTAGAAGCATAACCAGAAACAAAAGCAGATATTCTATATATTCTATATAACTATATATAGCTTGAACTGCATAGAGCTAATGTCATCGTGACGCGGTGGATCCAGAGATCTCATCTTGAGCACATATGGCATGCGCTCCGGTATATAGCAATTTCGTTCATGCTGCAATCCCAGCAGACGCTCAAATATGCCGCCGAAGTAGCAATCGCCGTAGTGCCTGCAAATCTCATTTGGCGTAAAGCGTTGGCCTAATGCCTGAGCCACTGCTTCCCAGTTGCCATAGCCTTGGGTGCGTAGCGTGTGCAGTAGAATGCGTTCAGCCGGACTCTGAGTCAAACACCTGTACATCATCGCGCACTATGACATAGGCGTGGCTGATACGTTCCAAATTTGGTTTAATTCGGACAAATACAAAAGAAAATCCGGTGTACTGAGAGCTTCCCAAAGGGTCAGTTATATGGGAGCTATATGATATAGTGATCCGATCTGGATAAACTTTGTTCAGCAGGCGTAGAGGCTTATAAAATTGACAT
This sequence comes from Hirtodrosophila duncani, assembly GCA_037043425.1. Lineage (NCBI taxonomy): Eukaryota > Metazoa > Arthropoda > Insecta > Diptera > Drosophilidae > Hirtodrosophila > Hirtodrosophila duncani. Next base: position 163,314 of record JBAMBM010000839.1, read on the forward strand.
TTACCAAATTTGGTTCAATTTGGATACAAAACAACCAATTTCGCTGTACTAACAGTTCAATCCGAATCGGTCGGTTGTATGGGAGCTATATGATATAGTAGTCCCATCCGAATCAACTTTAGCCAGCAGACGTAGAGGCTTCTAAAACTCACATTTACCAAATTTGGTCCAATTTGAACAAGAAACAACCAATTTTCCTGTACTAAGAGTTCAATCCGAATCGGTCGTTTGTATGGGAGCTATATGATATAGTGGTCCGATCTGAATCAACTTTGGTCAGCATACGTAGAGGCTTCTAAAACTGACATTTACCAAATTTCAGTTTGAACAAGAAACAACCAATTTTCCTGTACTAAGAGTTCAATCCGAATCGGTCGGTTGTATGGGAGCTATATGATATAGTAGTCCCATCCGAATCAACTTTAGCCAGCAGACGTAGAGGCTTCTAAAACTCACATTTACCAAATTTGGTCCAATTTGGATAAAAAACAACCAATTTCGCTCTACTAAGAGTTCAATCCGAATCGGTCGTTTGTATGGGAGCTATATGATATAGTGTTCCGATCTGAATCAACTTTGGTCAGCATACGTAGAGGCTTCTAAAACTCACATTTACCAAATTTGGTCCAATTTGGATAAAAAACAACCAATTTCGCTCTACTAAGAGTTCAATCCGAATCGGTCGTTTGTATGGGAGCTATATGATATAGTGGTCCGATCTGAATCAACTTTGGTCAGCATACGTAGAGGCTTCTAAAACTCACATTTACCAAATCTGGTTCAGTTTGAACAAGAAACAACCAATTTTCCTGTACTAAGAGTTCAATCCGAATCGGTCGGTTGTATGGGAGCTATATGATATAGTAGTCCCATCCGAATCAACTTTAGCCAGCAGACGTAGAGGCTTCTAAAACTCACATTTACCAAATTTGGTCCAATTTGGATAAAAAACAACCAATTTCGCTCTACTAAGAGTTCAATCCGAATCGGTCGTTTGTATGGGAGCTATATGATATAGTGGTCCGATCTGAATCAACTTTGGTCAGCATACGTAGAGGCTTCTAAAACTCACATTTACCAAATTTGGTCCAATTTGGATACAAAACAACCAATTTCGCTGTACTAACAGTTCAATCCGAATCGGTCGTTTGTATGGGAGCTATATGATATAGTGGTCCGATCTGAATCAACTTTGGTCAGCATACGTAGAGGCTTCTAAAACTGACATTTACCAAATCTGGTTCAGTTTGAACAAGAAACAACCAATTTTCCTGTACTAAGAGTTCAATCCGAATCGGTCGGTTGTATGGGAGCTATATGATATAGTAGTCCCATCCGAATCAACTTTAGCCAGCAGACGTAGAGGCTTCTAAAACTGACATTTACCAAATCTGGTTCAGTTTGAACAAGAAACAACCAATTTTCCTGTACTAAGAGTTCAATCCGAATCGGTCGGTTGTATGGGAGCTATATGATATAGTAGTCCCATCCGAATCAACTTTAGCCAGCAGACGTAGAGGCTTCTAAAACTCACATTTACCAAATTTGGTCCAATTTGGATAAAAAACAACCAATTTCGCTCTACTAAGAGTTCAATCCGAATCGGTCGTTTGTATGGGAGCTATATGATATAGTGGTCCGATCTGAATCAACTTTGGTCAGCATACGTAGAGGCTTCTAAAACTGACATTTACCAAATTTCAGTTTGAACAAGAAACAACCAATTTTCCTGTACTAAGAGTTCAATCCGAATCGGTCGTTTGTATGGGAGCTATATGATAAGGGTTCCGATCTGGATGATTTTGACATATGAACAACTTACATTAGAAAGTAGTCTATGGTCAAAATTTCAACTCGATAACTCTAAAACAAAGAGACTAGTTTGCATAGAAACAGACGGTCAGATAGACTTACCGATAAAGAATATATATAGTTTATGTGGTCGGTCTTACAAATATCGTGATAAAATTATACTACCCTCTACAGACATTTTTCTATGGTAACGTTGACTGCTACTTTTTCGTGTTACTTAGTGTAATAGGGGAAACAACGTTTTCTTTGAAGCTCAAAGAATATGAAGACAGACAAGATTTTATTTACATCAACAAAAAATTCAATTAGGGTTGACGCGTGGGAGAGGCAGCAGCTTCCTGCTTATGTGTTTGTTGGCATTCGTGTGAGCAGACTCTTCTGTTTCCTCTCCCTCCTTCTCTATAACAATTTCGCATGTCAGGCAATCGACAGACGCCGGATATTTCATGAAAACGCTAGCAGTACCTTCATTGAAATAACGAGACATACACTTCGGCTACGCAGACACAAGGCACATAACATTGCTTGAATGCAGAGGCAGGATAATTGTCTTGAGTAACCGCTTAGTGATGCGTTTGCAGTAGCAAATTTAAGGTCTCTGTCTACAACCCAACTGTGGCAACTTGTCAAAGCAGTTTTTCTTTTTTGCCACATACAATTTTATAGACTAAATCTAACATATTTCTGGACAATTGTAGTAATATTACAGAAATTGTTGATATGAGATAGGAGAGAAATGAAAATGAAGTGTTCACACATGAAGTTCAAGTGTTCACGCATGAAAATCTCAAAATCTCTTTAAGAGATTCCATAATAAGTGTTGCGGCGCAAAACACAAAGACGGTTTCCATACGCCCATATCCAATTATGCCCACGGTATGGCCTTTTTTTGCCTAACCAGTAGCAATTGTAAATAGCCATCTGCTGCTTATTTATTTGCCTGCACGAATGTTGCTCTTCACTCGCTCTCATTTGCAAGCAGACATACATGCTGTCTGCAAATGCAAAACTCTGTCTGCGACAGTTTGTTGAGAGCAGTTTCACACTAAGGCGAGCAGAATACAGATGGCGATTTGTGGTAATTGCTTTTGTGTGTGAAAGGTGTGGACAGACAAGATGCATGTATAAGAACAAAAAGTACAAATTGTGTATTAACAAATTTAAATGAAGATTTCAGCGACTTATAGCGATTAATGAAAACGGAGTGTTGTTTGTAATTGCGGCTCGAAATAAGTTCTCGACGTAGTGACGTCTAAAAGTAAGCCTCGAGGGCTATTCGTCTTGAAGTAAAGCTTCTCTGACTTTAATCAATAACAGATTTTGAAATATTTCAAAATAAAAACTTCAGTTTAGTTAGACATAACTAAATGTGCCCAGGTTATACCATAGAGTACCAATATATGTATAAATAAAAAACACAAAATTTTTAATAAAAAAAAACAAATGTATAATTATAAATAATATTCAATTTTGTTGTAAGTTAAACTTCTTATCCAATTTCAAATATGCCTAATTAAAAGGCTGATCAGATATATATATTAATGCAAATATTGCCCGGATTTGTAATCTATGTCATGAAATATTTATTATTTATAACAAAATCAATGTCTTTTCAGTTGAACAAGATCAAAATTTATATAGCTTGGTATTCTGCAGAGACCTCTTTTTTATAACACTTTTGAAAAGCTGGCTCTAGGTCAAGACATTCTTATGCCAATCCAGCGTTTTATAAAATTTATAAGTATTTCGAAAAACATTCATATTCATATTCACACTTTTTCATAACAATTATCAGATTTTAATTTTTGTATTAAAAAATATATAGATTTGTGAGTGTATATATATACTGATATATGAACTGCTATATGTATTTGTTTTAAATATTTTTTTTTACAAATTTTCGACGGATTTAGGTGGGGTTCACATTGACTAACCTTTAATAGCAAAAGCAACCAGAAAATGCTACAAGAGAGAAACTACGAAATAAGATTTTTCAAATCACTGAGGGAACTCTGATTTGTATAGATTTGTATAGCCTTGCACGATGTTTGTAATGCATAGCAGGAAGCAACTCCAAGCCCATAAAGTATATACATCCTTTATCAGCATGAGTCGAGTCGAGTCGAGTCGAGCACGAGACGATATAGCCAAGTCCGTCTGTCTGTCCTATTCTATTCTCTGTTTTTAAGCTAACTTGTAATTTTCACTGTGGGCTTCTTTTTGCTGTAAAAATCGTCAAGATCGGACCACTATATCATATAGCTTTCACATCAAAGAATGAATGAAAATAGTCGTATATTTGGGGGCTATAAGATATAGTTGTCCGATCTTGACCACATCTAGTCAGTGGACATGCGAATTTGGTTTGTTTTTGATGAAGTTCATTCCAGAAAAATCGGTTTTATGGTAGCTATATGATATGGTTGGCCGAACTGGATGAAAAACTTGGATTTGAAAGAGACGGAAGGACGGACACACTGTTGGACATGGCTATATGGGCTTCCTTTGTCGTGCTGATCACGGATATACATACTTTATATAGTCGCAAACTAATATACATATCTGATTACTGACCTCGAGCTTGCTAAGAAAACATATTGTATCTAAAGAGGCCTCTAAATATGGTTTTAATAGTTAAACTTTTCAGCTAACTTCACAAATCTGAGAATATATTTCGGGTTGGGTTAAAACTGTTCTTCTATATAATGTCAACTTTTCATAGTTTATATTAACTATTTTCCGCGGGGACGCAAGCATTTACAATGGAACAATTTTACGAATAAAATTTGCATTGATAAACGAAAATAAAGAATAAAGAAAATGTTGAAAATAATTTGAGCTTTGCTTAACAATTAATAGGCAGCTGGAGCATATTTGGTGAGGCTCAAGCCTTTTGGCTGGTTACCGGCGACGTTCGCCTTTGACGGTTTTGCGTTTCTCCTTCTTCTCCTCGCGCAGTTGCTTTTGCTTTTCGCGATCCTCCTTATCCTTTTGCTTTTTGGCCGCACTGTCCAGGCGGGCCTGTTCGCGTTTCTCCTTGGCCAAGGCCTGGACATCGGACTTGTTGGTGTTGCGAGCTAAGCCAGCACTTACTTCATCATCCTCAGCTTCGGAAGCATCATCGTCTTCGTCTACTACGGCAGTCTGTGGAGCCAGCATAGAGTATAATTAGGGTAAATCTCGGATCAAGTTATAGAAAAAAAACCTCTGAATATTGCGCCAGTATCTGCTGCTTGATGCGACGCTCTTCCTCCGTGTATTCACGCTCTTTGGCGGCAGGTTGCAGCTTCTGTTGCTCCAGCAACTTGGCCAGCTGAGCATTCACATCAATGTGCAAGCCCTTCTTGGGCGGCTCATCGGCACTGGGATGGCTCTGCAGCCACTTTTGCAATATGGTTCCAACCAGCTCTTCAATGTTGGAGGACTGCAAGCACATTAGTATAAGAATATATATATATATGTGTATATATACATCAACTTACTCCCGTTTCACTTAGAATGTCCTCGAGTGCCTCGGCCTTCTCCTCGCTTGATTCTTCACCCTCAAGGATGCCCACAATGTACGCACCAAATATATTCTCGTCTGTGTTGAGCAGACGCAGCTGCTCGTTGAGCCAACCTTGGAATTCAGAGGTGGCGCTCATTTTGTTTAAACAATTTAGTTGAAATGCAATAACAATTTTAACTTGATTGTTGGCCAAAATTCACCGCAAATGGTAACAAAATTAACTCTGGGAGTTTTAAGAACGTGTGCCGCAGTGTTGGTGAACGTTGAAGGCAGGCAAACAGATGTTCGCAAGGTTGGTGGTATTATAGCGTTTATGCAGGAATGAATGTCATGATGATGAGTCGTAAGAGATGATTTATTGTGATTTTAGTTTATAATTAGCACATCATGAGGAGAGTTTGCTCTATAGAAAGCAGTTAATGATCAGAAAAGGAAGGTAATATTAAAATACATTTATTAGGTGGTAAATAAAAAAGAAGAAATTGCCATTCCTTTTGATATTTATCACACTCATGTTAAGGAGTTTTATTAGAAATATCTCAAAAATAAAATTCGCGAATTTGATTTAATGAACTGTATACTTAGCGCTAAAATCTTTAATTATTTATATATTATTTATATATGCTTGATAAATCGGTTCATATTGATACATTTTTAAAATAGTTTATTCAAGTTTGACAGTTTCGGCAAGTCGAAGAAATATGACTTTGTTTTGGGTTAAAAAATACACGAATAGGTGAGAGAATTGCATCTCCAAAACCTTATATTATTGCCGGCTGTACGTGACGCCCACCGATCTGTATGAATACGATATATACACATACCTAATACGCCACGTCTACAAGCATAAAACACACGAAATCATTTCATCATTTCTGTTTCACAGTATCTTTACGGTATGTTCAGAAATTCAAAGCAGTATATACTGTGAATATACTGTTTTCAAATTCAGTATATTTTGGCTTCCAGCTTTTGGTAACACTACTCAACCAGTTCAAAACAAAGACGGCGTATTTTTCATACAAATTATTGCAATTTAATACGCATAAAAACAAACAATAGAAGAACAACTGCGCAGAATAACAATGGCAACGACCGAGGAAGCACCAATACTACCCACACCCACTGAGGGTGATGGCGATGTGGATTACGTTGATATGAAGTTTACGCGTGAATTGCGTAAAGCCACCAAAGATGTGCATAATTTAACCGATGTTCTTATCAATGCAAAATTTGCTTTCGGTAAGTTTTCATGATAAATAATTAAATTATAACTGTTTAATGCATTTTATGCTTCTCTCTTTTCGCTTAGCTCTTTCGGATGACGAAGTCTGGTACGATGGACTTTTGGCCTTTTACGAGATGTATAAATTCTTTGAGACGCATTTGCCGGAGCGTCTGTTGCCCAAGGAATTGCATCGTGCTGAGGCCTTTGAAAGAGATTTCGCCTACTTCTATGGCTCGAACTGGAAGGACACATACGAGCCGCGTCCTGCTGTTAAGAAGTATTTGGCCCACTTGGAAGAGGTGGCAGCTAAAAATGAGTTGCTACTCTTTGCCTATGCCTATCAAATGTATATGGCCCTGATGTCTGGCGGCCAGATGCTGCAAAAGAAGCGGATGATTGCACGTAAGTTATGGATCTTTCCCAAAGGCAGCGATGAGCAGGAACAAAAGCAGGCCGAAGCAGAGGCGGCGGCAGTCACAGCAAAGGCAGCAGCCTCAGCTGTTGGCGAAGGACTGGATGCGGACGACCTGGAGGTTCGCCCTATGCCGGCACAGGTTACCATCTGTCCACCTGGCTGTGAAGCCACATACTTTCCCATTAAAGTGAGTATTGGCAAGGAAATATATAACATATATTGATTTTTTCACTTTCTCTTTCACAGATCAATGTGCTCAAGAACAAGTTGCGTCGCGTTTTCAACAATCAATATGGATCCTTTGATGATGAGCTGCGGGCCGAATTTATCGAGGAGAGCCGCAATGTATTCCGTTTGAACTTGGAAGTGGTGCGCACTGTCAAGGGCGTCAATCGAGCCAATCTCAAGAAACTGGCCATTGCCGTCGTATTTATATCGTCGATTTATTTGGCCATCAAGCTGGCCATTAAGTAGGCCTTCCGCAACATACCAAAGCAATTGATATTTATGGTTAATCCTTTTATTCAAATTATATGTAGAGGTTAGGATATAAATATTATACATATACAAATAAAACTACGCATAGCCTTTGACTGAATCATTCGTGAAGCAGATCAAAATTTTACTTTTTAAAGAAAATGAAATGAAATCAAGAGAAAAAGGTTAACTTCAGGTAGGCAGAGCTTACATATATCTTCCTTTTAGAGCTTACATATATCCTCCTTCTGAGATTCGTAAATATATGTGGAGATGCTATACTCTCCGTTAAAGAAGTTGTATTTGCATAACACGTTAGTTTGATCAGTAAAAGTTATGTGAGAGAACTTTGTTGACTGAAGTTTAGGAAGAAAAAGTAATCTTTGGGAGATCTGTAAAATGTTAATCTACTAAAGATTACATAGTCTATTGGAAAAGATAAGATAAGTGGAGTTAAAATGGAGGAAGAAGAACTGATGCCCTGTTCGCCAGACATGACCAATAGATTACCCCATCAATCTTCTTCTTGTACTTTAAGAAGGAAGGACAACTTAGTAGCTCGATTCTAAACAGATTCTCGATTCTAAAACGCATTTGTTACAAGCTTTTCATTACTTCTCTATTTATTTGCATTCACACATACATACGTACATACATCGTATATAGATCCCTTATATCATATGCCATATAGTGAGAGGCAGACAAACTTCTTTAAGGACATAATTCCGACATCATTTTGGGTCCCAACGTAGGCCAAGGCATTCTGTGTTCGAGGCATTTCTATATATTTGATTCGGTTCAATTCGAATACAAAACCAAAACTTTTGGTACTAAGAGTTAATTCTGAACTTTTTTGTTATAGTAAAGCCATATGATATAGTGTTCCCATCTTTGACATAGAAGCAGCTAACAGCAGCAAGAAAGCTTTGAAAATTTACCTCGATAAACAAGTTCGCATGGAAACCGACGGATATGTGGACATGGCCATATCAATCAAGAATATATATACTTCCTAGGGTCGTTACGGCCTTCTAGAAGTTGAGAACTATCGATGGTTGGGCACTATATTTAGTTTTAAATAGTTTTTCACACCATTAGACTCATATTCCTTCTCAAAGTGTGTGATTTCAGAAAAGTAAGAGAGGAGGGCTAGCTAGGAATTGTATATATATCATACACATTGTAAATATATAACATCGGTGTAATTGAACTTAACCTTTCTTGCACTTATATCGTATATGGCTTCATGAATCAACTAAGAGATACCACGATATGTTGGGGTCAGCAGTGGGCAGCAGTATTTTGCAATTTACTTCTTTACTTCTCGCAAACTCGGGGTCTCTAGAGCGTTGCCATTTTACACCACGATATGAAGGGCTTAGACAAGTGTCTGTTTTCTAGCTCGTGAGCGTACTTTTAAACAAAATTTGTTAGCGACCTGTAAATATTCCAACTTTTTGAAAGTTGGTGGCCCCCGCGGCAACTGCGTCTCCACTAGGCGGGGTCACACCCATTTGCCGTTATGCTTTATGGCACAGACATTGTAGTGCTTCAGGAAATATTTGGACAGCTCGCCATCAAAGATTCAATCGTAGAAGAACTCCATGTCTTGGGTAAGCTGCTCCAGCGTTTTGGTGTTCTACTCGAACGGGGTAGCCCGTCAGCGAAGTTGTACGTAAATTTGTACGTACAGCACTCCTCAGTCTCTTTGATCCTCATCAACGAATCGACCCTGTACATTTGCTCTATCGGCAGCTCTGGGCGACGTGACACCGCCTCTTTGGGCTTATATAGCAAATGAAAGGTGGCATCTATCGCCTAGTCATCATATTTCTTATTTCCATGGGACCAATTACGATCTATATTTTCCCTGGAGAACTTATGTACTTTTTCGCGCTTTTGCGCATTTTCTTCCCCCATCTGCAATATCTGACCACGATCACGACCCGCATCAACTTGACGTGGCTTTCCATTTACTGTTTGTATTTGGCCGTGTTTTGTGTTGTGAATGTTGAACCAGAAGGCGTGAATTACAAGGAAAATCAACTGTAGATCTGAAGAAAACATCGAGTTATATCGATACATCGGTGTTTGCTCACCGATTTTTCCCGATTTTCCGATGTTTGATGTTTTTCAACATATAATTTGGTACACTGACAGACAATAAAGTGCATAAGGTAGGATAAAATGGAATAAATTTTAAATATTAGCAAATAAATCAAAATTTATTGATTTGTTAGAAGGATTTTGGTGTTGACAGTGAGTGGAAATGGAGAAGTTTTTAAAGGATTGCGATGATAAGGGTAATTATATGGTTGCAATCCCAGTTGAGCTGAAATGTACGTGTGTGTATTTTCATCATTTATAATGCATTTGTATGTGTTTATATGCAGATTGGAATAATGCGAACTCGAGTGAGATCTACATGGATAGCGAGCCCTAAAAAAGAACTTCCTGTTATGGAAAATCATCAGTTTCTATTGATGGCAAAAAGCAAAATGCTTGCAATGTGGACATACCTACCAATCTAGTGGCAATGCCAACAATTTGTCTGATCATCTAAAGTGGATGCATCCCAGTTTGTCAGTAAGGAATCCACCAAAGGCCTCAAGGCTCTATTATGTAATTTTTTTTAGCAAATTTAAGTGGCATCATCCAGCAAGAAGTATTGACAAGGCATTGGCTTATTATATCAGCTCAGATCTGCGACTGTTCTCATTTGTTGAAATGAAAGGATTTCGTAACTTGGTGATGGTACTTGATCCTCACTTTGAGTTACCTTCTCGTACAAAATTGCGAGATGTAAACATGGCAAACCTATTCAAAACTAAGCGACATTCTGGAAGCCGTTAAGTGTTGCTCTATGACAACAAATTGCTGGACATCAAGAGCCAAGAAGAGTTATCTGACGGTCACTTGCCATTTCATTAAGTAAGACTACCAGTTGTCTCTCACGGGTAATGCTCATTACGAGAGTTCCAAAACAGTGGAGGAGGATCCAACTGTCCAGCTAGACAAGATCGACAAATCTATATGCGGCTCCAGTCTGCCTAAATGCGCTCCAATCGACCAGCTATAGTTGTGGTATTTTGGTATTTTGCAGCACCTTCCGGACGTTTCCTTCCTTTCGACGTTTCTTTATACATTATAATAATTCTTCACAAATTTGAAAAAGTGCGCCGTTGTATCGATATTATCGATGTTGAGACCTCAAAAACCCCGGAAAATCTAAGTGGGCAATCAGCTGACTTGTGCGGCGAGAATACATACGTTATTCAAAATCGGCCTTCTGTCAGCACAATTGTGCCACTGCTGCGCAGCTGTTGCAAGTTGTGAACGCCCCCCCATTTTGTAGTACTGGAAAATGTCAGCACTCAGTGCTGTAAAACTCTGGCAGACCTCATATAGTTTTTGCCGACTTACATCGCGACCTGCTGCGCTTTTATTTAACTCAAAACAAAAAAAAACGTAATTATAATAATAATACAATTTTTGTCATTATTTAAAAACAAAGCAAAGTATAAAGCAGATAATATTGTGACCTGTGGTGCGTGCATGTGTGCGTGTGTATATGTTAGCTGTTCTTTCTATTAGAAAACAAAAACAAAGTAAAACAATAACAAACTGTAATTCAAAGTGCAATGTTTATAAAGAAGATCCAAGTCCCTGCTTGAGCTCCTTGAAAGTTACATTAAGTTTATACAATTGTTACGGCTTTGTGCGTAATTGAAAAGTGTGTTGGTGTTTGTGTGCGTGTGTCCGTGTGTGCCTTCGTCTTCTGTTGTCGTCGTCGTCGCCGCCCAGTGTAAGTGTAATAATTTGCAGCCAGCAGCAGCATAACAACAACAGCATTGCCATTGCTTCGTCTTCGACACCTGCGACGTCGCCTGCCCCTTCTCTACCACCATCGCCATCAACATCGTCGTCTTCGTCTTGGCTTTTGTTTATTTGTTGTTGTGGCGTCGCGTCTCGGCTGGCGCGTTATAAACAAAACAAGAAAACCCATACAACAATAACAACAACAACAACAACAACAACGAAAACTTCAGTTGGCAACAAGTGGATGATATATGTACACACACGACCTTCCTCCCCGCCCCGCGAAAAGTAACACAACATTTTTTTTCTATTTGATATAATTTTTTTTCGTATTTGGAAGAGCGACTTTTGCCATGCAGGTGAGTTTTCTATTTGTATTTTCATATCAATCTGTGTGTATGTATATTGAGGAAGTGTACGTGTGTGTGTGTGTGTGTGTGTGTGTATGGGGGGTAACTGCTGCTGTGACACTGACAAATGTCAATTGGGTATGTATTTTTGTCTGATTAGATGGATCATGGATTGGGGCAAGCTCTGGCAATGGCTGCAGAATTCACAGGAACTCAGCTGTATGTTTGATTTAAGTTTTAAATGAAATTAAAAGGAATTCTAATTAAAAATTTACCTGAGTTATAAAAAATGAGAAAAAAATCTACAGTTTCTGAATGAATTTTGCAGAATTTGCATACGTTGGAATTCGAAATTCAACAAATTTTTAACCCTCTAAGAATTTTCTAAGTGTCTTAGGTAAAATATGAAGTTCCAATTAAGAACAAAAGAGACAAAAAGTAGCTTCGGGTAGCTGAAGCGTTCTTACTCTTGCAAAAATATACACCCGGCATTGCTCGGGTTCGTTTTTGTGGTACTTCAAATAGAAAACCAGAAAAAAGCAAACACATCGCTGTTGATGTTTTGATCACAAATGTAAATTCTCGTCATTGTTGTTGCCTCTTTGTATTTAAAAGTATGCTACAGTTTTTGCTTATTATGTATATATTATATATGTATAATTCGTAGCATACTTTGCGGTTGTCAAATAAATGTATTCCCATACACGCTTTGAACTTACTTTTGACCAATTTCCAATACGAATTTTGCAAAAAGTCGCCTTAGTACTTATTTAAGTCATAAATTCTAACTTTTATGACAATTTCAGAGCTCTCAGTCTTGTGGCTTGGGCTGTGAGTTGTTCATCAAAAGAGTTTTATACAGAGACGCCTTTGCACGGGTTCTTATTTCGGTATATCTCCAGACTCCAGTTCCATTATATGAGCAGCCGACTCTTTTCAAATAGATCATTCAGGTTTTGAATAATCCTAATACATTTACAAACTCTCAGTTTTTTACTCTAAAAATCTGTGATATGATAAAGTTCGCTTTTCCTCTTGAACCATAAACCCTCTCTTCCACCATCTACATTTTCAATGGATCATATTTATGCCGGTTCCCTAACATGTTTACCAAGCTGAAAATGTAGAAAGATGGAACGAACTTGTCGTATTGTATAGAGCCTATGACCTTAGCCTGATCGAATCACTATACTGTAAAAATTTCACAGCGATCGGTTTGGTAGACATCTACTATATACAACTAGTAAGCTTATCCAACGTTGCCCGGTTTCCCTTTCCATTCCTTCTTCAGATAAGCTCAAAGAATATCTCTTTGATATGTGGTTTTGGCGACCTTTCTACTAAGTAAGTGGGTTTTTGCTGGCTCGAGGTCCATTTGCTATATAAGTTGTGTGTCATCGTTCACTCTTCCAATGAATCTCACCTATGTTGCTGCTGATTAGAACATTTACATAGGAACTTTGACCTCCACGTTCAGGTTGAAACATGGCAAAACAGGTACTTAGTAGGCGCCCAATCAATAACATCGAAATAATGAAAATTTCATTCATCTAACACTTAGGGTTTGGCATATGTGTTGTCAAGACAAAATCAAGTCAGAGTTTTAGAGTTTCAAAGAACGGTTTTGATACTAATAAGGTTCGTTTATACAGGAACTACAAATTGGTCCAACTTTGATATAGCCTTTATTTACTTTTATAAAAAACTGAGATATTAGATCGCATAGGACTCATCCGCCTCCTTGGACTCATCTATGGCAACATTTCTGACAATAATTTCCAATCAATTATTACAAATTTTCCTTACGCTTCGAAACAAGCTCAACAATTTCAATTCTCCAAAACGCATTTGCCATTTTAATGAAGTCTCAATGATAGGGGGGACAGGACATATGTTTTCAGTCACGAAACACCCAACATGACGCATCTAGTGGTAGACGCATCAACAACTCCCTACAAGACCCCTAGCTCCCCCCCGACACCCTCCAACGACACCATGGGTGGCCTTCTCCATCAGCAACAATAACAGAAAAAAATACTTTACAGGATAAGCGCCCCGTGGCATCCTTGACAAGTACGCCCACCCGTCGCTGGAATGGATTTGGCTGTAATAGCTCTCCCCTCCCCACCCCACGCCAACCCCCACCAGAGCGTGTGCCCATCCCCTACACTCTACTTAACAATTTGATAAAATTGTTTTGCCTCTTCCACAGAGCTTCTGTTTTTGACTTGTTGATTGCTGCAGCTTGTTTTCTTCATTTTTTATTTCTATATTGAAAGAGCTGCACAATCTTAGACAAAATCAATACTATATATGTCTATTCGATCTGGTTTATAACTTTTGCTACACATACAATTTAATCAATGAGCCATAAACAACATCAGCCACAAACAAAACAACAACAACAAGGTCGTAAAACTGGATACAAAAAGACAAGATTCAAGAACTTCCTACAATTAAAGCCAAGAAATCAGGTTAATGCAGACCCTAAATGTAAGAGCATCTAGAGTTATTATGTGCACAAGGGGGCGTTACCCAACAGGCAGTTGAAAGGCCGTTAAAACTGAAAGCCCCTGAAACCGTAGTCACAGATATTAACCCTCTCAATGCCAGGGTAAGCTTTACTGTTTCCCTACCATACTCTATTTTTGTTTTTGTCCTCGGAAACACTGTTTGCCGACCCTTCTCTCTTTCGTTTTCTAAATACTCATTCCTCATTTTAGTTGTACGTTGCTCTTCTGTTTGCTTAATACGAATTTCAACTATTCCTTGTTTGCCTGGATGCCCTATCTTTCTTGATTTGACTTGATTTTGTATTACTTGTCGCACAGTTGTAGTGGACATTGTTTTGATGAAACATTCCATAAACTTTCTAAGGAGAATTTGTGTAGAATTTCGCAGAATTTGAAAGCCAAATTTCTAGGAAACATAAAGCCAAAACTGATATTCCATTCCACATATATGTACGATATAAAAGTGGTTAAAACTTATCTAAATTCGGACTCATAATTATTCTTAAGTAATATGTAAAGCTTCTATATAGTTCAAACTTTCGAAATTGGACTTTTATTGAAGAAGGATTGAGTTTGAAAAGTAAAACGAATTCCATTCCACTTTCGCGATTCCGCACGAAATTCGTTTTTCGAAGTAACAAAGCGGATTCATTCCGTTCGCTTTGGTTTGTTGTTCTTGCAAGCAACAAATGGGTTAAGTTATTGTACAAAATATTCTTAAATAAATTTACAAATATCCTCTGCAAGGATATGAAACACTTTCCAAGCTCTTAAGAATAGTTTCTCCATTCCCTTCATATTTTGATAATGGCTGCGTTTTGGCCCCTCTCAGCCATTAGAGGGTTAACATTTTGACTTAAACGTGTGAATTTTATGAGCTCGCTGAAATTTAAACGCGGCTAAAAAGAATTTTATGGCCAATGCAACATGCTGGAGGTGAGATAACGCAAAGGCAAGCAGCACAGGCAAATAATTTTCACAAAATTCAACCAGAAGGCTTTATGACCATAAGTACTCGCATATGCAGATATATACAATAATACGAGAAGTATATATATATATGTATATGTAATATTGCCTTGTGCGGCGGCATTTTCCGGTTTTCACCTTCAGATTTGAGCCAGCCAGCCAGCCAGCTGTTGATTCGCCTCCGCAGCGCAGCTCCTACGTTCCCCAACTCCTGTTGTCTGTGATTGTCGCCTGAATGCGTCAATTACTTAATTTTAATGGCCTTTATTATGCACACGGATATATAAAGAAATATGTATGTATATGTATAATCTAGCTGTACACACAGACTGACAAAGTGTAAAACACTCGCATTTACAAGCTCATAAACAAGGAGAGTCAAAGCCGTTAAAAGTAAGAAGCGTAGTCAGCCAGCTGAGCTTTACGGCTAAATAGCAGGAAGGTGAAGCGATAGTCAATCTGGATAAAAGAGAATTACGTTTTATATGGACAATGTTGGGGGTTTGTAAATAGTAGAAAATACGTGTTAAGGGGTGACTAATGCCATAGAATTATTTCCGGGTGTTTTGGGCATAAAACGGATGACGTTTGCTGCGAACAAAATGACTTCGAAATGCCAACTGACATCACTGTATTCACTGCACTGCCCTGAAAAGGCTGAAAAGACCTATGAAAGATATAGATCGTATAGCTGGAACACCTTAGGGTCATGGCAAATCTATTATTTTTGAGGGAGATAACTTGAAAGTGACAGTATGATGAACAAGGAAGACTCGAAGCTGCTATAATTTTGATAACTCGGAAGTTAGAAACAAGTTAGAATAGTGAAAAACTCGTGCCGGAAGTCGGTCAACCTGGATATTGAAGTCGATGTCAAAGTTCTTATGCGAATGAATTTATTTGGGTGCCGTGAAGTATGCTACAAATTTCATATATTCATTTCTATACCCCAGCTGCCGCTATAAATACTAAGCAAAAAGTATAGCATACTTCTAAATGTAAAGAGGAAACAACAATGCCGTGAAAATACGAGATTTCTTCTTCCTGCTCGTTGGTTTTTTAAATTAAGTTTCTCTTTCCGTATTTAAATAGTTTTTCTATTAGTATTTTATTAACCATTCTTGATCTTCTGAAACTTCTTAGACCTTCTCCCAGTGGGTCAACTTGGATATTGAAGTCGATGTCAAAGTTCTTATGCGAATGAATTTATTTGAGCGCCGTAAAGTATGCCTCAAATTTCATATTTCTATAGCAAAAGTGTAAGGAGGCAACAACAATTCCGTGGATTTATATTTCCTTGATTTTATTTTTTCAATATTTAAAAAGCTTCTCTATATATTTTCTTAACCATTCAAATATTTCCCACCCCTCCTCCCGCACTTATTTAATACATATTAAAAAGTATCTCACTCAACCAACTAGAACCTCTTTAGACCCCCTATTTTGGGGGTGTGGGCGACCCCCCAGCCTGTCATCCACTTAAACAAAAATGCGTTGTCGTTGTCGTTGTCGTCAACGCATTTGAGATGTGATTGAAAACATGCCTTTAGCTGCTCGTACACAATCCCAACCAGCGCAGTCAGTTGGAGGCCTCTGCTCCATGGGCGGTTGATGGATTCCATTCAAGCTGCCCTGGCTTCTTGCTGGGGATGGGGCGCCAAGCGAAATGGATTGTGTGTGTGTGTTGCTGTTACAGTTACAGTTACTGTTATTCTTGTTGGCTTTGACATTTTAATTTCTTTGAACAACTGGGAAACAACTTTTGTTGTTATCATTGTCCATTGTCGTTGACAAATTGTCTGACAGCCTTAGTCCAAAAAGTATGCCAATAAATATATATATATATATGTATGCGCTGTGTGTGTTAAAAATACCGTTAAGCATGACATGGCCCAAGGCTCAGATAGGTCACGGTGTGATATATGGCAGCAACACACACACACACACACACACAGACACACACAAGTCGGAAGAGATGCCTTAGTACATTTACTCTCTTGGCCAAACTCCTGTTGCGTTTTTCAAGTAGCGCCGCATCATGTGAGGGCCTCCAAACAATTTTCAATTAAGCGCACAATCACGATAAATAAATCTCATTGTGTGCAGCAGTAGCTCTTGCCAAGGCTTACACGAGAGCTTACTGTATAGCAATTTCTGTGCGGTTTTTGTTAACCATTATCAGAGATGGGCGATGGGAGCGGGCGCGGGCGCGAGGGGAGCTACCAACACTGGCAATAGGAGCTGCGCTATGGCTCCACCCAGGTAGCGGCTACCATGCTGCGACTTCAACAACGTACCAAGCCATACCAAGCTTCAAGCTTTCCACTAACACGCTTTTGCTTCTAGTTATTTGTGGAGCTCTACGAATAAGAAATGGGTATGATAATTTTATAAGGCGGTTGGTGAAATTTAAGCAGGAAATATTTTCCTGAAAGTTTAAGCATTAGGAAAGAATAAAATGCCTTGTAAAGCTATTAGTTCTTAGAGAATGTGAAGTCTTATTTGAATCTTATGAATCTTACGTACACTGGTGTTTTCTGCCCGCGTCTCTCACACACTCTTGTCAAACTAACCCAGTAATCCAGACACACAGATCAATATGTATTCTGCCCGCGTCTAATTCACACTCTGATCTCGAGATGAAGCCAGACAGACACAAGTTCAGCGAGCACAACTTCGTAGCTGCAAACTAGAAGCAAATGAGTGCGAGGGAACAGCAACACTCGCTCTTCCATTCGAAGACGATACGAAGTATGGCAATTACCGTCAAAGTTTGTCTCTCACCCAAAAACTTCTAAAGAATATGTAATCTCCCTTTGATAACAAACTCTGATCTCGAGATGAAGCCAGACACAAGTTCAGCGAGCACAACTTCGTAGCTGCAAATTAGAAGCAAATGAGTGCGAGTGAAGGGCAACACTCGCTCTTCCATTCGAAGACGATACGAAGTATAGCAATTACCGTTGCAAATTTCCATGCAATGCAGGACCGGTTCGCGGCATAATTAGATATTGGCGCGCAAACATTATACTTTGTTTTGTTTTCCAACACTTACATTAAAGACAAGTTCTACACCCTTGGTATAAATTGTCTAAATGACAGACACTGCAAGACTATACTCGTACGTTCGTTTGCAAACCCTTGAAAAAGGCTTTGACATCCAATAATGTAATCCAGGGATTGCCAGCCATAGCCTCGGGTGGCACAAAGCTTGTCAAAGTTTGTCTCTCACCCAAAAACTTCTAAAGAATATGCATTCTCGCTTTGATAACAAGCTCAATTTTTACGATTCGGACTACCATTTCGATTGCCGCCGGCATTGCGATCATGAGTGAAGCTGACCGATACTAGTGTCCTTTTTGATCGTAGCTATCTTGCTTTGCTATCGTACTTATATTGATATTTGCATATGTTTTAGTTTCAATAAGTAGATAATAGGATTAGCACATAATAGCTCCCATAACGAACTTGTAACTAAATCAATACAGTTTCAATAATTTCTGAAATGTTTCAACTAATGCGTTCTTATTGCTGGTTGAAAAGCCATAAGAGCACCCTTAAGTTGTCACATGGTGCAAAGCTCAAAACCAAATCAGAATCTGTCAAAACGAAATAATGAAAATTGAATGAGTGCATGGAAAACGTATATACAACTAATATATTCAAACAGAAACTTCATTATTATAGACAGACTTTTGGGTTAACAGTTAGTATTGCTTATATCCGCTCCGATATTAATAAAATTATTAATATTAATCTAAAGTAAAATGGATTTTAATACGTTCAGCCTCACAAATCATCAGCAACAAGGAAACGGAAAGAAAGAAAGAACCAGGCCACTTTCAGAGTGACCTTTCTTTAATGAGATGCTTTTGTACTTCAAACTTCTGTTACAGTATTTAACAATATATCGTTTAGCGATATTCATATGGTACTTGCCACAGTTAGTTAGCAGTTAGTTAAGCAAAAGTCTCTGAAGATGGAATCGTAGCTAATCCCGAAACAGAATGTCTGGATTGCCAGGCTCCATATTTGCCATAAATTACATTGACCGACGAACTTCTTATACATTCTCAGTCACCATTATCACATCTTCTCTATAAGCGCTAACCTTCGCTTATGAAATTTCTGATATTTTGGTTGGTTTTCTTCTCTCTCAGCGCTTACCTTCGCTTCTTCTCTTAAATAAATGGCCAGCAAAGTGAAATTTAGTCTATAAATACAATTGACAAAGTATGACAAAACAATTCCCAATCTTACATATACATACACATACATATGTACAAATTATAATTACACGGAAATCCATATTCAGTGTTGTTTACAATGCATTCATTAACCCTAACGCATTTTTAAGGGTATCACAAAGTTCAGCTTACATAAACCTCTATCCCCAGCTTTGTTTTATGTTCAATTTCTTCGCCATTCCCGACATTGCTGTGGTTCTTTCCTCATATAAAATTTAATGTGTATACATTATATATTGTTTATATGGCAATTTACGGCTTATGGAAATGCTTAAAAGAACACTTGCCTAATTCATGTAGAAGTGGAATATATTTATATGCCGATTAATTTCAGCTTTAATCCATTGTTTATTTTTACTAATTTCTGAGTGAGCTGCTGGCTGAAAGAGGAACTCAATAGGAACCTAGTACCATTGCGTGTGGTCATTTGATTTTTAAAGTTTTTGACTTGACAATCAAATTAATATGTATATAACGATATATATAAGTATATAAGCTCGCCGAAATGCAGGCAAATTCAATCAAGCGAAATTTAACAAGATTTCCGTGAAACGGTCCAAGCAAATAAAAATGCAAAATAAAATCAAAATTAAAAGAGAGCTGTGCTGTGCTCTAATGGATAGAAGCTGTTCCTCCCCAGACACAAATTAAGCCAAAGAAGTAGAAAAACATAACAAGAAAGGAGGCGGCTGGCTTACAATGACAGAAGTTTAGATACCCTTAGAGAAATATTATGTAAGAGAATTGGTATGAGAGCTAAATTAGAGTGTAAGATGAGCCAAGGTATTAGATTTTTGAGCATCTCGGAAACTTTAAAGGAAAGTGGATTTAGAATATCACTTAGAATTCTGTGTTTTGGGACTAAAAAACGATACATATATATGGCAGAGGTCCACAAATGATACCATATGCTTGGTATCTTAAAATTTGCTCATGAGAAATTGAAATGGCTACTTCCTAGTTAGACACCAATTTAAAGGGACTGTTCTATAGATACTCCTACTTCTGTCCCAACAAATTGTACCCACCTAGTGTAACATATACTGATGATGTTCAACATAGTTCGAATCTAAGTGGAAAGCATCGAATTATTACTACCAATCCTATGCCACAAAAAGTTGTCCACTCCACGGGGCTCTTCTGATTTCATATCCTTTTCCTTGGTTATATAACAAAGAATTTGCTAAATACATCCAAAACTCTTGATGAATCATTCATCGCGATATAAGTGGTAGTAAATACTGCACTCACTCCAACAGAAATGAATACTAACATCACTTGCAGCTAAAAGTATTCACTCAACCTTCATATTCTAACAATGAAAGCTTCGCTAAGACTCTTGATGAATCATTCATCACGAAAAATGAATGCTAACATCACTTGCAGCTAAAAGTATTCACTCAACATTCATATTATAACAATGAAAGCTTTGCGAATGTTGTATTCCATGAATATATCAGTTTACAATGTGTAAATAGATATGATGGTGTAATTTCAATTAGTTCATTTGAATATATGAGATAGAAAGAAAAAACAAGCTTAATTATACCTTAGAAATTTCTATGCTCTAGTCTTTCATTATGATTCTTTGATCATAAACAGAAAACTCTGATGCTTTATCACCATAGGGATGAGTTTTCGAACGCTTTGCTAATCTAAATCATGTATATATTGAGCTAGCAAACGATCATGCATGTGTAAGCAAGTGAGCATCTGACTGCTGCGCATTATCGATACTTTCTCTACTTAGACGCTCACGACGCTCTCTCGCTCTCTTTGACGAATATCGGACCTCCGCTGAGCACGGATCCTTCTTCAGTCCTTTTTCATGCTCTAAATGCGAGTTGTCTGGTTACTCCTTCATTTGTATATTGAATAGTAACGGGGTTGCTTCATTTTAATCCTTATCAATATGTTCAGTGACATAGTTATAATACCCTTTTTTTTGGGAAGAGTATAACAAGCTTCATTCAAGGCACATTTTTTATAAAGTAAATAATAAATCAGCGACGAGACGATATATGAAAACCAAAGCATATATATCTATGCACACACATTCACCCTCACATACGCACACACACACATACACATTCAAAATGTGTGTGCTTTATAAAGATGCAGATACAACAACAACAACAACAGCAGGAGCATCATCTCTAAAACTACCTATGGAAGATTTAGTGGCTGTTCTTCTTGTGGTTGGTCTCTCCGCTTAGGTAGCTCAAAAGGAAGTAAACAGGATTTGAGTTTTTGAAGCTTTACCAGGAATTTGGCTCTTCAGGCTTTACGGCTGCTGCTGCTGTGGCTGCTGGCGTGCCTTTAACCTCTCTTTAGCATTAGGTACAAAATAGTTTTGGGTTCTAAGCTCCAGACTTTCGGATTTTGTGGCTTCAGCTTTGCTTTCATTTATTTACTTAAGGAAATTCGATATATTTGAATATGCAGTTGTTGCTGTTGTTGCTGCTGTTGTTGTTGCTGGTTCGTCTTGTTTTTGCCTTCCTTTTTTTTTCGCTTCTTTTTTTGTTTAATGAATTCTCTGAATTTTAATAAATGATAAGCCGTGTAATTTGAAGACATTGTACATAAAATTTCATTAGGTTTTTTCTTGCCTCCGTTGGGTGTGTGAACGTTGTTTTAGAAAATTTGGTAGAACCGCAATATATATCGCTATATGTGAACATATTTGTGTACATAAAAGTTACTTGATGCCTTCAATACGCGGAATTCTATGCAGGGCGCGACATCACCAGCAGACATCAACTGTATTTTCAATATGTTATATATAATATATATATATAAATGCAGTTTTGACAAGATATCAAAAGTTCCAGTTCAGTTCATTTTGAGGCAGTTTTTATGACAGCACAGTTTGAAAAAGCAAACTTTTAGTATAAGTTCTCAATGGGTAGAATAGGTAAACTTAGGAAAAACTATTACAAAAAGTAATTTTGATAATCCAGATTTTATGCAAATTTGACACATGTAAGAAAAATATAGACCAGCGCTCTTTATTGATATAAACCCTTGCGAAACTCGGTGGTGTCTGGTGAAACAATGATCAAAATGAAATCATTAGATCATAGATACAATTTCAATCCTGGTTTATTAAACTTTTTTTTAAAGAAATCCAAGAAGGTTGAGAGAGAGGCCACGGATTGGTCTCTGAGTCGAAGGGTCCAGTCCAAAAAGGTGAGAGGGAGGCATTGCAACCAATGTTGATCTTTTAAGCGTCATATATCCTTCTAAGACAGAAGTGCCTGGATATCCTTCAAGTAGGATATGATACACTTTGTAGAAATGCCTTCGATTGACTTTGGGCTTAGGAAAGTCATTCGAAAGTGCTTGAGGCATAGCCTAGCCACGGCTGGGCAGAATGTGTGAAGGGGTTTCATCGTCTTCCTGACAGAGTCTACACATTTGCCTTCAGGCGAAAACCCTATTCTTTGGAGGTGGTCCCTAGGCCAGTTATGACCAGTCAGGTGCCCCTCCACGAGGCGTAGACGAGTCTATTTATCTAAGTTCGCCTTATTTAGGCGATCTTTTCAAAAGGTTGGCTTGACGCAAAGTCCAGGAAGGTTCTCTCAGTATTTTACTTCCAGAGCCCGAAAGTGTACTGTGATTAAGAGCTTGGCCATTACCATGCAGATACCACAGAATAGTTCTGGGCGCACAAGTGCCGCAGAGGAAACATTTCTGTCGAGTTCATCAGCAGATTCATTACCTTCAATGTGGCCAGCAACCCAACAGAGTGTGGCCTTGTTATCCACAGCGAGTTCCTGAACGACTCTGAGGAAGTCTCTGACAGGCTGGGTGGAGAGTTCAGATCAAGATAGGGATCTGATGACAGCTTGACTATCTGAGAATATACAGATAGTTGCTCTTTTTTTGGTCAACAATTGATGTGGTTTAGAATGCACCACATTTCTTATCATTTGTTGTACTACGGCATATGGATCTTATACCTTCCCCAACGCATACTAAAGGAAGCATGTCTGACCAAATCAAGTGTACAAGAGATTAAGCCTAACTTCGTATATAGAAAGCTTACATGCCCTTGCTGAAATATGTACTTAAAGAAGGATAGCTCGATCCTGATCAAATTTAATCAAAGAAGGTAGAGTCTTATTAAACACCCATTCACTTATACATACAAACATATATTTATTTATACATATATACATCCAAACATTCGGGAATATATAAATACATACAGCATACATCCGTTTTGCTATGGAAGTTAGAGAAAGATAGCATTCTGCTGAATTGATTGTGAACGAATTCATTGAACTTAAAGGCTCACTTTCTCCTTCTCACACTATTGAACTCTAAGTCTTATTTCCTCCTTGTCACACAACTTAAGGCTCATTTTATACTTCTCACACTATTGATGTCTAAAACCATCATTGTTATCCGATGCGATGATGTTTTCGACGGTGTTGTTTCGTCGATGTATCGAAAAATTACACACCTCATTTGCTTTAGATCCCCGATTTAAGAAACTTTATTTCAGAAATCCGTTGGCTTGCTAAAATGAGATTTTCCATATAAGTTCTATGATCAAGCCTCAAGCCTTTCACCAAAAGAGTGAACCAATTCGCTGTAGTCTGAGTCAAAGGAGTCTTCTTTCTGGGAACACCCCCAAAAGCTTTTGCACTCTTACTCATATTAGCTCACTGACGATATTGAAGAGGAGATAAGTGTGTATTTAAGAATATCTACTTTGAGGCCTAATCCCATTGATTTGTGGGATTCAATGGTCTGCATCTACCCATATATTTATAACTTTAATCAGCAGTGGAAGCATCAGTTCCCTCAGAAGGCAACTTATCCGAAAGACTTAGCCGTATAAAGTTCCCACATAGCATTGACTAGAAGCAATAGATCTACTTTGTGATTTAGCTTTAGTTTTAACAAATGATTTCCATATAACTTTGTGATTATATATATAACTTGTTGTGATATCCCTGCAACAAAACTACAACTATTGTGGGTCATCAGTTCTAACGTCTCCAACTTCACTTTTATATTAACTTCTTTGATTTTTAAATCAACATATTTCTTTACATCTTCTACAAACTAGGTCACTTCTGTTATATTTATCGATATTTTTACCTGCACTTTCCGCGCTCCAATTGCGAAACTTTTACCCAAAAACAAATATCCAGAAAAGAAAGAAACTGAAAATAATAATACGGGCTATATGCGACAGCGACTCCACACCAACATGAGATTAACTATTAAAAATTGCATTTTTTTCATCATTTTTTCATTTCATTTTTCCACTGCTATTTGTTGTTGTTGTTGCTGTTGGCTTACATTTTGTTCTCTGCATACTCTTATTTTCTGCACAACTGAGCAATTATTTGTGCAACTTAATTAAAATTTTATTAAGTCATAAACAAATGCAGTGCGAAAAGCAACAGAAGCAACAAATGCTATAAATTTTCAGCACTTCATCAACGCCAAATGTTGGATGTTGTTGTTGTTGTTGTTGTTGTTGCTGCTGCTGTTGTTAGCTGCTGGCTGCATCATTCATGAAATATTCCATAAACGCAGACACTCAAGCGACAAGAACAACAACAACAACATCGACAACAACAACAACAAGTCCAACAACCCACAGCAGTCTCTGTGCTGCATATTTGCTATGTGCATGGCGCGTTTTGTACTCCATTTTCACACTGTGGAGAATCGAATGCCTCGCCTGCCCTGGTATATGGTCTCGGTCTGGCCTGGCTTTGCCTAACCCCTTGAACAACACCTTTACTGCTTCACCTCGCCATGATGCCCCTGCCCTGCCGTCTGTTCTTCACATCCACCTTGTCAATTTCCATGTAGGCACGTGTCGCTGCCCGTGTGACGTGTTCTTGTTGCTGCTGTTGCTGCTGTTGTTGCTCTTCGTGTTGCTGTTAGCTACTGCTGCTGCTGCTGCTGCTGCTGCTGCTGCTGCTTGGCAATGTTAATTTGCGAAAAGCTTCTGTACATGTGTCGACCACAAAATCAATTTCTGATTGAGTAATTTTGGTATTCGCATTTGACAAACATTGCTTTTGCCATAAGTACAGATTTTCAATCATGTTGCTGCTGCTGCATGCGGTTGTAAACGAAGCATTTCCCCACAGAGTTCAAAACATGGTGCCCAGAGCAATCTGTGGAGCAGTCCCATTCCCTAGAAAATGTACCTATAAAGGAGTCTTCGGCAGCCATACTTATGAGCAAGGTATCTAAGCGCTTTCTTTTGTATTCCTTCTGTTGCTAAGTGCCTACTCTGTCTCTTCTTCTCTTGTCATCACGATTCACAAAAATGAAGAAAGAGCAGCCATAGACTGCATATTTACGAGCAAATGAATGCCGAATGGAATACCTGCCGTTGCTAACACTGATTTTACTAAACTTCTATCCTGCTTTTCTTTGAATATTTCATGTATGGTCTGACAGTTCCTGAATTTGATATTCCAAATATAGTGCGAGAATCTGAATGACGTTTGACGTTCAAAACATTCCCTGACCAGTGTATCATATAGCTCCCATAAGAAAAGCCAAATCAGATTTAACTCTTAGCACAAATTGAACCAAATCTGCTGACCAAATTTGTATCAGATTGGAAAACCATATCATATAGCTGTCATAGTAAATGTTTTACTCAGCCCAAACCATATGAGCTCTGCTTATGTCAGAGCTCTATGTTGGGTAGAAAGCGAGGGGATGAGCCTTTATGCAGAGTCAAAGCAAAGAGCAGAATGTTCTGTCTCTTTCACTCACACAATTTATATTGCAAGCTGATTTTCCTTCGATGTGCTATGTAAATGTATATGTTTATGAATGTTTCTGTCTTTATGTATGCTCGAATGAATGACTGCATTAATAAATGTACGTAAACAAGGCAAATGAAGGAAGCTAAGACGATGTCTTACTGACTATATCTATTGTTATTGCTACTTCTTGAGAAGTTATAGCTGTCGCACAGTAGAAAATAAGAAAATGCATTTTACCAGCATGTCCGTATTCTAAATTTGTTAAGAATCGGGTTAGATTTCCTTCCTTGTTATAGTTGTGCAAGGGTATATAAGTTTTGGTTACCCAAAGGTAATCTTCCTCTCTTGTTTCTATTTATATTTTCTTTTTCTTCAGCGCTGAGGAGAATTCCCAAAAAATTTCACCAACTAAAGAATACAGCGTACTAATTATTTATGCCAAAAATTACCTAACATTTGTTATATAATAGTGTTTGTAATTGCTTAGATTTTTAGGGTATTATAGACAACTACTGAGGCCTAGATATTAGGTAAAAAGTATATAAAAACTTAAAGTTTGATGGATCATTTTTTGGGCTTACAAATTCTTCTCACGCACAAAATGTACAAAAATGTTAGTTAAACCTACCTCTTTTATACCCTTGCAGAGGGTATTATAATTCTTTCACGATATTTGTAACGCATAGAAGATATCATCTCTGACCCGATAAAGTACATATATCCTTGATCAGCATGACAAGCTGAATCGATGTAGCCATGCCCATCTATCTGTTCGTCTGTTTCTATGCGAACTTTCAGTTTTAGAGCTTTCGAGTTAAATTTTTTACCGTAGATTGCTTTCGGCTGTAAGCAGCTGATATGTCATAATCGTCCAGATCGGACCACTATATCGTGTAGCTCCCATACAACCGACCGATGTGGAATGAACTATTAGTATAGTAAAATTGGTTGTTTTTTATCCAAATTGAACCAAATTTGGAAAATGTCCGTTTAGAAGTTTCGAAGGTCTGCTGACCAAAGTTGATCCAGATCGGATCATTATATCATATAGCTCCCATACAAACGACCGATTCGGAATGAACTCTTAGTACAGTAAAATTGGTTGTTTTTTATCCAAATTAAACCAAATTTGGTGAATGTCGGCTTAAAAGCTTAGAATTTCTGCTGACCAAAGTTGATCCAGATCGGACCACTATATCATATAGCTCCCATACAAACGACCGAATCAGATTGAACTCTTAGTACAGCAAAATTGGTTGTTTCTTGTCCAAATTGAACCAAATATGGTAAATATCAGTTTTAGAAGCCTCTACGCCTGCTGGCTAAAGTTGATCCTGATCGGACCACTATATCATATAGCTCCCATACAATCGACCGATTCAGATTGAACTCTTAGTACAGTAAAATTTATTGATTTTTATCCAAATTAAACCAAATTTGGTAAATGTCAGTTTCAGAAGCCTCTACGTCTGCTGACTAAAGTTGATCCTGATCGGACTACTATATCATATTGCTCCCATACAAACGACCGAATCGGATTGAACTCTTAGTACAGTAAAATTGGTTGTTTTTTATCCAAATTGAACCAAATTTGGTGAATGTCAGTTTAGAAGTTTAGAATTTCTGCTGACAAAAGTTGATCCAGATCGGATCACTATATCATACAGCTCCCATACAAACGACCGATGTGGAATGGATGGAATTTGGAATGGAAATTGGTTGTTTTTTATCCAAATTGAACCAAATTTGGTGAATGTCAGTTTAGAAGTTTAGAATTTCTGCTGATCAAAGTTGATCAAGATCGGACCACTATATCATATAGCCCCCATACAAACGACCGATTCGGCATCAACTCTTATTTTACCCGATTTTTTTTTGTCTTTTATCCGAATTAAACCAAAGTGATCTTAGAGACCGAATTTCACCCGAATCTGCTAGTGTATGTAAGCTTCGGCTACCCGAAATTAACCTTCCCTTTTTCTATTTAGATAAATTAACTTATTATTTTTATCCCCAATTTTATGGGAAAAATGAAGATTAGTCGAAATTTCAAATAAATGAAGACAAATTTGTATATTTGCTTCAAAACGTTTTATTCTGCTATCAAATAATTCTTTATGATTTCATTCGCAGTCTTCGCTTTGTCTATTTTTTATGCACCTTTTTTGCTAGTTCTGCCAACGCTTGATTATTTTTCACGCTTTGTTAGCAATTTATATATTTATAATTATATTTTTTTGCTGAAAGTTATTATAAGCAATTTTTTGTTGGTTTGCTTTTTTTATTATCGTTTTCTAGGTTTTGTTGCTTTTTGTAGTTTTGGCTTGAAAAGACCTTAAAGGTTTTTCCGTTGTAATTCGTTATTGAAAATTATAAAATTAACGTTTGTTGCTTTATAATTTTTTACACCTTTGTGGCATGAAGCATAATTATTATAATTATTTTTTTGTAATATGTAATTAAAATTAATTAACAGATTCCAAATTTGTTTTATGAATTTATTATACAATGTTTTTGTAACTTCTTGAGAAAATATTTTGTAGTTTTACAAATTTTATTTATATTTTTTTTTAAATATTTATTAAAAATATATTTGAATGTTATTGAAATTGAATATTTTCTCTATTATTTATTGAATTTTAGATTAATATTTATTTAAGTTCAAGCGCGAGTGTGCGCGCGTGTTTTATATTTTGTATTTATTTTAACAAAAAGAAAAAAGCAAACAATTTTTGTTTTTATTTTCATATTATTTATTTTATATTGTATTGTGGCATTGCTTCATATTTGCAATGTGCAATGTGCTCTTTGGGTTTTTGGGTGCTTCTGTGTTGTGTTTGTTGTGCCACCTCCTCCTCTTGATCCACCTCCTCCTCCTCCATTGTCTTGTATTCTCTGATTCTTCTGCTGTATTCGGGCTGTGTTGCTGACTGAATTCGTGTTGAGCTTTAATATAGCGTATATATATCGTATATATCATATTTATTTTATTCCATTTTATGCTGATGGCCACAATTTCGACAGGTGTTGCAACCGTGAACAGTAGCAGAGAATTAAAAGAAACACGATGCTTTTATATATTATTTCGTCTTTTGTTTTGGGTAAATGTTCAGTTTTCCTCAGGTTTGATGTCAACTCTTGAAATGACACAGGAAAATTAATTATTATGAATGAAAGAGCCAGCTAGCTATGAAATGTTCCTTCTGCATATCAAAGCAATTTCTTTCCTTTATACTCTTCCTAAAGTATTCTTTCCATTATCATAATTTTCGACCTAGAGTCATTAATAAACAGAACTAAATTGACTTGGAAGATATGATTCATCAGAAGTTTACATATAGTTTCTATATTTTATTGGTACATATGCATAATGTTGTCAATGTCTACCGAAATTTTTAGAAATTTCTATCTAGCCCAGCTTGCGTCGCTACGCCTCCTCCTGTTGATCTAAGTTGATCTGTTGATCTTCAATGATTTTTCGTGGCTGTCTGGCTTAGCAAACTACCAGAAGTTTCTATGGTATTCTAGAAGTTTTTTTGGATATAAGAGATATAACAGGATATGAAGAATAATATCACGTGAATTAAATTCTTCGACAACTGTGACAATGGTCACTTCCTTTATTCTTGATTCATTAAATTGGCGTTCATGTTGCCCGACCGTTCATTTATTTGCCTTAACCTTAACAAACTTGTAATCATCAGCTGGCATTTCTTCAAGAGCAGTTTTAAGGAAACATACTAACAGGTTATGTTGACCAAAAGGTCTCTCCAATGCAGCGCTACAATGTCACCATCAACATGTGTTATAATTCGACAACGTTGATTAACTTGTTCATCATAGTTTCCCATAAAGTAGATATGGAGAAATTTGTGTTCTTCGGCAATGGTAGCAGTCATCCAGCTCGATGATATATTTGGCCCTTGAATGTGGGCATGAAATTGTTAAGCACAATGTTTGCTGTACCGAAGGAAGTTATTTGGAAACATGAATTGTATTTCTGAATTATGGACAAAACTCTTCTGATCGTCTTGTTTCGCCGGATACCATCGAAGACTACGGTTCTGCTGGCGAATATAATGGTGTCAGCCTATATATAGCCCTTGACCTTTCACTAACCCGTATTAGTATACAGTAACAATTTCATACTGATCGGTCCCATGGTTTAGGCGCCTATAAAGGACAGACACACATGCAGACAGACAGACAGACAGACATTTTCATTTATATATATAGATTTTCTTGATTTATCAGTCGTCAGCTTAATATATGAAGAATTATGCTATCTTTATTAATGGTGAAATAGAGTCTCTGACAACTAGAAACTTTGTCCTTGTAACTCTAATTAACCTTGCTTAAACCTTTCCATATTCTTTGTTCTGACTACAATAATCTCTTCAAACTTATCTCCATCGATAACTTCATCGATAAAACATATATACTAACGCATCGAGCTAGTTGATAATGTTAATCGTTTATTCCTCGTCTTTCTTTGAAACTGAGTGAACGAGTCTGCGTGTTTGTTTCCCAAAGTTTATGCTACAGCGCCCCTCGGCCGATTGGGCGAAGGGCAGTAGCTTTTAAGCCTGAGTTTAGTGGGTAAGAAACTCCTTGCTTTGGTATTACGTTACGGGGCCACAGTTCTAAGTATCTTGTGAACTAGCTATAGAACATTACAATCAAGAAAACTTATGTACGGGGCTGAATTAAGTACCAATTCTTCTCGAAATTTTCACCTATTAGCAAATGCAATATCAGTTTTAGAAGCCCCTACGTCATCCCTACTTTCTCCTATTAGCAAATGCAATAGATGCTTTTCCTGATTTTCAATTTTCACCTAACAAATATAGGATCATTATCCATTTATGTAACAATCTATTGATATTAATAACATCCAACATTGTTTTTGATCAAATCTTGAACTTGTTATGAATTCCAATGCGCTGAAAGCTGTACAAATCGCCTTAGTCTGGTGATATTGGAATGTAGGTTTGCTTCAGGGCTCTGTATGTTGGTGATTGTTTAAACATAATAAGTCGATGGGACGATCGCCCAGATCTTTTTGGTCCCCTATATTGTACGATTTGCAGTACTGAGAGCAGCAGTTATGCCGTTATGTCACTGAAGGCATATCAATGGTCTGCATCATATGGCCTAATAACCCAGAGATTCTGGTAACTTCCAGGCCACCTCAAAATCATTTCAGAAAAGGAACCCTTATTTGCAAAGATTATCTCTAAAACCCCTGACAGTCCTTAAAGATCCACAAAGATCTTTCTACTCTCAGCAAAAGTATAGTGAAACTTCACCCAACCTAACCCAGTTTGATTCAATAAACACAATACCTATCTAGATCTTAGAAAATCAACATCAACATATTTTCAAAAATTGCTACAAATTGCCATACATTTTATGTAAATTTAAATTTATAAAAAAAATATAAATAATTAAACCTAAATTTAAGAAATACTTCATCTATATACTTAAATCAGCGGCTCATCGAGCTTATTTTCCCACTCCAATTGCTGACTTAACTCATCATCATGCGAATTCCCATAATTTTTTTCATCTTTTCTTCATGGAAATGATTACTCCAACTGCGGTTCAAAGTCGTTCTCGATTTCATTATGTGTGGGCTGGTTGTTAACTCCTGATATCTCACTAAGCAGTATGATCTTTAGGTACTCTATTTTGGGTTCCACATCAAGGGCAGAACATAAGCGTTATATAATACCTAATTAGCCTCTCACAGTGTCTTCTTTACCTTTAAATTTAGTTTGGATATTTGTGCAGCATGATGATGCTCCATGAAATGTTTTAGTGTTGATAGTTTATATACGAATCATAAATCTTTAAAATTTTCTTCCACAAACGAGTCATCTAACGCTTTTCCCAAAATTTAGCACGCTCTTCAACTCCATTTATGCTTTGCTCTCTCTCTCTTTCTCTCTCGCTGTAAGAAGAAACCCAAAGCAAATGGGCCCTTGGCCAAAATACACAATTTTCGCGCGAACTTTTTTTG
This sequence comes from Hirtodrosophila duncani, assembly GCA_037043425.1. Classification (NCBI taxonomy): domain Eukaryota; kingdom Metazoa; phylum Arthropoda; class Insecta; order Diptera; family Drosophilidae; genus Hirtodrosophila; species Hirtodrosophila duncani. Next base: position 195,429 of record JBAMBM010000839.1, read on the forward strand.
CTCAACACTTCTTTTTTTTTACATTGTCTGTCCGATTTTTGATTTTGATTTGAGTATGGCAAAGAGAGTGTTTGTTAGAGGGCAGAGGGGCATAGAGTTCCCTGAGCAGACATAAATTTATGGCGTCACGTTGCCAACTACTGGTTTTAGTTGAATTTTTTGTTTTTTTGTTTTAAGAGTTTTGTGTTCTATGCTTTGGTTTACCAATTTTGTTTTATCGTTGGCTTTTGGGTTTGTGTCTTTTTTTCTATTTTTAGTTTTCCATTGGACAGGTAAAGGCTAGAGGAGACGATAAAAACTTTGTAGGGAAACTCGCAGCTTAACAAAGTACTTCAAAGCCTAGAAAATCTCTGGAAGGTTTGCTAAACTTTTTTGGTCATCAAGTTTCTTTTTGTCTCTCTCTCTCTCTTTAAGCATTTTATTTCTAATTGTTTGTAACATTAACCAAAAAAAAAAGGCAACAACAATAGCAAAAGCCAGAGAAACAAAGGCAACAAAGGCAAAAAATAAAGAAGAAAATGACAGAAATAAAGTTTTCAAACTGTCAGCAATTAAAGTGGCACATTTGCCATTTGGCAAGTGTCTGTTGTTGTTGTTGTTGCTGTTTTGTGTTGGCAATTATGTGCATAAAATTATCAACAGCATTAGCAACAACAACAAAAACAACAAACTACAATTGTCATGCATAATTACGGCCTGGAAAATCGTAACCAAAATCTTAAGTGTTTGCTGGCTTTTGAGAAGTTAGTTCTGCGAAGCTGAAAATGTTTGTTGGCTGCCAAATGTTTACCTAGATAATATCTCTATGCAAAATGAGAGATAAAACCTTGAAAGTTAAGAACTTTTAGATGACATTACAAAATTTTTTGAATTAAGAAAATTTTGAGCTGGAATTGAAAATGATGGAAAAAAGGGTTGAAGTTTCTTTAAGTGTCAATAATATGAGTGCAACTGGGAGAAAGAAATATTGAGATCAGGAAAATAAAGAGCTATAACGATACTTCATTTACAGATAGTTCATATACTAATGCCGATAAAAAGGTATCAGAACAGAAGTGAAGTGAAGCACAGACTGTAAATCTAGATCCAAAATAGTCTTTCCAAAAATATTTAGAACGATTTATATTCCTGTAATCCCCTAAGAAAACAAATGCTTCAAATGGAAAGCTATGAAATATGAATCTCTATTACCATCATTAACACAGGGTAATACTTTATTTACTTTATATATAAGAACAATTTTAGAATATGTTTGATATTCCCAAGATAGGATTTACAGACCCAAAGTGAGCTTATCCCAGAAAACGACACTATCATCTCTTAATCAGCTTTCGTCTTTGACAAACCGTAGAACTGTGATATATAAAATATATAATAATTATTTAAAAATATTAAAAATTATTAAATTTTCTTAAAATGTTAAGAATTAATTAATTTAAGAATAAACTAATGATTTCCACATAATATTTTTATATAGCTTTAAAAAAAAGCTAATCGAATTTGATTTTGTTTATAATTTCAGGTAGGTGTTCGTTCACATCGCCCAGAGCACAAGAATTGTACAAATTTGATAATTGAACAGCGTAAGAAACGGCTACTATATATATATATATATCCGATAGGCCAACAACGCGTTTTGTTTCGTAAAGCTTCAAACACAACATATGTTCTATCAGATGCTGCCAATCCCTTTTCCCGCCAATTTTGATCACTTGCTGAAATTGGTATAATATTTGGTTTGATTACATTTCCTTTTTTCCAACTTTTTGTTATTATATAAGGGAAAAGGTATGTAATTAATAACAAAACAAGTGTTTATGACCTGTGATTGTGTTTCGTCCCATAGTTCCATATTCATTGCAGTGCTTGTAAGAGATAAACTAAACTTTCGTGGAGCTGAACTTTTGAGCTTCGACCGGGTTCGGTATCAATGTTTTTCTCCCCCGAAATTAGTCAAGCTTTTGCGCTATGAAAATGTCCAAGATGAGCCGCATACTTCCGCATATTAGTTTTTCTATGTCAGTGTCCAATCGAATGCTATTTTCAGTATGCATTATGGCTTATGATGCTTCCAAACAACTTTTTGCGGTGGCATTACAAATCCATCCATGATACTGTACATTGATCTTACTTACACTGATCCACTGATAATAAAATAAAAAATGTGAATATATCGAATGCGCTAAAATAGCTGTGAAAACAACAAACTGGAGTTCAAATGTAGAGAACCATTGTAAGGATTTCAAATAAGCAACAAGGTTAGATGATGAGATCGATGATGAGACCGATATAAGATCGGCGGACCTAAGCTCAAATGCTGGACGAGCCGGACTTAATTTTACATCGTTAAAGAAATTCCGTGCGATTAGCTTGCATCTGTGGCCAATACTAAGTTGATACAGTTCTGACAAGCGAAGTGACTATAGCCCTTATAGTCTCCGAGATATAGGGGTTTATACGGACGGACAGACTCTCAGACGGATAAACGGACATGGCTAGATCGACTCGGCTGTTGATGCTGATATAGAATATATATACTTTATGAGTTCTTAGACGCTTCCTTTGGCCTGTAAAGAAATACCCTGGATTTCCGCAAAACTGGCTATATATCTAGTTGAGCAGTTTTATACGAGGAAGGTAAACTTCGGGTACCCGAACCTTATATACCCTTACAAACCATTAAAAAACTAAACAAAACTTGATATTCTAAAACGTATTTTCTTCAGCTGTAACAATAGGCAGCGAAGCAATCTACCTTTTAATTCGCTTTAAATATTTTGTGCGGGCATTCTGATATACAAACACACAAATTTTCATATACATACATATGTACATACATACACATGTAGACACATACAATACATTCGCACTCTAACCGATCTATTTGTGAGCGAGAGAGACATTTCATGTGACTAGCGCAAAACCCGCTGCTTGGCTTGCAAATCAAACTTTGTTAAATCCATGTATTGTACAAATATTTCATACATATGTCTTTATATGGGAGCTATATGTTATAGTAGTCCGATCTTTATGAGTAGCTTACAAAAATAATAAGTCTGCTGTGAGAATTACAAGTTGATAGCTTCAAAACTGAGAGACTAGTTCGCATAGAAACACACGGACAGACAGACAGACGGACATGGCTACATCGCTTCGGCTTGTCATGCTGATCAAGAAGATATTCTTTATATGGTCAGATATGCTTACGTCTATGCCTGACAAACACCGTGACAAAATTATAATACCCCCTTCAAGCGTATCAAAATATTTATAACCTTTGCACTAAAAAATGAACTTATTTCTATATTAATTTTGATTTTGGAGTATATTCATATATAGTGAACATAATTATCGGTACAATAATAATATCATTATTTTTGCATAAGTTCTTAATAAAACGCCTCTAAATCAGCCTCTTCTCCCACTGAGCGTTAGCGAGAGTGAATGGAAGATTGATTATTGGAAGATATCTTATTGATTGATTGCGCAACAACGCACAGTCCATACGATCATAAGAGCTAGGAGGTTGAAGGTTAGGCTTCATGGCATAGGTGATCACGTAGAAGGAGAAGTCCAACTGCAAGTATGTCAAAATCGGGGACAAAGTTAGCATGGAAATAGATTTTTCTCTGAAAAATAACTAAAAATAGTAGCCAAACTATGACAACTGAAAATGCAAGTTTCTCTCATTGAACTGCAAACTAGAAGATTTCTTAATTCAAATTTCTTCCAATTAGCAACTGAACCTATAATCATGCCTTGCCTCTGCTACTTGTTTATATCTAATCAAAGTATCAAACTCTTATTGAAATATAAACTTCTGCACAGCAACCATAACGTCTGTCTATATATATATATATATATATATATATATATTTATGTAGGTCTCAGTTTTCTATATAATTCTTCTAAAGTCTCTTTTTACTTAATGGTATATGGGAGATTCTTAGGTTTCCAAACAATTTCTTAAGTTTCCTTAATTTGCTTAGGCTCTCTGTTCTCTCAGGCGTCTGTTCGTTCAATCAAGTATGACAGTCTTGGCTTTGACTTGTTTAAAGAAAATCTAAAATATATATAAATATATTAATATATTTTATAATCATTAATATCATTATCATTAAAATTATACAATTTTTCATAGAGCTTTAACAACTATTTTGCTCATAATAAAATATTTACAAAATATATTAAAATTGCCTTAAAACGTAGCAAAGTATTGCAAACATACATATATATGTGTGTAGTTCTATATCTATGTTGTCTGTTTTTTTTTTTTTTTTTTTTTTTTTTTTGTATAGGAACAGCCTAGCAATGAAACTGAAGGCGACACTGCTCAACGGCATCGCAAAAGCTTTTCAAATTTTTGCTTCTCTTTTTTTTGTTTTGTTTATTTTTGTGCTTAATATTTTATTTGTTGTTGCTTGTCAAACCAAGAGAGATTTAGTTTTTTTACTTTTTATTGCAAAAGGCAGCAGCGACAATGCTACAAATGAGTTGAAGTGCATGTCACATACTCACTCTCTCACTCTCTCTCTCTCTCATGATGGCGCTCTTCACAAACACAACATGTGTTTCGTCATCAACATTTTGTTTTGTTTTCTTTTGTATTTATTTCGACTGTGCTTTTGCATTTTGATGAATGTCTTTATTAATTTGTGTTTTTATATATTATGGTAGAAATATGTAGTAAAAATTAAAAGAATATTCTTAAAACAACAAAATATATTTTTATATTATTTTGAAAATTTTATACGATTATTTTAAATTCTAGAATTTTCCATTTTCATGTCGTTGTTGCTGCTCAATTTAATATGGGTTGATTTTGCATTACTTGTTACACTGATGAGGTTCTGTAAAATTCTAGACTTATGTATCATCTTCAGTGAGGAATTGTTTTGATGAAGAAGTTATAGCAAAGTATATGATGTAACACATAAATTTCAATGGAAATAAATATTAATTAATTAAACTTTGACATCAAAACCTTAACAATATTTACAGAACATTTTCTACTCAGCTTTATTGCCCCTCGGACGTAACCTTAAAGAACATTTAAGGTTTAAAACTGATTCTAGGGAATAACTATACTGTAAATATTTCATATCGATCGGCTTAATAGTTTGGAATCATTGACAAACAGGCAAAAATTTAATTTAATTTGTATAAATAAATAAGAAATCCCCTGGAAAATAATTTCTCCAAATTTATTAATATTTCCTAAGATTTAGTTAGCTGAACTTGAACATATTTTAAGCTTTTGAGCATCTTTCCCCTTTATTTTAAATTTACACAAATATTTCTTTACCTGCTCTGTGCATTTTAAAATCATTTTAAACATTTGTTCCTTTAGTTTGTTTTGATTTTGTTTTTTATTTAATTTTTTTCTTATTTTGTTTTTTTTTGTAACTTCAAGCCGCCATTAAATTTCTGCAAAGGCAAAAGCACAACAAAAACAAAACCCTCCACTATATATTTGTGTCTCTTCTGAGTTTTGTTGTTGTTTTTGGTTTTTTTTTTGTTTTGTCTGTTTTCCGTTCGTGTCGCGCGTTCTTGACGTAGTTTGGCGCTGGCTGTGGCTGTCGTTAAGCAGCGGCTCGTATCTGTGAGATACGCTAATTGTGGGGCCACGCAAAATGCCGGCACTGACTGACACTCACACTCGATCCAAATCCAACAACAACAGCAACAACACTCGCTCGCCCTCTCACCAATCAATCTCTCATTCACTTGTCTATGCGCCGTCTCGTTCTAATTGGACTGCAAGGCAAAGGAGTAAACATACTAGCACGATTCAGGCAACATACGGTATTGCCAACATGACTTCAAGTGGTCTCGCATACGTCAGAGCGCTTGAGAGGCACGGTGAGATTGTGAGCGAGAGCAGGAGAGAGCCACAGCACAGCTGGTGTATCTTGTATCTTTTGGATTCGCGTTGCTAGTTCGAGTTTGTATTTCGTTTGGTGAGGTTGTTTTGGCCCCGAGTGCCACGGAGCCGTAAGCCTAAAAAAAGAGCCAACCTCTTGTCTGCTCACTGTCGACGTGTCTCGTTCGCGTTTTAAACAAAAATTTCAACGTTCCCCAATGTTAAACTAAAATCAACAATTTGTGTAAATATCCAAACCCAAAGAAATTCTGAAGGCAAAGAAATCGCTGTAAAGTGCGCAAAAAGATGAAAAAATTTGGCGCAGCCCAAATCAAGAAGGCAAAGTGATTTCGTCGTGTGTTGGTGTGAGTGTGTGTGCCCGTGTTTTTCCTATCGTTCCAACAGTTACCTTTGGGAAAATTCTAATAAGATTTTGCAAAATCAACAGTTGATAAAATATCAAAATATCATAAAATTTCAAAATTTCAATGTCAATACAAACTTAGTTGACATTTTTTAATAAATTTGGTAAAAAAAAAAACACTCGGGAATTACGGAATTTTTGTGTGTGGCGTTTCATTGCCAACGCGTCTCAGAGCCGCTCTCTCAGTTTTTTAGCGGTGCTCTCTCTATCTCTCTCTCGTGTGTAGCTTTGCCGCCTGTCGCGCGTTTCATAATCCAATTGTGGTTGTGGTTCTTCATACGTTCGTTCCTTCGGATCGTTTCGTTCGTTCGCTCGCTTCGTTCTTTCGACTTCGACATTTGGCGTTGCGTATCTTTATTTATATTTTGTTTCGTTTCCATTTCGTTTCTTATTGTTATTGTTCATCTTTAACTAAAGTTTATGCCCCCCTCTCCATATATTATTTTAATACAGTTTCGTCTACTAAAATCAAGTACTATATAATTTCTGGAGCGTATAAAACTTCGATATGTAACACTCAAGCAAGCCTTGAAATATAAAATCATTGAAAAACAAAACAAAACAAAACCCATTAAAAAAGCTAATTTATATCTATATATATATACATACATATATAATATATATTTATATACACAACGGTTTCACTTTGCAAAAGTTGTATACAAATATTAATAACACATATAACACATATTTACATTCATTCAATTTCAACAAAATACAAAACCCAATTAATTAATTCTAAGGCCAAAAGTTGCCTAAGTGCGGTGTAAGCAAAACCCCCATATATAAAAATCAAGTGCAAATCAATTGTGTGCAAAACATATAGTAAATATATTATACATAACATACCTTACCTATATACCCATATAACATCATATGGCAGCTTCGTTAAAACTGCATCAGAAAACTTGGATTTACGCATTTATTATCAACATATTTAATGGAATTATATTAACATAGAAATAAAGCTAGCAAATGCTTTGGATATTATAACAGATTTTTGGAGTAAAAAAGGTATTTTGAGAAAATGTTTATATATATAGAAATAAATTATAGATATAAACCTGAAAGTGGTGTATATTTGGGTTATGAAAGATTGTTGTATGTTGGATGGAGTCATGTGAACTGCTTTTGATATAATACATTTTTTCAAGCAACAAGAGAAATTGTATGAAAAATTGTTTAAAAATTTATTAATATTAGAAGTTCTTCAAAAAGAAGGTTTATATAGAAAATTGAATCTAAGAAATAGCATATAATTTTGTTGTTGGAAAATCATTAAAGCCCAACTAATATCAACTTTATGGATGGTTAACTTGAAAATTTTACATGTTATGGGAATATTTCTCAAAGGAAAACCAACAAATATCAGCTTTATGGATCGTTAATCTTAAAATTTTGCCATTTCAATGCGATCGCCTTCAACTAACTGAGTATACTCTGTGTTTAGTTCCTATTAGACCCAGACCCAGCTAACATCAACTTTATCGATCGTTGATCACTTTGATATCACCTTTATCGATTGTTAATCTGAAAATTTTATATTTTATGGGAATATTTCTCAAAGAAGATATCACAATAAATACGCGATCGTCTTCAACTAACTGAGGATACTTTGTGTTTAGTTCCTATTAGACATTTCATGATTTGTTTTTAGATTTTCAATAGTTTTTAGTCCATACTTAGGGACACTTTATGGTATAGTCGCGGTATAAAGGCTGTTTAAAGTGTGTTTAGCCAGATAATGGAGGTTCACTGTGATGCGTAACTGCCCTCCTGCTCACCTGTGAAACTATACCATCTATAAAGACAAAGACTATTAGTTTTCTCAATCAATGTTCCCACATTTAGTTCAGTTGGGATCAAAATTTATACATTCAAAATATGTTTGAAAAATTAAAATGAATTTTGTATAATAAATATAATTGTGTAATAAAATGTAATATATAGCATAATACTATTCCGGATATATAAAATAAGCCATAAATACATAAATCTCGAGCCATCTGAAAGATTATCTATATACCTAAGCCTGCTTATCTATTCTTGATTAAAATAATAAGATATGCCCTACTAATACGGGAATCCTGTTCCAAAACCCAGGTTCTTCAAAATAAGACACTCCGTCAAAATTTTGATGCCCCGTGCAACACTTCACTAGGACTTGGGTGTTCAGACAATTGGAAGGTGAAGTAAACTCAACAACTATAAAACATTTTGACAATCTTGAGGAGCAATCGTTTTACTTCTCCTTGAGGAGAAGAAGGCTAAAGAGGCGGCACCCGACTGAAAATATTGATTTCAAATTTACTTAACCTTCAACAATCTTTTCTTAAATACTCATTTTCACCCATAAAGGAATAAAATCACTTATTCAAAGTTTGCTACACAAACACATATGATAAAAATAGAAAAAACCGCTCAAAAACAAAGAAACGCCCAGAGCGAAGCTACAACAGACCTTGAAATTTCATTCAAAGAAAGCTCAGCAACCTTTAAAATAATTTCAAAAGTATTTAAAATTATCATTTATATTTAAAATCATTAAATAACCCTTAATAGAGATATTTATTTAACGCTCAATCAAAAAGTAATGGCGTCGCTATGCCTCCACCTGTTGATCTAAGTTTGTTGTTGTGCTAATGATCTTCAATGTGATCTTTTTGTTGCTGTCTTGCTTTAGAAACTACCAGAAATGTCTGTGGTATTCTAAAAGTTTGTTTTTGAGAGGCGGTGGAATGGTCTAATGGGTGCAGATATGACGATTTTGCAATATCGCTTATAAGGGGCGCTAATTTTTTTCCAAAACGATATAGAGCCCTTGTAGTTTGCCTAGTCGATATTACTATACAGTACACATTTCATTGAAATCGGTCCAATAAGTGCAAAGCCTTGACCAATATGTATTATCTCCTATATGAGGGGGCGGTGTCAAGCCCAAATTTGTCTAAAACGATTTATAGCTCTTGACATCGATATTACTATACTGTAAAAATGTTATTGCTTTCGTTCCAGTAGGTGCAAAGATTTGACTGAACTTTTTCTTACTCCCCATATGAAGGGGCGCTTCCATGAGCATTTTACCAGAAGATATTAGTATAGAACGTATTAGTATACAGAAAAAATGTCTTACCGATCGTTTTATTAGTTTAGGCTCCTATGAAGGACAGAGAAATACAGGCAGGCATCCATTTATATATATATACATTTCATATGAAATAATAAATATATCTTGAAGAGACCCGAAAAATATATATCTTACCTTATAAATTAGAATCTATATAAATAGAATTAATAGATTATAGAATTAAAATTCTTACAAACAGAATCTTTAAGGTCCCTATACAATTTATTTACAAACGCCGAGGATAAGAAAACTTCTACGTCAAGCAATTTGTAGAATGATCTACCTATATAGTGTACTAAGTCATATTGTAACAGAGAATTATATAGAATTTTCCGAACAAGCACAGAGATGTTCATGTGTTGATTAAAGAGAGCAAAATCGGAGATATATTACAATAAATTTGTGTTCAGATGTTAGCAGCTAGAGCTAGCAGCGCCATCTAAGATGCAGTGTGAAAACGGAGAGTAAAGCAGTTTTATTCTAGAGTGATATCTCAGCTTCAGACAACTACAAAAAGCGATAGAAAAGTTTTTGAAATCCTATTCTGTTGTTAATGAATCATACAAATTGTAAACAAATCTTAAACAAAGCTGGCCTGTGACCTCTCTTTTACTTGATTTAGCAGTTTAAGATTCTATCTATGTTTGCTAACTTAGTTAAGTCGACGTTCTTCTGTAGTTAAGTAACAATACAGATCAGAAATACTTATAGATGATATACTATGCCATATCACATTTATTACCAAATGCTTAAGAAATTCCCACCTGCTTACATAACCATATAGTATAAGGCAATATCAATAGCAAAGTTCTTCTTCTACATATATATATATATGCTTAGGCTTCAACTTGTATCTTTCTATGTCATACCTGTACTCATTGGACATTTGTCAATTTCACTTAACCAATACGTTATTGGCTCAACATTGACATATGTATATTTAGTTATTTATCAGTTGTTTCTGTTATCAATTTCCCCAAATGCATTTTGTTTTTAAACTTGTACTACGACGAGTCTAAACTATTACATAATGTGCCAGCCACAGCTGTCGTGTTGTCAGTGTGTGAGTCCGCTCAATCTGGCAGTTATAATTCTTTGAGCTAATACGCTGGCAAACACGTAAACTGTGCCTTGTTGTTGTTGTTGTTGATCTCTACGGCAAACAAATTCTATATACAAACACAAACACTCACAAATGCATACATACACAAGCAGCACACACAGCACACACATAGACAGACATTTGAGAACACCGAAAACAGAAATAATGCTCATGCTCAACCAACTTGACGACTGACGAAGGTTTTGTTTTTCTTATTTAATTTTTTATTTAAACAACTAATTCTAACTCCTTCACTCATGCATTTTTTTGGTATTTTCAAATGATTTCCTAAAATAATATTTATATACTGTTGTTTTTGTTATTTTTATAAATATTTAATTGCATTTTTAGTTAAAAGTAAAAATTCTTAACTCTTCTCGCTCTTAAGTAAGCTTCTCATTCTCTTTAAAGTATTTTTGCGACGTATTTTGGTTTGATTTAATTAGTTTATTGTTGCTAGATTTTATACAGTCTCAGCTATTTTGGACAGGTTAAACCTGTTTTGCTATATTTAAGTGTTTTAGGTTTCTTATTTTTTTGAGCAAAATTTAGAAAAAAGCTCACATTACTTTATAGTTCTGTTTTTACATAAAAAAACTTAATCGTCTGCTTATAATTTAATATATTTAAAAACATTTGGCTTAGGCTTATCATTTAAGCATGGGCGCCTCTCTTACACTCTCTCTCACACACACACACTCATACACACACTCACTACACATTTGAGCGATTAGATAATAGCATTTGAAATGATGTCTCTTAGGTTCATTAGAGACTCGTACTGCTGCCGTCGCCGTGGCCGCCACATGAAAAATGACCAATAATAAAAATGGACTTTGTTTTGAAACTGAAACGCAACTGATAACAGTTGACGCTCTCTCTCTCTCTCTATCTCTCTCTCCATCTCTAGAGAGAGAAACAGAGCGAGCGCCAGGGGCAACAAATGAGTGCTGCTTTGTTAATGAAATTTATTTCATTGATGCACGTCACGAAAATTGTATTTTTTACATAAGGAAATTTTTATTGTTGACTAAGCGGCTGTCTAGAGCGTTATATTTCACAAATTGCATGCAAACGCATTCAAATGACTCCGAAAAGAGTTTGTAAAGTTACACAAAATAGCTACAACTCTTTGTAATTTACTATAAATATGGTAAATTACTCTAATAACTCTCCGAAATAAACTTTAAATACTTTCGGACTTAACTCCGAACTCTTACAACGCTGAATTGTAAACTTGCTGTTTTGTAAACGATTTGTTCTAAATTCAAGGACATAGTCGGAAATCTTATACTCCGAAAAATGTTCATAACTACTAACTTAAACTACTTTCGGACTTAACTCCGAAAGTAAATATACGTCTTACAACGTCGAATTGTAAACTTGCTGTTTTGTAAATGATTTGTTCTTAATTCGGGGACATTTTCTGAAAACTAATACTCCGAAAAATGTTCGTAATTGCTAAAAATATCAAAAATCTTTGTAAATTACTATAAATATTGTAAACTGCCTAATTCTGTGTGCCCTTAAATAAGATTTGCTCCGAATAGTTTTCGGACTCAACTCCGAAAATTGTATTCCATTCTACAATACCAAAACAAATACGAAATAAACTACTTTCGCTTACAATATACTGATATAGCTTGTCTTAGCTGAACTGTAAATGCCTAAGCATATTTTTAAGATCGCCTTATATTAAATTTCCACGCTGTTTTCAAAAACAATATTCAACTGCATGTGCGGCCTTATTCACAATACATTCGGACTAACTTTTATAGCTCTTCTGGCTCATTTTATTCTAGCTAGAAAGCCAAACACAAAAAACATTCTCTCTAGAGAACTGCTCGTGATTTCTCTTGAATGTAACCGCACTTCCTCCTCAGTGGTCCAATGTCAACTCAACTCCCTCAACTGCTGCTACCTTAACATTTTATTGATAAAAACCAACCATTGAGATAAGCTCAAAAGCTGTACAAAATGTAGTTAAGATTTTATGAATGCTCGTGCTGAATGAACAAGGTGCCTCAACGGGGTGGTTTTTTTTTTTTTTTTTATCAAGGGTGTCTGACATTTATCGGACACTGCCCGAACTTTTTAAGCATTTGTGCTTATTTGATTTTTTTTTCTGAGCGGCTTCCTAATATATTAAGATTCATTCTGACAAGCTGAAAATACCTAAAAATTGATCTTGGCACTGGAAATGCTTAAATTTGCTGGTCTACATATATTTACTACGAAATCTTTACTCCGAAATTTGTATGTTGTCTTTTAAAGTACTCTAGCTCAACGAATACAAACTGTATATAGGGTCAATGAGCAGATCTTTCTGAAAGTATGTACAGAGAGTTCCAAGAGATTGTGATATAGCGAATGGGGAATCCAGAACTTTTTTTAAAACTAACATCGAAAATGTGCTATTGCCGATTTAGTACCCATTCAAATTCTTTTGAAGCCATTCAATTGCCATTCAATGTCTATTCAATTGCCTTTCAATTCCTATCCAATTCCATTCAATTTCCATTCAATCCCCATTCAATTTCCTATCAACTTGCATTCAAATTCTTTTCAATCCATTCAATTTCCATTCAATTTCTTTTCAATTCCTATTCAATTTTCATTAAATTTCCATTCGATTTCCATTCAATATCTATTCAATTCCTTTCAACTCCCAGTCAATTGCCATTCAATTTCCATTTGAAATTTTCATTGTTAACTAAATAGAAAGATCACCCCGTTGAGTAGACCTCGGAAACGTGCATGACTCATTTCTAGGTACTAAAAATGCTTAAACTACTATCTTGATTTGACTTCTCTATTTGATTTGACTTCTCTATTTGATTTCGGAATCTAATCCGAATGTTTTTATGTAACTTTGTATAATATTCTAGCTTTTAGCAAATGAACTCACACCGAAAGAATGCACACTGTTTTACATAAATATCTATAAAATATATAAATAAAATACACACACCGGCTGAGATGCCGCATAAGTCATAAAAAACTTGTTGTGTTCTGTTAAATGTTCTCAGAATGAGGTTTGCCTGACCTTTGCGTCAATGTCCTCTGAAACCTTGAACATTTCTCTCACTTGGGGCGATATGTACATATCAAGTACATATATACTATATATACTATAGTATAGCGCTGGAAAAACGCAAAGTGCACACGTTCGTTTTTTTTTCGGACTTTTAAAAATTTACTGGGAAGCGTAAATGAATTTGTCCTGGTCCTGGTTGGTTGGTTGGTTCCCTTTTGACATTTTTGTTGCCTTGCCATGTTAATTGGGAAATTGAGCATGGACACGGTTAATAGTAAGTAGGTTCGTTTTTCTACCTACTTTACACACACACACACACACATATACACACCCTCTAGATAGTGTTACCATTCTCTTTGCCTCAAATTGGCATATTTTGGTTCTCGTTGTTGTTGTTGTTGTTATTGTTGTACTTGGTTGCGGGCAGCGTTTATAATTACGTTAACTTCAATTACTGCTTACGTACAATATCAGACCAATTTTATACCTTCGTTCTTTGTGATGTTGTTATTGCTGTTGTTTGTTGTCTTCCAGGCAAAACTGGTTTATAATATTCGTGCCTCCGTTTTGTACCTCAACGCGAATTTTTGCCATAATTTTAATTTCTTTTTGAAGTTCTGCGCAAATGTGTTGAAGGTCTGCCTGTTTCTTAAGCTGCTCGGCATTTAAATAGTAGTTAAATAATTGCTGAAGTCAGATAAATTGTTGGAGCTATTTGGCTCATTATAAATGAGGTCCCCCCCCCAGATATCTAATTATATAAATTATATTTTCAAAATTTCAAAAGAATTAGTCTCATTGAAGTCTGCAAACATTTTTGATATTTCATTCAGTTTTTTTTAGAGAGCAAACTTACAGTTCTACTATTGTAGGCTTAGGAATTTTGGGATTGATTAGGCTGACAATAATTATTCATTGCGCTCTAAGAAGAATTCCAATCTTCTTCTTCATATGATACTACATAGTTTGAACTCTGAAACATATATTATTTTGTTTATATTTATTTTTCGAAATCTTCTGTAAACCAGACTCAAACTTTTTCAAAAATATTGTAGATTGATGTAAAGCAAAGTATGACAAGTACATTTTAGGTCAACATTATAAATTTTCAATATTTAGTACCAGTATCAAAAAAATATCTTACATTTACACGTCTAAAAACTTTTCAATTTCAAATATCTTAGCTACAAGACCATATGGGAATACGAAAACTATAACAATTGACTCATAAAGTAACTTTTAGATCAAGTCCAAAGATGCTAATTAGGTGACTGATGATAATCTAACTTTAATCAATCTGCCTAGAATACAACAAGGTAGCGGGAGACTACGACTAGAAGCTTTAAAAACATATTGATCAATGAGAAAGTAGATAGAAAGAGAGAGAGACTGTGTAATATCGAGAAAGGAGAGAAAGAGACTGCGTAATATCATTATTTTCGTAGTCAAATATTTGAAACTTACAACTTTTATAATCCTAACCGCTTGACAATATGAAAATAACAAAGAAAATAGCGACAGAGATCTAAGAAATTCTTAGGTTAAGAAATATTAAAAGTTCCTAGATATATATCTCTGATTATCTTCTTGAAATCCAAAGACATAAGACTATGACATATACTACAACTTACTCTCTTCTAGTCTACTCTTGTAAAATCCAGAGGTATTCAAATACAGGGAAACTTACAAAGACTTCAACTATTATCGGGGATAATCATCATATTCTTTAGTCAAAATTATATAGCTTAGGAACTAATGACTTAAATAAAAAATTATTTAGAAGTGATCTATAGATATTTAAATAAGTTTTCAAACGTCGTAAAGCTTTGCCAAATCAGTTGTGGCATTTTTGAGTAATGATCAAAACTGCAAGGTCACCTCTGAAGTTAACGCAACCTTGGGCAGATTTACAAAGTTCCTAATATAATAATCTAATATCTCAACCGTTTCTCCATAGATTTGAATGATGTACACCTCGATAAAGACGTAGAATTAAAGCAGCTAAGCAGAAGTTCCTAATATCAACCGATTCTCCATAGATTTGAATGATTTACACCTCGATAAAGACGTAGACTTAAAGCAGCTAAGCACCTTGACGAATATACATAATTTTTTTTTCTTCTAATTTTTCTTGAATTTTAAAGTTGAAAAATTGAAAAAAGAAAAATAGCACAAAAACAAAAGTTTACTTAATTCAAAATTATATAGCTGCGAAACTAATGGTTGAAATATAAAGATGTTTATAGATGATTTTTAGATATATACATTAGTTTTGAAACGCCGCAAAGCCTTGCTAAAGCAACTCTGAAAAAAAAGCTAAAAAAAAATACCAAATTTTACAAATTCTTAAAAAAATGTCTTACCTTAGAAAAATGTAGTTTTCTCTCATCTAGGTTGCCATATATATATACCACTAGGAGTAAGTTTTTTAACTTAAACAATTTGAGTGTAACCTTGTGTAGTTAATACCCAACTTTAGCAAATTTCTCAACCTCTAAACTTTAATCTCATCTCAGACTTGACACATTTCTCCCCTCGCCCACTATTTCACATATACTTGCGAGTGTCATTTAGACGACCATGGTTCTCTATTTCCTCCAGCACACACACACACACAAACACACACGCAGCACACCCGCGCTCAATAGAGTACCCCTCATCAGTCACGCACACACATGCATATTTTTGTGTTTTGTTTTGCTTTTCGTTTTTTATTTTGTTTGCCGCATTTGAATTTCATTTTTAGATTTCAATTTATTTTCGGCGTAGTTTATGCCAATTTGGTTTTTGGGTGCGATTTCTTTTAATATTATGTATGCCATATATTGTATGTGTGTGTGTGTGTGTCTGTGTGTGTGTGTGTGTCTGTGTGTGTGTGTCTGATTCTTCAAATGAATTTGATTTTATACTCATTTTTTTCAGCTTTTTGCAGTCTTTGTTGTTGTTGTTTGTTGTTGTTTGTTGTAGTTGTATAATAGCTTAAAAAATTGCAAGCGCACTTTTTGAGTCCTACTGTACCGTCTGAAGAAAACGCGAACGTGTGCTGGCCTGGCGGCTTGTGTCGCCCTGTGTCATGTGGTGTGTCTTACTTAGTCATTGTGCAAAATACTATAGCAGCAGATTTCTTGTGCTGGTCCGCTGGTCTGTCCTGTCCGTTTCTTTTGTTAAAAGCATATTAACTAATTGACATTTGTGTTTATCTCAAGAAGGAAAAGGCAAATGTGTTTTACTTACAATATTTGACTGACATTTTGGACGTGCTGCTGCTGCCCGCAGGCAGGGCCGAGTGAGTGTGAAACAAATGTTTCAGCTCAGATCACTGGCCAAGAACATAATTAAAAGAAGGCTAGCCTCATAGGCTGTGCTGAAATTTGTATGCCCTACACATGTTAAGGGGTTAAAATGTGGATGGAAGACTTGGGTGAGGGATATGTATTACCTCTAAGTTGATAGAAATGACAAATGAAGACACTGGGTAGGTTATACGTAAGAGCTTTAGGGTGATCATTTGCTCAGTAGATGATTGATATCATAGTTAGAACTGTTTATTTGGGTGATCTAGGCTAGGATTAGCTGAAAATGTTCTAAGTTGATAGAAATGACAAATGAAGACACTGGGTAGGTTATACATAAGAGCTTTAGGGTGATCATTTGCTCAGTAGATACTTAATATAACAGAACTGTTTCTTTGGGTGATCTAGAAATTACTGAAAATGTTCTAAGTTGATGGAAATGCCAAGTGAATACACTAGGTTGGTTATACATGAGAGCTTTCGGGTGAATAGTTTAATAGAATAGTTAGAACTGGGACTGGGAACTGGGTGATCTAGGAATTTGCTGAAAATGTTGAAATCTTATAGACATTCAGTATAGCAATTGATTCCCCTTGACATGCTGATAAACTATGCTCCATATATGCCTTCTTCATCACAATATCTACATACCCTTTTGCATAGTGCATTAAGTCACATAGCTCTCAGTTCAGGCTTACTCTACTCCACACAATCTCTTAGCTTTTGCTTATTTAGCTTAGCTTTCGTGCCGCTGTACTTACACTCGGCTAACTATAATTATCTTAATTAAAATCTAAAGTCAAAGTTGGCCAATTCGGCGGAGTCCAAGCCGAGTAGTCTCAGCCTGTCTCGAGCTTGAGCAAATACACACAGCTCAGCTCAGCTCACACACGCACATAGTCTCAGCCCTCAGCCCAATGATTAGCTCATCTGTTTTCTGCGAAATTAAGTAATCAACGTCGTCGTTTAAATGGCCCACCAAGTTTTCGGCAGGGAAAACTTTTTTAAAGGCGGCTTAAAATCTCAATCTCAACTGTTAGTCATCTTTTCCATATACCAACGCTGTGCAAATTGCTCTTTAGAAATTTAAATATACAAAATATTTTGTTATATTTTGTGTGTGCAGGCTGAAATAATGTTGATGTCATAGGTTTTTGTGTGTGTGTGTGTGTGTGTGTGTGTCTGCTTATGAAAATCTGTGCGTTGCAGTCAACGCAGATGAGGAATTTGGTGGTGGAGCTGGAGCTGTTGTGTTTTGGCCATTTATAAATGATAAATATTTAATTGTCAAGGCACATTTCGGGCAAGTAAAATGTATTGCCAATTCAAGCACAACAACAAAATTTTTCAAAGTGCTCACGATGATTTTGTTAAATTGCCAAATATAGACATTATACATATTTTAGGCATGGGTAATGAGTTTTTTTTGGTTTTCGAAATAATGTCTAAATAATGTTGAAGCCGAATTTTTCATAATAAAGATGCCAAGGCAAATCTTGAACGTATATAAAAAGTGAGGAAAGGAAGCAAGTTTTCATTGTCTCTTGACTTCTAATTTATCATTCAATTTTGTGTAAAAAAGTTTACTTAAAAATACCCTAAAACTTCTAACTTTAACTGCATTAAAAATCTCATAAAACAACAACCAAACTCGACCACCATTTTGATTGTTTTCAAACAAAAGTTTGCCTTCATTTAGCCTTAGCCTACCTGTTGCTTTAACCTTTGTTGCTGTTGCTGTTGTTGTTCTGCTGTCTTTAACCCCAAACACAAATTTTGTTGAAGTTGAAGCTGAAAGAAGAAACTAAGCACAAATTGTGTTGGTTAAACGCTTGCTAAACTCTATTATTACGAGCCATATAGATACAGGCCAAAAAACGGAAACTGAAACCGAAAAAGATAAAACCCCAAAAAAGTAAAGTGAGAACTAAGAACTAAGAAGAGCGACGGCGGCGAATGACCAGCAAAACTAAAGAACTAACATCAGAGCGACGAACCACCTTTCAAATCATAACGTAGAGAATCTAGAATAATTATTATAGACGGTCAAAGAGATAAAGAGAGAGAAGCAGTCGATTGAGAGAAGCTGAGAAAAAAAAGACAGGGGCTCCAAAGACTTTACCTAACGCTTCATACTCACAGCTTATGTGTGTGTGTGTGTGTTTGTGTGAAATGTAGGGGAAATATTAATGAGTATGTATGTGTGAAGGCTTTTCAGTGTGTAAGTATTTTATAAAGTTGATTGCACTCGATTTTTAGATAAAGCTTTTTCAAGGTCATCAACGAAAAAACGACCGAAACGTAAAGCGCGCGGCTTGCTGCTTAGTTGTTCTTGTTGTTATTGTTGTTGTTTTCTGTTGTCGTTGATACTCACATGGCCGCTTCTAACAGCAACACAGAAACCCAGACCAGACCCCAGACCCAAAACAAGCAACCACAGCAGAGCATTCGAGAGAACCAAATCCAGAAAACGAACCCTCCGACCCGACCGACCATAGGGCGCTTTTTTTTTTGTGTTTGTGCCGAAATTTGAGCTGTGTTGTGTGTCTTTTGGTTCTTGGCTTTGCTACGCCTGTGATCTCTCGTCTACGTCCGATGGCTTGTTATGCACCTTTTTTTTGCTTTGGCAGAGAGACATAACAAAGTTTTCTTGTAGAAGTTTAATATGGATAGTTGGGAGAGGTGTTAGAGAGCCTCTTGGTAGGTCATAATGTTTGGTTAGGAAAACTATTTTGTTAAGGAAAGTTTCTAATTTGTCTGACTAATTTCTCTAGCTGTATTCATCCCTATATAGTTCTATCCTCTATTTTCTTTTCGATCTTTAAACATATCTTCCGGTTTCTCAAACTCTTCTTGTGTACTCCTTATTCCTCTACCATTCTCTTCTGTCTATCCTCTATTTTTTTCCATCTTCAGCTTTCAGCTGTGTTCAATAAGCCGCCAATAAGTCTTCTTTTCAACATCACGTTGCTCTGCTGTTTGCCTTCTTTTCACCAACACGTTGCTCTGCTGTTTGCTCAGTATGTATTTGGGGCATTTCTTGTTTTTGTCGAAGCTTGTTTTACCTCCATTTGATGAAAGAGCTTTTGTAAATTCTAAAATGAATCAACACTTTCTTTTAAGCTTTCACACAAAAATCTAATTAATGTTGACAGAAATTCCTCTATTCTTAGAATACTTTATAATTAAATGAATTTCTTTAAAGTGTATCCAAGCTTCGTCTGAGAATAACATTAACTCCTCTAACCTCTCCGCTGCTGTCATATAAATTTTTCTGGTTTGTTTGTTCATTATTAGAGCAGCGCGCGCATTTAATTGAAAACTATGCGCCAAAAATCTTGAACTTGGTCCCGACGTCTCTGCCCTCGGCCTCAACCAACTCACCTCACCTCCCCTCACCTCCCCTACTTCAGTCTTGTGTTCATCTCCGGCATCTTTTTGGCTGCTGCTGAAAATTTCACAAATAAATAAATCAAAACAAGATTTATGTATGTCTCCTCTACGACTACTGCTGAGGGAGGCTGCTGTGCTGTGTGTTTGGTGTGTATTCAAATCTGTCAGAGTCCAAAGTAAATCCAGACAATAAGCGAGAAGTTTCAGCCTCTTTAGAAATTATTAGACGACTCGTTTTTTCCTTTTTTTTTATAAAATTTGTTTTTTGTTTTGGCGTAAGCAAAACATTTTTGGCTTGATTTTTTTTTTATATTATTGTTGTTGTTGTTTGATGTGCTTTGCAGCTGTTGGAAGTGAGCCGGTTTTTTTTTGTACTTTTTGTGGAAAAAAAACGTCCAAATTGAAGCCATAAAGAGTTGGAGGAAGGTGAGGAAGTGGGCTTGCTAACAAGAGCTGTATAAAATTTGGCCAAAAGAGCGGCTAAATTGTGATTAATGTGATTAGTTTTGAATAAAGAACAGTTGAATTTGAGGTAAGCCCATGGCATTGGGACACCCAGAATCCCCTTACACATAGGATATGATCTCAAGAAACCAACGGGGTGATTGGAATGTATAGCACTGTGAAGAGATTTGGCGGTAGAGCTGACCGAAGCATGTTGTAAGTCTTTAACTTTAAAGAAAAGAATATTTAGCCAGGCTATGATCGGATTTAGGGATATATAGATATATAGCGAAATTATGTCGAAGAGAGCATTACCTTGGACTGTTATACAGAAATTTTCTAAGAAGCTAAGAAGTGATAAAACTGGAGCTACAGATCGAAAAGTGACAACGAACTGAACTAATTTGATAAAACATCAAAAACAAGGTTGGATATGGCCAGATCAACTGTTATCCCATACTTAAAACATCATTGTTCATATTGAACTAGATTCTCTTTCTGATGCATTTCAGAGATGCGCAATGAATTTCTTCTCTTTCCTTGAATCAAGCCAGAACCAATGTGCTCTGAATACCAACTTTCATTGTCATTGGGCGTGGTTTCTCAGACAGATATATATATATATATATATATCGTGAAATTATGTCGAAGAAAATATCGTTTAGAATGTCACATAGAAATTGTCCTCTGGGCTAAGTTGACATAAAACTGGAAGTTAGAGAAGGATATCGAAAACAGATATTGAAAATTATATGCAATTTTCGTTGGACTAATTTCATAGACAAGTAAAACCAAGGTTAGATATCGACAGACTGATATTCAAATATAGTCCCATACTTAAAAGATCATTGCTCATATGGAACTAGACTCTCTTTCTGATGCATTTCAGAGATGCGCAATGAATTTCTTCTTTCCTAGAATGCAGCCAGAACCATTGTACTTTGAATACCAAATTTCATTCTCATTGGGCTTGGTTTCGCTCTCTCTTTCAATGGATGATACTTTCCTTATATTCCCATACCAACTTTTACCCTGATTTTTATCCACTTGAGTTAAATGCCTAAAATATTCATAAGATCTATATCTTCGGCACTTGGAACAACTTCGTATGAGCCCAAACTTCGAAATTAGTCTGAATCATATTGAAAGTTCAAAAGTTTTCCATATTTACAATCTTCAGACTATGAAACAAATGCGGAATCAGCGGCGTATTGTAATCATATATTTCACTTTTAAACAAAATATTTTATAATTGCAACAATTTCTTCACATTTTCAAATATTTCTTTGCTTATTTTTTCTGCCGCAAATCAGCCTTTAAATTGTTGCTCCCCAATCGGGATTTGGCTGCTTTCTATATTCGATTTAAATGCGAAATATTAAGATTCCAGCAGCTTCATGTCTGCAGTGTCCCCCGAGGCTTTCCTCGTCGCCATTTGCAATTTGTCACAACAGACAAATTTTATATATATATATATATATGTTCATAGATTTTTTTTTGCAGACAAATCAGTTTTACACATGACTTGATTTGCTTGCAAATGCCAGGCGATGGACAACAATTTATTGATTTTTTTTATGAACAAATACAAATTCTGAAAAATTCCAAACAATGGCGCCTTAAAGTATGCAATTAATTGTGCGTATTTTATATGAAATACCCAAAAAACACGCAGGAATCTGCAGAGATTTACAGTCTAAAAACTTATTAAAGTTGACTAAATACGGCTGGACATAGGCTGAGGGGCGGAGTGGACAAATGGTGTGTAATATGACACCTGCTTGAGTGCTTTCAACAGCTTCCTCTGAAAAGCACGAGGCACAGTGGTTGGGATCAGAACTTTTAGCCTCATTAACTCGTAATAGTCATTTCCATTTAGAAGTTTTGTATATACTTGGATAAACTTCAATATAACTTTTTAGCCTTATTAATTCCCAATTGCCATTTCCATTTACAAATTTGATATTTTCTGGTATAAACTTTTTATAGAACTTTTTGTTGTACGGTCACACTGCTTATGGTTTAAAATTGACTTGAAAAACTCAGTTTGAAAGAAAAATTGGAATAAGTTCGTGAACATTTTTATGCATTATCAAGGCAACTTTGTTTAACTTCTTTAAAGTTTGGTTTACATTGACAAAATTATTCTTGATATTTTAGAAATTTGGTACTTTTGGTTCCAAAATATAGTTTGTGAATGAATCTGAGATGGGATTTTGAGATTCCAACAAGATAATCATAATAATCACAAAATCGTTGACCAAATCTTAGTAGCAAATTTTATAAAATTTCTAATTTTAATAAATTAATTATTTCCAGTTATTACCAGCACTTGACACACTGTGCACTTCTCGTCTAGCATTCGATTTCAATTTTTTTTTGCCAAATTTCTTCGCTAAGTGAAATGAAATTCAATTAAAATTTATAGCGCGCAAAAAGCAGAGAAGTGACGGCTGACTCTGATTGCAAAAAAAAAAACAACAAAAAAAACATGTATTTCATATAAATTTGCATACACTATATAGAGTAGAGTAGAGTACATCAGAAATGATTATTTTCTGCTGAACAAAAACAACTTGGAGAGCTGATGATGACGTTGATTATTATTATTCGAATTGGTTTTTGATGGCCAGCGCGAGGCTCGTTTTTGGCATCGCCTGCCTGCCCAATTCTTTACTTGATTTGTGTGATTTTATTTTCGTTTTCATTTCATAGTTTTTGTTGTTGTTGTTGCTATTTTGTGTCCGATAAAATAATCCACACTTATGCATTTGATACAATCGTCTATGACGCTTGCATTTGAATTTTTGTATAAATTATTTTCTAATGGAATTTTTGCGTTGCGCTAAAAATATAGCAACAACAACAACAACAACAACAAACAACGAAATCGAAAAACTAACTCAATTTGCATGCGCAGTAACAGCATAGCATAGCAAAACAACCCAAATGTAGATTAACTGCAAAAGAAGTAAAACAAAAAAACAAAAATAAAACTATGCGAGGGCCAAAAACACTATCCATCAGACGAGCGACAACAAAGTTTTCACTTTTCTCATCAAATTGTTTGACAAAAGTTTGCTTTTAACATAATTCCTTAGACTGTTATTCAAAGTAGTTAGTTAGCTTATATATCTATATATATATATTTATGTGGGTGTTAGTGTTAGGTTATTTATTTATATCTATATATTTATGTGGGGCTTATTTGTGAAATTTCGATAATTTCATTATGTTATGGAGGAATAGTATAAAGATAGTGCTCAGAAGATAGACTATAACTAAGGGCAATAACAATCTTATAACATCTGAAACACAAGTGTCATTAGAAGGAAGCGTTTCCGACTATATAAAGTATACATATTCTTGATCAGCATGACAAGGGGAATCGATTTGACCATGTCCGTCTGTTTCAACACAAAGATCTCAGAAGTCTTAAAAGCTCCACAGCTGAAACTTATACCACAAACTTCTTTGATCTGCACGCTGGTCAAGTTCGAGTTTTATTAAGATCGAACAACTATATCGTATAGCTCCCATATAACCGATTGTCCTGGAATGAACATTTCGGTGCATAACTTTTCTGTTTATCAGCCAAATCAAATCAAATTGGGTTTGTATCCACCTGAGAACTCCCCACGCACACAGGCCTGATCTGATCAAGATCAGATTACTATATCATATAGCTACCATATAACCTATTGTTCCCGAAATGAACACTTCGGAGCCTAACTTTTCTGTTTTTCATCCAAATACAAAAAATCGTCTGGTATCTCTTGTATCCACTGTAGCCCCACGTCCACCGACCAGAATTGATCTAGATCGGTTATATATTTACAATTTCAATGGTATAAAAGCCTTCCTTAAAAGTGTGACAGACAAATAACCAGCTGCCTGAATCCACAAATTAGTAATTTTCTTTCTTTCTTTAACAAGATAAGCGGGATTACCTAAATTCCAGTTGAAGATTCCAAATTTTGTCATAGACACCCTCTAGTTGTGCATGCTGAAGCACACTTACAATCAATTCTGAATGTTTTACAACCATTTAATTAACAAAAGTTCAGTTAAACTAATCATAATAGATCTGAAATAATAATTTATTTGAATATTTATGAATTCTCTTTGAGCGTATGAAGCGATCCCAGTGCTTGTCTTAAAGAAGTTGAGTTAAACCCAAAGCTTAAGCTTCGTCGGACTTGTTTTATTCTCATCGATGCTTAAGTATATTTACTCATAAACTTCATAAGGCATACATAAAAATTTCATTTGAGCCATAAACACTTGCAGCATATCCCGATATGGTATAAAAATAGCCATATCCTCACGTATCTAGTCATATCTGTAGACACTTTCAATTTTGTGGCCGCTCTGTTATTTATTTGGCTTTTATGTAAATTTCAATTCGATTGCTTAGATTTTTATATACCCATACAATATATACAGTGTTTTTTTTCTTCTTTTTGCTTGCTTTCATAAATTATGGTGCGTAAATTTGACATTTAGCAGTTGGAAGTGGCTTTTTTATAGAGAGAGCGCGCGCTTTTTGTAAAGAAGTTGTTTATGTCCAAACGATTGTGAAAAACAAATGGCTTTTTAATGCAATAAAAGGCCCGAAAAACAGCTGGTGAGAAAAACTGATGTCAGCGTCTATTTATTTTGTTGTTATTATTTGTGGCATTAGGTAGGTTTTTTCTGTTTTAAGATAATTCAAGATTGTGATATCAAATGAGAAATAATTTAAGAATTTTAATTAAATCTTAAATTTTAATCAAATGAAAATAAGGATGAAAAATTGTTACTTACTTTAAAAATTGACATATAAATTATCAAATCAGACAAACAAACTGACCGATTTATATTTCTTTTATAACATTTTAGGTAGGTGTAAATCAATCAATGCCAAGAAGACTTAAAATTTGCGATCGCCGGTCATGCGGAATAAGTGAGTCTATAAAACTTGAGTCTAGACTCTATATAATTCTTTTCCAATTAGCAAATTAACACCAAATGAACAGAACTCTAATCATGACTTGCATTTGCAATTTGCTTATATCTAATCGGAGTTTGAGCTGAGCAAATATTGCTATATATATTTAACGAATGACTTGACTGAAGAAGAATTACATCTTGATGATTTCGTCAACGCTTCTCTGCGAAACGTAACATATATCTTCTAACAAACCAGATAATATTAATAACTTCTAAAAGGAAATTACATAAACCTGTCCCGAAGACAAAAACCAAACTCACTGACGCGACGCCCGGAAGCAGTTCAGTCAGTTTTAGGTTCCCAAAAACGAAACCAAAGACCACAGACAGTGGCAAGTGTTTCTCTGATAACCAACAACAACAAGAACACTAACAAAACGAACATTGTTGTTGTTATTGTTGTTGTCAATCAATTCATTAATCACTCAACTAAGAGAGCCACCAAAAGACAAGAGAATCTGTGTATCTCCCGGTATCTGAAATCTGTCCAAGCAGCCAAGCAGCAGCAAAGCAGCATCATATCATATCGTATCTCTTCATGGTGGGCAGTCAGTTTTATCTCTGCCTTCTGGTTCATTTGTGCCAAAACGTGTTTATGTCAAATTTTTAGTAATTAATCAAATTGAAAAGCCAAAAGGAGGCAGCATAGATACGAGGCGAGGAGAGGAGATACAGATAGAGAGGACAGTGTGTGGCTAATTTTCCATTCTAAGAACAGTCTCTATGTGACAGGCTGCTTCCTGTTTCTTAGATAGATTTTGTGGTCTCTATAGACGGATTTTTGGCAATTGACTTGTTTTTCACTCCAAACCAGCATTGAATGAATGGACTGTCAGTGTCAGTGTCGAGAAGGGGAACGGGAAGTGTGGCGAAGCGGGGAAAAGGTGGAAGGCAAAGCTGACAAACTGTCAATGTATATAGTACTATGTGTTGACAAGTTGTTGGTGTGAAAATTGCCTGGCAATTAAATCGAAAGTCACGCTGCCAAGCTCCAACTCTGTGAAATGTTTTGCATGAAATAAATTTCTTTTTAAGCTACCAGCCATATGTCTGGCGGCCATAAACTATATGATGAGATTACAAAAGCAAATTAAATTCAAGGAGAAATGTTCTTAAACAGATTCTCAGATTGTACAGAATTTTCATGCAACTCAAAGAATGGAATAAACTCGTGTACGTGTGATGCCCTTTTTTGGGCCACATTTTTATGTCTTTCTGGTACTTTTTGTGTGTTTTCCATTATGAGGAAACCTTATACATAGGCTTCTCTTGGGTTGGTTATAAAGTTATAAAAATATTTAGGTACACACTACTTGTGTTTCGCAGTCATAAAACTTAATTAGCTAGGGGGGACATAGCGCTCCATTGATGAGCGAGGTTTGGGCAGTTATAATTAGTTGATGGCCAAAGTTGATATACTTTGGTCATAAATTAAAATGAAGACATTAAGAGAGAGACCTAAATTAAAAACACTTTTCTATATTCTGGGACAACATGTTCAGCTTATAGGAAGTAATATATAAAATTCTAAATAATTTTTGAGCAATTTCAAAATGTCACCTAGATTATTGCCACATGATAAGCCACATTTTATGTATCCTGAAACGATAACTTCTTTATTATATGAACATGTATAATTGTAAAGAGTCAACAGAAGTTGTTACGAAACAGTGAATTTAGTAGTACGAGTAGTACGTGGCATTAACAACCCTACTGGGTCTCTGCCTGATGCACGATTTGCTTCCACGCGCCTTTGCTTTGCGCGCGTCTCCTTGGATTGGTAACACCAAGTGACGTCAGGGCTTCAAGTACTTCGTCCATCCAACGTATCTGGGGTCTTCCTCTCCTCCTTTGTAAGCCAACTACCGCATCGAGTAATTGCCGAGCCGAGGAGTTTCTTCATCTATACGTACGACATGACAGCGAAGTTTCGTAGTGTTAATTTACGTCAATGTCGCCGTACAGCTCATACAGCTCATCCTTCCATAAAATACGAAACTGAAATATAGAAACATCGTTAAGTGAGTACTCCCAAAGACAGTTCCACCAGTTAGGAAATGCGGAATTGGAATTTTACAACCAAATTTGTATCTACAAAACGGTGGAACTTTTGAATAAACGTTTAACCTAAGTCTTGGATTAAGAACTGAACCATCAGAGTTATAGTTTTGCATTTAATATGAAGTTGTACCAGGTTCTATGAACAAGTTTGGCATATAACTGTCAATTCTCTGTCTCTCTCTCTCTCTTGTATTGTCTCTTTATCTCTCTCTTGTATTCTCTCTTTCTCACTCTCGTGTATTCCCTCTCTCTCTTGTATTCTCTCTCTCTTGTATTCTTTCTCTCTCTTGTATTCTCTCTCTCTCTCTTGTATTCTCTCTCTCTCTATTGTATTCTCTCTTTCTCTCTCTCTTGTATTCTCTCTCTCTCTCTTGTATTATCTCTTTCTCTCTCTCTTGTATTCTCTCTCTCTCTCTCTCTTGTATTCTCTCTCTCTTGTATACTCTCTCTCTCTTGTATTCTCTCTCTCTCTCTCTCTTGTATTCTCTCTCTCTTGTATACTCTCTCTCTCTTGTATTCTCTCTCTCTTGTATTCTCTCTCTCTCTTGTATTTTCTCTCTCTCTTCTATTCTAACTCTCTCTCTTTCTTGTATTTTGTCTCTTTCTCTCTCTCTCTTGTATTCTAACTCTCTCTCTCTTTCTTGTATTCTCTCTCTCTCTTGTATTCTCTCTCTCTCTCTCTCTCTGTCTCTTGTATTCACATATTGTTTTGTTAAAACTCTAAGTCTCTCTCTCTTACTTACTCACACAGCCATACATGTAATCACATTTAGCTTTGTCGAATTCATTGAAGCTGGCTGTGGTATGCCGCGGCTCAGAACAATATATCTGTTGCTAATCTCATCGGAAACACTCCCACATGGTTACAGTAGTCAAGCAAGTTTTATCCAGCAATAAGAACAATTTCCATTAGGGTGTTCACCATGTCTAGCTTCTGAGCAAGTGGGCATCAGTATGCACAACTAGAGACTTTCACGACTTTGTACACAATCAGCTGTCCAAACCTTGCCTGCTTTGTTTATCATTATTGAGGAGACAAAAATTGACCAAAATTCCCTTAAGATTTTCTCTTGTGATAGAAAATTCGTTGTTTTTTGCAGTACAATTGAGCTTATCTTATTTGTTCTTATCAAATGAAACCTGTTTTCTTACTAATTTTGCATATTGAAGCACAAAATAAACAGCAGATAGTTTATCTGTCATAATTTTTGGCAATAAAATAACTAAAATAAGCCGCTAGTTTTGCTTAAAATTGTATGATCTAGGGAGTAAAATTAACTCAAGTAAGTGTGCATAAGTTTGTCAATAGGAATATGGAAATGGAACACCGCCTTACAACCATGAAGGCCTTCGTGAATAACCCAATTGTTTGGCCTCAATACAACAACTTTTGTACATAAAAGATTCTTAAATTAATGGTATAATATGAACTCATATTATATCTTAAAATTGTATAAACTTTCCAGAGTATTGCTCACTTCTATATTGTCTGATTTGGCGCTTTTATTTATGGATTCCTCACATTCCTGATGTGAGTTCTTTTAAACGCTGGCTTATACTTAATGGTTATTTTTTCTCCCAATTGCTTGTTTGTTGCCTTGCATGCTAATAAGCAGTTTGGCTTTAGGGCCTATCCGGGTCTCCCTCTCTGTCTCCCGGCCGCGCTGAACAGAAATAAAATTGTATGAAAATTAATGCTTTCGTTTAGCTTAATATACGTCTAATGTCTTGGCATCATCTTGAAAGTTGATACTCAAATTAGATTGATTTATGCGGTGTTCCTCAAAACTTTTGTGGTTGCTTTACGTTCGTCAAATTTGTCTATAGCTTAACCTGAAATCCGTAATCGAAAAACGTAAGGTAACCCAAATTTTTGCCTTGGGAAATGCCCAACATTTGTAGTCGCATTTATTCAGCCTTCATATGTATTTTGTTTTAAGTGATAAATTTCATTTGCACAAGTACAATAGGTCTTTGTTTTGCTTCAGTTTTACTTCGAGTGCCGCCGCCAGAGTCTGAACTCGAATATGCTAAAACACCTAAGCGTATTGGCTTATCAGTAGCATTTAAACAGCTGGAAAACAGTTAACGAAATTCAAATGCGACGGGGCTTCATTATGCTTTCGAGCATGCCAGGCACGTAAACCCGAGCACCCCGCACCACCCCGCACCACCACACACCTAGCGCTGCACGCGTAATTTGCTTACTTGTTGCGCTGTTCCAAACATCTATCAACGGCTAACAGTACAAGCCCTGCCGAATGCGACACGGCGAGTCTTTCACTGATATGCAAAACATGTGCGTTGGAGAGCCAACAACAACCACAACCAGCTAAGCAAAGCTCGCCCCTATGCCGCCAAGACTAAGACACAGACCTTTCTTTCAATGTGGTACACTGAGGGAAATTTTTGTATATTTTTAATGTGAGCTTAGCACGCAGACACGGCTCTTCTATAACCAGACCGTTTGTAAGACCTGCTTATTACTACTTCCCTTTCCGCTCTCTTTTCTGGTTGTGCTTATTCTCTCTCTCTTCCTGTTGTTTCTTAGTCTTTTCTTTGCCTTTTCTCTGTTCCAGTCAGAGAGGCTGCACAAGGCTTTCGCCTTCTTCTTCCTTCTAGCAAGACTGCTCTGCTGCTTGCTCCCCGTCTTGGTTGTTGTTCTTTCTTTCAAGGTTTGATTTGGATTTACTTGAGGCACTGCTTACGTTCCTTGAGATCATTGAATTATGTCTGATCTAAGCATTGTCATTGCTTTTAAGAACAAGATCTGGCAAACTATATGATGTAGAACAGAAATTCAAATGCAAATAAATATCTTTGAAATTTCACATAAAATCTTAACAAATGCTAACACAAAATCCTCAATTCAGCTATAGTTGACCAAGAAGAACTTTTATGGATTGAAAAGTTTACTATGCAATCACTCAATTCTTGATTTATTTTCTCCAAGTGTAGCTTTGACTTTTACTATATATTTCTCATTGCATTTTCGCCTTTTGTTCATGTTCTATGCGGAAGCCAGCTTGTGGAGTTTATGAGTTCTAGCGGAGCATAAAACGTTTGAAGTTATACACACACAAAATTTTGTTATGCAACTGATGTAGCTTAAGGGGGAAGTGGAGGCAGAGGCAGAGAGGGAGGATGCCATTAAAATGTTCTTCGTGGAGTTGTCTTTTGCAATTTTAATGGCTTTTTAAAGTTGAGGTCGTGACATATCCTGTTTAAAACGGAGTTGGAGTTGACCGGATAAATGCAGATTCATAGCCATAAAATGAATTGGAAATTAAAAGGGGGAAACATTTGAATCAAACTAACAATTTGGTGATGGCGTGAACTTTTTAATGACTTTGGCTTGCAGTCTTTGGCTGCTTATTAGTCAAAAGTGAACATGAGCTGACGAGTATATTTACATTCTTGTGCCACAACTCGCCACTCGCTGGCCGACCTCTTAATTTCCTTTTGAAAATATATATCCAACATCCAACGATTTCTTGAAAAGTGCCAGAAAACCTAAATACCAACTTTCATTCTTGTTTAGAAAATATACTAAGATATGTTGAATTTCCTTATATTTCCAAGTAAACCTTCAAGAATTTCAGATTTGGGCCAATTTCTAGGTGAAGTTTTCTAAAGCAGCATTGTCCGAATCACCTACAACATAAAATGTGAACCTGCAGCTTCCTAGCTATTGTAGTTTGAGCAGGGCGTTGATGCCCAATCATACAGATAATAAGTGAGTTAAGACAGAGGGCTATATACGGGAGTTTAAAAGAAATCTTTAGAGATTTTGAGTACGGTTGGTTGCCAAACCGCTTGAATTCGATTGAAATTCAGGTGGAACAGATTTCCCTGACACCACCGATATATAGATTTAAGGCTGTAGTTGTGTTTCTTATGGAATTTCCAGAGTCGCAAAATATAAAGTTTTAAGAATTTCACATCATTTACTCACTAAGAGGAAGGCTCTCCCAAAAGCTTAAATAGTATATTGAAAACTCTAGAGATTTGTTGAAATGAATGTGAGAAACGAATGCATTTATAGGTTTATTTGTGTACCTTAGTAAGAAGATAAGAACAAACTCAACCCCACTCAACTAGATTGATTTCCTTTTAGAAGCGTTATTAGGGTGTTTTGAGGCTTCAACAAAAGCGCCTGCTGTGGTGCTTCGAGATATGAAACCAATGACATTTGCAGTACCTCAAATCTAGTAGGTCATAAGTAGTTTTCCTGTATGCTTTTAAAATGATGTTCAAAATGAAGTTGTAAGCTGAAGAAGTGTTTACATATGAAAATGTCTAAATCTCTAGAGTTTTTAGTGTAAAACTTTGGTAACTTAAATATAGTACAACCGTAACTAAGTAGAATCAATTGACTTCAATCAATTATTTGTATTTCCTTTATTCTTCTGAACTCCTAAGACTTTGAAGACTCGTTTTGAATATATTTTGAACATCTGCAAAAGCTTTAACTTGCTCTTACAAAAGCTCTGCACATGTGTGGGACCCACCCAAAACTCTGGACAAATTATTATATATATATTACGTGACATTTTTACCAAACATTTCCAATTAAAATTTAACCAAAAAAAACACCACAACAATAACAATTGTTTATATAAGCAGGAGCGGAAAGACTTGTGCCGTAAATTATTGTGTAAATGATTTCTTCATATAATTTTGTTTATGAGCTTGATTAATTGGCTTTTAGCTTGAATTACGAGACAGCACGGAGAGGAAATACAAAATTAAATGCATTATTATATAGAGGGGGGAGTGAGGTGGAGTGAGGTTACCAAAATATTAAACATTGTTTTAACTATTCAGAAAAAGAAAAGGAAACTGGCATTGAGGCGTTTACAATGCTGATCGACAAGGGAAATAATTAGCTGGGGCAAAAGGCAGGCAGGCAGGCGCTAGTCAAGATAAGCCCACTCTGCTATATATGCTATGCTGACTATTGCTGACTTTTGCAGCTTATCAGGGGGGGGACACACTTGTGACTTATTATCAGTTTGCTTTTTGAGTTTTCAGTTTGAAAATGTTTACACTGCTGTACATTTCCAGCAATTACTCATGGCTTCAAAAGACGAGTTCAACTGATTTCAGGTGGATATGCTTTTGGGTTTCTGTCCTCCCCCATAGAATTTGCCTTTGCCTAAGTAAGTAAAAAGCAAAAGATACTTTTCAACCTCATTTGTCACTGGAACTCACATACAAAAAGATACTTGAAGAACTTTTTTCTGCTCGCGCAAAAGATATATATATATATATATATATTTGTCCCGCATACAAATATGCGAAAATGTTCGTAATGAGGTCAGTTTAAAATACATAAACTCATTTATTTTCTCTCTCTCTCCCCCCCTCTCTCTCTCTCTCTGTCTTTTTCTGTGCACACAAACAATAAACAGACAACAAAATGATGAAAAATAAAACGCAAAAATGTTTTATTGTCGCATACGCAAGAAAACGTACAAAAATGTGTGGCCCAAATATGGAGAAATAAGTAACAACAACAACAACAATAACAACTACACAAATGTACCATAATAATGCTAAGTAAATAAAGAAATGTGCTAAAAATAATAATAATAAAATTATTATGTGATATGATGCTATCTTTGAGTTCAAAGCGGAGGTTTATATGGTGTTCGTTGATTGAAAAATATCAGTAATATTCATGCGAGAATTGATACGATAATTATGAGAGCTTTTCCTGACACGACTTGCTGTGGTTTTACTTTTCCCGCTTTACCCTGAAATTATCCAGTTGAAAAAATTTTACAGCTTTTCCATCATCATTTTAGGTTTTCTTCTTTTTCTACAACATGAAAACTATGTAGCTGCCCCGCCCGCGCAGTAAGAGAGGTTTTCCCTGTTTATGTTGATCTGTGCACCCTATGAAATGCTCTCACCCGATCTCTGTTCCTGGTTATATACTTGGTGTATCTAAAAGAACAGCAAGCTGTGCGTTAAGGCAGATATATATAGTCTAGTTATCCGATTTCAAACGATTAGTAGTTCGATCTATCCCAAACATATTGGACTGTAACCTTTCTGAGCCTAGAATCTATATGTAAAGCTCTTTGTCATTGAGGACTGATTGACAACGCATAGGCCAAACTCTAAGAGCTAATAGTACTTGAGCAATATCTTGGAAAATTCCAACAGCAAGTGGGTCAATATGAAATTTGAAACAAATAAGTGATAACTTTTGCAACTATTTCGGGTACAGGTAGGGAAATAGAAGTTGATATGTAAGAACATTTGACCGGAATCTTTATATAGAGACAAAATGTAATTTGTCATTCTTCGAGGTGTGTCTTTAGAGAAATACTAAAAGAAGAACACAGATACAGGTAGAAATATGGAAGTTTATAAGTGAGAACATTTGAGTGGAATCCTTATAAAGGGAAACACCGAATTCGTCATTCTTTGTCTGTGGAGAAATACTAAAAGAAGAACCCAGATACAAGTAGAAATATGGAAGTTTACAAGTGAGAACATATGAGCGGAATCCTCTTAAAGAGAAAAACAGAACTCGGCATTCTTCGAGGTGTGGTGAAATACTAAAAGAAGAACCAGAACATAATACATGGAAATGCTATATATAGCAATACAAAGATGGGTAAACTGGAGACCTTCGCACCTTTTCTCTTCTCCTTCTCATCTGAACATAAAATAGGGAAAACTGAATCATCACTTGGATGCCTGCACCAAAACTTAGGCCACTTTGAATGATTATTTTCACATATTTTTCATATTCTAAGAGCTTAGCTTTAAAATTTACCCTTTGGACCCTTCCCGTAATATAAATTAGAAACATGCCCACCCACTTCCGCAACCAAAACGCCACATATGATCTTTTATCACACTCAAATCACCCTTGTCATCATACAAACTTTCATCTTAATTTTAACTCACTTTCACTTAACTTTTATGGACAATTTCAAGCCCCTAACTCTTAACATTTAGGCTGTGCATTGTTCCTTAATCAGCTATTTAATCAGAAATAATACCAACATTTTATTTGAACTTTACACCAAATCATATCTTCAAAATGTTGGCAACAATTTCAACGTAAATTACATGTTTTATATTCTCTTTTTTTTGCAATTTCTTGAAGCATCACAACTTTTGGCAAAAACTGTAATTTAAATTTAATTAAATTCTAAGCACGTCTGAGAGACCAAACTATATAATTATGTTTCAAGAACGAAGCGCAGAGCGAATTCTTTTGAAACCTCTTAGCCAACTTTACTGAGACACAAACCAACCCAGACCCCACCATTGCCTCCATGGAGGAGCTACGTAAACTTCGTCATCCGCAGCGTTGGCTTCTTCATCGTTGTCGTCGTCGTCGTCGTCGTCGTCGCGGTTTCCTAAACGGTGATTTAGCCATTATGTTAACGGTAAAATGTGCAGAATCTCTCTTGCGTCTGTGAAATGAAGTTTTGGTCCAGCAAGTATAGAAACCGGCTTGAAGAGGTGACTTGGTTGAAAGAGTGAAGTGGAGCGGAGTCGGGAAGTGTGGGGGAATTCAGATATCTTTGGCGTCTATGCTTTGTGCGGCTGTTTCTTGGCTTCGTCTTCTACGTTTTGGTGGGTTGCATAACTCGGGTATTGGATTGCCTGTTGCCGGTCATGTTCTTGGCTGGTTTTGTAACTATACAGCCGCACCGGCTAATTTGTTAGTCGTTATGTAAGCCAGAGACAGAGACAGTCCTCCCACTCTGCTTCTCCTGTTGGCGTTGGCGATAAGAAATGCACATTGAAATCTCACTCAAGCAAGTCTCTGTCTCTCTTCCCCTCTCGACAATCAGTTCAGCCGCCATTCATTCTTTCATTCATTTAGTCATGCTGGCATTCTTTCAGTCACGGAAATACAAATAAGCAACATATTTTTTTCGGTTATTCGGTTATTTGTTTACCCTCGACATTTACACGCAATAAATAAACACTACATTTAACGGCAGCGACTACACTTGGCGAAATTTTATAATATTTTAAGTTAAGAATTTAGGAATAGAAGGAAAATCTTCAACAGAATATTGTCTAAGTAAAAGTTATACGTTAGATATTAGATTGTGGCTGGCATTGGCGTTGCCTGCTAAGATGCAGATGAATGAGACCTCACAAGTCCTGGGATCGAGTCATTTCATGAGAAGAAAACACTCATAAAACTGCTGTAGAGTCAGCCTAGCTTCAATTTTTGGCTTTGTTATCAATTTTGTGCTGTTGTGAAATACAGTGAGATGCAGCCTAAATGATGGAATCCCGGCAGAATCCTAAAAGATTTCAATGTCAGGTGGAAAAACAAAAACGCAGAACCTTTTTTTCGCTAACCTAAGACCTTGAGCCCGCTAACCCAAGTAGTTTGTATTCTACTTTTCAGAAGTTTCTCTTCATATATATAGCTCAAATATTCTTGGATTTGACAAGCTTTATTTTGTTAAAACTGGCTCGAGGTCAGTAAATTTAACAACTAATTATTTTAGTATTTTCCTCCTATTACTATTATTATTATTATTTCTGTTTTATAATTGGGTCTAAGGTGAATAATATATATGTTTATCCTCTAAAGCTTGTCGTCAGAGGTTATATGGAAGCTTCATACTGAAATAGATTATGTTTTTGTTGTGCTTGAACCTCGAGCCAGCTAAGCAACTACTGATATTAAGGAAAGTTAACTGAGATCCTACTTATAAAGCGACTTAAACAGTTTATTTGGATCGCAGAGCATCGCTGATTGACTTTGACTAGTAAACAACGCGCAGACCTATGGTAAGAGCTATGTCCATGAGGGTGAAATTGTCATAAAAGTTAGATTATATCCAATCAATCCGCAAGTGGATGAAAATTCGGGTTAAAGATTGTATGAGAATGTAAGAAAATTGGCTGATAGGTCAGTGACTTTTTCAATAAAAGATATTTATTTCCCCCAAGAAGCTTTTTATTTCTTAATATAGTTTTCCTGTTAGTTCGCTTTTCAAATTTTTGGTTTCTTTCAAGACCTTCTTCTTCTTCAAGACCCTGAAAATAGGCGTTTTTCCATCAAATCTCATACATCTCAGCCATTTCCTCAGGACGCACCTGGAGAATATGCTGGATGAAGTAGCAGTTCCATATAAATTCACCTTTTCCCCATTTTCATGGAAACCTTTACTCTAAAAATACACTAATTTTTATTTTTTCTCAGTGTAGAGAACCAGCATTATCCCTCTCAATCTCAATATTAACCACAAAAACCATTTATCGTTGCCGTTTCTCATAGCGCACTATCAATGCTCAATGCCTTTGCATTTTGTTTACATTTTCAACTTGTCATGCAGTTTTTGGTTTTCGTTTTTTTCACAGACTCTGATAAAAATACAACAACAACAAAAAACAGAAGAGAAGAGAAGAAAAAACATACCCAAACAAATTTCAAGCGTCGCGACAAAGTAAAATAAACAAAATATATATAAGTATGTGTGTGTGTGTGTGTGTGTGAGTCGCATCTTTTGAGACTTGTTGAAAGTATTTCAAGCGCAGAAACAGCCAAAAGATACATTTTAGAGGCAGTTTGAACGCATACTTGGTTTATGCTCCGGGTCGTCTCTCTCTCTCTCTCAACTGTCTGCCCCTTATGAAACGGCGCTTTTAATTAACATGCTTTTGTGAAAATTTTGTGAATTTCTTTTAATGATGTGGCGCGTTTTTTCTTTTTTTTTTTTTGTGGAAACAGAGCTGATGTTGTGTGGTTGAAGAAAAATGCACTGTAGAGCTCGACAGCTGTTAATTATGCTTGAAAAATGTTTGAACATACGTATGACTCTCCTATCTGTATCTGTAATGGTTGCATTTGCCTTGCCTGGGCAGTTTGTGTGAAATGTAAGAGGAGGTGTTGATTAGGGGAATGTTGAAACTGTTTGTGGGGGCATAGAAGGGTTCAAAAATTGTGTGTAAAAGTATGAAGGATTTCATTTGTGTTATTAAACATGGCAACTATTCAGTTGAGCATGAGCGGCATAAGGAGAGGAAAGAGTATTGTCACGGTTATCTTAATCATAATCACAGTTTTAGAAGTATTTCAAGTATATAATGGTTAGATCAAAATCGTATAAAGGTGGCAAAGATCAAGCAGAAAGCTAAAGATATTTGATAATGAAGTTGTTCTTAGGAAAGCTATATCATATATATCGTAAAGCTATACTTGCTGTTAAAGAAGAGACTCTTTTTAGACGCGGGTCGTTGATAACTCTATCATACATTTGAATAGTCTGTGTCCTTCCTAAGGACCAAAGATTTGACCATATGTTTCTTTTGTAACTCATGAACTATCATGAACTATATTCAAGATGAATTTTCTTCATCTTCCTTTGTGGTCTTAGAGTTGCTTGAAGTTCTGTGCTAAATCTCAACGCCTGACTCGAACTTCATTGTTGGATTCCAAAGATGAGATTAGAGATATAAATGAGGTTTATAAAAGTGCACAAATCAAAGCAAAGAAAGAAGAGTTATGCTTCTAACTCTATCAAAGAAGAGTTATGCTTCTCACTCTATCAAATGGTTGACTCAGCAGAGAATAGTAACAGGACATAGTAGACCAAATAGGAAGAGACTCTCATGAGGATTGTGTGGGCTAAATAAATCAAAACAAAGATGGAAGAACTTCTCTAAGAACTTCTTTTTAAGAATAGTGTCAACAGTGTATAAAACAAAACGAAGCGGAAAGATCAGACTGTCTCTCAACTCATAGGATTAACTCAAAAGAGGAGAAAGACATTGAAAAGAAGGGGAGAGAATGATAAGAGTCACTGATGAGGACACAACAATGAAGGAATGAAACTTTCTTTAACTCTAACTTCGAATAAGAAGACAGTGAAGACACAAAAAGAGGGAAAAACACTATTGTGAACAAATCCAAACAAGAAATCTCCCGGTCTTTGTCTCTCAGCTGAAGCTGTTAAATCAGAAGCGTATTATAGCTATAGCTGCCTTATAATGACTCCTTCTTTGTATACAAAAATCTATTAAAATATCAAATTAAATCTTATCGTAGGTGTAAAAATCAAATTTAACTTTAAGTTTTCCTTATCTCAAAACCCAACAACTACTTCATTATTTCCCGCTCAATCTTTGATATGTCTCCCTATAGTTGAAACCATTCCTGCACCCTCTCTCTCTCTCTCTCTCTCTGTCATTCTCATGGAATATTCTATCTCCCAGTAAAAATGTTTCATTTTGAGCTTCGTAGCTGTTTTAATCAATCAAAAAAGTCAAGAAAAATACTATAAAATTAAATTTTCCTACAGTAACAAAATAAACATGCACACAGATACATGCTAGCATGCATAAATGTATCTAGATACATAAGTATCTCAGCGCCTACACAGCAACGCAACAATTATAAACAATGACAAGAATAACAACAACATGCTACAACAACAACAATGAAATGCATTATTATTATCAGCAAAAATACATGACAAAAGAATGCAAAGAAAGAAAGCGAGAGAGAGAGAGAGAGAGAGGGAGAGAAAGAAAGCGAAAGAAGAAGACAGTGAGATTATGCTAGAGCTGCTGCTGCTGTTGCTGCTGCTGTTGCTGCTGCTGTTGCTGCTGCTGCTTTAGTGCCACGCGTACAGGAAATTATATAAAAACAAGTTTGTGGAGCCCCAGGGCGGGGTTGCAAGTAAGTGGGAGGGGGGGGGCCCGGTGGTCGCACACCCAGCTCGAAGGCAAAAACAATGAGAAAAACGCAATGCAGTTGCTGGCTGCAGTTATGAGTGCGTATGTATGTGTGTGTGTGTGAATCTGTATGGCAACAGCAAATGTTGTTGATGCTTGAAAAGCAAATACAATAAAGCATTTGCAACTGTATTTGTGTGCGAAAAAATATATATATGAATATGTAGATATATATATATATATCTGCATGGATGTTTGTGAAAAAGAATGCAAGGCGTAAAGTGTGGAAAATTCTTTTTGGGGTGGTGGCTGGCTGGCTGGCTCTTGTGTTGTTGAGTATACGACACATTGCCCACCATACATACATATATGTATGGATAGCAAAAGCTATACAAAAATCATGATGATGATGATGTATGAACTGCTTTAAGTTAACCAGAGACTGAAGATTTCGCATAAAGAAGCATAAAGCAGCTGACAAAAGCGAAAAATCAGACATATTTTTACTATTTATGTAAAGTTGTTAAGGCAACAATGGGTTAAACATTGAAAAGGCAACTAAAGGTTGATTTACAAAGGAGTTCTAAAGGCAGGCATATATATAACTGATTGTGATATAATTGTGATATATGGTAAGGTATGTCAGAGTTATGGAGAGTTGAAATTGTAAGAATATGAAGAAATTAAGGATTTAAGTTGATTTTTGGTAGATTTTTATATGGAAAGAAAGAAATGTCTATGGGTTGGCTAGCAAAAGTCGTTGTAAGACATTAAGAATAGTGAAATTATTAGAAGTTTAGTTAAAGTTTAAGTGCAATTTGACTCTATTTAAGTTGATTTAGGCTTTATTTTTATGTAGAATGAAGGAAAAACCTATGTTTTCATTAGAAAAGGTAGCTGTCCCTATTTTAGGAGAGTTTCAGAGCTTTAATGGTTGTTTTAGTTGTGAAATAAGGTAAATTCAAGTAGATCTGAGTTCTTAGGACAACAAAGGGTTAATAATTAATAGAGAAACTTAAATTTGATTAAAAGTCCACTTAAAAACCCATGCAAAGATATAAAGAACAATGAAATCGCGTGAAGCTTAGCCGAGTTATAAATACGTGAAGTCTGAATATTTTTAATTCTCTTCTTACTTCGCTCTCTTTTTGCTAGTTTTTTATGCAGACTGAAGGAAAAATCTATGTTTTCATTAGAAAAAGTAGCTGTCCCTATTTTAAGAGAATTTCAGAGCCTTAATAGTTATTATTCTATATAGTTTTCACTTCTTAGAACAACAAAAGATTATAAATTGATAAGGGATAAGAAATTGATAAAAATTTCAACTTAAAAACATAAAGAGCATCGAAATCCCATGAAACTTAGTCCAGTTCAAGACAAAATATATATATTTCTTTTACTATTTCGGTATACATTTTGGTGAACAACGTACAGGTAAATCTATAATAGCTACATGGCTGAAAGTTTAACATGAAATTTCAATTTTATAGCTCAGCTATACCCTAAGAAACAGTTTTGCAGAACACTTCAAAGACTGAGTCAAAGTCGAGGTCAAAGTTTGTATAGAAAGCATTGGCTTACTGCCAAGTTCGTATACAAACAGCCTATACTTTTAAGCCTTATAAACCGGAAAAGTTTGTATCAAAGACAACGACAATTTGAGCTTTTATTAAATGTGGGGTTTTGCTTTATATCATGGGTGTTCTTTTAATGTTTGTGGTATAAAAAGATAGGTTCGAACCACCAGGGTAATTTTACATTTTTTTAGACATTTGTTGCCATACATTTGCGGCTTTTCCGCTTTGGCTTTACAACTCCGCTTGAAATTGTTGGTATAAATCACATCTCCCCCCTCATCATATAAGGTTTCCTAACTCTATTAGTAACCATTTTAGTACCGAGTTCATTTAAATCTCTACGCATCTTTTATTTAACAAACATTTAAGCCTTAAACCTTAACCCTTGATGTGTGCCCAAAAAAACAGAAACAGAGTAAAACAACTTGCAGTTTGCCTACGGCAACATCAGCATAAAGGCCCTCTTAGTTGAACCCTACATTCAGCAGTCAGCTACAGCTACTCTTCGCCCTCTTCACTTCTATGCTTGCCCCTCTGCCCCTTCCTTCACATAATACAACACACGCTTGGCGCCTTTTACTCATTTTGCTTGGCTTGGCTTGTCTTGGATTTTGGTTGGTTTTGAATTCTGTGTTTTTTTTTTTTGTACAAACCGTTAGAAAAGAGTTTGTGGCACTGTGCATCTTTGATGAGAAAAACGAAGGGGGAAAGAGTGCTAAAAGGGGGAAGGGGGGCGTTGCTCGGCCCTAAGTGTTTCTTGTAACTTGAGTCTTCAAGTGGCCAGCTGGCATTTGCCATTGCCTTTGCTTTTTGCCCATTTTTCTTGTTTTTCTCGAGGCTTTTTTCGTGTCTCAAAGCGCCCCCTGGCCCCCCAACCCTTTACCCCTCTATTGCTGCCTGTCGTCGAGTGTAGGCAACTTAAGTCAAGCCTGGCGTTTTGTTAAAAATAATACTATAACAAATGAGAATGCCAGCCAGCCACTTGACAACAAAACGCAACCGAGGCATACTCTGGAAGAAAAGGAAAATGTAATAAAATAAAACTGAAAAGAAATGCAATAATTTAACTAAGGAAACAAACTATGCAAAAGTTTCTTTTAAGATTGTTATCAAGGCTGTTGAATAGATTTACTGAAGGCTAAAATACTCTTTCCCTTAAACATTACAGGGTATTTTTTAAAAAATTATAAAATCTCATGTTGCTTTTTCTTTCCGTTTTCTTGCAGTGTTTCATTTACATTTCGTATGCGTTTTTATGTGTAGCCTACAGTTAGACATCAAAATCAACGACAACAACAACAACAACAGCAAGAGTAGTAGCAGTAACAGCAACAACAACATCACCAATAACTACAACAACAACGACGGGCTAATCTAACGCTGCAGCTAACAGATGAGCCCCAACAACAGATGTCAATTGCTGCAGCCGAAAATGCAGGGTAAGTTGAAAGTTGAAAGATATTGTGAGAACTTGTGAGAGAGTTTCACAAGAGATGGATGATATCATCAGATGAAGAGCATGTGAAATAGAGGAACAAGTGTTTTGATCATGGTTTATAAGGGTGAAGATGATGATGTTCAGTTTAATAAATTCTGGTATTATATTTCCCATGTTCAAAATGTAAGTTTCTCGCTCAACATTCGATTCGATTATCGATTTTTTGTTGTTGTTCTTTTCACAGCTTCAAGTACATAGCATACTTAGTTTGTTTTTGACAGCTGAAAAGGTTACACGTTTGTTGTGCTCGGCGATTTTCTATTTTTTCAATCTTGGCTCTTCTAGTTGCTTCCATTAGGACGATAAGGCTTTGGTTTCAACGTTATAACCCTTTATCCATGATTCGTCGCCAGTTGTGACCCTTTTGAGCAAAT
This sequence comes from Hirtodrosophila duncani, assembly GCA_037043425.1. NCBI lineage: Eukaryota > Metazoa > Arthropoda > Insecta > Diptera > Drosophilidae > Hirtodrosophila > Hirtodrosophila duncani. Next base: position 238,290 of record JBAMBM010000839.1, read on the forward strand.
CATGATCACTGAATACATTCACGAGCTACTAAGTGATGCTCATGCGGCGGTTCTTCTGATCAAAATTCAAAAGTTTTGGAACACACGTCTCATGCCCAAAACATCAGGAGAAACTGCATGACACGCGACTGATATGCCAACATCCTCAGCAACTTCTCTTATGGTAATTCGACGATTTTCAAAAACAATACTCTTCACAGCTTCGACGATATCTTCTGTTGTTAATGTGCTGCGGCGTCCAGAGCAATGTTCATCGTCTTCAGCTTGTCATCCATCTTGGAAGAGTTTGTACCACTTGTAAACAATGTTTCTACTTATAAAAGACACTCCCTAAGCCACTATCAGAATCTAAAGTGTTTTAGAGCACTTGATACCATTATTCATACAACAATTTTATGAAAATTCTTTGCTCCATTTTTATTATACTAGAAAATAACCTTTCATCTGTCAAAAACAAACCAAGAATGCTATGTACTTGAAACTGTGAACATATGTTCGGGGCATTGCTACCAACACAAAAACAACAAGACAATATATAATCGAATCATGAATTGAAAAGTCTCTTTACTTTTTGTACACACCTCGTGTATTATCATTTACCTTAAAGGGAGGACAGGTTCATCCACCCTATAGATATTTCAGCTTCTTCCTTAAGCATTTTTGGTTCATTAGTTGTTGACTCAAATTGACATTTGTAAATTTCTGATCACAAAACCAGCACCAAGTCAGATATTTATGTTATCAGTGTGACCAGATTCAGACAGCGTTGCCAACCCTTTATGAGGGTCATTGTCACACAGCATTTTAATGAATCAGAATAACGTTAAAAAGAAGATGAGAAAATGAAATTACTTTGCCTTATCCTCTAGACGACTGTAGTCCGTTTTACAGAGATGAAAAAGATGTGAAAAAGGCCCTAAAAAGGCTCTTCCTCTCTCTATCTCTCTTTCTCTATCACTCGTTCTCACTCTCTGAATCAGAATAATGTTAAAAAGAAGATGAGAAAATGAAAGTACTTTGCTCGACAGCCTTATCCTCTAGACGACTGTACTCCGTTTGATAGAGAAGATTTGAAAAGGCTCTTCCTCTCTCTATCTCTTCCTCACTCTCTCTCTCTCTCACTCACTCTCTCTCTCTCTCAATCTCTGAATCAGAATAACGTTAAAGAGAAGATGAGAAAATGAAATTACTTTGCCCGACAGACGACTGTACTCCGCTTTATAGAGAAGATGTGAAAAAGGTTCTAAGCAGGATCTCTCTATCTCTCTCCCTCTCTCCTCTCTCTCTCTCTCTATCCCTCTCTCTCCCTTTAGTAATGAAGTTATATCGTTCGGCTCATAATATGTTCAACTGAACTAGTGATTCTTCACCAAAAAACTATTCATTTAGTCCAGTTGCTCTTAAGTTATACTCTAAGTTTACCTCTTCTACTTGAAGAATTGTTAAGTAAATACTAAATTAAATTATTTTTTATTTCCTAAATTGACTAATTGAGCAATAAACTATTTAGACTTACCAAACAGAAGAGATTCACTGAACGAAAAGAACTAAATAAGCGATTTAAGATTTAACTAAATTATGAAATTCAACTAGAATTCTCCACTCTATTAGATCCCATGTTAATTACTAATTCGCAAAGCTCTCACTATATTTCACCTAAACGCTGTCTCTTTCTGCACAAAATTCAATAACAAGTTCCATATAAAAAACACAAAAAACAACAAAGCAAACCTACGCCTGACTGCATTTTTAGGCGTAAATAAAAACATAAAATTCCAACACATCGTTTCTGCTCTCGCTCACGTCCACAAACTTAGTTTTGTGGCTAATATAAAAAGTAATAAAATCAATTTCAATCAAAATACCGCACACAAAAAATACCAAAACAACTTGAGAAATTATGAGCAGAAAACAAGAAATGTCCAAAAAAATAAAAGAAGAAAAGAAGAAAAGAAAGAGACGTCGCTCTGTCGGCAAATGCCACAAAAACCGAAATAAGAAAAGTCAGAACCGAAAAAGCAAATTGGGCGACCATAAATCAAATGTCGAAATATGCGCAAAATGTGCGACTGCAGCTGGAGAGAGAGAGAGAGGAGCAGCAGCAACAGAGAGGCAGGCAAGAGGGGGGAGGCTCTGAAAACCCACCAAACAATCAAAAGCAAATTTCATTTTTGTGGCCCGAACCCAAGGTGGTTTGTCTTACAGTTTTGCGTGACCCGCCGTTGGCAGTTAAATAGCAAACACAATTCTATAGATGTGGCCGTATCTGTATCTGTGAGATACTCGCACACTCGTGGCATACAGCACTTGAGAGCGTGCGTGCAATTAATGATTTGTTTGGGCTAGTCAAACAGGCGTGATGTCGCAATATTCAATGAGCTTCTAATGACTGGCACATGAGCGAGCTCCAACGATGCCGGGGAGCAGTTGGAGAGAAAGACAGATCTATCTGCTCGCTGCGCTGTGACTATGAACAACAGTTAGACATGTTTTTTTGTTCAGATTCAGATTAAAGTCTAGGGAAGACGAGCTCGAGACGTGAGTAGACATCATGTACTGATCTCTTTTGGTTTTTTTCCATTCATCGAGACATTTCGTTTTTTTTGGCAAGTTGCAAAATAGAGACAAAGAAGCTAATGTGGGAGTTCAAAAATAGATTTTGAAGACGAAAGAAATAATAGTAAGGAAAGTTAAGAGGGGAAGTCAGAGAAAGGTCTCTTATGGTCATGTATTACACTTGCACAGCTGCACATTAATAAGGAGACTTCGAGATATTGGAGCAAATTTCTAACCAAACCAAAGTCTTGTCCAGATTATAAGCTAGAATAATCTTCACAGTTTTGTTTAAAATTTTTGGTTTTGGCCAAACATGATGGTGATTTTCCAACAGCATTTGAAATATATTCGAAGTCTGTTGAACTTCTTAGTTTCCGCTTGTATCTACTGCATTTCACAACAGCAAAGATATCAAAAATCTTAGAAATTCAAGCTTGGCAGACATTCTACACCCTGTTTTAAGACCAGCCACGGTCTCTCATCAGAGCCTTCTTGCTGAACAGCTCCGACTTATGGCTAGACTAGCTGATCACTAGAACCGAATTAGAATTCTAACTGTTGAAGCTACTAAAAGTAGACGCGCCAATAAGGCTGCTTTGGGTTTTCTAATACCTTTTTGTTGTTGGCATAATTGCATTCTTTTACAGTGAAGCAGGTATGCACATGTGTTCGATATTATGACAAAATTATAGTATCCTGGTCTAAAAAGCCAAAATTTTGTTTCGTGGAACTAGAGCTAGGCCCTGTATATAGGCAGGAAATCAAAAGTAATGCGAATTGCACTCTAAGAACTGACAAAGTATATATCTGAAGTTAGAAACATTTCGGCCCTTGACAAATCCAAATTAGCAAGGACCTTTTTTGTGCACTGTCCATGATGTTCGATGATGTTTGCTCTTCCATAGTCAAAGAAAAATGCTGGCCGCGTTCGTTGCTCACTCGTGGTAGAAATCGTCTTCGGGTTGGGGCTCTCTCTCAAGAATAATGTGCACTCAAACTAGTTTTATGAAGTGAAGTATCTTTGTATATCAGAGATGGGCAGACTCCATAAGTCCTATCCCGCGGGATAGGGAATATTTAGACACCGTTAGTCGGTCCGCTAGCTTGTAACTATCGCTTTGGCTTTGGCAAGGCACATTTGGCTCTTGTTTTTCATTGCAAAACCTAACTGTTGTGTCTGTGCGACCACTGTTGATTGATCTAAATTAGAGATGGGCAGACTCCATAAGTCCTATCCCGCGGGATAGGGAATATTTAGACACCGTTAGTCGGTCCGCTAGCTTGTAACTATCGCTTTGGCTTTGGCAAGGCACATTTGGCTCTTGTTTTTCATTGCAAAACATTACCTTCGTCTCTGTCCGACGACTGCTGATCGATCTAAATCAGAGATGGGCAGAATGCGAAAATCCCATCTCGCGCGATAAGGATTAAAAAGAAGGGATTGAAATGATTAAAGCTTGGCTCTTTCTTTCCAAGGGTTTCAGTTTAGCCAAAGCAATCTTTCTGCCTACCCAAATGTATGCAGCTTTGGACTTTTGCGGTATTGTGTGAGTTCCCATCCCTGATATGATTAGTGCTCTGTGATAGTATCACTTTTCTATAGTCTTCCTGTGCTATTTTTAGACAGCATAAAATTTCTTCTCTGAAATTTTATACATTTTTATCACAAAGCAAAGTAAATTGCAATCGAGAACAAGTGTAATAATTTCATAATACACAAACCTCTTAATTACTTTATTTAAGTAAGAAAAAGAAACACTCCAAACCAAACTAACTTTCCCACTGCCACAATCTACTAACACCAACAAAAGCAACAACAACAACAATAACAGCAACAATCATACGCAACAGCAGTTTTTTTTTCAAAGATTTTCACTGCATCATTTTCACTTTCCTTCAACAAAAAGAAATAAGCTTGAAACGAAAACGAAAGTGAGGTTTGAAAAACTCAACGGTAGAAAAAACATAAAATGTAAATCCAGCATGAAACTGAAACAAGCTGCAAACCGTTGCTGGAGCTGGGATTTACGAGTACGCAACAGCAGATGTGGTTGGTTGAGTGTGTGTGGTTATATGTTTTATATAGAGCTAGATAGGCCTATAAATATCTCGACTCTACTGAGTTTTGAGCCAAAGTCAGAGTCTCGACCAGGCCGGGCCACGGTGATGAGCTTGGCCTACTTTCACTTTCATTTCATAAAAAAAAAAAGAAAAGATTTTCTAGTTTTGGCTTACGCGTACAATGGTTTGGCTTACTGAGACACTGAGCGCCCGCCACTATAGCCGGTTTTCCAACACCGCGGAGGGGGGGAGAGAGATAGATAGAGAGAGCGAGGGAGAGCATAGACACTCGAGAGAGAGACAGACCAAACCAGACCCACTGACAATGAAATAAAGTTGTACCATATTTCATGGCTGCTGCTGCTGGTGCTCTGCTGCACTGGAAAACCCAAACACAAAACTATTTAATAGGCCTAAAAAAAAGTTGGCTTATGGCTTTGGAGGGGGCGGCGGCGGCGGTGTGAAGTTTCTGGCTTTGGCTTTGGCTTTGGCTTTGGCTTTGGCATAGAAATATGTTGTTAAATTACTCATGCAGTTGTTGCTCTTGTTGTTGTATGCGAAACACAACCACTTGGCTTTGTATTTGATTTCTGTAACACAAAGCCATGCCCCACACAGTGGGTTTGACTATATGAAAACTTATTTATTAAACTTGTGTTTCAACTACACTGCACTACACACACGAGACATGTGCACGAGTATGTAAAACTCATCAAGCCCCTAATCGTCGTTGTCGTTGTCGTCGTCGTCGTCATTCGCACACTTTCACTTTTGTCAATGACAATTAGTGGCACAAACCACAATATAATAATAACACCAACAACAACAGCAACAACAACAGCAACTTCAACTACAACAAATTATGTACAAAGTTTCTCATTTTTAATTGCACAAAACTTTGAAACGAGCCGAGCCTACCGCCAACAAAATGGTTTTAAGTACTTTAATTATTATTGTTACTATTATTATTACGGTCAATTTTGTTGGTGTTTTTTGTTAAATTAATTAACAAAAGTGGCCTATGGAAGTGAGGTGGTTGTTTAAGATATTCCAAAATTTCATTATAATAAATTTTTAATGAATTCAAATCAACAAATCTTAATTTCCGCAGATCTAATTTTGATATTTACCAAAGTTTACTTCAGAAGTGGCCTCCCCTTTAAAAGTTAGCCAAGAAATGGATAAGAGTTGGGAAATGAGTGGACTGTATAATTTAGTTGATTTATTTGTTTACATTTAGATTAAGTTTACTATGGTTTTTCATGCCAAATGATGTACAAGCCACAGTTTTAGACAACTAAATGATCATTGATTCATCACTAAGAAGTAGCGAATATTACAAATTTTTCATCCATTTTTCATAGATACTTAATCATACAGGTCTGTTTGCGTTTCCACTTCCACTTGAATCATGCGGCTTACTTTTCGATTAGTGTTGGCAATGTCCGAATCCGATTGGAATTTGCGGTTTCAAATGTTTAGCCTTGTAGCTTGTGAAGTCAAAAGTGATTCACTATTTTCTCGTAATTTTGACCAGACATATGTATGTCCATTTGTAATTCATTAGAAAGAGTTTCAGGTGTTAATTGATATATCTCACGTATAAATTTATTTAAGAATATTTTGCACAAAAATTTAACCCATTTCTAGGGTGCATAAAGAAAAACAATGGATTCAATCCACTTGGATTTGTTGATGTTCATTGTTCTGTCTCATTCTGTCCAGTGCCGTCACAGTTCGAAAACCCCAAACTTTTCGAAATAGAAGTGGAATTCCCATTCGATTTACTTCTACTTTTCACAGTGGAAAAGGGAACAGGCCTAATAGGCTTGCATTAGGGACCTATCATGGTCACCAAAGTGAATGCCGCCTTTGCTCTATAAGATGACTTTCGCAGTTACACGGAACTTCTGCGTACAATAGTGATACAAACAAGATCAATTCAGCATTGTACAATATAAAAAATATTGATTATTTAAGCAATTAAGGCTGAAACATTATCCAAACGAATTGCAGCTGCTTCTTCAGGAGTCATGAGAAACATTTTACATTCTTTGCATATACTCTAGGGCTGAGGTAAGCAAATTTCAAAAAGTGCAGACCGCGGGATAGGAATAAACAAGAAAGGAAGGCTATCCTTGCCGAAGGCTTGCCGAAGCTTATAAACCATTCACATTGTAATTGTATAACTGATCTTGATACAAAACAAATTTGGTTTGATTTAGATGAAAAACAGAAATGTTATGCTCAGGAAGTATAGTTGTTCGATCCTAATGAAACTCGAATTTAACCAGCGTGCAGACCAAAACTGGTAAAAATTGCAGCTTTGTAGCTCTCTGAGACTTCTCAGATCTTTGTGTTGAAACAGAAAGGCGGACAGAAGGACAGACGAACATTTTGTGAATGTTATAAAAAACCTCGGCAGTCGTATGCGTAAGTTCAGTTTGTATGCGCTTTAGTTCAGCTCTTTGACGTCATGCAATGCGTCGCGGCGCCACAATTTCGCATTCTTTGCCTACACTCACACATACAGTTTTGCATTTTTGTGATAGTATGTGAGGGCAGGGATGGTCTAAAGTCAACTAATGCCTCTATAAAGTGAGTTTAACTTTTTTTAAACTTATTCTGAATAATGGCAATGACAATTCCAATCACTAAGGTTAGCAAAGCCGCCTGAATCTGGTCACACTGGCAACAAAAACTTCAGATTTGGTGTTTATTTTGTGTGCGAAAACTTCAAAATGTCAATTGAAATAAAGCAAGGCATTGCGAAATGTGAAAATGCTTTGAAGGGAAGGTGAAATACTTAAAGTGTGGAAGAATCTACCATTGAGAAGAACCTTCAAATATCTAAGATATATAAGAAATAGCTGGTGACTAATGCTCATATCAGCTCAGACTTCCTTAAGAATCAATTTAGGAGGGATCAGTAGCTGGTGACTAAGGCTCATATCAGCTCAGAGTTCCTTAAGAATTAATTTAGGAAGGATCACTGGGAGTGACCTCTTAACACGTGGCACGTCTAGTCTGCTGTCTTAGTTACCAAATGCCAATCATGCCGCTCCAAGCCGTGTGTTTTTTCATTAGGCTCTTGACCTATGGGTTTATGTCTATTGGATCTCTTAGTTCCTCATTGAAATTGGACTTCTGTTAATACTAAAAGTTAACAGATTGCAAGGATTTTTGTATGGATTTTGACTGTAAAAGCTAAATGAGTAGTAATTTGTGATGTCGCTTCAGAAAATCAATTAGGAGAGAGATCAAAAAGTGCCAAAGTTGAAGTGTTTGAAGTGTTAAACATTTACTAATCACTTTTAGCTGCATCCTTAAGTGTTGTAAAACGTATTAAACGCTTACAGGCGGCTACTTAAGCAGAGGCTGAGCTCATGTTAAGGTGTTGATCAGAGATCTATATCTACATTCACGTAAGGTAAGGCTGCCCCACTGTAAATTGATTCATCCCAGCTTAGTTTAATCCCTCCCTGCCCCCCTTCCCCCTTTACAAATACTAAGAAATCCAGTAAATTGCTATTTAGCTTACACAACTTAACTTTGCATATACAGATTGAGATTGTTTGAGATATGGCCAAAGTGCCAGCATCTATAATTTACTTTTTAAGCCCCCATAAAAGCATACATTTTCCATTTGGCAACGGCAAAAACAAGACAAAATTTCCACAGCAACAACCAAAAGTTCAACTCCCACACAACAACAAAAACAACCATAATAATAATCATAATAATAATCGACACTTGGCAACGCCCAAACCACAAACAAAAAAATATAACGAAATCAGTTTTCTATCTCGCCGAAGCGAAGAAGAAGAAGAAGAAATTATAAGCCGCTTACATAACATTCAATGAACACTGAGAGAGCATCAACATGGCATGAAATTTTACTTATATTTGATTTCATTTGATATTTTTAATATTTATTTCGTCGAATCTGAAGTTTTGGCCCCCCCTAATTGGTCCTGCGAAAAAACAAATCGAATTTGTAAACAGATTTTTTCCAATCAAATGGAGACTGTAGTGGGTTTTGGGCCTGGCCCAGGACAGAAGAATGCATCAGCAAATTTCTTCAGTTTGAATGGGAGAATGAGATTTTGAATGAAAAGGAATGAAAATTAAAAGCTTTTAAACCGAAAATTATATACACTATGTATAATATTAGTTCTCAACTTAATCTCTCAAGTGAATGGAAATCAAATTTGGGAATTGGAAGTCTCCAATTGACTTTAGGCAATTCAATCTTGGATTGTGGCTCCAATACATTATCTTAGTGAAGGTCCTTCTCCTCCGAATGCCAACTGTTGTACGATGTAATCTTCGCTCTTGGAACCACTTTTCCTGGAAATGGTCCTTCTACTCCGAATATCAACTCCATACACTTCAGCTTTGAATTTTGGTTAGATATTGGTCCTAGATATTGGTCCTACTCCTCCAAATACTAATCCTATAAACTTGTTTATCATCATAATATCATAATACTCCCTTTTTAATAGTGTTATAAAAGTCCGTTTTATTAGTTTGACATTTCAATCTTTTGTCTTGCTTCCATTAGTGGTGATATTGGTCCTCTTACTCCGAATACTGGCTCAATACTCTTAAGTCTTCAGTACGTTCAAGTAGTCCCTCAGCGACACCAAGCCACGGAGTTTGCTACGCGCGAATCACAGTCTTAATTCGACTTTCTTTCATCCAATCGGCCGAGGGGCGCCGCCGCATAACATACGAAAACACAGTCTTAGTTCCATTACACCTAATATTGCTCCTACTACTCCAAATACCAACTTGATATACTTTAGTCTCTGCTATTGGTTCCCTTACCACAGATTTTCTTCTCCTGAAATGTCCTCATACTGGCTCTTCTACTCCCAATACCAAGAAATTTCTCTGAGCAAGATTTTATAGCCAAACATTCTACTTATCAACTAATCATAATTATCATAATATTCCCTAAAAAATATCGTCCACACCCATACTATATCCAAATCATCAAACCCTCTGCTCTGCTAGTGTATTATGATATCTATCTAACGCAGCAACTCGCCTCATTGTCGCCCCTAGGGCTACTTTTTATGACTTTCGCTTCAGTTCGCTTTTGTGTTGTCCTGTGGCGCCCGAAACCCAAATCCTTGTCTAATGCAGAATCGTTGTAACTCGCCCAGCGCCATTTGTAAAAATTATTGCATTTTATTTTTATCCTTATCAGAGACGTTACGCGTTCTCTATTCTCTTTCCCTCCCCACCCTCTGGCTTGGCTATTAAGATGTTTTCCCTGTACCCTTCCCTGCCCCTTCAGCATGCTTTTCATAATTTATATGCAGACAGCAGAATTGCAGTTTGCGTTCCCTTTTTTATATATATATTTTTCCTCTGTCTAGAAGATGCTTTCTTAGTTAGAAGACAAAAATCATTTTCGCTTTGGCTATTTCATATAGTTTCAGTAGTTCTTTGTGCATTACTTTGTTCTCTCTCGCATGCTTTTCCTCCTTGCATTGCAAATTGCTTTCAATATTTTATAGTTTTTCGACTGTACTTTGGGTGAAACAGAGTGAAATATGGCAAATATGCTGAAAGCATAAATTTCGATTTGATGAGGTTTCTGCTGCCAACGTTTGAAAGGGGGAGCAGTAGGTGGAAGTTTAGAGTTTACATTGAAGTATAAACTAAATGTTGGAAAGGGAATTCTAGTTAATCTAAGAAAACAAGACTTCTATATAAACGAAAACAAAACCATTTTATTTTAAGACTTTTGAAATTTACATTTTTATGTCGATATTCAAAATGTTTATTTTGATTTGAATTTATGTGTTTCATCATATAATTCCATATAAGTTTTTTATTGATTAAACATTGATGGTGGTAGTGCACCTCCATATGACCTTTGACCTTGACTTTGGACTCACTTGCAGTTGGAATTTAGTAAAGACAGATCCTTAGTGTGCGCCTACGTCATAAAAAGTATAACACGAATGCACCTAGCTATTTCTGTTTGCCCTATGCGTTGTTGAAAGGAAAGACAGTAGCCAGAGTGTGATTTATCTTGAGTATTTGAATATAGATGGCGTTAGTGTGCCGCTCCATATGACCTTTGACCTCGACTTTGACTCACTTGCCGTTGGAATTTAGTAAAGACAGATCCTTAGTGTGCGCCTACGTCATAAAAGTATAACACGAATGCACCTAGCTATTTCTGTTTGACCTGCGCGTTGTTTAAAGAAAAGATAGCCACCAGGGTGAGATTTGTCCTGAGTATTTAAAAAATAGATGGCGTTAGATGGTGCTGCTCACTTTCATATGACCTTTGACCTCGACTTTGACTCACCTGCAGTTGGAATTTAGTAAAGACGGATGCTTAGTGTGCGCCTACATCATCAAATCTAAAGTCTATGTTTCACCGACCTAGCTATTACCGCTAGACATGTGCGTTACTCCTCAGTCAGGATGAACTAGCCATGAGAATGCATTCTGTCTGGTAACCTGCTGTACAATTCCCTTTACAAATCAATAAAAATTTACATGCATTGATACAAATTTCCCAAAACTTTTACCTATATATTGAACTTTCCCAATTTCACCTACCTCCCTCTGATGGAAATACATATTTATAAGTAATCACCTCCCCAAGAACTTTGCTCATATCGCATGCGCCTGCTGTACATGTCAATTGGGCTGCTGCTGTTTATCACAAACAAAATTTGATATACAATCCGTCTATGTCATTATATGCTCATTATTATTATTATTTTTTGTCATCTACATTTGGCAAACGAGCAAAGCAAATCGAAATTGAGCCTAGAGGCCACAGAGCTGAGAGCCTGAGACTGAGACTGAGCCTCAACATGTGCCTGTGCTGGCTCTGAGGAGCCTACATGGAGGGAGAACTTTCTCTGAGGGAATGATGGTTGTGTAGCGACGTCAAAATATTAATTACATGCTGCTTACCTAAACAGTTTTTGGCAATTTGTTGTTACTGACAACCATCAAATTTGTAATGTGAACCCAAAGTCAGCTTATTTGGCCAGCCACCAGACACCAAGCAGACAAACAAACGAAAGCAACAAAAACAGCTAGAGGAGCATAAGGAGCTAATTATGGGGCAACGCATTGATAATTATATTCAGGCAATCTTTAGCGCACACTTGGTACAGTCTTTCCTGATAGTCATAGTTGGTAGGTCAATGTTGAACTTTACAGAGAGAATAGCGTAAATTGAAGTATTCATCTCTTATGCTGGATCAATGCAGTTAAAGGAACTAACGGATTGAAGTTGAATCAGTTGAACATCAGTAGGAGAAGGCTCTCCATATGTGTTAAGATTCGTGACGAAAGCAAGCAATTGTAAACTACTCACAGAATGCACCTCAATTGCCCCGAAATTTTAACACAGAGTTGAGAATGACTGAAATAGGGGCGCATATAAACTAGTGCCAAGAGGAATGTTGAAGAAATACAGCCACGGTGAACTCTATACACGTTTATTATATTGTAACAGATGACAAATCCTGAGCTGTTAAGAAACAGCAATCGATAGTATCAGTGTTAGAGAAACGAGCCAATCCTAACAAGAGCTATGCAAACCCAACCATGTGGCAAGTGTTTCGCTAGAGCACTTAGTGGAAGCTTACAGAAAATTAAAGAGAAACAATTGCCCAAAGGGGGATTGTCCTTCAATAAGATACATTTCTTTAAGTAACAGGAGTAAAACGTAAAACATCGAGTTAATAGCTCATACAGCTTCGAAGACCCGACTTGACACCTAATGACTTCTGTTTAGGTTTACGTGTTCCGACACCAGAAGAGGCCGTTGAAGAACACACATAGTACATTTTAGAGGCAACATCTGGGGACCTGTTGGCGACCTTTTAACTAAGTAAGTGGGGTTTTCCCGGCTCGAGGTCAAGACAAAGAGTTTTTATTGAGTTTTTATGCACAGCCGAGATATATTGTCATAAAAACTTATTCTCTACTTTTCACTTTTAGGTGATAAACATAAAAAGGAGCTTTCGTATCAGCGATTACTTAGAGGTCACTTAGAGGTAGAACAAGCACATTCATTCCTTTGCCTTTAAGCATCAACAACATCAGCTTTCTGTACGCGCCAGACCTAGACCTCCCCTCTAACTGCTATTGCAACTGTTTTCTTATATAAAACAATTGCCGAAACTTGCTCCAGCGTCACACTTGTTCAGGTTCGCATACGTACTTTTGTTGTTTAGGAGGAGGTGTGTCACTTGTTTAGCAATTTATATCCGTTCCATTTTCCAAATTCGAATTATTAATTACCATTTTTGTTGTTGTTGTTGGTAAATTCATGATTATAAAATATTTACAACAAATGGCAAATACCGCACTTTTCAGTAGGCAGAAGTTATAATTTTACCAAATACATAAGAGAGTTGCAACTGGCCCCAAGTTATAGTTATTTATCATAGTTAGACAAAAGCCAACCATATGGAAGTTATTTAAATATTTAAACTGTTGACTTGGGCGTGCTTCCCTATTGGCTTAGCGTTGACTTAGTTCCTGGGAAATAACACAGGCCAATATGGTGTCCAATGTGTATAATTAAAGGGGTTTCCGGCATTGGGGTCGATAACTTTTTGATATTTTTCATGGACTTAAAAGATATAGTAAAATGAAAATGGTGTGGAATAGTTTTGTGGAAAGATCTCACTCTTTCTCTCTCTCTCTCTCTCTCTCTCTCTCTCTCTCTGTCGTTTCCCACATCTTTTAAGCTCATCTGAGAACTAAATTTTCTACCAGATAACATTTTCATATAACTTTTTCATTAAAACAATGCCAGAAATAAAGAAATACTTATGAACTAGCAAGTACAAAAGACGTTGCCTGGGTTCTCTCTTCGGTGCTACTCAAATGGTTCAAGCCCTTTTCAAATCATTAATTAACTTTTACTTTGATCAAGACCAACATAAAAGTTCTTTCTCACTTCCACATTATAGGGAACTGTGGCATGCGGCTCACTAACGCCATCTATGTGTAAACATATAAATTTCCCTAAGACTAAGGGAAAGACAGCCATCAGAGTGTGATTTTGACTCACTTGCAGTTGGATTTAGTAAAGACACATCCTTAGTATGCACCTACGACATAAACTGTTTCATACACATTCAAAGCCTTATGCTGCTGTTCTTGCAATCAATCTCAAGGTTCCCTTTTTCTATTATATTTATAAAGCAGTCTCAAAGACAGTCTCTAATTACGCAGCTCATACAATGAGCTATAACTGCTCTCTGACTCATTTGAACTTCACTTTAGCCGAATATCTTCCATTGAAGTACACACGGTGGTACCTACCTCAATACCAAGACTTCACCTTCAACACCAAAAACATTTTTGCAAATCAAGTTTAAGAAACATAAAAAAAAAAAAAAAATCACCCAACAGTAAACAGAAAATCTTTTTGCCTTTTATTTTGGGCTTGTTTGTTTGTGATTTTTTTTTTTTTTTTTTTTTTGTGGCTTTCGGTTTTAATTTTTGTTGCTGTCGTTTCTTTACGCCGCATAGTTTTTGCTGCGTTTGATGTCTATAAATGTTGGTTAAGGTTGGTTTAACTTTGAAATCAAGTTTAGACACAACTTCGCGCACATATGTGTATACGAGAGTACCCCACACAGTGCGCTGCTAATGTATAATGGCATAATTTAATAGCTGCTACTAAACATAGCTATGTGTATGTGTATGCATGTGTGAGTATCTGTGTGTGTGTGTTGGTTTGGTGTAATTTAATGCCTTTGTCTTTATGTTATGTATCTGTTAGTACGCTCCTATATTGCTGTGCCTATCTATGGTTTTGGTTTTGGTTTCGGTTTCGGCTTTGGGTTTTGTTTTTAGCATGCTTTATGGCCAAGATTTGACGGCGATGCATTCAACATTCATTGCTAGGGTTCGTTTTCAGTATCATTGCTGGGCATTAGATACGGTCTGATTATTTGATAAATTCATAGATATAATGGCAAATTATGTTTAAACTGCTGACTCGGTTGCATTCAGCAGGCAATAAATGAGAGTTTGCTATTTACCAGAGCTCTCTAGGGTGTCGATAAGCTGAGTTACGTGGGACTAGTGGGGGATTTATTAGGTTATATCAAGATTCAAAGTGGATTTGTTGTAATAACGAGGCTGTTTTAGAAAGAATTTCCTTTCTTAAAGCCTGGTAGAAAGAAAGTGAACTGAGTTACCATAGATTGGTAGCTCTTATCTTAGGATCTAGGGATAGTAAATTTCTGTAAAAAGTTTTAGAAGCTTAATCTAATAGGTTTTTACATTTCTAATATATTATTCACCCTTTAAAACCATCCTTGATGGAGTTAGTTGTTCTTGGGGTTGCTTTTGCTGAAACTCTGCATCACACACTAACCCTTTCCATACCCTTCCCACATACTTATAAGTATTAATCCTGAAGCAACCCGCACACACACATTTTCAGTGCATGGCAAACACAATCAATGGCCCTGCGGGTCGGGTCTGTAGCTTGTGTGCAAACTTTGTTTTTATGCCATATTACTCATTTATTACGCTGCAGTTTTAAACAATGAAACGAAACGGCCAATGGTTTGGGTTTGGGTTGGCTCTCTCGTTACACTTAGAAAAAACAGAGTTGTTTCTCTAATTATATGATTTTGCTAGTACTTTATGGTTTTGGATTGATAATGGAAAGTCAATGGGATACTTTTTATACCTTAGCAGCTATTTCCAGCCACATTTGGTGTTGAATTAAGCGGAGAAAAGGATTCTTGTTTAACAATGTTTCGGATTTTATATCAAAATTAAGAAATATTTATTTGCCTTTAAATTTAGGCATTTTCTTTTAACTTTTTCATCAAAACAATGACTAATCTCACAGAATGTCAGCAGTGCCAGAAGTAATTCAATATGAAAGTGAGAAACAGAGAGCTACAATAACCACACGAAGTGGTTCATATGGGTATAGAGCAAACAGCAGAGCAGGGTTCTAATAGAAGAAAGTATGAGACGATGACGTTATGCTACAGCAAGGACAAAGACCAGAGAGAGAGAAAAGGTACACAGCTAAAGAAAGCAGAAAGAATAGAGAGAGACAAGGAGAATAGATGGAGGAAGAAGGCAAGAAGAAGAGAAAGCAGAGAATAGATAAGAAGCATGTGAGAAGAGTAGAGAGAACAAGAGAAAGGATACAATAAGTGTGCCAGAATCAGATAAAGAACAAGCCAAAGAGATGAAATACGGAAAGACAGCGACAAAGAATTGTGAGAAGGGAAAAAATCAGTA
Organism: Hirtodrosophila duncani; assembly: GCA_037043425.1. Taxonomy (NCBI): domain Eukaryota; kingdom Metazoa; phylum Arthropoda; class Insecta; order Diptera; family Drosophilidae; genus Hirtodrosophila; species Hirtodrosophila duncani. The sequence continues at coordinate 254,184 of JBAMBM010000839.1, forward strand.
GGGAAAACGCTATAAGTTTCCTAAGCTCCAGATATCCCAGATCCGGTAATATTATATATTTTGGGTCATATCTTTTCCCATCAGTTTTATCCCACACTTTGATTCTCTGAGTGCACATTCGGTTAGGGACGACTTTCAGCATGCGTATATAATTTTACTGCTTCATTTCGGTATGTAATAATACCAAAGGCAAATATGAAAAACCCAACCAAACAGTCAGCTCAGCTCCAGAGCAGCGCATTCGCATTCGAGCAATAAAATAAAAAAAAGTCATTCATACATACATACATACATATAGATGAAAAACAAAGAAATAATAATAATAATTTTTGCCTTGGGGTAGGTCATGCTCGTCTCAACTCAACATCTCCGTATGCTGCACACACACAGAGAGAGATTCTCCACACAGTGCAAGACCATTTCACACATACACACAATGCTTTTGTCCATTGTCCATATGTAATAAAAGCCAAGGAATACATATATGAGTTCTGTATGATACATTTTCTTATATATACATACAGATATATATATATATATATATATATATATATATATATATCTTATGTGCATGTATAGTGTTTCTTTGTATGGCAAACTTTGTGTCTGGTCGTCTCATCTGTCGCTTCGTTTCATGTCTCATCAACGCGCCGCAGACTTTTCGGTATGCATCAGCATCAAGGATTGCCAGCCTGCCTCTCTCCTCTCCTCACCTCACGCTTTTACAACTCTCGGCCACTGCACATTTCGTTTTCGTTTATAATAAACGTCGTCTTCTTGTGGAGAGTTCCATAAACAAAAACAAAAATAATACACAAAAGTGCCCACTGTTGCCACAAAAAATGCCACAGTTTTTTACGACCATATCGCTGCTGCACTGGAAAAATAATGTGCAAAAAGGGAGCGAAAGTAGTAGCACCTTAATGTAAAAGCGAAAGGAGTTTGTTCTCTGGAAACCCAGGCTAAGCAGGTGTAAAAATGGTTAACTAAATTTGTGAAGTAATTTGAAATAGAGGATTTTCCTTAGAAACTTTAAAAAGAAATTTTGTATTAACTAGCGATTGTTCTTCGACAGCTGTATTTCCTTTTCTTCTGTATTTTCCATCTGCCTCTTACTTCTCTTAGGCTTCTCTTTAAGGAGTTCTTGCACTCTTTTTATATCTTTTCTTAGCGCAAACTCCTCTCTCTGTTTTTTTTGTTCTCTTTCTGTATCTTTCCTAATCTCAGACTCTACTTTCCATCATGTCTTTCTATCTATTCCTCTTCGAAAGTAGTCTTCCTCTGTCTTCTGTCCTTCTACTTCTCTTTCTTCCTCAATTTCTCAGACTCGTCTCTCCATCATCTCTTTCTATCTATTCCTCATCGGAAGCAGTCTTCCTCTGTCTTCTGTCCTTTTCATCGACCTCCTACTTCTCTTTCGTCCTCAATTTCTCAGACTCGTCTTTCTATCATCTCTTTCTATCTATTCCTCTTCGGAAGTATTCTTCCTTCTCTTCTCTTCTGTCCTTTGCATCGACCTCCTACTTCTCTTTCTTCCTCAATTTCTCAGACTCCTCTTTCCATCATCTCTTTCTATCTATTCCTCTTCGGTAGTAGTCTTCGTCTGTCTTCTGTCCTTTTCATCGACCTCCTACTTCTCTTTCTTCCTCAATTTCTCAGACTCCTCTTACTATCATCTCTTTCTATCTATTCCTCTTCGGAAGTAGTCTTCCTCTGTCTTCTGTCCTTTTCATCGACCTCCTACTTCTCTGTCTTCCTCAATTTCTTTTCTCTGGCTTCTCGCTCTCTCTTCTTGTAGTCTCCCTACATCTTTCCTCTTCTCAGACTCCGCTTCTATTGTCTTCTTTCTCTTCTATGTCTCTTCTGTCATTATCTCTCTATATGTTTTCACTGTGTTCCTCATATCCCTGTCAGTAAAGCTGCAAAAGTAACTCGCAGGGCCCTTAATAGTGCTTTCTTAGTCTTAGGAACACATTGCTCTGCTGTTTGTTCAATAGGCATTCCAGCCATTCCTTGTCTTTGTTCCTGCGTGTTCTTCCTCAGTTTTATGGAATTTTTTGCTACGTTCCGTAAGATGGACATCTTAGATCTCATCTTCATGGCATTTTTCTAAGGAAAAGTTATATCTTTATATATTTATAAAATTAATTCAAACTTTAATAAATATTTTAATATATTTTTAAAAGTTTTAATTGCTTTTTATTTTATTTATTTCTCTTCATTAAATTTTTATTGCTTTTTATCCCAATTATCCACATCTGTTCATATTTCTTCAATCACTTATCGACATATTGTCTGCCAATATAATCCCATCGTTTATATAACAATTACATTTTAAATAATTTATGTTATAGTTTGGCTAATTACACACAACGCACACACACACAGAGACAAAGAAAAAAAAACCAATTAAGAAATTTTCACAACAAAATTGGCAAACGATGTCACATCACATTTTCTGACTTTTCTTCCCAGCGCCGTTGCCGTTGCCGCGCCACGCCGCGCCTGTCAAACCGTTTGCCTTTTAACGACTGCAAAATATTTAATTTTTTATTTAATAATAATTTATGCGGCAATAAAAACTCATTGTTGCAGTTATTAATTTATTTGATGGCCGACGATAATTGTCAGTTTTTATGTTTCGTTCAGACAATTTGCATAATTGGCTGAAAGCAAACATTTCAATAGAGAAAGAAAATTGTTAATTGTTATACTTTTTAGCTATCGATATTGGTTGAAGAGGGGTAGGGTGAGAAGGGGGGGGGAGGTAGGCTAAAGTTTAGTAAAGATTTGAACAAAACTTCCTGAAACTGAAGAAACTGAAGCCTTCGCTTCAGAAGTGAAAAGTTTTGGAAAAAGCAACATCAATCGCAGATTGGAAATTTGCAACAAAGAACACGCATTCACTTGCTGACAGATCGTTACAGTACAAGTTATTCGAAATCTTTATACCTCTTTAACTAAAACCTAGCAAGTAGAGCAGAGAAACTTAATAATTGTACCAGATCAACTCCAGAAAATGTGTGTCTTTGCGTCCCAAGCAATGCCATAAGCGAGTATTAACAGAATCATTCTTTATTCCTCACAAAAAAAACCTTAGCTTGCTTGTGCTTGCTTGCCATTTCCTGAAAGATCGTCGTTGTAGGTAAGCACAAAAACTGAGAGGGGGAGAGAGAGAGAGAGAGAGAGAGAGAGTACTTAAACGCAACCCTCTAAAGAAGGGGAACAACCTGTCCCATTCGCTTCCCTCCACGTTCTCCCTCACGCGTATCCTAATTATGCTGAATTATGCTAATTATGAGTCTACAGAAAGATAAATATCGTCGGTTTGTCTCTCTCTCTGTCTCTATATCTGTCTCTATCTTTCTATATCTGTCTCCATATCCCTATATCTGTCTCTATCTCTGTCTCTCTCTCTATATATATATGTCTCTATCTCTCTCTCTCTCTCTATATATATATATATGTCTCTATCTCTCTCTCTATATATATCGGTCTCTATCGCTCTCTCTCTATATATTTATTTATCTGTCTCTATTTCTCTCTCTCTATGTCACTCTCTATCTCACTCCTTCTCTCTCTCTCTATCTCACTCCTTCTTTCTCTCTCTACCTCACTCCTTCTCTCTCTCACTCTCTCTATCTCACTCCTTCTCTTTCTATCTCACTCTCTCTATCTCACTCCTTCTCTTTCTATCTCACTCTCTCTCTCTACCTCACTCTTTCTCTCTCTCACTCTCTCTATCTCACTGCTTCTCTCTCTCTCTCTCTCTCTCACTCCTCTCTCTCTCTCTCTCTCTCTCTCTCTCTCTCTCTCTCTCTCTCACTTTTCAACTTATAACCTGGCAACCCTGGCAAAATTAATGCTGATGATTTTGAACGTTTAAGTTTGAGGCAATGTCGAACCTGAATGCAAGTGAAGAAGTTCGTGGACTTCAAGAATATAGAGAGATTTTTCAGTTTTCTGATTTCTACCTAGAGAGCGTACGCATGTATGCATTGCCCTAGAGTAATCGGAAGCTCTACAACAACATCTACAACAAAAACTACCATTAGAATCTGTCAGCGCGACGAAATCTCAGACCACGCATGTCCATGTTGTTGTTGCTTAATTGTATATTCTTCTTTGTGAGCTAATTACGCCGCTGCATGGTTTTCTAATGCGACTTAGCTAGAGAACTCTGGGAGCCAAGGCCTGCCCATCGGTACCCTAGAGTAAAATATTTCTGGTTGTAGCCGATCTGGAGTGGCAGTTCGCTTACTCCGGAGGTAGCAGCCCTTGGGCGAGAGTATTCCCGCGTTGATACCGAGACTTAGGCCCGACTGCTGTTGGGATCAAACTATTTCTGGTTGTCGTTGCTGATGTTATGTATATAGCAAAGGTATTTCCCAGTGGCAGGTTCCTTACTCAGGACGTAGCAGGAGGTAGCATATAGAGAAGGTATTTCCATACAAGCTTTGGTCTCAATTTTCACACATTTCCAACCGAATGGATTCGTCGCAATGGCTTCTCCATAAACTCTAACTTGTGTGCAAATTTCAGCTTCCTATTTTGACCTATGCATGGATGCGCAATCAGTTAAAGATTTGTAATCCGAATTTATTTCAAATCTAAAGTTCTCTTTGGATAAATCCTATAGAATATATATAGGAGTCATGTTGTATTCCTTTCTGTGATGTCACGCCCCTTAACTTTACCTAATAATCTCATCCATTGATTGCATCATCTTTGACTTACACAAAAAACCGCTCAATCATCATGAGAAATATAAAGATTTGCCCACAAAATGTCTACAAATTGGCACATCCTTCTTCTTCTTCTTCTTTGTAACCAACAAGTTGTTGTTGTGTTAACATTTTGTATACTTTGTGTATTTTGACAATTTATGGTTGACACCGTTCCGCATTGCAGCACCAACACCACCCCATCGCACCCCCATCCCACCCCCTTCTCATTCTATTACAGCAAACAAGTCGTAGGTCATTAAACTGTTGCCGCCTTATGGCGTAATATCTACCAAAAATATAGAAATGTATCTAGCGAATTGTTATGACTATGACGTCATGATGGCTAATGACGTGCACTGGCTAAAAAAAGGTTCATTGTCTTTCGCCTTACAGTTTATTGCACTTAATTAACAAAAACAAAAATGTTCAAGAAACAGCAGCAGCAGGGGCAGCAACAGCAGCAGCAAGGCAATGCGAATTTTGCTCGCATTCTACAAAATAATATACACAAAGCCAAGAGCTGGCAGGCGTGCAGGCGGGCGGGCGGGCAAGGCAACACCTACCCAACAGATACACAGATACATTGCGCCAGATAATGAATTATTAGCAACTGGACTGGACTGTGGAGGGGAGAGAGAGCAGAAGGGCAGCCAAACTGTGGCTTCTTTGCCGGATATTAGCGCAAAGCAAACAAAAGCGACAACATGTGTCGCCTGTAAGAGCTGGAGTAGGAGTAGGATGATTGGGAGGGGGGAGAAGGCGTAGCCAGAGCAGAGTTGGAGTTGGAGTTCCCGGGAAGTCACTGAATCACAGTGTATGGGCTCTTTGTTGTTGCTGCTGCTGTTGCGTTCTTTTAATGTTGCATGGCAAATTTAATTCCTAAATTGCAGCTGTCGTCGTCATCAGCAACAGCAGCAGCAGTAGGAACATCTCAGCCACATTTGTCTTGGCGTCTGTCGTAATCTTTCCAATAGAATCATAAATCATATCAAAAGTCATTTCATCACAAAAAAAAGAATGTAAAGACAGAAGACTCACAGTCAAAACTGGTAACAGCAAGAAGAACAGGAGCAGCATTGCGTATACGCCGTGTGTTTCCGCATAAATGAAGCATGGTGTCTATGCAGACATAAATAATGAATGTTTTATTAAATCCTATAAATATAGTGTATGTAGGAGCTGCTAGATTATCCTTAGAATAGTCAGACGATAGCTTAGATTCTCTTTAAATTTTGTTAGATTTTTGATTGAACGAAATTCTCCATAGTTATATATAGATATTGACTGCACATTTCTGGCATTCGTTTGCCATATGGCTTCATCTAGCTACACTTCTGATCTACTTACACGGTTGAGCGACACAGCATGTGTGCAAACAATTTGCAGCCATACCAAATTTCCACAGAAAATCATTAAATCTCAGAGCAAATGGAGCATTATTATCTCACACCATTTGACTTCATTTGCCCAAGAGATCTCTTACATGGTTGATCGTGAAAATATAATATTAAAAACTTTGAACTAAACACTTGTCTTATAGGGAGTAAACCTACTTTCACTAGAAATTGTTGAACTTATGAATTGGAAGAAATTTGAATGGGAAATTAAGGCTGCTCTGAACTTACTAGAGGCGGATCAGTAATCACCTTGTTTGTTAACAATTTACCACAGCTACTTTGCCATAATCGTATAAACTTCCTACAGGTATTATCCCATTAAGGCATTCATATATATGCCGATGATGTTAAACTCTGTCTTTGATTCAAGGATTCTGCCTCTCTCTTTCCAATCGTCTTGCTAAATCTTAGATGTTCGATATCTAAAGTTATGGTGTCTGTTAGAGCAAGCCACTTTAAACATCTTACCTTCTATATAATAGTAAGATCCTTGATCGGATCGATATCACAGATGTCTTGTGGGATCTTTAAGACCTTAAGTTGTTACTGGAGGCACAAATACACACTGCTTTTGTTGACCCTTAAGCAACTCTATTACTGGACAGTGCTATAGATAGTTTCACAGCAATAGGTCTTCATATAAGGGAATCCCTATGCCATGATTATACCAAGTACTTCATATCCTCTTAAATGCAATACTTTCTATGTATATTTAGTTCATACCTGGCAATTTGATGCTTAAACTGATCTAAAAATCATCTTTAAAAATACATTCTCATACCTTTAACCAATTCTAAACAAGCAAATATGACAGATGAATTCAAATAGCTTGTGGAACTTATTGAAGTTTTTGTAATCTCTCTATATAGTGTAATCCCTACCCAATTGAACTACACATTAGTACTTATAACGGATGATATTTTGATTCCCATATGCTGCCCAAAAGGTTGAATGAAATGCTGTTAGATGAGCTTTGAATTGTTTAATCATTTTCTCACCAAAATAGTAGGGAAATTTGAAAACCTTTCTGGGAAACATTTACATCTGAACCAATGACTAAGCTACTTTTTATACCCTGTACCTATGGTATATGGTACCTATAGGTATATTAAAGCCGTTGCAATGTCCGTCTGGATGTATGAAAATGTAAATCTTCAAATTGGGACTTCTATTTTCTATAAATTTGTAAACAAATCAAGTTTATTTTATCTTATACCACGTTTACTTCCTAGGGTGGTTCCCACTTTTGTGTTTTGCTTCCATTGCTTCTTTATTTTTCATTGAAATTCAACCCTCTTTGTGGTTTCAGAGTCCTAGAGGCATCTACGTCAACTGACCAAATTCGATCAGGATCGAGCAACTATATCATATAGCCCCCATAGAACCAATTTTTTGAAAATGAACACAAAATGTTTGTCTTTCATCCAAAGCAAACCAAATTTGGTTTGTATTCATTTTAAAGCATCCCAAGTCTCTTGACAAAATTTGATCCGGATCGGGCAACTATATCATAAGACCCCCATAGAATTGATTTTTTCGGAATGAATAAAACATTTTTGTTTTTCATCCAAATCTCACCAAATTCAGTTTGTATTCATTTTATCATGCCTTACGTCTATTGACCAAATTTTATTCAAATCGGGCAACTATATCATAGAGCCCCCATAGAACCGATTTTTTCGGAATGAACACGAAATGTCTGTGTTTCATCCAAATCAAACCAAATTTGGTTTTTATCCATTTTAGGCCGCCCTATATTTACAGACAAAGCTTCATTCAGATCGGGCAACTATATCATATAGACCTCATAGAACCGATTTTCTTAGAGTGGATGCTTAGTAAAAGAATGTCTTTGTTCTTTATTGAAATCAATTTAAATTCGATTTGTATCCGTTTTGAGAGGCCCTTGACCGCATTTGATCAAGGTCAGTTTGCTATGTTATATAGTAGTTTTATAGGTGCAGGGAATTCAATTGTCGAGCAAGCTCGACTGTAGCTTTCTAACTTGTTTTAGACTCAGTTCAAGGTCATTTATCTACAATTTATTAATAATTAATACATTTTGTATACAATTTAGAGCCCAATAATGACTAATATTACCGATATATGTAGTCATTTTATTCCTTAAAAATATATTGGAAAATGTAGTATTTTTCACTCATCGATTTTAGGCTACTGCATTTGAAGTATTCGAGCTCATTTTGAATATAGTTCATATACTTATTTACTTGAAAGATTTGCTGATATTCCGACATGCGTCACTGATTTTCTTGTCATCATTTCCCAAGACACATTTAGGTCTGTCTCATCCCCAGAGATGTCTTCCAAATGACTCACGGAGATTGAGAATGTATTCTCATGGGATAACCAATGAGAATACTTATAAGTAGATATTGAAAGCGATATATAATATAATTAATGAATAAATATTTTAAATTTGGGTGACGAATTCAGTCATTGAATGATTTAATTGTTAAACTATTCTATGAAATATCCCAGGAAAGTAATTGCTGTATATGAAGTAACACGGATCTCTCTCTGCATTCATCAGGGAAAGATTAGGGCTGTGAATTAAGGAGTTTTAGTCAAATATACTCTATTAATATGCCACATCTTTGATTCATCATGAGAAGTCATGAAATGGCGTTTCTACTTCAAATTTCCAAAAGGCAATATGTCGAAGCTATCAATAAATTGATCGATAATTATAGATAACATATGATTTCTCTTTAAGACAGACAACATCATATAAAAGACAACATTCGTGGTATAGACAAACTATTGATAGATGCTCAACATCTTTAAATGTTTCCGTTTATTCGCACTCATTGAAAGAGCAATAATGCTGTCTCATAAGTTCATTATCAAACATTTAAACAGAGACAAAGTGTCCATGGAATGTCGAAGATCATTCGTATAAGCAGCACAGATGCGGGTCTATATATAGTTTTCCTATATTTGTGGTGAGAAATCTAAAAAGCTATCGAAAATATGATAATTATCGATAAATTACCAATAACAAACTTTAATTGCCTATTGAAAATTGACGTAGTAATGCAATTCCCTAACTACTATCATACTTATTTCACACAAACTTAGGAGCATTCCTTCATTTTCTTCGTAACTTAAAGTTTTCCTGACTTCAACGAAAGTAAAATCCGTGACTCACAAATATTTTTCACACATAAAACTTTATATCTCACCCAAAGCATATCTGCAGATACATATTCTTGCTGAACATAAAGTAGACTGGCTGCACCTTGGTATGTGTGCCATGTTTATGATGAGTCGGCTCCAAATTGCATGTTTAATTGCAATCAAGAAACAAAACGTGAAAAACAACAAAGAGTATACACACGCCCACACACATTCACACACACACTTACATTTATAGATGCCAAAATGGCAAAGAAAACTCAACTCACAGACAGCTGAAAAACGAAGTGTGGCAGAAAACAGAAGCATTTTCATTAAATTTTCTACGCTCAGCTGAAAGACAGAAAACAGCTGCAAATGCAACAGGAAAATTGAAAATGAAATTGGTATTCGGTGCGGGATAGGGGTGCCCAGAGGGGGTGGCCAGCAGAAGAGGAAGGTGGCAAAATTTTCATGGACCGATGGACAAACAAACAAACGAGAAGGGGGGCCCACATGCTGGTTTTAAGGGGGCTGGATTGGATATGCAATTTGGTAAATTGTTGCCAAGCCCAAGCCCAAGGAACAGCCTTTCCATATGCCACATCATCCCGCATGAAACCTTACCCTGACATGTTCAAATCCAATAAATAATCCAACTTCTGCAAGTTTAATGAAATTTTAATTACTTCGGTTTTTGCTTCGTTTTTAATGTGAAACTTTTTAAACAAAAGACAAGGCTCCATTTCCATTTCAAGTTCTGAGCTTCTGAGGCCCCGGAAATTGCAACAATTAACATAAATGTTGTAAAAACCAACAACAACAACAACAACAACAAAAAGAACAGCTAAAACTTATCAAAAAGAAACTTGTACTTGTACAATAAATTACGCATTGTTATGCCATAATTAATAAATATAATTTCCATTTTGTTAAGGTTGTTTTTTTTTTGTATTTTTTGCAGCAGTTTTTAATTGAAAATTGATCGTTTATTATTAAAAATGGTTTTGCGCCTTGCTTTTAATTACTAACAAAAAACTATATTAAAAGGAAGGCAGAACTATTAAACTATTTTTAATTATGCGAGTTTTAGTTGGCTTTGGTTTTTTATATGATTTTTAAACATCGTTTGTTGAGGTTTGTGTTTTTTTGTTTGGGAAAGTTAAAGTTGTTGGGGGAAGAGAGCTAGCCGAGCTGAGGTGAATTTAAAGTCATAATTGTTCTTGCTAACTCTGAATGCCATCGGAAGGAACTTTTAAGACTCTTCAGCATATGTTCTACGGTAGTCTTCAAAGAAGAGAAGAAAAGAGAAAAGAAGTCAAAGAGAAGGCAAAATAATTGCAGAGAAGACAAACAAGTCAGAACGCTTTAGTCGATATTCCGACTATAAGATACTCGTACTCAGCAGTTATTCAATATTCTACATACTCAAAAGTATGAAAAAAGACATAAGAACGCTTTAGACGACATTCTGACTATAAAATGTTCGAAAGACACTCGAAAGTATGCAACACTTTTTGATTTTTGTTTGTTTTTGTCTACAATTATTATCCGATCATAATGAAATTTGGCAAATCGGTAGATAATGTGCTAATACAGATACAAACCGAGTTTTAACTGAAGACGTTCAGATTTGTAGGAGATATATGGTTTTGATCGATTTGTGGGAGGGGGAGTGGGGAGGGAGAGTGGCAAAATTTTGAAAAAAAAAACACATTCTGACGCTCCACAAGGGTCACAAGAGTCTACATACCGAATTTGGTGAACCTAGCTTTTACAGTCTCCGAGATATAGTTGTTTTTGTGGATAACGTTTTTAAGGATCTGCGTGGGTGGGAGGGGGCGTGGCAAATTGTCAAAAAAACATTCTGACGCTCCCCAAGGAGTCTAAATACCAAATTGTATGACTCTAGCTCTTACAGTCTCCGAGATCTGGGTGTTCATTGAGAGGGACATGGGAAAATCAACTCGGCTTTTGATGCTGATCAAGAATGTATATACCATATGAGGTGGGAAACGCTTCCTTTTGCCTGTTACATACTTTTGCACGCATAAAAAGGAGAAGAGAAGAAAAAGACTACCAAAACTGTCTCTCTCTTGCATGCGCTGCTTGAAAAGATAAACAATTTATCAATTTGCTTGATAAACTGGAAAATTGCACTAAAATAATTATATAACTTCGTTTTGAAGTTGCAATATTTCCCTATCTCTTGGCAAATCTCAAATCTGCACACAAAAATGTTACTCAGAAATTTTCCCAAATATATCCAACAGGTTATGGTCCCAGCAAGCTTCCACTGCCTTAGCTCATATAAGCTAACAGCTTGAATTCTGCCTTATATCATTCATTTCAATATCGTAAGCTATTCTAAAGCTATCTAAAATTCTATAAAATCTATCAAATATCATTGTCTCACCGATTCTGTTAAGCAATTACTCATTTTAAACCCAATCTAGGCGCACTTCAGGCAGACTAGGACAAAGGAAACTTCACCTCTAATTCTCATTTCTAAAAATCTCTACAAGCATTTCCTTTGTTTCTCTTACTTTTTCTGGCCTTTTTTACATATGTAGATATCTTTACATATATCTCTTTGTTTGCCCTTTTCTGTTGACTCATTTGCTTTGTCTGTAATCCTTTCCAACGGAAAATAACTATTATTTATCATTAATTTTCCTCTTTTCCACCCACTAATTACGTTGGAACATTTCCCTGAAATTTGCTTGCATGTTCTAGACACGTTGTAGGTGTGTTTCTCAAAGCAATTTACCTTCAAGTTGCCTTAGAGAAAATTATAAATTGTCCAGAATTTTCCACAGAATTTTCCACATATATATCTATATATATATATATGTAGATATGACAACAAATGTTAAAACTAGCAAATCAAATTGAAAGAAAGCAGGGGCGACGTAAATCTTTTGAATTAGCAAAACATCATGTTTCGCTTGAAATGGCACGCACTGTAAAATATGCTAAACAGTAGGAGCATATAGTGGGATGAGAGAGGAGGAATGGAGGGAGTATATGTATCTTGTTGCTGAGGGGACACAACACAGACAAATGCCAACAACAACAACAACAAACTACATTTGCCACGACAACTGGCAATGAAGCCAAACAAGGACATCATCAAATTGACGCACAGCTTCAGAAATGCCCCTCTGAACACTGAGAGAAAATTGGCTGAGAGATGCCTTGACATGGCGAACTTAAACGCATTGAATTGAGCATTTTACCTTTAGCATTTTAACAACAGACGTTTTCCGAAACTGCAAACAGTACGAGGCCAGCTTCATTGAAATGACAGGACATACATTTCGGATACGCAGACACATCCAGAGGCAAGCAAGCTTGACCGCGTGTTGATGCGTTTGCAATCGCAGGTCGCAGGACTCTGATCTACATACAACATAGGTTGGATATGTAGGCGCTTAGTAAATATCCTAATAGAAGATATCTATCCTACTTACTGGAGTATTGAATCCAAGGTGTTGCATGAGGTATCAATCCTCTACTTCATTGAAATCTTGTGGGATCAATACTTCTCCACAAACGTTATATAGGAGGCTGTCATGGAAAACTCTAGAGATTTTGACATTTTCATATGCAAACACTTCGATTTGTAGGTTCATTTGAACATCATTTCAAAAGGATACAGGAAGATTTCATGGCCGACTAGATTTGAGGTGCAGCAAACGAAATATCATTGGTTTCAAATCTCTCTTGATGAACCTTCAAAACACCTTAAAAACGCTTCAAGAAGGAAATCTATTAGCCATTGAGTTTTTTCAAATCTTCTTTCTTAGGGTCACAAACGAACTTAAAGTCATTGTGTATACATTAATTACTCCAAATCTCTAGAGTTTTCCGTAGATCAACTGATCAGAAGTCTATCGTAGCACTCTTTCCATAGCCGGTGACTTAGGGCTTGATCATCGAAAGCTGTGTCATTGTTTCGCTGCTATATTTTCTTACTGGAAATACTGCCTAGCTTTTCCAGAAACTAGATTCATCTTTTCAAGATTAGCTTGAAAACATGGATGGTTTGATGAAGCACATTCTTAGTCCTATAGAAAGAAGAAACTCCCATCATGCCATAAAGACACTGATTGTTGGATTGGTGAACAAAAAGTGGGTCTTGATAAACTGTCTCATTTGTGAATTCAAGCAGGCACATTTTTCAGTTAGCTTAACAAACATCTTCATTGAAACCAACCTAAAATCTCCAAATTAGCTGACCAAAAGTTTTGACTTTAAATTCAATCGAGCTTCCATTGGCAAATTTTTTTTGTCATTATTTTCTGGCTTACATTTCCCTCAGTGTCGATAAGAGCTGGACTATTGGTGGCCTCCGTCGACACTTGTAGATTTATGTTGTTCTTGTTGTTGTTGTTGCTACGCTTGTTGCTGCTGTTGTCGCACAACATGTTGAGTCGGCGGAGCCTTAATTTATGCCATTGAGGAGCGACCAAGCAAGCAAGCAATGCTTGTCCTTGTCTGTGTATGCCAAAGGATTTGGGAGTGGATGGCTCGGCTCACCTTTTGCCTAGCGATTGGCGATGTTGCCAGGCTGCTGCTGCCACCCATTGTCACTTTATTTTTATGCACACTTATACACACATATATATATATGTATATATAATATTTGTGCGATTTTGTGCGATTTCTGTGCCCCTTCGCTATTGGCGTTATTTTATGACCTCGTCCCTCGCTTTATGATAATTTTTTATGGCTTATTGTGTTTGATTACACGTGTAGGCGAGGTGTAAACAACAATACCTTAACTTTTTGGTCTGGCCCTTTTGTGGGCTTCGCATTGTGTGCGCTGTGACAGCTATTTTGGGCCAAAGGCTTCCATTCCATAATGAAATTGAATTGCAGTTGAATTTTTCCTTTATATTTTTTAATGGAAAATTACAACAACAAAAATCTAATTAATTTATTTCCATTTTTCATTGCAGGTATGTAACTTTTGATCAATTTTGAATGCAAATTGTTTGCATGTTAAACAGTGTAAATGACACACCTGCCCCGTATATGTGGCAAGCCATAAATGAGAGAAGGGGTAAGTTTATGGTCGGAATTTCAAACATGTTCTGAATCCTTAAGCCAATGAGCTCTATAAGGATTTTTCCCCAACGATGAGTCAGAGATGAACAACAAGGTGCAGCTTAGTTTGAAAGAAAACCTAAACTCTATGGGGTTACGGCTGCTACTGGATGAAAAACTCTGGCGATCTCTGGCGTATTTTGCTACTGCTGTCACATCTTACTCTATCCAATGGCTTGGGACTAGCTTGAGAGTTAAATTAGATAAATATTTAGAATATCAATCGAAAATGCCATATAAGAATGAGGCTTACCATGGCTTTCTAATATGTTATTTGCTTTCAAAGTCGGAACTATATCGTGTATAGATCGCCCCATGAACATACACTCGCCTTCCCTTTTTATAAGAAGGAGAGATGAACAGTGCTCCGACTCGCTACAGTTATCGGCTCTATATGTCTGTCGCCTTGACACTAGCGAGAGATAAATGTTGAACTGCTCTAAAAACTCGAGCATAGATTTGTGTTGAACAATTTCGATTCTACTAACGTAAAAGCTACTTGACCGGACTTCGCTCCTAATCTGAATTTACTATATTTGCACAGTTTCCTTCATTGCTGAGATTTTCGTTTGAAAAAACGCTTTATAGTCTGGGAGTCTAAAGAGGAGGCTGAAGTTTACATGAGAGCAGCAAATCCGATTCGATCCGAATCTTATATCCGATTTTTTCCCATAAATCTCACTTGATGCAGCTGAACCAAAGGTTCCAAAGGTTCCTCAAGGTCCAAAGGTCCAAAGCTCCTCAATTTTTGGGATATAAGCGCCCTATGATCACTTAAACGGCTAAAAAAAAGCGGCCCAGTGACGAATACACATATTAATATGTATGTAAATAGCAAGAGCGATGAAATAAGTGGATCAAAATATATCACAAGTTATCCCAGATTGTTCATAACATTTACAACAAAGAATCTATACGAGGTGTGTACAAAAAGTAAGGAGACGTTTCAAGTTTCGTGTGAATTATCGATTAGATTATCGATTTTTATTGTTATTGTTGTGTTCGTATATATGTTCCTCACATATTTTCATAGTTTCAAGTACATAGCATACTTAGTTTGTTTGCGACAGTTAAAAAGGCTAAACGTATTGCGTTGTGTCTTCCCAGAGTTTACGTGCAATTTCACTGTCCTGATCCTGGTTTTAAGTCTTCAGAGAAAATGCTATTGCTCAAGCCTCCATCCAACTTAGAGCTATATATTATGCTGATGCAACCTAAATATACTTAAAATGACTACAATTATTAATAAAGTTGAAATACTTAAGAAAAGAAAGCTTCTTCGCTGGGAAACAGTCAATTTGGGTTAAGATTTACGCTTGGTTTTTCTCTGTGTCTTACATTTTCTACATCTCTAGTTGAATTTTCGTTTCAACATTTAGTCTCTTGACCTCGAGCTTCCTAAATCAAAACATTTACAAATAAAAAAGTTGCTAAATCAAATTATCAAAAGGAGAACAGACTCTTCCGATGACCAGTTATTTACACAGATTGGAGACATTTAAGGTTTCGCGGGTGTCGTTGCGGGGCCACTTGAATGTATTGTACTTTGACGTCCCATTGCAATCCTCTGAAACATCTTTCAATATCGAACATCAGCCCAACTTTGTCTTCATCATCCAGAACTCCAGAAAGCAATATAAACACTTTGCAGCTGTTTGACATTTATTGCTTGAGCTCTTTTTTCTCTTTCCTAAGTCTTCCAGGCAACTTTTCTTGTAGCATTTCCCCAAATCATGTGTGGGTGTCTGTGTGGCCACAACTTGGTCCATTTTGCCCATTGGCATCTTTTACAAACTGCTTACAACTTCAGGCAATTCCATAACAAATTGTTCTTGTTGTTGTTGTTGTTATCAAACTATAAATCTAAAGCGGCATTTCCGTTTTTCATTAAACGGTATTGGCAGAGGAAAACTCATTTGTCTCTCTGAAGCTGTTAGCCGCAAAATGTAACTTGGCTTATTAAAAAAGTTGCTCCGCTTTTGAGACCAAATGGTCAATTGCAATGTCGTAAGCCCCAGTCCCCGGTCCCCTCAGTCCAATGGTCGTAAGAATGAAACGCAACGACATTATTTGTATTTGCTTTGAATTTATGGCGCGCGCGATTCGCTCGCTCGCTTCGGTCCGGTCTTCAAACAAAACTTAAACTAAACGTAGAGTACTACGCACACATGTGAGGTCCCCCCCACACACCGTCCCAACTCGCTCCCCTACCTACACACTTGATGGCACTTCATACTCCACATACACTCACACACACATACATACCCTGAGAAGCAGCTCCAAGCTTACGTGTATTGCACTCAACCGCCTTGTATGTGTTTCATTTACCAAAACGTTCCGCGAGAACATTTCTTGTAGATGGTGCGCTGCGGTGCGGTGAAGCGGCGGTGGTGGAGCAGCAGCGGCAAATACGAAAAACTGCGACGCAATTGTGGCGCTGAACTGAACCGCCACAGCAGCACAGCACAGTGTGTGGAGAGGACATTGACATTTTGCATTTTCGTTTCGTTAGCATTTTTCGTTTCGTTTCGTTCGTTTCGCTGTGTGGTTGGATTGGATTGGAGCGCCGCAACAGTAACTTAAGAACTCTGTTGTGCGCCCTTCCCTCACTCCCTCCCTCCAGGTACCCGAACAGCGGACTCTCTTGCTCGTCTTAGGTCTTAGTATTCGCGGCAGTAGAATAGAACTTATTAAAGTTTGTGTTAATGCGCGAGTTTCATGTTCTCACATTTTTATTTTTTTTTTGAGTAGAAGAAATCTTGACAGTTTTATGAAGCATTTGCTATAAGTCGTATGGTGGGGATTTGTAGAGCAAAAATGTTGAGGTAAAATAAAAAAAAAACTAAGCCAGACTATTAACAATCCAAAGAATTTAATAGCTGTGAGATATGGGAATTTCTTAGACGAGCTCTCCAACTTGTTTCTTAAGAATTTGAACAAGAATTCTTTTCAAAATCAAAGCAAATTCATAAAAAATACAAATTTCATTATAATTCATAAGCTGAGAAATGCTTTAAATCAATTTAGTTGTTTTTTACAACACTTTTTCGTTTTGGAAGATTGCTAAAAGCCAAATTTTGGCAAAACCAAGGGAATAAACAAGTATAGTTCTGCTATATCATTGATATCTTGCTCTTAAATCCCGGAAATTTCATCTGCCATTGTACAGCAAAGCTGGAAAATCTGTTTTTCGAGAAGCTTTGACCTCTAGTTTGACACACTTCCCGTTTGAGCTTTCTAGAAAGTCGCCTTAGTACGCATCTTCACCAGAAAATCTGCTTCTCGAGAAGCTTTGACACACTTCCAGTTTGAACTTTCCAAAAACTCGCCTTAGTATGTATCGTTACCATAAAGCACATAACTTGTGCGAAATTTCAGAGCTCTCAGACTTATTGTTTGGGCTGTGCGTTGATCGTCAGTAGCTCAGTCATTTAGGCAATAGAAGCAAAGAGCTGTATATATATAGGTATTCCTCTATTCTGCTATCTTTCGTATATCATGTAATCTCAGTTGATTCCTAAAATCACTTTTAAACTTTGTAAAGAAAAGGAAATGCCACCCTACCTTCTTATAGTTCCACCACGACGATAAAAGCCCCTTTTTCATAAGATCTTAAAATATTTCTTGCCTGAACTATAGGATATGATATTATAAGATATCCTTTGCTTCCCATATATGTATATATTTTGACTTCTTTGCAGTTGGAATTATCAAAAACGGCACCTTAGTGCGCTCCTCACATTCAAAGAGCAAAATTCTTGATCAGCATTGTTCTTAACATATTACACACCTCTCCTCCAATCTTCTCCATCTTCATATCTCACAAATTTCTGTCAGAGCATTCCAGCTTCGTTGTAACCTCGCCCCCTCCATGTTCCTCGCCCCCTCCATGTTCCTCCTCCTGCACCCAACTTGTTTCTCTATTTTGCACTCACTCACTCATTGCGTGTTAATTAAAAAGCACTTTTTCCGTTTTCGCCAGTTTTTCCAAGCCCATAAATCTTGAGATTTTCATTAAAATGTCTTTTGGCTGGGATTTGATTGCCTGTTTGAGAGATTTATGTTGGCGAATTTGGGTTGTGAGATTTTTAATTAGTTTTGATTTAATTTTTCCCTGGCTGTAAAACATCAGATTTTGCTTGTTCAATTAGTAAATTGTTCTAGTTGTAGGCAAATATATATATATTATGTGAATTAAACCATTAAAATGTTGATTAAATTTTATGTGGCTGATAAGAGCGAGGCGAGGGCGCAGCTGGTTTGAGCTAGTAAATGCTGGTTTTGGCCAATTTGTGATAGTTTAACTGATAAAGGGAAAGTTTTTCCAAGGAAATAAGCATAAGTTATAGAAGTATTTCATATATGAAGAAAATAATAGCTAAAATACTAATTTTGATATATAAAAAATTGACAAAAAATTAGATTTTTATATACGTGCAAATTGTCTTAAGTACAACAGACATATCGATTTGAAAATTGTTTAGTAACTTCAAAGGGATTCGAACTTCTTTCAATAAACTTTGATATCAGCTTCCAATTTGTTTTCAAAACATATTTCAGTACATTTTGAACCTCCTTCAATGTATGTAGAACCATTTCCAATGAACATGATTTAGCTATGAAGTATTAAGGACTCAAACCTATTGTAGTTATCATAAAGTTTCATATACTTTGAAGACTAAAGGATTTATAAAGCAATAGGAAGGAAATTTACATTTAAGATCATAAGTAAACCGACTCTCTGGATATCTAGCCCTTATTCTTTGAAGGCGAATCCACAATTGAGAAGTCTTAAAAGCTTCAGGCAAGCTTGGACAACATTTGTTGTCATTATGCCTTTGCCTTGGTTCTTGGACTACAGTGGTTGTTTAAGATTTGTACATGTAAATGGCAAGCCATCCCTTATTATCTTAAATTTGATAAGTCGCTTTATAACAAGGATTGAAAAATAAATGATTCAGCTAATTTTATAAGCAATTCTAAAATCGTAACAGTAGATTTTTATTACAAGTGTCATCCACCTTCTTTATAAAGTTGTATATAATAACCTTAAGATATATATAACGGAACGTTGACGTACAATGCGCAGCGATAATAAGCCACGTGGCTTGTTTTGCGCGAAATCCAGACTAGAAGCTCCCACCTAACGCCCAATCGGCCGAGGGGCGCAGCCTCATAAGTTGCCACACGAATCACGAAGATGAAAAAGGCAAACTCGCTAGCTCAGTTTCAATGAAAGGAAGAACTACAAGCCATAAACGATTTACATTATCTATTTGTTTTATTTGATTTAACAAAGTTGTTAATGGAGATCAAGTTGAAGAGATTGTTATAGTTAGAACACAGAACACGAAAAGATTCATGATTCAGATTCATTCAAGACATAGTTTGAGTAACAATGCTGCAGATATATAGGAACATAGTTTCTAGTAGTAAATAGATGTGGTAAGCCCCATTTCAAAACTGCCTTAGAAACAGAGCATAGTTTATAATTCCTTTTTTGGTTAGAAGATAAAAATCTGTTCCAATTTAACACAAATTTAACTATAAATCTATTAAAATCATGAAAACCAAATCTTGATCTCTCCGATTCATATTTTGTCCTACAATATCTCAGGCATATTTGAAAAGGAATTCTTTAGACTCTAAAGTTGCAATGCCTCAAAGGTTTTCCACATATTAGGCACATGGCAAGCGGTACGAAAGCTCTTAATATATCATTTTCGTTAGGAAATTAGGATCTTATGACATTGGCAATGCACATAAGAGAAGAAAGTGTACAAAGAGCATATATATTCTTAGCCATCATGATGATATCCCACAAATTTACATAGATCCTTCATTACCCTCTGACATGTGAACATCTTAAGCTATATAACTCTTACAAAACTTAAGTTTTCCCCGATATTAACAGCTAGTTAAGAACTAGATCCTTAACCCTTGTGTGTGAACTCATATTAAAACGCTAATTTCAACTCACAAATATCTAAATCAAAGTCAAAAGATCTTCAAAGCTTATTCATATGGCAACATAAATTGATTCTTAGTTTACGTAATGCTCTCAATTACTTATACGCATATTACACATACGACAAGTGGCCTAGCTTAATATAATCCCAGTATTTTCCATTTTCCCCATTCCCATTTCCCTTCAAAGAACATCAAAATACTCCATTTTGTTAACCCAAACTTCCAGCTGAACACTTAATTTCCGTTTTCTCGTTTTCTTTTGAAATTTTCCACCCACACATCCATTGTTGTTCAACCCTTTGGCCCCTCCAACCACATACTGCAATTGATTTGGCTGCCCAAAATGCCTAAGCCCATGGCCTGCCCCTAAAACAATAGTTTTTTTTCCGCTCAATAAAATAGAATTTGCATTTTCATGTTAAAAATACTTCTAGGACATTTCCTTGAAATTATTTTGGCGGTCAACCCACACTGAGAGAACCCACACAAACACACCAACACACACACAGACACACTCATTTAGAGATATTTGCATATTTCTTATAAACCACACCCAAAGTGTGTTCTTTACGGGGGCTGCGGAAGGGGGAGGTAAAGCGATAAAAACAAAAACCAAAAAAAAAAAGAAATTAGCATTTAAAATATGCTACGCATGTGACAAATTCCTAAGCATGGGCAGAAGAAGGGTGAGAGTGGCAGATGCAGGGTCGGGTCGGGGTGAGGTGTAGCTGATGATAATAATGAAAGAGCACATACTATTTGTATAAAATTTGCATAATATGCGTGTGAGACAAGGTAAAATAATTAGAAGTATAATTAAGAAAAAGAGACCCAATTTGGGCGAGAGGCGGGCGCTCTCTCGCTCTCTCTCTCTTGCTCGCACAAAGTCACTACTGCGATGATGATGTTTGATAATGATGATGATGATGAGACTGCTGCGACCGACCTGAGTCTGAGATTGTAAGACCCTATCCCAACCGGCGTTTTGTCTGCATGAATGGGAGTGTTGCGCGGGGGGGGCCTGTGAGCTGACAATGAAACACGAACACTCACCACACACACAGGCATGCACTCCCCACTAAAAGCTAAGCAACTTGGCCACAAAGCTACATGGCACAGCAGCTGTTTGGGTTCCCAAAAAGAAAAGCTTTCAACCAGGTTCAACCCCACTAAAAAACAGAAAGAAAAAAACAAAATAAAAACACACACTGTTCGCTGTCTTTGCAAAGGCACAGAAAATGACGCAAGCTACAAAGCCACAAAAACGTAACACAGCAACAGCAGCAAATTCTCAGAGAGTACACTAAAAAAACAACAACAAAAGCTTTTGGCGCTCGCTCTGCTCTCTTGCTAATTGGAGCAAAACAAACACAAACAAAATGGCATTGGGGTGTTTCACTTCCACTACGTTTCATTGTTGACGTAGTTTAGCTGGCTCTTGGCGTCACATCAGGCAGTTGGGGCAGACAAGGGAGAGTAGGTGACTCCCAGCTATCTCTTTATATCTGCCTGCTTGCCTGCCTGGTGGCTGCTTTTGGTCCTTACACAACTGTAAATGTAATGGGCCAGGATTTTATGCTACAGTTTTTGCTTTACATTTACATGTTTTTTGCATAGATAGTTTTTTCGCTTGTCAGCTGCAGCTCTCTCTCTCTCTCTTTGCTCTCTCATACACAGACACACACTTATTCACGCTTATCGTGTCGCATTGATCTCGTTTATAATATGAAAATAATTTGTTTGTCTGCTGCAAGTCGCGACGTTTTTTTTTTTTTTGGCTTTTCTGCTGCAGTTTTTGCGCCTCGCCATCCGGCTTTGTCTGCCTATTACGTCACGTGGGTGTGTGTATTATTGTTATTTGTTTGCGTTTGTTATTGCAGTTTGTTAGGGAAGTGCTTTTGCTGCATTTGTAAAGACTTGTTGGGGCAAACGGACTTTACTGCTTTGCGGTGGCAGTTCTTTAGCTACAGCTGAGAGAGAGAAAAATGTATGCAGAAATTCCACTTATGCATTCTTTTGTTAAAAATATGGTTCAACTGGGTTCAGTTTAAGTTGGGGAAGGGCAGGATAACATAGATAGATAACATAGATATGTTTATAAATCACATTCTTCAATACAATGAAGCGGAATTTATATTGGAACTAGGATTATTGACATTCTAAGAAATTTTTATCATTTTTTCACATGCTGTGAATGATGTTTTTGATTTCATAACGTGGTTTTTTGTTCTCACTTCTCCAAAGCTTTGCTTACATTATAGAAACATCCTGGGAATGCAAGAAAATTGACTTGGTATTCCAAATTTATGCTTTCTAACCTAACGAACCTGTGAAAATCTGTGAAAATCGAGTGGGAATATCAAAGAGTTCAATGAAATGATTCGCTAAGACCAAAGCTAAACCAAAGCTGTGAATGCTATATTCCTTCTGACTATATTTACTCTTCGCAATCTTCAACTTAGTTACTTCCAACATTCCTTAAAGGAAGCCTTACCTTTACCTAAGCTTCATAGAAGCCAACACCCTCTCTCCTATATAAAACATCCCAAGCTAACACCCACAAAATCCTAAATTATTTGTACACATGTGCAACATCACAACAATTTTCAAATTCAAAACTGCCATTAAAGCTTAAACTTAAACTAAACTTTGGCCAGGCACGTAAAACAGGCTAAAAAGAGAGTGAAAGAGAGAGCGAGAGCGAGCAAGGAGGCAAAAATGTGGCCCCAACTTGGCATAGCTTTTTGAAGTTTAACTTTATCGACAGGAAACTTCATTATAAACGACATTGGCACCAACACACAGAGGCAACATCAACACACACGCACACACACACACACACACACACGCAACACTCACCTCTATACAAATTTCAAAAAACACGGCCAAGCTCGCCATCATCATTGTCATCGCCTAACGGCGCATTTGCTTGCTTTTGCCAGTTGCCAAGTTGAAGTCGCCGTGAAGTTGCTTGCTTGGAGTGTGGTAATAGGCCACATCTAACATTGTTGCAGTCTGTGTTGTTGCCAAGCAGCAAAACGCCCCTTCCCCCCTGGCTGGAAAGAAAAATAACTGTGTGAAACAAATTATGGTCTTTGGGCGTGAAGTTGGAAGTTTGTTTGCAAGGCGGAAAAAAAACAACACACAGCGCGGCGCGGCCATCCCCTTGCTTTGTGAAAAAAAATTGTCTAACATTGCAACGTGACCAGCAGCGCACATTTGTTGTTGTTGTTGTTGTTGTTGCTGTTGCACTTGTAACCGTGTTGTGTTAGCTGTAAACTTGTTCGAGTTGTGCGAGTTTCGACCATGAAGTGTAAGGGAGACAGCTAGACATAAAAACGTGGCTTACATGCATGCGAGGAGAGCGCAAAAAAAAAATAGCTACACAAAAACTGGATTAGAGGCCTGCGCTTTGGCAAATAAACATACATACATACATACATGCATACATACATACATAACAACAAACAATAGCAGTACGAGTAATAACAACAACTACAACTATGCACAGTGAAGCCAAAGCAGGTGCTAAAGTGGCTGCAGAAGTTAAGGGTTAAGGAATTTGCAAGCAAAAGCAAGAAAGGAAACCAAATTTGCAACATTTTATATGATCTAGATTTCGAAGAGAACCCTTAGTTTATATCAATTACAGTATTATGAGATGGCTTTCATATTCCATTATATTGATTTTCACTTGTATCATCTCTCTAATCTATCAACCAATCTCTTGTGAAACATATGAAGATATATTCAAAGCATTGTCTCTTTTCACATCATCTATCTTGTACTCATTTGAAGCTAAAGCCACATTAAGCCGCAGCTCAGAACATTAAAAGCCTTTGAATTGGCAATAGTTAATAGTATCTTCTATAAATTGATGAAAAATATCTTCTAAAGCGAAAGTTATCCTAACTTGATCTAGATATTATAAATAAGAATTATAATTTTGATGTTTCAAGCTTCTTTAGGTCTTGTATTGGCATTCTAAACGGACTCTTTCAGTTTCCACAAGCATTTTGTGTCAAAATGTTCTCTTTTAGTAAAAAACCTGAACTACTTTAGATGTGATTGAAGTTAATATGGAGATTTTTTGTTTTTCATTTAGCAATCTCGAAGTCAAGTGAGAGAGGAACGTGGATAGTTTCGCAGTAAGGTTTGCTTTTATATTGGAGTCCAAATTTGAGAATTTATCAGAATGCCTTCCTCAGAAGTTAGCCAAACTCACCTTCATCAGTGACCCTTAGCACATATGACAACAGTTTGGCATTCGACAACTTATAGCAGCACTTAAATGCTCCAAATTTGAGAATTTATCAGAATGTTTTCCTCAGACGTTAGCCAAACTCACCTTCATCAGTGACCCTTAACACATATGACAACTGTTTGGCATTTGACAAATAATAGCACTACTTAAATGCTCCAAATTTGAGAGTTTATCAAAATGCTTTCCTCAGATGTTAGCCAAACTCCCCATCATCAGTGACCCTTAGCAAATAGTACAACTGTTTGGCATTCGACAACTAATAGCAGCACCTAAATGCTCATATTAATACATTCACCGACAAAATCATGAATTCTTAAAAGCCTTCTCCTTCTGTGCTTTGTGTTTTCAACTACAGTGGAACTTGTAGTGTTTTTTTGTTTTGAGATGTTTCTTAATGCTGATAATCTGTTTTTAGCAATCTTTCTTTTTGTATATTTATAAGTATACAATTTTAAACTATATTTATCTTTACAGTTTATTATGCAATCTATGTTATTATCATACCTTGCACCACTGTGCCGACGTCATCAGGGCGCGAAATGCTCAAACGCAACTTGGGGCCTGCCCGAAAAAACCGCAACAGCAAAAATGCATTTGGTTATTGCTTGTTGTTGTTATGTTATATGCTAGATGTTGTGGTTGTTGTTGCTGTAGTTGTTGTTGTTGTTGTTGCATGTTTGGCATCGTCGACGTCTCCATTGCCAACATCGTCTACTGCAGCACTACTTCAGCAGCCTTTGTTGGGAGTTGTTATTTTCCTTTGTTGTTTTCTTCTCAGCTTTTTGTTGTTGCTGTTGTTGTTATTGGCACGTTTTTATGTGTGCATTGTTGTTGTTATATGCCGTTTTGTTGCTGTTGTTGCTGCTATTGTAAAATAGGCAAAAGTAGTGAAAACTCGTTTTTTATGCCATGCCGCCGCCGCCGCCGCCGCCTCGCATCGTTGTTTGGCTTTGAAGTTTAACTACTTTTGGAGGCCTGATTGCCCCTGCATCTGCCGCTGCCGCTGCCTCTGCCGTTTGCCCTGGCATAGTCCAAAGTTTGATGTTGTTTTATTTTTATGGCTAGCCTTGTTGTTGTTGTTGTTGTGTTGTGCTGCTATTGCGTTGTTTTTGCCCATATCCTTTTTAGCCAATGACGCCCAGTTTGGCTGGCACTTCCACGACGGCGTCGGCTTCGGCTGCTGCTGCCTGCTTTTCTATGACTTGTCTGCTGTTGTTGCTGTTGTTGTTATTTGAAGTCTGAGTGAAGTTGCCCCAGAGTAGGTCAGGAATGTAAAATGTTGTTGTTGTCGTTGTCGTTTGTTGTTGCTGCTGCTTGTTGAACAAGGCTAAAAACGAGACGCGCCTACTTTGTGACTGCACTTGCCGCTGTTGCAGTTGTATGATGTGTTTGTATCTGTGTGTGTGTGTGTGTGTTTGTTGCATGTACGGTATTTTTTTCTCTCTTCTCATATTTAAATTTACCGTTAGAAGCCGCTAAAGTTGACTTGTTTCGTTTGGCTTGGTTGCTGCTGCTTAAGTTGGCTTCAGCTTTTCCAGCTTGTTTTCGTTGGCTTTGGGTTTTAGGGCCTGGCTCTGCCTATCGACCAGGTTTTCTGATTTGACTGACTGACTGACTGACAGACAGGCAGTCTAGTTGTCTTGTTGTTGTCATGTCATAAAACTAAATTAACACCTGTGTTGCTTTTTATTATTACGATTCCTATTTTCGTTATTTTTATAGCTGCACCTAGGAAATCCTTTTTCCTTTAGATATTTATAGGCCTACCTTGACATTTTGGCATTGTTGTAGGCGTTGACAGTTTGACAGTCTTTGGATTAGTTGCTTGAAAGGCAGATTTGAAGATATGTGAAGTTTTACTAATCTGTGCAATATTTGACGAATTTTACAGCTTGAAAGTCAATCAACCATGATCCGAGAGGAACATTGAAACTTAGAGGAATCCATAAACGAACCAAACCAAAACGCCACACATATATATATATATATTAAAGCACATTCATATCCACACATTGAGCTTTAACTCCCATTTAGACTTTGCTGCTTAACAAAGCTTGCTTAACTGCAAACTTTGCAGCAATTGAAACTTTGATCTCGCTGTCGTCCCTTATGCTGGTGGCATTTTGAAAAACGCCTTCTTAGTGTGTATATATGACTTAAAATCCAACTAGTTTGACAATTCTAGCCTCGTATGGATTGTTGTTTGGCCTGTGCAGCAAATAAATGCATATCCATACAAACATTGACCTCGAGATTGACCCTTTTGTAGGTGATCTTTTGCAAAACGACTTCTTAGTATGCACCTTTGACATAAAATCGAACTTCTTTGACTTAGTTAGCCACATATTGACAATTGTTTGGCCTGTGCGTTGTTCCTTAATCACTCAGTTATATAGAACAGTTGGATGTTATATAGAACAGTTGGATTTTATTCATCTTTTATAGAGATAGCAAATCTCATGTATTGTTCCGTTTTCCAATGGATCAAAGCTCTAACTTGTCTGTCTGTCTGTCCTTTATGGGTGCCTAAACTATTGTACCGATCGCCATGCAACTTTTACAGTATAGTATTATCGGCCTGGAGAGGGTCAAGAGCTATATATCGGTGTGGAAAAGCGGAAATCTCGATAGTTATCGGTATATATAGATTTCTTAAAATGTTTATCAGGTAATATCAACCAAGATAAGGTGAAGAGCTATATATCATTAAATAGACACACCGATATATATCGTTCAGAAACCAATTTATCTATATATAACGATACATGGCTTAGAATTCATATTTCAGTATACCAATATCGGCTATATATATCGATATATCTATATATATACCGTTCGGAAACCAATTTATCCATATATATGGAGACATAGGCTAGAAATAATATTTCAGTATACTACTATCGGGCAGAGGAGAGATATATATCGTTGAAAAATTCAATTTATCGATAAGTATCGATATATATCGAAGTATAATAATTTGTAGAGTGTACTATAAACGGCAAGGAGAAAGTCACGAGCCATTTTTCAGTGTGGAAAACCAATATATCGATAAATATCGGTTTGAAAAATGTGTACAGTATACTAATATCGGCCAGGAGTAAGTCAAATGCCAAATATCGGCCATATGTAGTCTTATAGGTATACATCGTTACAGTTTTATCGATATATATCGACAGTATATATCAGTATATATAGTACTTGCATTAGGCTTAGCGGCGCACACTGGGTTTAGCTAGTAAATTATGAAAAAAAAGCCTTCAACCAAGTAGAAATCCAAGTGAAACTGCCATAAATTCCACATACATAACCTTAATTTTGATAATGCCCACAGAATTGCTAACTAAAGTTATGTACATAGTTATTACCAACATTTCGGTTACATTTAGTTAAGCTGCTTTAAAATTCATAAACCCAAACCTAAGAGCTCGCCCTAGAGCGTAATACGGTGTCTATGGGTAAACCAAACCAAACCCCCCTTCCTGCTCGCAACACCTGTTTTAATTGCATATGAAAGCAAGACAGCTTCAGCTTGAGCTTCAGCTTCAGCTGGAGGCGGTGGCAATCTCCTAGGCGATGTTCTGTTCTTTGGCTTGGCCCACATTCTGAGCAACATTAATTAGTTTTGTCTAATTACAAGTGGGGCTGGCAGGGAACAGGCAGCCACAGGAGGGGTGGCGAGCAGCTTAGTTCAAGAAACAGCTACTATAACTAATAGATACATTGGCAACTAACAGATACACACACACACACACACATGTTAGATACATTTTGCAGTTATTGTTAAAGCACAAAACTTGTCGCCAAGATTTTGCTGTTAATTAAAGGAAAAACGAGTCAGTCAATGCATGGTTCGATGGATGGATAGATGGATGGTTGCTTGGTTGCTGATGGAGTTGGGCTGATAATGATGTTGAAGCTGGCAGATTGTGTGATTATAGATGGTGACTTACTGTTAACTTGTTGGGAATAGGTAAATTGCTAGTGAGAGAGAGAGAGAAAGAGACGGAGAAAGAGACGGCGAGGTGGCAAACAGGTTCGCTAATGACAAACTGTCAAACTGTATATGAAGATTATTCTGCAGTGACAGTTGGCGTTGATAGATGATTTGCTGCTGATGGGATGAACAGGTTTAGAATTTTGCTAATGTGTGATTTAAAGTAGTCATATGGGTTGTACATACCTACAGGTTATGGGCCCCAGTATAGTTTTTGACAATTCTCATCATGAAAGTCATTGCAATGACGCCTCATTTGAATCAAAAATATTTTCCCTCCAAGTACAGTTGTGTTAAGGAAAAGCAGACTGCAAACACCCAAAATACCTAGAAAATGCCCGCATGGCATTATCAAATAAACTAAACGTTTCAAGTACGTGCGTAATTTCTTAAATAATTTACCAACAAACCGTAAAAAGATTTGCCGTAGTCCAAACTCTTCCCACTTCAGTTTGTCTGTGACAAAATTTGCATAAGTTTTTCTTGTTGTTCAGCCAAAAATAAAAAAGGGAAAAATCACTTTACTGCAAGCCTTGTGCAAATTTTCTTTCGAGCCTTTTCCTTTTTTTTTTTGTGTCCTCGCACAGTTTTTGTTGTGGAGCCTTTCGCAGCCTCAAGTTCAAGGTTATTTCATCAGTTGCTGTTGCTGCTGCTGCTGCTGCTGCTCTCTCGCAGCCTTTTCTCTTCGGCGCTTTCTTTACATTTCACTTCACATTTTTGGGCGTGAATTTTTGTGCTACGCTTCTGCTTGATATTTTTTTTTTTTTTGGAGGATATGTCATGTGGCTCCTGCCGTGTTGGGGTGTTGTCGCCGACGACAACGACGCGAAGCCAGCAAACGAAGGCAAGGCAGCGCCCCGAATCTACGGGTTCGAGCTCAGGTTATTTACCCAGCGCCATAGAAGACGTTGAACTTGAATTTTATATTACTTGGCAAGTTTTTGGACCCCCTCTTCCACCCCCCCGCCAAAAATTTGTGTTCTGTAATTTTCTATGGTGTGTTGGTGTGCTTTGAGGTCCTTGTGATTATTGTGTGCCATCTGCTTGAAATTTCCAAAAAGACCCAAAAGCTTCAAATATATTTTCCAAGTTGACTGTTTGCGCTTGGGTTAAGTGGGTTTATGGCCAAGGCTCGGCTCTCTGCAGAAAAGGGTTTGCCAATTATTGGGAACTAATTTTAGTTAATATTAAATCAGAAACTGATTGAACATTTCAGTTGTTTAGAGTTAAGGTCTGTGAAATAGCTACGATTTGGGTGCTGAATCATATATTTGGGCGGAAGTTCAGCTGGTATTTATGAGATTGAAATCAGGGTTTGATAGTCATAGTCCCGATTAGAGGTGGTAAGCAATCGATGGTACTATCGACACTATCGATGGCGGAGCACTATCGACTCGGCCTACTATCTATGGTAGAGCACTATCGACTCGATGATGCTCTCGATATCGTTCGATTATGGTGCTATCGATATTGTTCGATAGTGCCATCGATGGTTCTGTTTACACATCACTGAAATAAATTGCTCGATTTTGAAGAATTATAATTGTTTAAAACATCGAATAGACCAAGTTTTTAAATACTTAACTACAGTTTTTATATTGGGTACTAGCGAGGCACTATCGAGGTCACTATCATCCACTAAAGATGGCTTTGAAAAAACTATCGACGGTCATCGAGGGTTTCGGAAAACTATCGGCGGACGTCGATGGTGCCCACTATCGATAGTTTACCACCTCTAGTCCCGATAGCCTAAGCCATTATGTAGATCAACATAGAACCGCAGCAGCAGCAAATCATAGTTCCAGCATTTATAATTTCTGGGTATTTTCGAGCAGTGCATGTAAGAGAAAATGCTCTGACAGTTTTCGGAACTGTCCTTGTGTCAATGCTTAAGTTGGGTCAAGAAATTACTCATAATAATTGAAGTTTTGTTGTTCATCTAAAGTTGTTATTATTAATTTGTCAAATCTCTTTTGTATTCCCTTTGAGGTTTTTCTAATAACTGTCAATCTCTCTCTCTCTCTCTCTCTCCATTGCTTATCTTATCGCATAGTTTACCTTTGACATGCCTGAAGCTGGCTGAGAGTCTGATAAAATAGGTATGAAATATAGTTTATATATCTAAATCCGCCATATGCAGGCAGTGGCTCCCACATCTCTTTAGATAAGACGCAATAGAAATCTTACAAAGCGGAATAGAAAATTAAGCAACAACGAATGCATACGCATACGCTGACAGATGCTTATGGTAAAAGCGGAATAGAAAATTAAGCAACAACAAATGCATAGGCATATGCTGACAAATGCTAATGATAGTTTTTGTTGTAGAGCTCCCGATTGAACATTTCCTGCCCATCGCTGATCTAAAGCTTACAATTTCCTGTGAA
The DNA here is from genome assembly GCA_037043425.1 of Hirtodrosophila duncani. Taxonomy (NCBI): domain Eukaryota; kingdom Metazoa; phylum Arthropoda; class Insecta; order Diptera; family Drosophilidae; genus Hirtodrosophila; species Hirtodrosophila duncani. The sequence goes on from JBAMBM010000839.1 coordinate 285,170, forward strand.
TATTTTGAAAAAAAATAAATAACATTTATTTATTTGTTTTCCTAATTCAACTGAGATTAAATTTAGTTAAGAAACTGCTACATTTTCGATAAGCTAATACAAAGTACATTTTCCCTAAGCAAGATAAGATTGTTTAGATTAAATGTTTATAGAAAATCAACTGACCAATTTTGTTAATGATCATCTCAGACCCCCCTTAAGAACAGCAAATCTAATCTTTAGTTTTATGTTCGTTAAAATAGGAACAATAAAATAACTTTTTAATCCAATTAAACATAAACAACATGAAATTTGTCAAGCAATTGGAGTTGAAATAAGGAAATAAGGCCTAGATAATAGGGTAACTGGATGGGAAAAGGGGAAGATTAAAGGGTTCTGTGGGACAGGTCGTTTGGGTGAACTCTCTTGAGCCTCCTTCTCATTCTTACTCCGTGGACACGTCTACTTCTTAGGAGCCTTTGCGCCAGCTGGTTTGTCTAAATATGCAGTAGCTTGGCGATTGATCACATCTGCGATCCTCGGTACATGGAGTTCTTTGTCGATATCATTTGGGACTGCACAACACGTATTTTTATTGTGGTTCGACTTTGTTCGACTTATCTCCAAATGGGTGCCAGAATGACTTTGTGTAACATGTGTAACCTGCCATGTTGAAGTGGGAACCATCGTGTAGGAAGGTCTCTGAGATAAGCATGATGTCGATTTCGTGCTTGATCAGAAACACCTGAAGCTCAGTATTTGGGATGAGCGTTCCACGTACCGAGGCGCATCACAGTAGCCATTATTTGTGCTGCTTCCCCGGCTTGGAACCTCTGAGTTCCTTGATCTCCTCCAACAACAGCTCAGCGACGGCTTTCTGAAGACCCGCAATGGTCTGCTGCATGGAAACTATAATCTGTGCCGTATGATCATGATGCTGTGGTTGTTTTGGATTTGCCTCACGTTGATGGAGTAGGTCAGTACCCTGAACTTGCTGATGTGAGCTATTCCTATCATGTCTTATGCCCGCCTGCCCCAAAATTGACGCCTCTGCGTACGTCAGGCCCTGACGCACAATTGAAGTTTGGATTACCTGCTGCTTGATAGTATGCGTGGGCTGAGAGTAGCCTTCACACATCACGGGACCAGTATTGACTCCGGATTTACGGCTTTTGAGCCGTTGGACGTATATTCTGCAGCTCTTATTAGTTGCTTCATGGTTTCCAGGTCTTTGCCTGGCATAGACTAGAACCAGTCCAGTGAGGCTTGCTGCATCTACCGCATCTGGGCTCCTTGGTGCAATAATTCTTGGTATGGTCAAATCCAAAGCAACGGTAACATTGGCGCATGTCAAATTTTCTTTCTCGGCATCTCCACTCCAAGTCGGCAAAGATCGAGAGATGGGATAAATGGAAGGCAAGAGGAGTCGTATTTCAGTCTGTTTTGCAATAGCAAGGCAAGCGTCGCAGACCTTAGATGCAAGCCTGAGCTGTAGAAGTAAGTTTGACTTGCTTTTACTTTTGTTGAAAATTCGAGTTAAAGGAACTGGAAACTGAAGAGAAGTCGCATTTCAATATCTTTATTGATTTCTAGATGCTGACCTGATCAGATCTGATCGTTGAAGCTTCCTCTTAAGGCAGAGATGGGCAAATTTGAAAAAAGGGGTATCCTTGGGGTAGGAATAAAAAAGGTGGCAGCACAGCCAGAACAGCATCTCTAGTTTAGAGCTATATATAACTCCTCAAAGATATGACAGATATATCTATATGTATTCATATTCGTCATGCCAAACACACATGATCAATACGTTAGTATATATATATATTATATATATTATTATCTAGTCTTTCCTTATATTCAAATATTAATTTGATTTCTGAAACTGAAAAAGTCTGGAAACACTTTGGATTTCTCTGATATAATTAAACCTAGAGAAGTTTCCAAATAGAAGCAACATTTTTTAAGTCTATGAAACAAAGGATTCTTAGAAATTTTTGGTCTAAGCCTCAAATATTACGCCTCATCCCGTCAAATTGCCAACAAAAACGTGCGCCTAAAAGCTGACCACACTTTTTAATTTCACACAAAAGATCAAAACCAAAAACAACAACGACGTCAGCAACTTTGACAAAGCGGCGAATATAAAATGTCAAATTATTGTTAGACAGGCCGCAGCCTGTCAACAGCAACAACAACAACAACAACAAGAACAAAATCAGTTGACAAAAAACAAAAGCAAAAAAAAAACAATAATTTGCAATTTTCTTTAAGGCGCGCGCGAAAAAAAAGGCAAATATCAAAAAGAACAGTTAAGAAGTGCGAAAACCGAAAACAGCAACTGCAAAATGTGTTACGCAGCAATAACAACAAAAGCAACAACAACAAGTACAGAAACAGAAGCAGCAGCAAAAAAACAAAAAAAAATCGAAAAGTGCTTTTCGGTTTCGACGGTTGAACGTCCGCAGGTCCTGAGTTCATTCACCGTTGAAACCAAAATCAAGATACAAAACGACGGACGACGACGACGACGATGAACGACAACGGCGACGCTGGCAGCGACGCCTGCATACGTAAGACGAAAGCCGTAAAAAATAATACAAATAAAATAAAAAGAAAGAAACAAATAATACAACAAAATAAATAAGAACAAATGGCAAACGGCGTACAGCAAAAAGAAAGAAACAAAAAAATGAATTGAAATAAAACAAAGTTTTGTATGCCTCCAAAGCTTTTAACGCACTTGTGTGAGTGCGTTGAAGTGGGAGAGACTGAGAGAGACAAGCAGAGAGCGGAGTGAATTGTATTGAAATATGAGAGGGCCCTCATAGTGTTGGGGAAAATTGGCATGCAAATAAAATGCGTATGCGTGGCCTGAAGTGGGTTAATATTAATACAACAACAACAACAACAATAACAATAACAACATATGCGTCAAGCCACAGAGACATAGACACGCACACTCCACGCACTCAAAAGGAAGACCATGAAGGACAAACGCTTGTCGGAGAGCATTGACCGCTGCTGGTCACTTAAAATAGCATTTGTTAGAGTAGCGTAGCCTGCTTTTAGGCGCAGAGCTCCAGCAAAAAAGCATAAATAAATGCATTAACCATAAGCCATGCTGTTTTCGAGAGGTGAGCAAGGGCAAGCCAGGGTAATCTAAGATAGTTTGGTTAAGATCGGAGACTTAAGGAACTTAAGGAACACTCTTGTTGGTCCAAGGACCCTCGCTCTTCTTGGTGGACATTGCCTTGACATTGCCTTGCCTTGACATCATACCAAGACAGAGTACGCCTGTGTCGGTGGATGGATTGTCAAACACTCGGCCGTTCTCAAAAGCTACATATAGAATGGCGTTATCCTTCTCTTTTCATGTCACAACAGATGAACCCTCTACTGGGTTCCAGATTGTAATAGATTAATGGGGTGGATGATCGCCAAACATGTAATCTGCCTCACGAACATTGAGGGTTTAGCCCATAATCGACATTTGCTTGCTCATAGGCTCCATACGATATCAAGTCACAGCAAGGTAAACCTATACTAGCTTCCAGAACACGGAGGAATCCACGGCTAATTGTATCACAATATCTTATAATCTACGATCTTCTTTGTTCTATTAAAGTTTCACAGATTTCACGATAACAAGGTAAACCTATATTAGCTTCCAGAACACAGAGGAATCCACGGCTAATCACAATATCTTACAATCTACGATCTTCCTTGTCCTATTAAAGATTGATTGACAGATTGACCTTTCTTTTGTTGATTAATTTCTTGTTGAAGCTTCACTTTTTGCCGTCTCCAATTTCCACATGAGTTATTGCATCATTTCCAACAGATCCTCACGTTTGTCGCGAGGTCATACTCCTGCTTTTTCAGGAACTGAAACATTGTCAGCATTGCAAACTGCATTTTCTTTAGTTAGTTCAGCCAACTGCTTCTTCAGCTGACCCCTGTTGACTGCCTCCAATCTAACCATCTCTCAATTCCACCAAGATAATGCTAGCTAATCCCACTTCTGATATCATTTGGTATCACATGATGCAATCAGACTTTCAGCAATTTGTAATTTTTCTTTTAGAATAGACATCGCTTCGATGAGCTCTGGTAAAGACATCTATGCAATCAGTTTTCTCTAAGAAGATGATTCTGTAAACATCGTCCGCGCCTCTGCTTCATTTGCCCATAAACTGACTGACAGCGCTCCATGATTCTATCTGACATTCCCCACAGCTCTTACTCAAAGCATTTCATTGCCAACCACCAGGCCAGACTCTTAACAATATGTATATAACCTTAATGGACATTCAAATAAAACACACATGCATGCATATTTTCCTTTTCATTTTTCATTGCTTTTTAAGTAAAAATATGTAAATTTTCTTAACCGTCATAGGAAAATCCTAGTCTGCCTTTAGGCGCCGCCACTCATCCTGCCTAAATTATCTATTGTCTCCTGGACATTATAAATGTATTCATCCATTCGCCACAATCAAAGGCTAGTGATTTGACAGCCGCCAAAGCCTTAGCCAGGAGTCTAGCTTGTGGAAAAGGCTTAACCCATCGCCAGAAAGCGCCTAAAAGCAGGCACTGAACTTTCGTTTTAGGCTGAGGCCAACCGCAGCCTTAGCTTATACAGAGCGCCATCGGCGCTTTTGTGGTCCGCTGCTGATTTATTTGAATACCAATTCCTTTGCTCAGTTAATCTTCTTTTTATCGCACTCGTGTGTGTATTTGGCGATGTGATGAAATGGTTGTTTTGGGTGCTATTTGGACTAGTGTTAGCTAGCTGGGAGTCTGGAGTAGACAGAAGTTTCTAGGGCTGCAAACAGAGTGCACGCGGTGAGAGGGAACGAAGACGAAGACGAAGTAAGCAGATAATGGAGTCACTCAAATGTGTGCTTAGACGAAGACGAAGCCGAAGAAATGCTGGAAATTGGACCTTAGCTTCGTCTTCAGTTTCGGCACCGCAAAGATTAGAACGAGCAAGCAGCCTGGGCAAATTCTCTCTCTTTTTTAACTAACTTGAAGAAGTTTTCGTCTCTCGTCTTTATAAATTTGTTCTTCAGATGTCTGTACAGTCTCGCTAAAGGTGAAATCAGTAAAACTTGGAAAGATTTCTACTTGGCGGACAACAAAATTTATATATGTTCTATGGTCTACCTGGGACCTGGGTCTAGGGTCTACCTTCTTCCCATGGCTTTTGCCTGGGCTCATGTCAATACCTCTCCCAATACGCTCGCGGCATTGTTGTTGCCTCGCTGTTGTGTCTGCTAGTGCTGTGCTAATGCTTTTATAAGTATGCTTTAGTATTTGTTTGGCAGTCGCATCTATAAAATTGTAGCATACTTTACAGTCGTCAAATAAATTCATTTCCATAGGAACATTAACCTAGATCTTGAGCCACTTGAAGTTGGAACTTGGCAAAACTGTACTTACGTAATCCATAAATTCTAACTCGTTTGAAAATTGTACACACTTAACTCTTACAGCTTGGCCTGTTCGTTGATCACTTATTAGTCAGACCTTCTCTAGAGTCCTTGACCTTTCTATATTCCTTTTCTATTTCCACTTATCCTAAATTTCTTCTTCTACAAATCTCATCTCTCCCACAAGTTTATCATTTCTAATTTCTAATGCTCCCCCACACACATATGCACATGCTCTTCACCATTACGTGATCCCTGCGATTCCTTTCAACGGTTCCCTGTGGGCAATTACATTTAATTTGTTTGGCTGGTTTTTCTTGCTTTGATTTCACTTTGAATCCCACTAATCCTAGGCGCTACCCCTGCGGCTGAACTAAGTGTCTTCTTGTACATTATGTCCCTGTCCTGGCCTGTCCCACTCAATTACACAAACTCAATTGGGCGCGACACGTGTAGCAGCAGCTCCTTTGGACAGGACACGCGCAATCATAATTACACAATTACATAAATACTAACTAGAAGCAGCACGAAATGGCATCGTAACAACTTTTTCAACAAACAAAATACACAGCAAATTTAACGGCAAGAGGAGAGGGAGAGGAGAAAGGGCATAAAATAGGCAATCATATGACAGTTTAGCTTCGGCAATGGCACCAGGACATTTTTGTGTTGATGGAACGCCGCTCACATGTCAGTGATAAATGAACAATTTATTAAATTACCACGTAGCCAAATAGAAATCAAAGAGCAGAAGAAGGAGCTAGATCCAACAGTCTGGTGCTTGGACAAAACTGAAGCTTATTTGAGTGAAAGTGTGCCCAGGCGTTGATTTATTATCGCTGGAAAGTGCTATACGTGAGGATGAGTGTGATGAGGGGGCGAATGTGTGTTGAGAGTGTGGAAATTGGAAGGGGACCCACTGACTGATGAGTTCGGGGAAATGATGTTTGACTTCAGCATAGGGGTTAGAGTAGGATTAACGGCTGAGTTAGATTAAAAGGGCTGCGTTAGATTATGGTTAGAAATATATTGCCAAGGGCTTCAAAGGACCCTCTTTATGGTGAATTTTACATACCAAATCATTTTTCATGGTGAACTTTTCTGTTTTTGGTCACAGTGAAATGTATAAATCGTTGATATAGAACTACTATCTCATGTAACTTCCATTGCAACAGAGATATCAATAGATTGTCGTGTACTGAGACTGAGCAGAAGAAGGTGTGCACAAATCACAACAATGAAAGAATGGATCTTAGTAGCAGTTTATGAAAAGTCTTAGCCAAGGATAGCAAGATATATAAACTACAGTTTATACTGAGGACAAACGGGCAGTGGAATGGTTAAAATGCTTATTGAGTAAGCTGCAGAGCAACGTGCAGCTTCAGAGAGTGAGAGAAAATGAACAATGCAGGGACATAGAAGGAAAACACAGAACAGAAATGAAATAAACAAGTACAGGAGGAAAAGAAAGCTTGGTAGACGGATTCTACATACTTATTGAGCAATCAGCAGAGCCACGTGCACTGTCAAAATGAGGAAGAGAATGGGCAAAGAAAAAACACAGGGCAGACAAAGAATAAACCGGAAGAAGAGGAAAAGTAAGAGGCACTGACCATGCAATCACTGGAATTTATCTGGGTAGATGCTTATAGAGCAACCAGCAGAGCAGAGCAAATTCTCAGTTTCAGAAAGTGGGATATGATGGACACAGGGAAGCTCATGGAAGACAAATAATGAACAAGATGAAGAGGCATAGAGAGATCAAGACAAAAGGGAGAGAACAGGATAGCGAGGAAAGAGCTAAGCCAAGTAACAAAATTTGGCAAATAAAGATAGAGGATGCAATGAGAAGGACAGATTGTGAAGAGAACCGTAGAATGGAAGAGAGAAAGACTAAAGAGAGAGAGAGAGAGACTAAAGAGTGGAATAAAAGCAGAAAACCTCAGCATCAGGCCAGCTTGAGATACTTCGCTCCAACGACACCAAAATGTTAGTTGCAACTTCGTGGGTTTTTGAAAATGTTCCCCTAGAAATTTCAGTCAAATTAATATCTATTTCCAATTTCACGATTTGTGTCATAAAGATAAAGTGAGCTGTAAACTGCTTGCTAGGTGACTAGGGGGGCTTCTCTTACACATGAATTCTTCAATTCCTAAATCCATCAACGAAGCGGCTAGAAGGTAGAATCATTAGCTCATCTGAGCCCACCTGTTCGATCTCGAAACGCAATCAGTTTATGGTTTCATACTCAACATATAGATGATGACACTTTATTAGCACTATATCTTGCTACACAACCAGCCTCTGCTAAGGTTAACACGAGAAGAGACCGGAACACAGAAATTGCTTCGGAAGATTCATTTCAACCTTGGTTTTCTAACATTTAGCTCCAACATAAACTTCAATGTGTTACTGAAATACAACATCGAACATCGATACCAAAGACATTTGCTGTATTCTCAACAAGTCTTTGACTGTTCTAATTTCATTGGTTTTTCTAATTTTTTTGCATTTCATAAAAAGATCTCTCCAATTGATAGCCATATCATATAATAATCCTCTGTCCAAAACCGCAGACATTTCTAACCATAAGCTGGTTTAAACCGAAAATGCGCTTAACGGAATCAAGCTCAAACTTCCACTTCCAGTGTTCGTTCACAAGTAGAAAATGTAGAAACTTGTCCCGTCATGCAATCAAATTGAAGAGCAGAGCGGAACTGAAAGGCATTTCATGACTTCATCCACAGATGAAGCTGCCTGCCTGCCTCTGCCACATCGTAGTATTAATGACACATACAAGTGACAGTTTAGCTGTCATAGAATTGGCCAACTAACTAGCTAACTTTGACTGATGAGCAATTGATATACACTTTAGATTCGTTTCAATATCGGTCATCATCATGGGAAGAAAACGATGCCAATGCCAATGAACTGTGCATGAAACGTAGATAAATGCTAGGAGACACCCGACAAATACATACACAACCACGGCACGTGTTGCCATTGAGTTGCGTTTGGATGATTAGATAAGACACGACACATACATGGGCATATACTAAATGTTCCCACAGTTTGGCAATGCGTAAGAAAGGGGGCATAGCTGCGGTCTGAGTTGGCTAATCAATTAGTATAATATATACTGGTGGTAAAAAGGCCTACGGTTAATGTCCTGGCAATGACTTTGCCGGCCCGGGTTCACTGAACCTGAAGCCGCCAACTTTAGTGCCATGTTGTGGACGTTGGCCAATGAAGTGTGTGATGTGTACTATATTTTTGTATATATGTGTGAATGTTTGTTTGTGTGGGTTTGGGGGTACCTATGCGTGTAATATAAAGGCGCCTAAAATATACTGTGAAGGCTTACAAATATTTTTTTAGATTTAAATTTACGAATTGCTTCATATATTTGGCTATAACTTTATGATGAAAACAAGATCCCGCTGTGGATTAGAACTCCAGTAAAGTCAGAGGGGCGACAAGTGATTCGAAGTCAAGCCCAGGAAGATCAGTCAACAACAAAGACAAAGGATGGAGCAAACAGCAGAGCAATGTGCTACAAAAAGGAAGAATACGCGGCTATGATCGCGTTTTGTAGCTTCATTGACGCAGACGAAGACATAGACAAAGTAGAGAGAACTCGTGGAGAAGATAAACAAAAGAGGAAAGAGTATTTATAGATTGATAAATGGAGGTGTTAAGGGAGCATAGATGAAGAGAGCTTGAGAAAACGAGAGTAAGAAGCGAAAGAGACGAAATAGGGGAAAAGTTTATGAAGCATAAGAAAACATAGAAAGAACAGAGATGCGAGTATAAGCATAGAAAGAAGAATACCAGGGTAGAAAGAAGATGAAGATGAAAGGGTGATAAAAGGATAGAAAGAGGGTGAACAGCAGATTGAAAAGAGATGAAGAAGAGAAAGAAAAGCCACAAAGACGACTTAGGAGAAGGCAGAAGAGTAGGAGGCAGGGGAAAACATCAGATCGAAGAGTGAAAAGAGAGTAAGAACAGAAAGAAATGTGAGGTCAGAGAAAGGAGATGAAGAGTGTAAGAAAAGCGAAGAACGAAGAACATGAAAAGAAGTATAGATGGAAAGAATGAGAAGAAGAGAATTAGAAGTCTAAAAAGAGCTCAGTAAGAGGCAGATGAAAAAGACAGGGAGAATAGATACAAGAGAATGAGTATGGAAAGAATGAGAAGAAGAGAGTTAGAAGTCTAAAAACAGCTCAGTAAGAGGCCGATTAAAAACAGTCAGAAAAGAGACAAGAGAATGAGTGTTAACAATCGGAAGGATAAGCCAAAAGAAGACTACTTCCGAAGAGCAAGAGCAAGTTCTTTACTCCAAGAGCTGCCTTCTTCAAAAGCGAACCCTCGTAATGTCGGGTAAACAGCTAGCATATATGTATATACTATATCTCCGACAAATGTAGATCTATAAAGAAGTCCAAAGCACAACAAGTTACAACGCCACACGTCTCTCCCTCTCTCTCAACAATCAAACTTTGAACATTTCTCATTAAAGTTATTCGTTTCTTTCCTCAAGTTTCTCCAATAAATGTCTAAAACATGCTCCCTAAATATTATTGCTGTTCTTGTTGTTCTGTTGGCTTATAAAAATAGTTAAATTTATGCGCTGACGTCATTTTGAGAGCCTAGGAAATGCGAGTACACGAACAAAAATCACCAAAAACAACAAAATTTATATACATATATATATGTATATATATATATAGTACAGAGAGGCGCGAGAAAGATTGGATGGAGTGGAGGTAGGCAGGCAATGTGGACTTGGACTGGTTTAGTTGCCCGCTTGTTTCCAGTTACCAGTTGTTTAAGTTATTGTTATTGTTGTAGTTCTTGCTGTTGTTGCTATTGTTGTTGTTGCTGCTGCCTGCCTACATTGCGTTTTGATGGGCCCACGTCAATGGCTGGGCTGTCGGTCTCTTGGTCTGAATGGTTTTGCTTTTGATGGTTTGAATGGTTTGAAAGCCAAAGGCAACATTCAGCAGCAATTTCTTGAGTTCCTGTTCGATTGGTTTAATTATGGCCGCGTCATTTCGTTTCGTAGTTTTTGGCCAACGAGAAAATTTGTTGGCTTCAAGTGCGGCTTACGAAAGTCAGAACAGAACAATCAATATTTGACAGATGGTTTTTGGGGGGAGGGAGGGGGTTCTTGGTTGCTTGGTTGGTTGTCAAAGAGCCAGCAGGCATAAGTTACTAAAATATTCAAAAGGAAGTGGAACAGACATAGATGCGATGTATTTAGGGGGGCGGTAGGAATTCAAGGAAACTTTTCTTATATGAAGAACATCAAGAAAAGTGTAAAATATTTCTATGGTAATATATGGGATATGAAACTGCCAAACTAATCATCATTTAAGTCATAATTTTACCCTCCAAACTGCAATCGTTTGATCTCTGCTTCTTCTTTTGGCACAGCCTTAACCCTGAACACTAATTATAAACACTCAAATGTAGGCTTTGAAAAATGTTTGAAATTAAATTGTTTATTGTTTGCCCTTTGTTTGTAGCCAACAAAACATCGACAAACAAAAAAAACAGACCAAAAAAATGTTGAAAACAATTCGCTGATTGCCAAAAATAAATCAATGTTGAGCAATTCTCCACCCACTTCAATGGCAAATGTTTGGTTTGTCTGTCTGTCGGCTTGTGTTTATTTGTCATACATATTTAAGTTTAAGTTCATAAGTATATGATTCACATCAAATCTCTGGTGATTGGGTTTTGTGTGGCCTTAAACTAATGACTGAATTTTCGTATTTTTGTATTTTTGTTGTGGGTGCGTTGATAAATTTTTGTATTTTGGTAAAATATTATTTTTAAGCATTTCATTTTTGAGCGTACAAAAAAGTGGTTGTAGACGAAGATGAGAAGATGAAGATGAGATAATAATTACAAATATCTGTTATATATGTAAATCATTTGTGGCAACCAGCTTCGATAGGACCAAGTAGCTAGATTGGTAAGCGATGAAACGATTTCGTTGCCATCGAATGGCAGAAATGGGTGAAATCAAATGGAGAAATTGTGACCTTATTACATTCCCAGAACTTTTGCATTTTCAATCATTTCTGATTACATTTGGATTGTAACATTGCAAGAAATATATGCAAAGAATACTTAAGAAGAGATGAGGATAGTATAAATAGATATACTGCAGAAGCGTGTAGACTCAATTCGATCCCCAAGCAAATTCATAATAACAATCAATCATTTGCTGTGAGAGTTCTTCCTTCATTTGTCCTCACTTCGAAGCCCCCAAAACACTTCAAAGAGCTCTCGAAACTAAGCAGGACCTAACTACATATGCGTCTTCTTAGAACTTCTTAGACTTGCTGTCTTCTAACTGGAGGGAAAGGAACAGATCAATGTCACATAGTGCCAGGTATCAGATGCCTTCTGTTAGCCTTAGATTAGGACTTTCTTCTGAAAAACTTTAGAACTGACAGGGGAAACTGCCTCAGGTAGACATCTGATGGTGTAAATAATCATCTTTTTAAGCAAATCCAATGTTGGCACTCATAAATATATCCATATTTTCCTGAAGTACCGCATGCCTCTGCCTCTGCCAAATCTGGAATCACAAAGATAATGGATTCCTTAATGTCTTATTCCTTATGGTATGGGAAAGTTATTCTTATTAGCGATCCAGAAGCTAGATAGGCTAGCACAATTTTTCGGGCATTCTAGGTTTTCGGCTTTTTCTATAAATATTTAGACCGAAGTGGCTAAACTTACCAATTGAATTCAATTCTTTAAAGATCGTTTTCTTTAGATTCGTTTTCACTTCTTCTTTCATTTAAGCATATTATTATAACATTTTCATTGATCTGTGACAAAAGTTTGATGGCACGCGGTGCAAATCTGGTCACACTGGTTAGATACCAAATGACTTTTATATAGTTGTTGTGTTCTTTCATGTTATTGTGTACGCCAAATTCATAATTGTCAATGGAAATGAAGGGAAATGTCAGTTGAAATAGAAAATTGCATTGCCAGAATGTAAAAGATTCAAATGCAAAACGGAAAGTTGAGCCGACAGTTAACCCAAGGAACCCAAGGTCTAACTTGCGAAAACGAAATGGCGGGAACGGAAAGATATGAAAAATTGATTTAAATGTATCTTTGATCAGGATCAGGTGATCATTAGTTCATCTAAGGTTTTCTATTGCATCTCGCCAATGAGATCTCCGGCCTAGCAGCTTGAAAATACTTGGAATAAAGTAGAAATATTCCAAATGCTAACTAAATCATTTTCTAATCTATATGAACTCCAACAAAATTTGTATTCATCGTAAATTTTAAATAATTTTTCAACTAAATTAACTTTTTCTTCTCTCTCTCTCTCTCTTTCTTTGCAGGTAAGCAAACTCATACTCAACCTTCGGGCTGTCTCAACTTTAGCGTAAGTTTAACCTTGCCTCGAGATCTGAATTCTCTCAGACTTGCCCTGTCCGACATCCATCCGCCTCTGTCTTTCTGCATCGCTTAATCCCAGCCAAAAGAGACAAATCAAAATTCTTATAAATTGTTAATGTCAACACGTTGTGGACATCTAACAAAGTTTGTCCTCCGCCTGCCTGCCTGCCTGATGGTGTCTTGCTCTCTCTGCTGCTGCTGCTGCTGCTGCTACTTGATTCGTGTTTAATTTTGCTTATTGCCTTGTAATGAAAATTAATTGCGGTCATAGAAGCTGCTGAACAGCAGCGAATTTTTTGTTGCTACTCTCTTTTTTTTTGTGTTGTTGTGTTTGGACGAAAAAAGCATTAGGAAATTGTTGGCTGTAATAAGTATTATGGGCGAACAGTAAGCCCCTTGCTGGGCAGTCGTGTGCTTTGGGTCAATTTTTGGGTCTGCGTGGGTGAATGACGAGCGGCAGGCATATTTACACAGCAGATTAATTTCTTTTATTTTATTTTGCTATACTGAGACTGAGGTGGTTATCAGGGGGGGAAGTGAGGATATCTGCAAGTGTGGGCAACTTAATGGAAGTTTTTGTCTTTAGAAATTTATCAGTAAGGTAGATCAGACAAAACATTGAGTATTTGAAAGACTCTAAGGCCTTGGTGTTTGATGCTCAAGAGATAATGGAGCGAGACAATTATGTGCCTCAACATTTATGGCTCATTTATAGCTGCGTTTATAGCTAAAAGAGTGACTCAGACCAAAGCTCTACACTCAAAACTCGATGTAAAAATGTAAATTAAGAGAAGCACACTCACAGCCCACACCAAAACGCCACATATAATGAAAGAAAACATGCAGAATGGCTGTCAGTGTCAACTGTCAGCTTACAAAGCCTTAAATCTATCATCGCCACAAACTACAATCACATTTTGGCATTGCGCTTATGTTCGTAGAATAGCGCTTTGCACTGTAAAAGCAAAAACCGAATGCCACATCAAAAACTTATCGTATTTGTATAGCTGATTCTCGTATATGTGTAGCTACCGAACCTATTCCTATGCACAAAATATTGAGGCTTGCCGAGCACTAATTTAAAAGCATCGCCTACTGTTATGTGAACACATAAATGCATTTCCATACACACTTTGACTGCCCATATGGGTCCACTTGCAAGTGGTATTTTCCACAACGGCTTCTTAGTGTGTAAAATTTAACTTGGTTAAGAATTTTAGCCTTATAGCCATTTTGGTTTGGACACAGCGTTGTTTCCTACTTAGTCAGTTATTCAGGACAAACGGCTTTACATATATAGAGACTAGCAAAGGCCTTTTCATACAAAGTTTGACCCATTTTTGTAACAAATTTTTCAAAAAAGCCGTCTTAGTGTGCATCTATGATATATAATCTAACTTGTGAGGAAATTTTAGCTTCCTAAGTGTTAGGGTTTGACCTATGCATTCAGTTGGCCATTAAGAACAAAGAATTTGATGATTGTAGAAAATGGAAAAATATGAAAAGGCCCTATTTATATGGGAAATCATCGGCCTATCGGTCTTTAACATATTACATAAGCTGTTCCCTTATTAATTACTTGCTTTATAGAGTTGTGTCTGTCATTAGATTAGACCAAGAGTCTATTACTCATCACCCTCAGTTAGATGCTAATATTAAACTTTTGATGGTCTCAAGGCTGTCATTGAACATGCCTAAATATCGGTAACATTCTATGACACCAACATATCGGTAACTTCAAGATAAACATATTCTTCTGAATGCTAAATCTCTGATACTGAACTGGAAAACTTTTCACACTTTCTGTTAAAGCTGAAAGATGAAATTTGAAATTCTCTTAAAATTCATCACAGACCAAAACTTCCCACAAATACAGTTCTAAACCATGGGCTTATCTCTCTCCAACCCAAATGGCAGCTCATTATCTACTTAACAAAATTGTTCATACAAGATTACCCCCTCCTTCACCTAAAACTACCGCTCTGCCAACACAGTGGCCAAGTGTGAGTGAAAACAGAGTGAAAACATGGGCAAACACTGTTTCTTTCGCAGCTCCTAAATCGCGCGTCAATTAACAAACTTCATCGTCATCAGTTTATCAGTTGAAATTCATACCACTTGGCTTTTCAGCTACTCGAAGATAGCTCTAAAACTGAAATCTAGCCAGGCAGGACAGGACCATTAAATGGAAACCAAACCACTTTCATTGCCTTCATTTCATCACTTTGGCGTTTTTGTTTTTTTTTGTTTTTTATTATTAAGCCATTTTCTTGTACATCATTCGTTCGTTTGGTTTTTTCAACCGCATTTTTTATGACCAATTTCCAGAGAGGCGGCCTAAAAATGCACTTTTGTCGGACACTTGAAGTGTATTTCTGGCTAAAGAGTGCTATTTACGCCCGACAGAGCAGAGCTTCCTCATGCCCCATAGCCAGGCCACATAGCCATTCCTGGTAAACGCACAGTCAGTCCTAGAATTTTTACGAGCTACAAAATTTTAATTGCCCAACCAAGTTGACCACAAAATGACAGAGCCAACTCAGGGCATGGCTATGCTATGGCAGCGGGAAGCAGGATTGAGGTTGAGGTTTATGTGTCCTAAACGCATTGCTGTTGCGAAATATTTGTTTCTTGATGTTGATGTTCGTTATTAAATTCAAGTGAGTGTTGAGAATTTATTGCACATTGAAAATGCTTGTCAGATATATAAAGTGAAGTCAAAAAGAATCAAATATTTGGTTAGAAAATAAACACATATTTTCATGCACTGAAATGAAAAATGTAATTAACTTAGAGATGATTCTTAAAAAGTTGTTAAATTCTGCCAAAGATTCTAAATAGATTAGAACTTGACAGATGGCAACTAAGAGAAGACTGAAAACTGTCAGTGTGCGAAGGCTGCCCTTTTAGGGTTCTAACCTAATAATGATAAAACGATATTTCATCATTAAAAATGGTTTTATGGTTTTTCAAAATATTCTCCATGTGACTAAAAATGCTTTTCCATGCGTCCAAACCAATTTTGGAGTCACTTTTGCCTCTTAATGATATGATGATATGTACTAGAAGTCTGCCTAAATGCGCTCAAAACGATGTTCAAAATGAATTGAGTGAAGTCGAATGCGAAGCCGAACGAATTCGAATAAGTTTGTGTGCTTGTATATGACTCAGTCGCAAAACATTCTTATGAAAAGGCACTAAGGGGAATTGGGTGAATTTACTGGACTTCGTTTTGACACATGTACAGAAACACAGAAACGCAGAAACACTTACAGGCTTACCGTCGTCGCTAGTCCTCCATTTGTGACACAAAGTGAAAAAAAAGCAGTCGCTGTTAGACCGAAAAATTCCAAGCATTCAAATGATTTCATAATCATTCTTTTCACTTCATTCTCAGTGATCTACGCACAATGTCGATAGTGTTGAGAAGAGGACGTTGCCAGGTGCGTTCATTTGATCTTAAGTATTTTGGAGGTTTTAGCGACCTTTCCATTTGTAAAGGTTTTTTAATTTAAGCAAGCTAGAGGTCAAGTGAATGAGGAAATGCCTATATAGGTAAATTGGTTAAAGCTCAATTATGTTGCAGTCCAACGGGCAACCAAATTTGAACCGCTTCTCACTATGTAACAACAATCGACAAGTAACAGAATTGATTAATTCTCTTTAGACTTTAGACTTTTTTTTCTGGTTAGACGCTGCATTTCCGAGAAGCCTAACTGCTTAAGCGCTTAACCGTTGAGTCACATATTGATAATTTTCGTATATTACAACTAAACGCTGCAGCCCAATAGCCTCTATTTAACTGCCGATATGCAGTAAATAGACTTGTGAATTACAAACGCCTCTTATTTTGCTTAATTGAGTTAAAACTGCCATATTTTTCCATGTGTGCGCCTGTTAGTCATTGTTAGTTATCATTCTGTTACTTTTCTTTGTCTTTCCGTGCCGTGTGTTTTTGCCACAGTGGGACTTATAGGTGTTTTTAGTGCTCATAGATGATATAGGGCATTGCCAGATGAAGAAAAGTTCTATTTCAAATGTAAAAAGTTTAGTTTAGCTGAGCTGATATTTAAGTCAGGGTCTAAAGTGAACTTGTGAAAAAGAAATGTAGTTGAAATCACAGTTTACAATAACAGGAAGATGTGAAAACTGGCCTAAATATGGGCAAGTTTTTTGTTTGAAATTTTATTTTATATTTTCAGTTTGTTTTTGTTAGTGTTTATGCTTTGACTTTGCCAACAGAGTGTGGCCTGGTCAGTCTCTTTATCAAAAGAAAACTGCATTTCCTAATTGCATTTGTGTTTATATAAATATTTTGTTGTTAAAGTGATATATGTTTCTTCGATTTTTTTAGCGTCTCAATTGCAAATATTTGCCAATGCGGCAGTTTATTTACAGCCCCGTTTCTTAGTCATAGAAAGAGTAGAAGAGGCATTCGGAAGGCAGAAGAGTCACCCAAAGTTCAATGAACTTGCCAAAATATGATCTATATAATACATATATATATATGTACATATGTATATATATTTGAAAGTTGTAAAGTCCGTTATTCAAATACATACGTTTTTTGTATTTTTCTGTATTTTATTTTGTATTTTAAAATCCATTTTAAAAATAGCAAAGACCTTTTGCTTGACTTCGACATGTTGGCCTACGTTTGCTTGATAAGAAGAGACACAGTCAGCTAGCTACTTAATAAGGTGATTGTAGATGATTTCAAAAGTAAATATATTTATATATATATATATATATATATTAATAATCATCAAGTGTGTGTGTGTGTGTGTGTGTGTGTGTGTGTGTAATGTGGGGGCAAATAATAATGCTGGCAAGCCGTGTTTGCAATGCGCAAATGTTTGTGAAGCTTTTAAAATACAAAATATCGCTTATAAAATGCACTTCAAAAGTGATGTGTGAGATGGCTTGTCACATATAATACAATGTTGATATCATTAATATAGTGGAAAATTTATTTTGCTAGATTATATAAGAATATTATAGAGAACTCAAATAGAAAATTGAACACACAAATTACTCATATGTTATATAGCAAGAGAAACCGATTCAATGCAGTCATGTTTGACGATATCTTTGATAACTTTTCTCTCAGTTCTAAAGCTACCGACTTGACTATATCACAAAGCTGTCTCCTTCGTCTTTGGATGCGTACACGTTTCGATTGGCTCAAGTATTGGGTACTCTGTGATGTTAGACGACAATATTTCTGGATTTGGGGCAACTACTCTCTCAGTTCTAAAGCTACCGACTTGACTATATCACATAGATGTCTCCTCTGTCTTTGGATTCGTACACATTTCCATTGGCTTTCAAGTACTGGGGTGCTCTGTGATCTTAGACGGGTTCGGAAGGTGAGAGTGCTATATATGACTGATGCAGATGAATGAGAATGTATAGAACAACAGGAAACTTCAAAATGCAATGAACAGAATCCAAGCTATCGTTCCCATCATTCAACAAACATACTGGACTCTCTACTCTATACTGGACTTACTTCAAATCATATTCTAGGATTTACATTCGTAGACTTATCTTCACATCCATAAACAGACTTAGAACAGACTTTATCAATATGGAAGACCCACATATGTAATACCAACTGCTATATGAACATCCAAACATGGATGTAAAAGGTTCCGCCACAAAACTGAGCCAAACATATAATCTCGTTCCCATTTTGGATCTATTTGCGATCGTTTAAACCTTTTAAGTCACTCAAAAATTCGGCTATCCAAGACGTGTGTTTGGTTTGCCTAGCCTAGCCATAACCATGTAAGATATCAAAGTCCAAAATTTCTATAGATTCGGCTTCACTTTGTTGTAGTTTAATATTCAAAACGTAGATTTACAACTTAATTCCAATAAAAGCAACATTAATCAAACGCGCGTTACAATACCATTAAGTAACACAGACAAACACACCAATGGCTCTCATAAATCTTTACAAAAATCAGTTTGCTGAAAGCCAACAATACAAATATTCGCCAAGCATAAAATTTAGAGTTCAATGTTACAGACTTTTATGAGTTTTACAGCAGGTTCCCAAATATAACAAAGAAAAAAACCAACCACAGCAGAGCCTAATCATTATGTAAATTGGCTATGAAACAACTCAAATACCTGCTAAACTTACAAAAGTTCCAAAAGAGAGAACGAGAAAGAAAGCTACAAAGACCAAGAGAAGTTGTAACAGTTATGCCAGACTCAGAAAAAGCAGCGTGAGAATTGTAAAGATCTACAACTTGTGTAAAACACAGGTAGAAAAACATTTAAAAAGTATAAAAGTCATTATGATAATAATGTCATACTTATGGGCAATATGTACATGGCATTAATATCTCCAACAACAACAATGGCTGAATAATAATAATAATAATTCTACATAATCGCACATAACATGCATGCAAATTTGTCTTACAGTTAACCATTATAATGGAATGGAGAATGGCATGGAAAATCACACAATCCACCAACAACAACAACAGCAACAGCAACAACAATAACAATACAAATTGACATAAGTATAATTTTTGCATTGTGAAATCGCTGACAAATTTAACGGCAGTTTGTAAATTATGCTTAGCCCCACAAATTGTTAAGGTAAACAGTAAATAGTATAACAGACTCAGGAAGTGAAGCATCGATTAAAAGTTGAATGTGCAGATTGCGAGTCATATATGTCATAGAATATTATAAAGTTAATTCTTCCTCTTCTAGATGGCATTACAATCAGCGATAGTTTAGCTGGAAATTACATTAATTTGCTTTACAGTGATTGATCTTATTCAAAATATATTCAAAGTTTGCCTTTGCTTGCTGGCTTGCGCATTGCCGAAGCTTTTCGTATGCTTGTACCGACCCTTTTCCCATGCACAATAGATAGGAGCTTGCCGAACACTGATATATTTACAACTGAGGGGGAAACTATATATAGACACTAAACTCAGCATCTTATACGAATGTAGGCACTTTGCTTCACTTAAAAAGCCTCATATCGGACAGCACAATTGGTCTTTCAATGAGTGCGAAGAAAGTGAAAGATGGATACGGAATTTTTACATTCTCTGTTAGCTAACATTTAAGCAAGTGCTCTCAATAGCTTGTCTATGAAAAATTGACACGACAAAAGCTTAACTTGACATGTTTGTATGTATGCCAAATCAATCTTGCTACTTTTAAGACAGTTATCCCCAACCAATTGAGTTGAAATTCTGTAATCACGTTTAGTTTGGTTGACAATACATGGTTAGCTAAGTCACGTCATTCTTAAGCCAATATGTCAAACTACAGAAGAGGCAAGTCACAAATTTATCTTCCCACGGAATTGTAAATCAGTTATCCCCAACCGATTGATCAGAACTTTTGCTTACACAATTAGTTTGGAGGGACTACATTCTAAATCCAACGTATTCCTGCCAAGGTTTGACTAGTAATCGTTTCTTTTTTATCCTTTCTGAGTAGAAAAGCCTTTAGACATCGAGTATAATGATCTTTGTTAAAACATATTGCCTATAAATCTCAACTGGATGGGTTACATTGACTTCCAGCTCCTTTTTAAAAGCTAAAGTTTTAGATGAAGGAAGATGAAAGTTAATGATGTAAGATTTCCCAAGTCAGATAAGTGGATCGTATCCATAGAATGGGGAAAAATGGGAATTAATAAACGTTTGAAACCTGAATATAAACAATGGACAGACCAAACAATAAGAGCTGAAGGAAGATGAAAGTGAATGATGTAAGATTCCCCAACTTAGATAAGAGGATTATATCCATAGAATGAGGGAATAAACGTTTGAAACCTGAATATTAACAATGGACAACCCAAACAATATGAGCTACAGTACGGAAATTTATACACCAGTTACAGTCTTCGCTGTAGCTTAGAACTAAGGAGCCATTTTGAAAAATTCGACCTGCAAGTGGGTCACAATGGGGATTAAAGCTTATTATCTTAGTGCTGTCTTAACGGGCGTCTCTGAAAAAGTACAGTACTAAGAAAATTGTAAACGCCGACTGAAAATGGAAAATGATAGTCTCAATATAAATTCGATTAACGCTCCCCTAACTCACACTATCTTTCGTTTAACGTAAATAAGAGTCGTACAGTTGATCGCTTGCTTAGTGTGCTCCTATCTGATTTTTATAGTGCTTCAGCTGTGCGAACCTTGGGGGCTTTTTCATAAAGCTCCGTGGCATTGTTTTGAAATATGTACCGGCATTTATTTAAACCATTTTGACAGTTGCTTCATGATGACTTCATTCAGTCTTCTACCCCTGCGGAATACTTCAGTTCAACTTCAAGTATAACCCATCAATCTTCACAAAAGAGGAACACCCCGTCCTTATCCCTATCTGGAGTTTTTGTAAATGCAGCGCACACAAAACTCCCTTTTAATCTGAGTGCAGTGGTATGTGTGTGTGTGTGTGTGTGTGTGTTTTTTTTTTATTATTATTTTGCCTTAACATATTTTTGCATTTACGTCACATGAAATTACACTGTGCGTGACATGCTTTCATGTGGAATGCAACTGTGCGCGTGTGTGTGTGTGTGTGAACATAACCTCACCTAACCCAGAGGAAAGCCGGTCAGGAGAGGAGAGTAGGTGAGAGGCAAAGAGTAGGCGAGATGCAAACTTCAACTTCAAAAACAACTGCATCAAGAAACAAGCGGTGACATATTTCCGCAATATGGCCGCAGGCAAGAGCAAAAGCAAAGGCACCAAACGGACAACTTTTCATTGTGAGAGAGGGGAAGCGACACTGAGACAGCAGAGAGAGAGAGAGAGAGAGCAGGCAAGCAAAGCCGTGCGTCTGTTGCACAATTAAGAATTTGTTATGCAAGTCTTGCACACTGCAGCTGCCCCTGCAGCAAGAATGAAAGAATCCCGTTGCACGGTGCATTATGCACTATTGCAGTGGGGTAGGACCGCGTCCATTGCATAAAAGGAGACACAGAGAAAGCCAGAGACAGAGAGAGAGAGAGAGAGAACTTTTATGAAGTGCAACCCTAAAGCTGCAAAAGAAATGCATTGCACTGAGAAGGGTCTGTCAAAACTTGTTGCTGTCCGCCTGTACTTCTTTCTTTCTTTCTTTCTTGCTTTCGTTCCATCCGAACACCAAGTACAAAGCGAAAAAGCAAGGCAGAGTAAAAAGAGTAAAATTCCAACCCAAAAAAAATAAAATATAAAGCGACAGCAACGAGAATTTAACCAAGCATAAAATTGCGTAATTTACTGCGCATTTAATTTCGAAACGTAACGAAAACAGAAGAACGCCAATGAGAGAGAGAGAGAGAGAGAGAGAGCAGGAAAATAAGAACAGAAACAGAACACAGTACAAAACATTGCCAAAAGGTAAAATGACTCTGTGGCTGAGAAACTCTGAAGCTCAGCTTGAGCTTTCGATACGGTTAAAGCTTGTTAAAATTTATGATAGCAAAAACTTGACTTTTGTAATGGTAATTATAATTATTATTATTATGATGCCTGAAGGGGGAGGTCTTAGGGGGAAGAGAGATAGAAAGAGAGAGAGAGAGAGAGCAAGGCAGGGTTAGGTAGTTCCAATTTTGGCTATGACGTGGGTGGACCCAGTTGTATGAGTATGTCTGGAACCGCGTATGTACAATTATAGGCAGTTACAATGATCAGCATTACCGCTAATGAGGTATCAGGTACGTAGAAAGCCATGTGATGGATAGCCAGTGGCGTACGCAATGGTATTTGTTGAGAGGGATTCTTGGTTTTCAAAGAAGGGGGGCTTAGCAAATATTACGCTTGAAATGAACATATCAAACTTATGTTGACCTTCAGAGTTACCAAGTTTAAAGGCTAATTATCGATTAGTTAGTGCGATAGTTATCGAATGTTTATATCGATGGGCCAAAAATCTAAATAACAAAAATGAAATTCGATAAATGTGTAGTTTTCTACTGATTAAATAAACAGAGGCATGTTCTCTTACAAAGACTGCTTACTAAGCCATGTGTAATCGATCAATTTAGTTTTATCGATAACGATTTTATACAAATAAATCTCTAATTTATAACGTTAATTTGTCATATACTCGTACAACACAGATTTCTATAACAATTTCTTAATATTTCAATGTAAAATCTTTCACTTTAATTTTTATCGATTATTTATCGACTTTTATAATTTCACAAATTTATCATAGTTTTATATCAAACCTTTTTTGTTTATTATGGATACCCAAAAGTATGTTTATTCCCCAATTTCACTTGTTATCGATAACAATCTCCAGCAAATAGAGCTAATAGTTATGCCATGTTTTAGCCCTACACATGATTGTGCACAATTTCCCTTCACTTAAGCAGCTCGAGTTTTAAGTTCTCATATTTATCGATAAGTAACGTTTCATGCCATAAAATATTAAAGCCTAATCCCCATTTATTTGCATGTTTTCATATCCCCCCCACTCACTCAGCCTTTGTAATCGCTCAACATACAGAAGCAGGCAGCATCATTGTCTGATCGACGGCCTTTAGAACCGGTAGACAAAAGAGTCTAAATCTCAAAAGGCAAGCTCTTTCGGTTGAAGACAAAAGCAGGACTTCTTCGTCAAGTTGCTAGCTGGAGCAGAGGTAGTGTAGAGCGGTAGCGGGAGCTGGAGCGGGGTAATGTAGGATAGCAACAGCAAACCAGCCAGCGGCATCCTGTGCACCGTAATACTTGTAGACCTACAGACCTACTACTACACAGCATTGGCTGAGGTGAACCGACGTGCCAGCGTTTGCTTGACTCTGTTGAAGCTGGGCTGCTGGAGCAGAACTTCTGGCCAAGGCACAAATCCAGTTTCTAAGAGCCAGTTTAAAGCTGGCATCGGTTGATATCCCAACTGCTGCCATTCCCCCGCCCCGCTTTAACCGCCCGAAACCCTTTTTTGGTAATGCCTTACCAGCTAGGGCGTTGGTTGGACTTGGACGGTCTGTCGGTCTGTTGGTCTGTGTCTTTGTGCTGGCAAAAAAAAAAATCTGTGTTCCGTTGTCGTTGTTTGCCGGTTTGTTTGCCCTACGTCCATCCGTTGCGACTGGTCCCCCCCGTGGTTGCTTCTCCCACCAACAAACTCGTGCTGTTTTGTGCGTTGGTGCAGCGCTCTGTAATTAATTTGGCATCTAAAGAGAGACAGAGAGAGAGAGATGGAGAGAGATAGGTAGAGCTCAGAAAAAGAGAATATTTAAAACAGCGTAATATCGAATTACCATTGACAGACATGTCGACAACGGACAGACATTTGGACAAACAGACATACGAACAGTGCTGACATACAGGGTGTCTATTGAATAACCACCAGGTGGGATTGTGGTTGATTCAACCTAAATGGACAGCTGGAAATTCAATTAAAAGATTGTAGAGAATAAATATCACAAATTGTACTAATAAATGAAAGAGAGAAGCATCTCCAGATCTCATAAAGTCTATCTTAGGAGATGTTCCGAATTTCCATTTTGAACTGCATTGAAAGTCATCAGTTTCACCTTTATCCTAAAGCCAGCTAATCAACAGTATAGCTAACCAGAGACTGACTTCAGGAATTCCTTCAGAATTGGCCCAACTCACGTGAATTTCACCTTTATCCTAAAGTCAGCTAATCAACAGAATATCTAACTAGAAACTGACTTCAGATATGCCTTCAGAATTGGCCCAATTCACGTGAATTTCACCTTTATCCTAAAGCCAGCTGCTAATCAGGCTGACTTCAGAAATGCCTTCAGAATTGGCCCAATTCACGTGCCTGCTGAGCTGTAAAGTTGCTTATGTTGCCTATAGCTCTTTAGACTTGAAAGTAGCAAACATACTTTAACTTTACTAGATATTTATAATTACTTTTCCTACAGAATTGCTCCAGACCACGTGCCAGTCAAACCATATCTTATTTCGTTTGCTTTTTAAAGCCATTTTCAAGCAGTTTGATTTCTATGAAATATTGTCCTAAGTTATTGTCTTTCAACTCTGTAATTTACATTGATTTTTATTATCAGAACAATTAATAATTATCCCACCCCCCCCATTCTCTATTGAACATAGAGTATCTCCCCATCGTGCATTCTGCACTGGCCACAATCACCCTTATTTCCTTTTGCTTCCAACTTAATTAACTTTGCCTGCTCTACACTGTTTTGCACTCTTCTCGGCTGGCAAACACAAACACAAACACAAGCAGAAATGAAATGAAAATCAAAATAAAAAGTTCATTTAATTAAATTTGCATGAAGAAACAAGAACAAGAACAAGAGCGCAGAGCAGAGCAGCAACAAAATGCAAACTGAAGAATGCAATCTGAGCGACAGCGTCAATGTCCAGTCCTTGTCAAACTGTGACAGTAGGTGTGGCTGTGGTTGAAGCAACAAACGTGGGCGGGTGATGATGGAACAGAAGAAATATGATAAAAAGGATGATTATAAACAGTGGCTGAAGGGTAGTAGATCTAGATGCACACTAGGTTGAGGTAATGTTTGCGAAAGGTTAGGTTACATTAACCAGGAGGGCAGTTCGCTTGAAGCGATGGGTGTCAACAAGCGATGTACCCTCGTCTGTGATGAAACGTTTTTCATTTAAAAATATTTAGGTAAAGTGTGAAGAAGCCAAGCCAAGCTGCTCAAGGGAAATTCACAAAGCCTAAAACTCTGTTGAGATATTTACATTCAGGCCCAGCACGTTAATTATTCAAACGTTTAAGATAATTCTATTGATTTTATCGATGATTTCTAAGATGACTTCTTCTTACTTCTGAATCTTTGAAATATATGGCAGACATTCCTTATAGTATTTATCAATCCTTTCCTTTGCTTCGATGATGAACATTTTCATTTCAGCTCTCTGCTTTCTATGGCTGCCAACACACATACTAAATGACGCAGCTTGCTGAAATTACTTGCTTGCTTTCCTAAGCAGAAATGTTAAAACGTCTCTGAGCTGTCAAACTGCCCTGAAAGCTCTCTGAAATTGCATACAAAATCTGTTTTATTTCTTAAATCCTCTTAAATCAATTTATCGATCAATTAAATCGATTTACCTATCGATATTTGTATGCAATGAAATGGCATAAATAAGGTCTCAATAAGCACAAAAACATTTATTGAACTTCCAATGGCGATCGTGATGATAGCTCTAACCAGAGAACCAGAAACCAAAGGTAGAACCACAAGTTGGATCTTTCTCCCTGTTATGAGACATCGCCGTTGCGCGACTGCTGCATTGGACGTCGAATGGGGGCAAAAGATGGATGCTGTCTTAAAGAAGGGTACTTGAAAAGAAGCCTTAAGGACTTGGGAGAGTTGGAAGAGAACGCGAAATTGTGGTGCCACGATGATGCCAAAAAGCCGATCTAAAGCACAACGAGAGCTTATGCATGTGCTGGATTTGCTGGCTGCTCTGCGGGTTTTTCTTTATTCCAGCTCCACGGGGTGCACTCTTTGGTCGTAGAAGCACCTCTAAATCCATAGGTTTACCAATTCCAACGTTTAAGTGAACCAGTTCTCGTTCATAAGATGGCCGTTCTTTGAAACTCTTCTTTACTTAAACTTGAATTTTACCTCCTAAAGTGAATTACTTTTTCCTATATTCCATCTTGAAACCTAATTTAGTTATCCTTTCGATCAGCATATCTAATTTCATTTCTATATACGTATAGTAAATTCATCCTGCCTCAACTACACACATTATTTGTTTCGATTTCATGTCCAATATTGTATTTCAGCTCTGCTACTTAACCTACTCCACACTTACATGACCACCTAGATATAGACCCCATGGCTGGTTTTTGCCGGGTTTTGCTTGTGATTTTTCTACCGGATTACAATTGTTTACACACACGACTGCACATTGTCACAGTTTTGCCAGAGTTGCCATCGTCGACGACTAAAGCCAGGCTGGCAGGCTGGCAGGCATTCAGGCGGCCGCTGACTGCAATTGTTAAATGTGATGTTCTCTTCTTCCCCTTTTCCGAAAGCCTAGCCTGTAACCAAGGCATATCCTTTTAAGCCTCACACACACACACACACACACACACACACATGTGTAATTGTGCGTCTTCATGTGTGTTTTCTAACTCTGCTCCTGGCTCTGACTTTGCCTTCCCATTTGTTGTTTGCACAATGTATAAGTTTACAACGGTTGGAGGCGGCGCGGTGGCACAACACAACCGCTTTTGCATATGTCCAAAACCGTAGATGAGACAGGCGGGCGGTGAGCGGTGTGTGCTGCCACTTTGTCTAACATTTCACTTTATATCCCTCTCCCCCCGGGGCTGTCGCAATTGCCCAGCAGATGTTGTATGCTTTTCACTTTACATTGCCAGTCACAGTATTTTATTTCTACTTTTCCACACAGTAACGAGTATTTTTCCAGAGTTTTTCCAATTTTCCGCTCATGTGGCTTCCTGCTGTGTGTGTGTGTGTGTGTGTGTGTGTGTGTTATTGACCGACATGGGGCATAGGGATATACTGTATGGAGAATGACATTTACTAGAGTTGTTGAGATTTATATAGAGATATATTTTTTTTTCATTTTTCCTCTTGGTTTCATATAGTTTTTGACATTTGTTTGACTTGACCGCAAAGGCAGGTGAAAAAAATCGAGTGAATATTAAAGATTGGAAATGAATGAAATTGGAAAAATGCAACCACAAATGTGATAGGTGGAAATATTGATGGAGAAGTTGAGTTGAGAATAGGAAGTTTGCCAAGGTCTTTGTAAAGTGAAGTTTCTCATGGATTAACTTGATTAATGACATTTAAGCTTGTGGTTTAGATGAAGTCTGATGAACAAGTTCAATTATATAAAATTCTGTGGAAGTTTGGAGCTGTACAAGTTGGCAAATCTTGTTTATTGCTATTAGAAGTTAAAGCCAGACTTAAAGACTTAAAGCCAGAGCCACGGATTTGAGGTAAATTCTGTTATGAAAAGAAAAAGTATTGAAAATTTGACCTATGAGGCTGCATTTGGAGGGAAGTTTTCTACGTTCTACTGAAATATTTTAACTTGCCTTGCTCATTTTTACCAATGCAGTTGCTTTAGATAGATTTAGAGTGAGTTTTGCTGTGTAAGAAGACAATATTTAGAATTTATATTGCTCGTTTTTACCAATGCAGTTGCTTTAGAGAGATTTTGAGTGACTTTTTCCACTATAACAGAGAATTTTGTAGTATTTCTGGCTCATTCTCGGATGCATTCGTTTTTGACTTTGTCTTAAACAAAATTTTAACAACGAAGATGAACAATGATGATAGCGAAAACATAACGGGGCGGCTAAACTTCGTTGAAAAGTTTGATAATTTCATAAATGAACCGCGAATTTTTTGTCACACGCAAATCTTTTTCGGCAGTTCATCGCTTTACAATCACAAATTGCACTTCTCTGAGCCACACTTTATACATATAAATGTACTGATTTATTTATTTTGACCTTTTCCCTCTCATCATATATTAATCAACTCTCTTTTCTTCTTCTTTTCCAGGTGAGTAAATGACAACAACATGAACAATCACAGCTTATCGAAATATATATATATATAAAATCAAGAAAATTGTAAACAAAATGCAAAATGCGCAAAGCCAACAAAACAAATCAACAATGATCACAAAAACAGCGACAACATTATGAAGGTTAGCTTTATAAAATATTTACTTTATCCGTAAATTGAATTTCAAGCTTGGCAGCAAGGAAATCAACTTTTTTTGTTTTTGTAGAATCAATTGAATATGAACAACAAATGATAATAACAAAAAAGTTGAACAGAGTCTGGAAAAATTGTATGGTTGTAAGATTATTTAACAAATTCGTAAGCAACGACCACATAAATAATACTCTTCGTATACCAGAAATTTATAGCATTTTTTGAGCTGCATACAAAATGTCAAAAGTATTCTCAAGTACAGTTTGAAAAATGAGTAGTAGCAGTAGCTTTCTATAACTTAGGATACATTTTCAAATATCAAAATGATGATTCTTAAATTTCAAATGGGTTTTTCTACCTATCTCTTTATCTTTATTATTCTTTCTGTCCCTCCTAGGACTGTCTTCACATCTTCGGCAGTAAAATAAGGATTACTTTTCGTTTTTCGCATCTTCCATTTATCCATATTTTAACAATCTTAATGCAGTCTGACAAAAGCTGGTTGGCACGCTTGCTAATTTGGTCACACTTGGTGAATGCGAAACAGAGAACTGCAAACTCCAATTGCTTACGCATCAGTACGCAGTACCTCAAACTGCTTATATGTGTAATCAAGCAGAACTGTTTCCATGTCTCATGTACGCTTAGCATATGCCTCGTTATTTCTTCGAAGCAACGCGTACTGAGTTTGTCCAAATTTGTAATTTTTTGACGTAGAGAGACATAAACAGAAACACTATGCCAAGAGACAGGTGCGCCTATATACAAACACACAGGCAGACTACTAGCTGCTAAGCGACGCTTCACTTATCTCCCTCGCCTCCCTCGCTAGTCGTTGCCCGAAAACTGTCCCCCCGTATCTTCAGCCTCCCATCAACCCAAAGTGAGTTTTTGGAGGACATAAAATACTGCCTGTCTGCGTATGCTTTGAGCGTGGCACAGAACATACTTTGCCTCCAAACGTCGAGCACGACGACTTCAATTTTATGCAATGAAGAGCGCGAATGCTGATAGCGACCGCTCGCTGAATTCACCAGTGATTCAACAGTGATTTTGCAGTTCTCTGATGCCAAATGATTTTCATAGAGTTGCTGAGTTTGTTTTTCACGTGAAATTGAAAATCTGCAATGGAAATGAAAGGGCATTGCCAAGTGCACTAATGTTGTCAGTTGAAATGATAAACGAATGATTCAGATGACGAATAATTATATCTAGACGAGCTGCTATTTAAGACAAGGTCCTAATTGAACATTCTATTCTCTCAGTGTAGATTCGAGTTGCATACAAAACACCAAAAATGTTGCCTAGCTACTCACATACACACTCCCATACATATAATAGACATTAACACGTGCAGCAATGCACATGAAACACGCCCCAGAAAGCAAAGCGAATATAACAATTACCACAACAACAACAACAACTGCAACAACAACTATATAGGAAAAATGCAATATGAATATACTGTCTGATAAGCTAGAAAACTGAAAACTGAGCTTGCATGCCGGCAAATCAAAAATGAATAACAAATAGAGAAAAAAATAGAAAAAATTACACACTCGTGCAACAAATCTGAGGTCTCCTCAATTAGCCTTAGCCTAGTTTGGCTGAGAACTTAGTTTAGTTACAGTGTGACCATATTTTGCATTTGCACATAAACAGCTGTTTTGAGTCTGTAAACCCCCCCATACACACACACACACACACACACACACATATGTACAAGCTAACCTTAAGCTACAACACAACAACAACAACAGTGCCGCAAAATGCTAAATCGACTCTGACCCACTGACATTATTTCGTTGGGCAACAACAACTAAGCAAAGTGCATTTCAGTTAGTCGAGTCGGTGGTTGAGTCAGTCAGTCAGTCATTCAGTCAGCAGGTGGATTTATATGTATATATGGGTGTATGTGTGTGAGTGTGTGTGTGTTATACAATGTCAGCAAGTGAGACAGCGACAGAGGAAACGCACTTCAAACGAAAAGAGCAGAGCGACTTAGACCCAGACCCAGTCTCATGAGCATTTACAATTTATAACCCAATCGATGTTATCATATAACAGAGATGTATAATGATTAAATCATACACTCGTAACACTGCTGATATAATAGGTGCTCTATATATAATCAGTGAATCAGATCGTTTAGAGTAGATTGTTATAGCAATTGGAACAGGTAATGATAGATAGAAGTAAGTAATAAGTGGTGTTATGTCTTTGCAACACTCAAGTTGAATATGTAAAAAGTTTAGCAGATAAAAGGGGATTGGTTATAATAGAGCAAAGCTTGTGATCACGATCTTGTGTGATCGAGAGGGGCTAGATCGTGGTATCTTTCAGTCGTTAATCATACAAATTTTGGTAAAAGTTACATAATCAAGATAGGTAATGTCATTTAATAATAGATCTTATTAGTCTCTATATAGGAAATCGACCTGGATAGCCATCTCTTTTGTGTATTCTGATAGTGAAGATTTCTATTGATATTTTAAATTCTTTATAAACACTCAACAATATATCGCATTGGTCTTGATGTTTATGCAGTATTAGGAACGTACGCGAGGGTCCGCACTAAAATTCTTGTTTCTATTGAAATTAGACGACTGTCACTAAAGTTTTCCATAGTCTCCATTTGTTAAGAACCTGTCTACGAACATGCAAAATGAGTCTAATACAATCTAATTGATTTCTGCAAACATTTGACATATCTTTACTAATGCTTTATATCAGCGGTGGGCGCTTAGTGGCTCTTTCGGCTCCCAGCAACCTTTTTTCGTAGCTGATATCAGCTAGAAGTTCAAGAAGACTGTCAAACGCGAACGAGCTCTCAAAACGGAATACAAATTGCAGGGCGCTGATAGCGACTTGTGTGAAATCAGTAGATTTTGTAATTTTATAACTTTTAACAGTGTATTTATATCGATTTATATGGAAATAAGTGACTATATGTCTCTAGATTTACTGCTAATTACAGAAAAAGTAGACAGAACAATAAAGGAAGGTTGCATACGTGAGGGCTTCTAAGACTGACATGTTCCAAATTTGGTGTATATGGCAGCTATAGGTTATAGTGGTCCGATCTGGATCAACTTTGGTCATCAGACGTTGAGGCTTCTAAAACTGACATTTACCAAATTTGGTTCAATTTGTATAAAAAAAACAACCAATTTTACTGTACTAAGAGTTCATTCCGGTTGGTTATATGGGAGCTATATAATATAGTGGTCCAATCTGAACGATTTATCTTTATACATAAGCTGATAAATGGTGATATTGACTCGCCGTCTTTAATTAGCCAAATCAGTTTTTGTGTTCCTCGTAGAACTACTAGAAATTATGTTCCTTTGAAAGTGAGCGAGCGAGTCCTCGTTTTTTTCCGTTTTCGCGATTCGTGTGGCTTGTTATGCGGCTGCGCCCCTCGGCCGGTGGGGCAGGAGGTGTGAGCTTTAGCCTGGGCTGCACTTGAACGTGCAGCGCATTATCCATCAACGTCTCGATAAAATATGAGCTTATAGCAAAAAGAAGTCTATGGTAAAAATTTCAACTCAATAGCTCTAAAACTGAGACCCTAGTTTGCATATAAACAGATGGACCGACCCACAACTCGGCTTGTCATGCTGAACAAGAATATATATACTTTATGGGTTCGGAGATGCTTCCTTCTATGAGTTACAAACATCGTGACAAAACTATAGTTCCCTCTGCAAGGGTATAAAATGAATGAAACACCCAAGAATATCAGAGGCATGGCATAAATGTATGAAAATAAATGAAATATGCTCGATCACTTTTTGCAGTGTACATTTTTTTAGTTATTTTGCTGGAGTATTGGCTGGAACCGTGGCTCTAACTTGTAAATGTTGTTGACGTGCTTCCAAATGATGATAAAATGCGTTGGGCCACCCCCACCAATTAATTAATCTTTTGGTACTTCTTATATATGTTGTCAGTTTTCGATATTTCTCATATATATATTATTTTCGAGTACAAAAATTTCTTTTGTCTGCTGCGCTAAATGAAAAGTGAAAACTGTCAACGCATGGTTTGGCAATTAGTCAGTGAAAGTGTAGCAGATGGCACGAGTCTCTATAACGCTATCTCGCTGCTTCTCGCTGTGAAATGCAGCAATTAAAATGGCAAATCACACATAATACAAAGATACAAAGAAAAAAATGAAAAAGATGAAAAAGATGTATAAATAAATAAAGAAATACAAAATAAACTATGCGACACATAAATCAATGCCATTTAATTAAGCCGCCTTGTTTGAAATTGATTCACAAATGAAGCCAAATTGATGTTAAATATCATTTAAAGCGAAATTATAATTTTAAATTATAAAATATGATAACATAGAAAATTATGCAAAAATTTATTTAAAAAAATATTTAAAAAGATGATAAAAGATGAAAGAGATACAGAATTTGATCTTTAAAAAGATGAAAGCAATTGAAATGATAAAGAAATTATTATAAAAATATTTAAAATTCTAGAAAATCTAGGGAAACCTCAGAATGGGAAGACTCAAAGGGATATATCAAATGCTTGCCAGAACGTTTTCTTAGATGAAAGCAGAAGAGCTCTGTTGATTGTTCTGAGAATGGGATCATAGAAGATGCTAGGAAAATATTTACAGATATGGAAGATATAGCAAAAGAGCAAAAGGGAAAGATAAAGGACCCCAAAAATATACCTGATAATGAAGTCTTTCTGTAAGAAGAAGAGTGAAGAAGGGTTATAAGAAGATTTGGTTTGGTACAGCTAGAATGGTTTAAAGACCCGATGCTTAACAATGAATCTATATGTAATAATAGGAACAACAAATCCCTGCTAAATTTATATCGAAAATTTGTTACATTTAGTTGACCTTTACAAAGAATTTCATAAAAACCAAAATAATCTTAATTATGCATACAATTTTAATGCGGCACATGTAAATCTCTTCTGTATAAACATGAGTTTACCCCATAAATAAGTTAGCAAAGCAACTAAAAATATGTTTAATTGTGCATAAAATTTATGGCCTGCTGTTTCAATTCAAAGTCAAAACGCGCCAAAAATAATAAATATGTTTTTAAGCCCAAAACAAAAAAAAATAAATATAAAAAATAAATATAAAAAATAAATAGACAGCAAAGACAGCAAACCTGAATCATGCCACACAAATAAATATTTTTATGCTGTTTTTGCAAAAAAAAAAAAAAATTATAAATAAAATAAAAATCAGCAAACAGCGACAACAACAACAGCATAAAACAAGGCGGCAATCGAAATACACTTGAACGTGAGTGAAACAAAATTCATGACCCACTTTATAAAACGCTTTTTCTTTCATCCATGACCCACTTTATTATTTGTAGCAATGATTGTTGTTGTTGTTTGCAGTCGTTGTTGTTGCTGTCGCTGTTGTTGTTGTGGTTGCGGGCGAGACGCTGTATGACAGCCAAACCGTGTGTGAGCGAGCGAATGAGACAGCGAGAGGATGTGTCTCTCGGAGCTCAACGGAGCATATGTTTTATTCCGACAATTAGTTGCTAAAATGCAGGCTTACACTTCCAACAATTACAGCAACAACAAAATAAATAGCAACAACAACAACAACCACAATAAGTCAACCACACAGCTGAGCAAATGAGCTGCGCCAAAAACAAAAAAAAGCAACAACAACCACAGTGGTGCTGCACTTAGAAAAATTAGCTAAAACTGAGAGCAACGGGTAATTTTATTCAAATTTGTTGACAATCTCGATTTATATATATAACTAGCAAGTTTAAATGGCTTTAACCGGGTTCTCTTATAGGTTCTTGTTTAGGCATGCCCAAAGAATATGCTCTTCTTTTGAAAGCTATAAAACTTGTACCTCGACTTGCAGCCGGAAACTTGGCAAAACTTGGCAAAACTTGGCAATTCTCAGTGGCCGTCTATGCTATAGAATCTCACTTGTTTTTCAGCCATTTAGCTCTTATAGTTTGACCAATCAGAGCAAAGAAATGTGTATATACAAGCAAATATATCTGTCATTCTCTTATAGGTTCTTGTTCAGACACGCCCTAAGAATATGCTCTTCTTTTGAAAGCTATAAATCTTTTACCTCAACTTGCAGTGGGAAACTTGGCAAAACGGATTCTCAGTTGCCGTCTATGCTATAAAATCTAACTTGCTTGCCATCTAGCTCTTATGGTTTGGCCAACCAGTCAATCAGGACAAAGAAGAAGCAAGCAAGAATACCTGCCATTGCCAGGGTTCTCTTTTTGGTTCTGTTTCAGACATGCTTAAAACTGCACCGGACCAATTTTCAAATATTTTTTTTAGTCAAGACAAATATGGAAATTCTTCTTCATTTCCACATAGGAAGAACTACGGAATGCGGCACACTAACGCCATCTGTTTTAAAACACTCAAATTACCCTAAAAAGGTTTCGGCAAAGACAGTCAGCAGAGTGTGATTTGCCTTGAGTTTTTAAACATAAATTTTGACCAACTTGCACTTGTAATATGGTAAAGACAGATTCTTAGTGTGCGCCAATCTAACATGTGCGAAAGTTTCAACGTCCTAGCTATTGCCGTTTGACCTCTGCGAGAATATATTAGTTTTCAAGCATTCATGAATGTACAAGCTAAGCATTTATACAGATGAATACTGAAGCAAATGCCATCATACCACTCATACCATATTCATTGGCAATGAATGGGTCTCACTAGCCATTCACTACAAAGGTTTGTTGTTCTCATACAACATCTCATTTCTCAACACACGATCTCATTTAAGTGAGCTGGAGAGCGGGAATACAGAAAGAGGAAGGCCAGGCAATGCTCATTTTGTGGCATGTCAATGCAATGTCCACTCTTCCTACATATATTTTTTAAAACTGAGAGTCACCCTTTTTCTCTAAGTGTCTCAAAAGGGGCGTGGCATTGCCTTTAGCTGAGTAAAAAACTACATAGTGACAACTTAACTTAACAACCAGCTTAGTTAGCTCAGCTTTTTTGTGTATGTTTGTGGGTTTCGGCCTAAGCCAGACAAGTGGTCATGTCTCTGCCTCTGCCATATAAGTGTTTTGGTTATGTGTATTTGTGTATTACTACGTGTGTGTCTGCGTTTATGTTTGAATGTCAGCTGCTTATACATAGACAGAGACAGCCCAAGGGGAGGGTTTACAGGTGGCGGCAGACAGTCACAAAAACACTTGAAAACCGTTTTAAGTAGTCGTCGCTACAGCAAAATGACAAACATTTCCAACAGCTGCAAAAAGAAACACAGAAAACATAGTTGAGGTTAAAGTTATCAAAAGTTGGAGGTTAGATAGGGAAAGAATCGAATTGTATTTGACAAGAGCAAACAATTAATAACAAATAAAGGCAAAGAATTGAAGCTAGGCTGACTTTGAGGGTGTTTGATGAACTGTCATTTGTCAGCTGTCTTGATGTTTGACAACTCAATCTTATGATAAGCTAGTCATTTCAGAACTGCAACCTTAAGAGAATTCCAATTGTGAAACCAGTGAAGGACAGTTTGATTTCTATATCTCTGAGCTGCCATCTGTTGTATAAAGACTTCGTCAATTGAAAAGCACAAAGAACCGCTTCTTATATGTTAGATTAAGATCTCATCCATAATAGTTGTAGGTTGCATTTCATTTGAATCTAAATTGTTAGCAGTATCATATGAACATCAAACCTAAACTGTTTGATTTCTAATTTAAATGGTCTTTCACATTCGTTGTATTTCACTCTGATCACATATTTGCTTTTGTACTACAAAGTCAGTTGCTAGAATGCACTCTACCGACACGGTTTTGACTTGCATTGGCATACGGGCTTGATTGACCTAACCTCATGGGGAATTATTGAATATGACGATTTGCAATCCAGAATTTTAACTGCAAAATCATCTCTTTTCATACCTAATTTGCGTTATATATATTTGCCTTAAAGAACAACCTAGCTTGCTTTGCTTAACCTAACCCTCTCTTGTACGTTTTACCATCAAAATTTCATCATTCACTTAGCACGCAACACTCATGACACATAACACAACCAGCATTGCCAAGGTCGTCGTTGCGTTTCAAATAAATCACAAAGCCCCTCAATAGGCGTGCAAAATCAGAAACTCCAGCGTGTAAATGTGTAGGAAACAAACAAATTGTTCATTAAATTTAATGTTGATTATTATAAATGGCACGCAGATTTTGGCAGATCTGTTGTGTGTCTTAGCTTTAGATAAATTGAGTCACAATGCAGATGATGATGACGATGATGAACAATCATGATGGTGAGCCCAGCCACAGACCACCCAGTCCCAGATGTAAGCAAAGCACAGCAGGTGTAATCAAATTACTCATACGCTCAGTAGCCAGAAAGATTTGCCATTGCCGTTGTTTTTTTTTTTATTGCTTAAGGCGTAGCTTGGAGATTTTTGGACTACGTGATGTTTGCCTCGAAAAAAAATCAACGGAAATTATGCTTAAATTGTGAAAATTGGACTCGTTTGTTGAGAGGAAAAAAGCATTGAAAGCATTCAAATGTTTTGTGACTCATGAGAATGGAGAGAGAAACCTGAACTGAACAAGGTTTCTTTTTGATTGAATTATTTAAAGTAAAGTGAGCTTGAAGCTGGATGGGAATTTTTTGGGTTGTTGAGGCAAAATATATCAATTATTCATTTAGAACTAGAATTTAAATCAAATTTCATTTGGACAAATTGAACATATATGTTGTATATATGTAGTTATGTCTTTCTTCTGCATTTATTATATATTTATATAGTAGCTATATCATTTTCAATTAATTGCAAACAAGTGAGAGAAGCAACAACATCAACGACGAACGAACGAGCAACAACTACAAGGCTTCCCAAAAACATCACCCCAAACAGCAGCGACAAGTGCAATGAAAATGTCAAATTAAATGTGCAAAATGCAACCATCAGAGTAGCAGCAACAACAACAACAACAGCAGCATTGTTATGCAGCAACAACAACCACAACAACAACAACAACAATAATGACCAACAATGTCAACTGCTGGCAAAATTGGTCGACCCATGTTGACGCTGCTGGCAATGTTAATAATGACGATGACGATGATGATGACGATGTGCATGGAGCCTGGCACTGGCACTGGCGTTGGCGAATCAGCCGCAAAACGGTAGCTGTTAAATTTGCATATTTCTTGTGATTGTTGTTGTTGTTGTACTTGTTGTCATGGCAATAACAAAAACAACAGAAAACTGTCTACGTAATTAGTTGTGCATTTGCAAGCAACAAATAAAAATTCAAGATGAAAATGTTATAAAATTTATGAAATTTTTCCATGAGTTTGTTAGGAGAATAAAACTCTAGCAAGGTAGTTTTTATACCATACACAAAATGGTATATTCAGGGGGAATCGATATAACCATGTCCAAGTCTCTCCTTCCGTTCGACCGTCTATTTCAACACAAAGATGGGAATGGTATAAAAAACTGTAACACAAATTTGATTAGCGAACTGAATGCGTTGAAACTGAACTCTCAATATCTTCTTATATTCTCATATATAGCACTGACAATCCTTTAAAGTAATTTGAAACATATCAAAGATGTTTAGCTTCTTGAAGGGAAATTCTCATGCTAACTAATTTTTCTGCAATTCCAAGAACTAGACATACCCTTTCTATATATATTTGACATTTCAAGGTGTTAAACTGTGATGAGTATATCAAATGGTGGTGATTCATAGCAAGTCGATTATGTGGGTTACCATATTATATAGATACGTTTTCATTGATAACGAAATTTTTAGCAAGGCTGTGGTTTATTTGTGTTTAAGCAGTTCCAAATGAGTAACCAAGTGGGTCAAGTGTTGACAATGGCTGCTAATTAAATATCAAATATTTATTCATAAAAAAAGAGAAAAAAAATTGTTTAAAATTCTTTCTCTATTAAAATGTGATTACATAATTCTATCCATTATCTATCCTTGTTTAAAAAGTGAAATGACGCTTGTCTAGTCACACTTTTCCTAAGCATCTGTGTCGTGTCTAATTATCTCTTCTTAACCCCTTTCGTCGGACAAATTTTCCTTCCACTTGGCTTGTGACATTGAAATAATCAAGTTTGCACATAAAAACGCAAATAAAAACACACGCGTAGGAAAGTGAAAATGTACTATTTATTCGCACAGTTTGGCGCCGTTTCAGCCCACCCAAACGTCCCTCCAAAGGCCCACTCTCACACCTCTTCATCATGCCATGATCTCATGATCGGCAAACAACAACCACAACGCTAGCTGCTGGCCCATTGTCAACTTAACAAAATGTTTGCTCTACCTTCGCCTGGTTTGCAGCTGATTGTCGAGGCGAAAGTTTCTGTTTCTGTTTCTTTTCTCTCTTTCTTTCTCTCTTTGCTTGATCTATAAATACCGCGCACTTTTGCGTCTGTGCTCTCCTACACATGAAATCTCATGACGATAAATTGTGAAAATAGCTAAGGCGAACTCAATCGCAGAGAGTGGAGCGAAGAGAGCCTAGGGAGAGATGGCAAGGCAAAGTGCAAATTGATAAGCCCAACAACAACAACAGCAAAAAACTGAAACTCAAACTGCGCGCTGCATTAATTGTAATTTAATTAATTTACGCTGCGCTTTTCCTGCACCAGTGTGTGTGTGTGTGTGTGTGCTTGTGTCTTGGGTTTGCCTTAATTAAGCGCGTCAATCATACGCCCCGTGTGGCATCTACAAAGCAAAAGTAGAGGCAGCAATAGCAGAAGCATAAAACTATGTTGCTTAAATAGAGCATGCACTGGGAGAAATAATTGGTTTAATTTGTCTTAACAAAATCTTAAAATTGTGTAAAAATATATATATCTTACATATAGAAAATATTTTAAAAATATTAAAATATTTCTATATATTTCCAAAATATTAAAAAAATATTTAAATATTTCTTTAATACAATAGATTTTTCTTAAAATTGTGTAAAAATATATATTCCTTAAATATACGAAATATTATACAAATATTAAAATATTTCTTTAATAGAACAGATTTTTCTTAAGAAGATTTTCTCTTCAAGTTCATTTATATTTTAGGCAGATTTTTTATTTTTTAGGTCATATTTTTTCTGAGCTGTAGCTCATGATGAAGACGCTAGAGATGGGGCTGAGCTGATGCAGACCCTAAAATTTCAAAAATATATTTATCAGAGTTTTTGAAATAAAAACAAAAATTTTAAAAAAAATCAGAGAATATTCTTCAGATGAAAAAAAATGAAAAAAATTTGAAAAAATGAAAAAATTCTAAAAATTTCACAATTTCTAAATATTAATATGAAAACTATTAACTATGATTCAGTGATTTTTTCCTTTTGCCAAAATCAACTAAATTTTAAGGCAAATTTCTAAAAATAGAGACCTAATTTAAAATTTAAAAAAAAATGTTTTAAAAATTTCCAAACATTTCTAAAGCCATAAAAAATATTTCTAAAATATAAAATATATTTTTTACATTTACAAAAATTTCTCAAATATTGAAAAAAATGTTTTCCCATATTTTTTGGGGTTAATAACTTTCCAAACCATTTCAAAATTGAAAAGAAAATCTAAATTTTTCTTAAATTTCAAAATATATTTCTAAAATTTTAAAAATTATTCTCACATATAAAAAATATATTTCTGTGGTCTGGTTTCTTGTCTTAAATTGAATTTCAAAACTTCAAAGAATTTCTAAAATATTTTTTTAATATACTTCTAAAATGTTAAATAATATTTCCTAAATACAAAAAATGTTGCTTTAATATTATTTTATATAATATTTCTTAGCCATACAAAATTTTGTTTATTCAAATTATATATTATATAGTTTTTTACTCATTTAAATCTTAAAGCGGGTTTTCTAAATCTTCCAAAAACCAATGCAAATTTTAAAATATTTTCCAAATTCCTTAAATTTTTCAAAATATTTCATACATCCAAAAATCTTTAGCTTTTCTATTTCCCCCATCTTAATTTGAATTTCAAGCTGATCTGAAGCTATTTCCCAGTGTACCTCATAATGACGTTTGGCTCTGATGAGACTCTGAGCATTATGCTTATCATCCGCATAGCTGTGGCTGCCACATTAAAGTGTCGCCCTGTCAAAAGAGGCACACAAAACGAAAACAAAAACAAAAACACAAACGACGAGTCAAGAATTCGCACAATTATTGCGCTTGTCAGGCGGCGTGTGGGCAGCAGATCGCGGCGGTTCAGTACAAACTGGCTGAGCAGCGAACCACTGGGCTTTTTGGTTTGCCTGACTTGTACGTCACTCATTTTAGCACTGATGGGCAAAAGCCATTCACAATTTGGCCAACTGCCCGCCTGCCACCTGCCACACCATCACCACGCTTTTCTTGCTTTTGGGACTGCGTTTTTCCTTTTCCTTTTCTTTTTTTTTTTGTGTGTATAATTCTTACCGCTGATTATATCTCTGGCTATGGCAACGTCCACTGTCTGTAATTATTTTGCCAGCATTTGCAGTGTGCTCTGTGCTCTTTGGGGAGCGTCCTGCGGGCCCCTGCCCTCCCTCCCTCTTCATTATGCATATAATGTAATTAAAAAATGAAGATGAAGCAGCAAAAGAAGCAGCCTTAGGTAGGTCGCGGTTTCGCCTGCCGGGTGGTCCTGGGTATAATAAGAAAAAAAAAAGGAAGAAAAAAATGGTGTAAAAATAAAACTAGAAAATTCTGAAACCTAGACTTTGTTCATGCTTCGCTGGTTGTTGCTTCAAGTGAGCTCTGGCCGTTGATGGAGTTGTCATTCTGGAGTTGAAGTGACTGTGAAATTGAAGTGGTTATACATTGACATAGGTCATTTACGAAATATCAAGGTGGGCTGTTAAAGAAGGAAAGTTTTTTAATTGTAGGAAAATGTCAGCCAGAAATTGTTTAAGTTCAAGGCAACAGAGGCCACGGCGGTGGTCTTGGATGCTGATGGAGATATCACACACGAGTTGACTTCATAGGGATAGTGAAAGCCTGATTCTTTAGGAATGAAAGTGTCTATAAGAGAGCTCCATCGTTGAGATATTACTAAAGTCCTCTTTTATTATCTTTCCATTGTAAAAATTATGAATATGTTTCTTAAATTTTGATCTTCCTTTTGTGAATATCCAGATTGTCTTCCACTGCTATTAGAACTGTCGACATTCTCAGGCCCTTTCTGCTCTGTGCAAATATGTCAACAAATGGAAACTTGTAACTAGCAATAGCAACTGGTTTTCCTCGTATTTCAACATTATAACTTTCCTTCATCGCAACATAATGAGGTACTTATCCCAACGCCCACAATTCATAAAATTTCTAGAAAAAGTCTTAACCATCTGTAGTTGTCTATATGCCTAATTTAAATATCTCAACCTCAACCTAAAGATCTTTAAGTGGCACTCAACTATATATATATATATATATATGAATATGCCAAACTCTGAAGCAGATAAAGTAAACAATTAGTCACTTAAACAAATGCCAGCAAACAAAATGTAAAACCAAAATTTAAAAATATAAATAAAAAGGCTGTCAAGGCAACAGACAGAGCAACACTGCAAATGTAATGGACGAAGCTGACCACTTGAAGCCAGTTGCCAAAAGAAGACAACAATCATAAGGGAGTTTTATTTTATTTTATTTTATTCATTTCTTTTTATGCGAATAAAAATGACAACATAAATTTGAAGCCTCGAAGAAAAACCATAGAAATTCCAGTTGAATTCCTGAAAATTTGAGGTATTTCTTTGAAGTGCCTAAGGACACTACTAGGAGCTATGTTTAGCTAAAGCTACTTGGAATTTCTGGAATGCAAAAATATTTAATTTGCTCTTAAAAATATATTAGGATAAACATGAACTTTAGCTGTCCCTGCAGACATAACAATATATATGTAAAATTACCTGATAATCATGATATAATGGTATAATAATGACTGCGATTTTCCATCACTACCGTTAGAGTTCATCTCATACCTTGATAATTCTAATTGATTATCAAACATTGGGAGTTATGAGATCCTATTCCCTTGATAGTGGCAGCGGATGAAGAGCTCTTCTCTTCTCTTCTTGTTTTGCAACCGCTGATATATATTACCATTTTCAAAAAGGTATATTTATTTTGTGGAAGGACCCGTTTCTGACTATATAAAGTATATATATTCTTGATCGGCATGACAAAGGGAATCGATATAAGCATGTCCGTCTGTCCGCCTGTTTCAACACAAAGATCTCCGGAGTCTTAAAAGCTACAAGGCTGAAATTTGTACCAGATGCTTACTTTGTCTGCAGTCTGTTTTACTTCGAGTTATATCCAGATCGTACAACTATATCGTATAGCTCCCATATAACCGATTGTTACCGAATGAACACTTAGGACCATAGCTTTCCTGTTTTTCATCCAAATCAAACCAATCCAATCAAAACGTGTGTCATTTCATTAGCCTCTAGAAACCTTAAGAGATTTTCCAAAAACTCTTCCAAGCTTCAGAGTGTTCCAAGCATATCCAAGTATCATTTTCAACATTGAAGAAATTTCGTTGTTTGCTTTTCTCGGCTGTTCATAATT
Organism: Hirtodrosophila duncani; assembly: GCA_037043425.1. Lineage (NCBI taxonomy): Eukaryota > Metazoa > Arthropoda > Insecta > Diptera > Drosophilidae > Hirtodrosophila > Hirtodrosophila duncani. Next base: position 328,241 of record JBAMBM010000839.1, read on the forward strand.
GTATTAAAAGACCGTCGGAGAACGTACCCACAGCTTGGGATATACAAAAATAACTAAAATCTAGGAAATGAGCTTGACAAACCTGACTGTCTGTTTTGGGTTCATCGATGAAACCGAGGCTTTTAGCTCAACCCACAGCACAGCTCCTTGTCATCATACCAACTACATCGTCATAAAGGAATTTTCTAAGCTAAAGACACATTTTTTCGTTTCATATTCATTTGAAAAGACCCTACGTCCACTGGCCTGTTCTGATCAAGATTGGATAACCATATCATATAGCTACCATATAACCGATTGTTCCGGAATGGACTCTTAGGACCATAACTTTTCTGTTTTTCATCCAATTTTCATCCAGATTTGTTTTAGATCGGTTATACATTTAGAATGTAAATGCTCCATAAGCTTCGACAAGCCGAAGCTAGCTTTCCTTTCTTGTTTTGACTAGCTTTGATCTGTTCCCTTCTATTTAGACGAATCAAGTTCAAATGATCCAACATGTCATCAAATTCTCTTTACTCTGGTTATAACTAAACACTATCCGTGGCTGGAGAAAGATATAGCTTTCCCTGGTTATAAGCCAAAAACTTGATTAACTTTTCTAATATTAGAATGATTTTTGTACGCCTCTGAAGATAAACCACAAATCAGTCACTATCACTTTATTATTGTGACAAAACATTATTGGCAATTTGCAATCAAGATTCTCTAGTAAAAGGGCACTTGTATGGCTTTTCTTTGTTCTTTGGTATTGTGTGTTTGATCCATATTCAGTCTAACATTTCAAAAGTTGACTTCTTGTGGCGGCTAAACAGTGTCAAACACTTATTTGACATGTGTTGTGTTGTGAACTCTGGAGTAGTGCATCTAAAAAAGCTTTTTCTGAATTTGATTCCTTGAGCTAATGAAACCAGATTTTAAACTTCCTTTTCTTGTCAGCCGAAAATATCTATTCAATCTAATGCAGTTGAACTTTTTCATAAGATCTTGCTAATATTCCTACAAAATCACCTTTTGAACTTGAAATTAAGATGAAAAATTAAGATAAGGATTTGTAATCGGGACTTTTCTGATTGCCTAAAGGTTTCTTAAACTTTTGGGCAAGTGAACGAATTGAATTTAATAGGAAATGCCATAACTTTATATGAAAAGACTTAAAAATATCTACGACCAATAGATTAGATCGAAGCCAAGTCGAACTAAGTTGAATTACTTTACTCTATGTTCTTGATATCTGGATTCAAATAGAACAAATAACAAACAAATGCAAATTATCTTTGAATATGATCTAAATTTCAACTCTTTTGAATAAAAAACTATGAAATCTAACACCGATCCATAAAAACATTAAGAAACATTCGAAATTGCATCAGTTTCCTTGCTATTCCGAGCTTTCATAGGTTTTCATTATACAAAGAAATCTGTATAGATCTGTAGTCTTCACCTTCAGCAACACTCGCAAATACGATTCACACACATGTCGCCATACCATAGCATACATATATATTCATGACTTGCCGAATGTCTTTGCTTATCCTAGACACAAACCACACACAAAGCAATTAAACCGCAAAAGCAGCAGCTGTTTCGTCGTCTATGGTTTGAGGCGCCAACTCGGGCTGACTTGACTGCGCTTCTCAAATGCAAATTAATTAGGCAATAAAACTGTAATTGAAGGCAGCACATTAGCTGGAAGGAAAGAAAAAAAAACAAAGAAAAACAAAAGAGTGAAAAATTGAGCATATATTCGTTTCGTTGTGAAAAGAAAGACATTTGCATATTTGGATAGGCACATGGCGAGGCGCAAAACCACACAAGCCAAGGCCACAGCAAAGGCGCGCGTGCAGGCAAATGTTTACAGCACAAAAATCTAAAAGAAAACAAACAAATAAATATAGTTAAACATGCCAACTAAAACTTAAAACTTTCCACTAATTGACATGTGTATTTCTTGTGGTTTCTTTGACAGGCTTAGCCCAAGTGACTTACCAGATCATTGGGCCTCAGGTACAGCAACAGCCACAAGCAGCAACAGCAGCAACCACAGCCTGCACAAGCACAGCAGCAGCAACCATAATAACAACAACAATAACAGCAACAACAATTGCAACAACAGCAGCTCCGTTTGCAATCTGCCGCGCTCATCGCCGGCCGCTGCAACAGCAGCCGTTACAATCTCATCAGCCGCTGGCGGCGGCAGCGTAACCGGGTTGCTGCCACATCACCATCATCATCATCGCAGTTTGGCGCCCAATACGCCATTGCAGCGCGCAACGGCAGCGAGCGGAGGCGGCGCTGGTGCTGGCGGCGTTGCAGGCGCCTCAGCAGCAGCAGCAGCAACCAGCAATCTGCTGCAGCAACATCAACATCAACAGCAGCAGCAGCAACAGCAACTGGCTTATCAGCAGCACCAGCAGCAACTCAACTCCCATCATTCACAACAAAGCAAGGCAGCGGCTATTGCAGCCGCCGTAACGGCAAACTATACAGCTGCTCAGCAAAGATCCGCCATTATGAATGCGGTGGCATCACCGATATCAGCCAATTCAGCGACGTCGGGCCGAAAGATACGACGCAAAACGGATTCAAAGCTTAATTTGGTAAGTATTTTCGCTATTGAAAACATCCGGAAAATCCCAAAGAATATATATAGATAATTGAGATATTTTTGTATTAGATGGAATTTCAGGGGAATTCCCAAATATACAAATATATTTATATTTCGGGAATAGCAAATAATAACAAATATTTATAAATAAAAATAGCCTTGATAGTCGATAAACTTTTGCATACTTCGGATTGTCATGATGGAGAATGATTCATCTTTGGCGGTTAGTTTTAGGAATGTCTCTGAAGATTCCCGTGTTGGTGTACCACTCAGAATTGACCGTCCTATGGTGTCCCAACGGAGCAGTGGTCACATGACCCATTCGGCCGAAAAAGCAGGCGACCATTTGCTTCGCTGTGCTTCTTCTACAAACAACTTTTGTTGGATTTAGCTCGTCTTGGAATTCCCAGACGTTCCATTGCTGTTTTGTTTCCGGCTCATACGCATATATCCATGATTCGTCGCCTGTAATGATCTTATGCACGTCTTTTGAAGCACCACGGAGGAATTTTTTAATCATTGCCTTTCACCAACCGCAGCGACCCTTTTTTTGAGCGATTGATCAAATTATGGGGTATCCAATGAGAGAAAATTTTGGTTAGAACTAAACGTTCATGCAAAATCAAATATATTAAGGTGGAACTAATGTTCAAGAATGCCTCTATCTGACGATATGTTACATGACGATCTTGCAATACTTGGGTTGGCCATCACTTCCCAAGTCTAGTCATCCACTTGACCAGATACTCATGGGTCTTGCGCCTGGGATTATATCGCTTGGCCATGATCTTTTCCACAGACTCCTCAGTGTGTTGATCCGTCTTGTTGTCAGTGCAGATAGCTATCCGATTGTTCGGCTTGCCGGGAACACTAACAATAGGCGTAGCAGCGGGAGTATATGCTGCTATGGGCGTGGGTGTGGTTTGGCTTAGATTTTCACCGCTCTTTCTCTGTGTCTTTGAACTGTGTGGCAACAGTGGGCAATTTAGCAGCTGCTGGCGATTCTGCAAAGAATTACAAAGGATTAGAATTCAGGAATATTATACATATTCCTTGGCATTTCACTTACTTCTTGTAGGAGACACTCCTGATCCTGTGTTGCTATTTTCTGTGATGGTATTGTTATTGTTAGGATTAACTACTGTCTTGGTGATCCTCACAGGCATATCCTGTAGCTGACCATGGCCTATCTTACCAAACGATTGAATTGTCTTGCCAGCCACAATCCAGGGCTCCCTCAGACTGTCATCAAGTTTCACCCAATGCTGATATAGAGCCCAAGAGGTAGCAAATATCATACTAAATATGACAATATTTCATATAACATATAAGAACCCTGCAAAAAAACACAAATAGGGATACTTCCGATTTGAATTGTCAACCTCTTAATGTACAGTGGGAAATATTTTCTGGTCTTAAATTCATTATGCGGTTTATTAGTTATAATCTCGTTTGAAACCGAACACAAAGACACAAAGCCTGGAAAGAAGATCCTTTCCTTATAAAAATGTCTCAGTTTATGATCTAACCTCAAAATACAGAGATCATCAATGAAAACTTTCACTGAAATTAAGCTAATTATATTCTTATACAAAAATTATTAAAAATACTAAAAAATAAATTTTGTAATTTTCAGCCGCAGTCACAAATCAACAAATGCAACAATGAGAAACGTCGTCGGGAAATGGAAAATAATTATATTGAGCAACTCTCAGAGTTCTTACAGCTCAATAAGCGTGGAGATATGACCTCAACGAAACCGGATAAGGCGGCAATATTAAATCAAGTGGTTCGAACGGTAAGTACATATAGGATATCGCTGATGAAAGTGTTAGATTCTAAAACCAAAATCGAATTGGGAATCAATCCCACGCATACATAGACAATCTAAAACTCATCAAACAAAACTAATAAAGTCAACTGCTGCTGGCCCATATACACGTTCTTATAACACCTTGGGGATGCTATTGGTATGAGGAGGATTAGAGTCTGGGTCTGACAAGAATATTTAATGATCAATTACAACACAAATTCCCCAATGTAATTTTCCGCGTTTCAATTAAAAACCAATTAAAAGAGAGCCCCCCGAAAAACTTACCAGCAAAAAACAGAAGCTTGAAAGAAAATACCAATTTGATGGACCCTCATAGACGTGGAAACAGTTGTAGAGAGAGAGGGAGAGAGAGACATGGCTAATGCTGACACTGACGTAATTTTGCAAAATACAGAAATTTAATTAATATTTTTATATAATTTACATAAATTTATTTATGTTTTCCAATGGCAGCGACACGACGTTCGGTTCACTGTCTGCGTTTTATGTTGTTTTAGGCGCTGATTACTGATTTTATTGTTGTTGCTGTTTGTTGTGGTTTTTGTATATATGTGTGTGTGTGTGTGTGTGTGTGTGTTTTTATTTCTTTTATTGGTTTCAGGTAGCCTAAGCACTTTATTATGCAAATTATATTTGAGGCGAGCGCCACGCTTTGCCGAACTTTAAAAAACAAATGGCTTTTTAAATGAAATGCGGCAGGCAGCCCACAGCAGTAGCAGCAACAGCAGCAGAAACAACAACAGCAACAACAGCAACAAGCGACAAAAACACATAATCATACATAATTAAATTTTATAATTCAGCGAGCGACAAAAAATTCCTCTAAAACAAGGGGTTGAAAGTAACAGAGACTAATGCAATTAAAGGGTCTACGCGGGCAGGAAAGTCTGGTGGTTTTTGCCGGTCCAGGCTACACTAGAGAAAATTGCAACAACAAGTTTTTGAAATTACTTCCGCTGAAAAACATCCGTTGTCGAGTTATAGCAAGTTATAGTAACACGAGCTGTTTTGCTCGGTGTTGAGCCGACTCGTTTTTTTGGATCATAGAGCTGTTGGAGTGTAGACAATATTACTCTGCGAAGATATTCATTCCCTTATTTGTTCTTCCGATTACCACAGTTCTCTGTCTTCTTCATCTACCTTCCACTTCTCTTCTTCCTCTATTCGGTCTTTCTGGCTCTCTCTTTAGCAACGACCCTTTCCCTTCATTTTTCTTCCCCTTCCCACAGTTCTCTGTCTTTTTCATCTACCTTCCACTTCTCCTCTTCCTCTATTTTGTCTCTCTGGCTTTCTATTCAGCCTCGATCCTCTCTCTTCTTCTCGATCTAGTCAATTATTTCTCTTCTCATACTGCTCTTTCTGCCCTCTTCTTATCTTCTCAAACTCTCTCTTCTCTCTTTTCCTCTCGTATCTGTTTCATATTTCTCACTTTTGTTCGTAGTGGTCGTTCTAGTAGTATGTTGCTCTGCTGCTTGCCCAAAACACATTACTTGTCGCTCTGCAAACATTTCGTGAGGTCTAATTTCTTGATGGGCATTGTTTCAATGAAAAAGTTTTGGCAACATAAATTATATAAGTTGTTTTTAAATTTATTTGTTAGCGTTGTGTTTTTCTAAATTTTTTCTGTTAGCAGGCTCAAGGTCGTGAGTGTGCGAAAAACGTTGATTCTGTGTCAGCAGCCTTTGACATGCCTTAGAAGTCCATCGGACTTTATGATTTCCGCCGATAGTAATACATAAATTCAAACTCAAATGACTATGAACTTGGACATGATATTGTAAAATCAATGTTGACATCCTCTACTCAGCTTTATTCAAATTATTAACAATCATGGATTACATTAAGTTAAATTTTATACTTTTTTCTAAAACTGTTGAAAGTCTTTTCTTGGCAATTTTAGTATAAATTTATTTGAAATGTAATAAACTGGTTGATAAAAGAAAAATATAGCTAAAAAGAAATCTTGTGGTAAAAACAAAAAAAGTTCAACTATTAACGGATGATTCAAGGCCCCGGCGAGATTCGAACTCACGATCTCCTGTTTACTAGACAGGCGCTTTAACCAACTAAGCCACGGCGCCTTTTGACAGCATGGCGTCACATCGCCAACACAAACGTACGGCCAGAGACGACGCGTCGTCTCGTCTAAATTTTATGTATGTGTGCGTGAGTGTGAAATGCGAGCAAAGTTTATTTTTGGTATTTGGGCTTTTTCTTGCGCCCGCCGCATTGTCAAATTTATTTCAACAAAATGTGCTGCGTCAAGCTGATGACGAGCCCAGCTGATGGAAGTTGCTAGTAAAGTTCAGTAATAAAATTGAAGATGGTAGGGAAATAGAAGGAGATAAATATCTATAGAAAAATAGTAAGAGAGAATAGAATATTAAGCAAAAACTCTTGTAGTTTTGTTTATGATATTTTAAACAGCATTAAATCAATTAATAGTTATTAAGGAAGTATCAAAGCAATCTTATCAGATGGAAATGCTCACATTTGTTTGGTTATATTACAAGGAGACTGCTTTATGATGTAAAACTGTTCTGCTGGCCATTGACTGAATGCTGGAACACTCAATAATTAGAATTCTAGAATTTATACCTTCAATGTACATTATATTCTCTGAAAATTAATTTTAGTCCTCATTGAAGTACTTAGTTTGCTTTCTCAATCACTCTATTGCTACTCTATTAAATAGTTGTCGTAGAAAAGGAAAACTATGTGGTTCGACAGAGTATCAGATCTGTGTCCCTAAAGTGGAAGTTCTTTATTCTTTACTCTTCTTCTTCAAGAGCATAATACTAATACCATTCTCGGCCCAATATCGGAATGGTTTCAGTGTCTTTAGCAGATATATGCTTGAAGTGCTGTACAGATCGGCTTTCATCGATGCTATTTGTAGGTCTCTCTTTAATAGCATATCTCACTTACCAGCTGGCTCTATAAGAATACTTGGGGCATTGCTTTAAGAGACATTTATCCTCTTTAGGTGGGTTTCATAACATCGTATCATGATCATTAAGCAAGGAGGGAAAGTTTCTTCTAGAAGATGTGGTCAGCTATTAGTAAACTAACAAATATGAAATCTGCTTTAGAGCAGTTAATTTTAACCTAGATAAACCCCTGACTACCTACTACCTTTTTCTTCTATTCTTGTTTTATTATTAAAACTCCAAATTTTAGAAATGACACTTCGTACTTACAAATCTATCTATCTATTACATATTTTGCATAATTCTTTTAACTTTTTTCAATTATTATGAGTACATATTGGTAGCTTTTGTTCTCCAATTCCCAGCCTACCCACTTTTTCCTATCTTCTTCTTATTAAATGAACTCCCAAAAAAAAAGTGATCTTGTGTCTTTCCTGTGACATACCCCTTTTTGAAGCCATTGGCTGCATCTGCTTCTTTTGAGACCTGATGTGATCAATTTGAAGAGCAACAATAGGCCAAAGCCCGCCAAAAAAAAAAACCTCACACACACAAAGAAGCGCCAGACACGTTTTAGACACTTTTCGCCAATGCACGCGTTGTGTTTCTTTGTTATTGTTGTTGTTGTTTTATTATTTGACTGATATTTTTCGTAGTGCCTTCACCCCAAATTCGGGTGCAACTTTTCCTGGTCACACAAATGCAAACACACACTGACACACAATTGAAGCAAAAGAAGCTTCCTTCTACAAAAAAAAGCTTGCTTAGCTCTCTCTCTATAGCTTCTTCGCTCTCTCACAACTCAGATCAACGAACTGTGTGCGTTACTGCAAAATGCTTTTTGGGCGATGACGTCGCAACGCGCAATTTCATTTAGGTATTATTTTTGTTGTTGTTGGATGTGCAGCAAGCTGCCGCTTTATAGCTCCTACGCAAGCCGCAACGCCACCGCCCGCATTGAGACAACTCAACAAGGTGCAAAAGCAAAAAGTGATAACAGAAACACACAGACACAAAAAAGCTTGGCCACACATCAGCCGGTAAACAAAACAAATGCACACTGGTGTGCACCTCATTTGTTTAACTTTAAAACAAGACAAGAAAACATTGCATTTTGAGACATATCAAAGTACTGCGAGAATGTCTAATGTCGCCGATAGTAGTGTAAAGGCGACTGGACCTAGTTGCGGTGTTGAGTAGCGCTACTAAACATGCAGGTATACTCAGTGCGGTCAAGTAGGGCTGAGTCAGAGAGGGTTCTCTAGTTTTACTGAATATTTCACAATGGCAAATTGAATTCAAATTGAACTCCATGTAAGTTGCTTAGACTATTTCAGCGAAATTTCCAAGAAATCTACTTGTGAGAGACTGAAACAGGGCTAATTGCTGGCACAACTAAGGCTGCTAGGCTGTTTCTATAAGAACTACTCTCTTGTTCTTATAGAAACAGTCAGGCAGACAGGCGGACATGACTATATCGACTCTACTTGTCATGCTAATCAAGAATATATATACTTTATGGGATCGGAGAGATGCTGCTTTCAATCACGAGTATTAACTAACACATTCTTTGTAATTCCTACACGATAGATTATTGATTGATTTCACTCCAGAATACAAGAATTTTCTCCAGAAACAGTTGAAAGTTAAAGGTTTCTAAAAGTGCTTCCAAATGTCGCATACTTTTTGCTTAATTATGGATTTTCAATTGCTTCAAATTTCGTAGTTCTCCACCAGTTTTTCCGAAACTTTAATCTTCCTAAACAAATGCCCTGCGACTCACTGTGCTCTGGAGGTGGAGTAGACTAAGAGAGCACCACCGCGTGCAAAGCTTCTAAAAGCTTATTCTACAGAGTACGCCGCCTGTCATGGCTGTGGCTGTTTCTGTTGTTGTTGTTGTTCGTACTGTTGTTTGTGTGTGATTTGACGTATTTTCGTGTGTAATACAATTGCATCCGAACGAACACACAAAAAAACCGTGCTGTTAGTATTTCGGCAACTTTGTGACTGCGCGAACGCGTTTCTTTTGACACATCCACATCCAACGGATTTCTGTGATTTTGTGTGTTTTTGCTTGTTGATTTGTGATTTCTTTTAAACGTGAGTAATTACGGATAATATTTTGGCCCAAAGAAGAAACTCGGCTAAATAAATAAATATGTGTTGGTAGGCATTTACTTGTGTCTTAAACAAAGCTTTAGACTTGGCTTTTGACCGATAAGCTGAACCACAACAATACACACAGACGCACACACACACACACGCGCTGACAAAGTTATATTAAAGCAACAACAAAAACCATAACAATAACAATGTGAGAAATGCCATTGACATTATCCAGAACACGCGTTTGCCCGGAGAAGTTGATTGACCTTGCGCCCAGGGAGCGCTGTGCGTGAAAATTGCATTAACAAAAATATATAAACACAAACAGAGCAGTGGGGAGGTGTAGCATTAGCATGTTGCTTTTGTACCTGTTGTGGAAAATATATGACTGGAAATGGAAATTCATCAAAAAAAATACCTGATTTATAAGAAATTTGTGAATTATATTTATATTTCATCGAGCTGGAGGTGACTTATTGAAAGGCTTTTTGGGAGATTTGTGAATGTGTGTGTGTGTGTGTGTATTTGTGTCAATGACTCAAAAAATTCAAACGCGCGCGCAAAAATTGCCTGGCAAAAGTTTAAAGACAACAACAACAAGATGTCATAGTATTTGTGCAAATTTTTTGTGAAATGAAATTCGGTTTATTGCACTTCATTGTGTAAATACAATGAGCAATGTGATATGAGATGGCCTCCTGGTCTGCTCTGCTCTGCTCTGGCCTGGGTCTGGAGCTGGTCAGTGTGAGAATACTTTTATGGCTAAAGTGGGCCGATATAATAATTATTATGGGAGTGAGTTTTGTGTGTTTGTGTGTAAAAAATTTATGGAATTTTTTGTTTGTTGTTGTTGCTCGTGTGTGTCATAAAATATGCATAAAAAAAGGCTAAAGGCAAGGCAAAACACTTCCGCGTGACAGACAGTTGCAAGTTTTTAAGTGCGATCATCTGAAACGATATAGAATTGAAGCGTTACTGATGAAGTGAAATATTTTAACATGAGATTGCCCCAGAACTAATGACACGTGCTGCTAAATGTTTTTCATGAAAGAAATTTAAGGAATTTCAAATTTAAATCGAATAGAAATTATTTCAAAATTTTAGTGATTTCAATTAATGCTAAAGTTTCTGTGCCAAATCATCATATAGTGATATGTGATATGTAAAATTCGGCTACAATAGGTCCAACTGAGATGGGGAAACGGAATCCAACGCATGTGGATTATGTGATATTGTATGAAGCGCCAGAGGATATATAAGAGGATGCAGCTCAGTCTTTGGCCCGAAATTCAGCATAAATTTTACTAACGAAATGATGCTATTGATATGGCCATCCTCTTCAACAAAGCCTCTGAGCAAACACTCAATGATCCCCATCAATGATCAGTCCTTGGTGATTTCAATGATCACAGATTTTGTTCTCTACTTTCAGTGATCATGATCAATCAGATTGTGTAGGATTAAACCGCAGGGTTACAAAATCATAATTATCAGCTCTGGATCAAAAAAGAGAGGCTAGTTCACTAGAATCAAACTCGAATATTTTGATATCAAAAGTCCATATACAACTTCCTTCTCTCAGCCATCGAATACATGCTGATCCTCTTAGTTTCCTGCCACGTCTTCCTGCAGTTTCTAGAGCTGACAGCTCACCATGATGGAAAATAACTCATCATTACCCCCTCAGGCACCCTTTTAGTCTATTCCCAGTCTACTTCCCTGTTGAATTGTTATAAGCAAGCGGCGGAATAACAATCGTACGGTTCGACAGTGGCACAAAACGGGTTCGTTCGACGGGCGGCCGATTTGCCAATTACACTTTTTTGGTTGTTTTTTTTTTCAGTGATCAAAAGTGTCTGGTTAATATGTTTATTGAATATAGTATAAAGAGGTTTCATATAAGAACACGAAAGTTCGTTCAACAGTGTAACAGAGGCGAGATGCGTCCATTGTATGAAGTGTCTGTCCATAGAAAGATACTAAATTCATATTCAAGTTGATAATGATTGTAGGAAAGAGTTGTTCATATAAAAAGTCGGCGTTCTCTTTTTACTAGGATCTACCCTATTAAGCTTTAGGTTGACTGTGCATCTCCAGATCTTCATTGGCTTGCCTTCTTGACCTACTTACCAATGCAGCTGCACTTCATCTTCCTATATCCAATTTAACACCTTTCAGTCCTTGTAGATATATTTTGATCAGGAGGCGGATCATCTTCCGTCTAACTGCTGCCACCGTCTTGATTTTCCTGTCAATGCAGCTACACTTCAGCCTCCCATCTCAATTGCAACTTTTCCTGCCCTTAGAAATCAGTAGGAAGTTTCAGCGAATTAGAGGCTGCGACTTAATACGTTGTGTGTAGAAACTGTGTCCTGGTGAGCAAGGAAACTTATGGCATAGGTTCCCAATTTCTCTAAGCATAGCTGCTTTGGTTTTGGTTCCAATAATCTGATTGTGATAAGTCAAATGACACATGAAGTGTAAGCGGAGGAACGTCTTTTCACTAAGACTGCTTGGAGCAAACCGAACTGCCTTAACCGGCTGCATTGAAAGGGAAGACTACCCACCCTGCTGCTATGGACCCTGTATGTTTATGTATGTCCTGCAAAGACTATCTAAGGAAATGTTGAATAGATTTTCGAGCTTTACCTACGTCAGTTGTTTGCAACATATTCTAAGGGCTTCAAATGACTTCTCTATGGAAGATAATTCTTATTTTTTATGATCCTTCAAAATGATTTGAAGAACTTTTAGGTCTATGAATCTTGTATAGTCAACATTCCTCTAAATTTTACTTAATTACTTTCACATTTGCATCTTCTATCTTCTTTGCATCTGACGACTTTCTTATCTCACTTTTCTCATTCTTCTGCTTGCAGTATCGTGATATTTGTGACAAAGGCCCAAGCCGTGATATATCCTCAACATCTGCAAACAATAACAACTCCACGACAACGACCAACAACAACAACAACACTAATAATAACAATAATAACAACAACAACAGCAAACCACAAGCAACCTCAACCCGCTGCTCACGTTGCGCCACTGACAACTGTTCGATCCATCCGGTGCAACAGGGCGAAGTCTCGTCCACGGAGCCACCGCTGCCAGAGCCATCGCTGCTGATTGGTAATGTGCCAGAGATATCGGCATACTTTGAGGCGTTAGAGCATTATATCAGCTCCGTCGGCTGGGTGCTGCTGCAGGTGAACGCGAACGGCATCATTGAGTCCTGCACCCAGAACATCCGTGAACTGATCGGCTATGAGAAGCACGAGCTGTTCCACCAACCGCTCCTTATGTACGTGTATCACGGGGATCACGGCAAACTGGAGCCGATCATAAACAACATGCACAGCAGTGGAGGAGGCGGTGGAGGAGCAAGTGGCGGCGGCGCCGGTGGACTGGGTGGATCGGGTGCAGCCACTGGTTGGGGCGATCTGGATGAGCTGAACAATGGCAATGCCTCACAGCACTCGGCTGGCTCCAATTCCAGTTCAGGCCTCAATCCTGGCGCCAAGCCCAAGCGCAGCATCTCCACTAAGGTGCGCATGCTAGTCAAGGATACACGACCGGCCACCCAAACCTCCTCCAACTGCGATCCCATGGATCAAAAGCCTCTCAGGCCGTCCGGACAACAGGACAAATACGAGGAGGTCGTCTTGATAGCGGCACCAGTAAAGGGTGAGCGATGTTCATGGTGAGCTTGTCCCAAGGTTCATCCACTAATCCTTTCATGCTTTTTCCACAGACGATGCCGATGCGAGCAGCTCGGTGCTGTGCCTGATCACGCGGCCGGAGGATGAGTCACCGCTGGAGATCAACATGCAGCAGCATGTGCAGCAGCAGCAGCAGATCGAGCAGATGACTTTCAAGCTGGACATGCATGGCAAAATACTCAGTCTAGATCCTACGGCGCTGCGGGAGCCCTTCAAGCAGCATCTGCAGTCGTGGGTGGGTCGCCTCTGGCAGGATCTCTGCCATCCGCACGATCTGACGACGATGAAGTCGCATCTGCGTGACATACAGGACTCGGCAGCGCCTCACTCTCCAGGCAGTGCCGCTAGTGGTGGTCCAGGCTCTGTGTTAAATTCGCACATTTCGAATGTCATCTCGCGTCCGTTCCGCCTGCGCCTCGGTGCCCCCGATGTCTATGTGCACGTGAAGGCCAACTCGAGACTTTTCCTCAACCAGACGCCCGGCGAGAGTGACTTCATCATGTCCGTGCAGACGCTGCTCAACTCCGAGAACGATATGAACAGCAACAATACGGGTGCTGGAGGCCCAGGTGTGGGCTTGAGCGGCAGCGGCGGCGGTGGCGGTGGCCTAGGCCTAAGTGGCTTGTGCGCCATGTCGCCGGGAGCCTCGCTGGCCAGCTCGATGGTGAACACGCTATCCATGGACAGCCTGCACAGTTCGACGTCCTCTCAAGCAGCTGCCTCCATGCTGCCCACGCATCTGCTAGGCGGCCTGGTCGGCGGTGGTCAGCACAACAACAACAGCAACAGCACGCAGACCACCAATGTCGGAGGACCGCTCATGAGCTCGGCCATCATCAACGGCAGTTCCGCCGGCATGCAACAGCAGCAGCAACAACAGCGCTCGTCCTCCACATCGGCCAGCCTGGTCAACGCTTTTGCTGCCTCGCCAGCGGCCGGGGAGCACAGTTTCTATAGTAGCGACACCTTCGAATTTGACATAGCACATTCCTCTTTCGACATGGATCCCAGCGGCGTAGGCGGCTGGTCGGATTCGCGTCCCAATTCGCGTGCCTCTGTGGCCACGCCGGTGAGCACGCCGCGTCCACCATCCGGTCATGGCTTCAGTCCGGCAGTGTGTGCCTCGCCCGCAACGCCCTATCAGCTATCCTCGCACTCCGCCGCCAGCCTGCCGTCGCCGCAATCCAATGCCAGCGCTGGCGCAGGCGGTAGCAGCTACGGTTTCAATTTCCACTCCTACGATGCGGGCGACACGAAGCCTGACAAGGAGCAGCAGCAGCAAGGCAACAACAGCAGTGCTTTGATGGGCGCGGGGCTGCCCAACGGCGTGGGTGGCTTGCTGCTGACCCAACAACAGCAGCAGCAACAGCAACAGACGCCACCACAACAACAGCAGCAGCAGCAGCAAGAATCATCAGAGAAGCTGCGTCATCTGCTGACCAAGTCACAGTCTCTAGCCAGCGCCTTGGGTGGCGCCGGCTTGGGCGATGATGAGAAGGTGAGTACTTCAGTTGCAGCTAAGAAACGGGCGCTAATCCCAAACATCTATTTTCAGTTCTTCAAGCAGGAGAACTGTGAAGATGGCAAGCTCGGCGGCGTTGGACCAGGCGTGGGACCCGCAGGAAACTTCAAAATGGGCGGCCAGCCGCCACATGTGGGACTCTTTGGTCCTATGGGCCGTGGTGGCCCAAATGCAGCACTGCTGGCCAAAGCAGGGAACTCGCAGAATCCCATGCTGCTCAAGGTAAGATTAGATGCGGAAACGTAGAGGAGGGATGTCTATCTAACTTGTGCACCTTTCCAGCTACTCAATGAGAAGAATGAGGATGATGATGGTAGCGGCACGGCCGGCGGGCCCGGCATGCCCGGCTCAAAGCTGGGCAGCCAGAGCGAGCTGATGCGGCAATTGCAAAAGGATGATGGACACGGGCCCGGCTCTGGGCCCGGCCATGGCATGCCTGGTGGTGGTACGCTTAGCGATGAGGATCTCAAGCGTATGCTCAAGATACAATCCGATCCGGCAATGAGCCGTAAGCGTTCCCTCAACGAGCCCGACGACGACATCTCAGCCAAACGTTCGGAGGACAAGCCCAGCAAGTTGTGCGCACAGAACCGGATGCTGGCGAAGCTGCTGCAGAATCCGCCAAAGATACCCAAAGCCCCCAATCCGGAGCAGCCGTTGCAGGTGAAAACGCTGCCGGACATAACCAGCTCCACGGTGAACAATGTGGGCAGCTCACTGGCGGCGCCGGGCAACCTCATCAGTGCCGGCAGTGCCGGTCCCAAGGCGGCAGCCAGTCGGGCACGCAAGGCAGCACAAGCTGCAGCAGCTGCAGCCGCCGCCGCCCAGCAAACTAACCAGCAACAACAACAACAACAGCAGCAGCCAAACGATGTCTACCTCAGCCAACAGCAGCAACAACAACAACAGCAGCAACTGGTGTTCCAACAGCAACAGCAGCAACTGGCGACCACAGCAACTACCTCAAATACCACAGCGGCCTCCTCGAGCTCCTCAGTTGGCATAATGTTGGATGGCGGCGACACCGAGCTGTCCAAGCTGCTGGACAGCGTCATGGACTATTACAGCGATGACACGCCCATTGTGCCGGCGGCTCCTTCGGCTGCCTCGGCCATCAGCGATATACAGAAGTCGCTGATGTTGGACGTGGAAACGGCCACCTTTAGCAACATTATGGGTCAGCAAATGATGTTGAACCAACAACAGCAGCAACAGCAGTTGTTGCTCGCTCAACAGCAGCGACAACAGCAACAACAACAACAACAACAACAGCAGCAGCAACAACATCTTCAGCAGCAACAGCAACCGCCCGCATATCCGGGCATGCTCAGCCTGCAACAGCAGCAACAACAACAACAGCAGCAGCAGCAGCTCACCCAGCAGCAGCAGCAACATCTGTTGGCCATGCGCAATCAGCCCTTCCAGCGGCCACCGCCCATGTATCCAGTGCGCGGTCGCGGGCCCATGAATGCGGTGGCCACACCCGGCGGTGCCGTTGTCCTGCCCACCCAACAGCAGCAGCAATTGCGCAACATGCATCGACAGCAGCAACAGCAATTGCAGAAGGAACGTTTGCTGCAACAGCAACAGAAGCAGCAGCTACTCGTACCCGATAATGCCAGTGAGTATGATGATGATGACGAAGGGTAATCGGAGAGAGAACATTTTAACAATTTTTAACCATTTCCCGCAGCTGGCCTTAATGCGGGTGGCATCAACAACATCGGTTCACTGCTAAACGCCACTGTGGCACCCAACGTCTCGCTCTCACGCACCAATCTGCCCGCGGATGCGCAACTGAGTCCAAACTTTTCGCAGACGCTGATGCAGCAACAGCTTAGCCCGGGACGCAGCACACCCTACAGTCCGCAGCCAAATCAAGGTGAGTATTAGTGTGTTAATGAGGGGCTACGAAAGTTCTGCAGGTGGTTCGTGAGCCATTTCTTCATAAAGTTCATCTTAAGATCAAGTTCCTTAAACTATGTCCCCCCTTAACTCCTTCCAGGCTATCCACCGCAGTTTGCCCAAACCGGTCAGCGTTTGTCGCCGCAACAGCAGCAACAGCTCAGCCAACAGCAACAGAACAACGCCCAGCAGCAATTGGCGGCCGCCTACCAGCAACAGCAACAACAACAACAACAGCAGCAGCAACAGGGTGGCGATGGCGTGCGCTCCAATACACCATTTGGCTCCAACTCGGGACTGCAATCTCCTAGCATGCAGAACAGTCCGCAGCAGTGGCCGAATGCCCAAGGCCCGGGCGCTGCCTTGCAGCATCCCGGCAATGCTGGGCGTACGCTCCAACAGCACAACCCCATGTTGATCGCTCAACTGCAGGTAAGTAGACGGGGGCGAGATCTGTCCCCCACTCAAAGCCAGGGCGCTCAGCTAATGCCTTACCATGACGCCAATGGCATGCAGGGCGTGAGTCCGCACAATGCGCGTCAATACCAACAGCAGAACCAGCAGCAACAGCAGCAGCAGCGACGTGGCCTCAATTCACCCGGCGCCATCGGACCCGGTGCTGCCAATGCGGCTGCACTGCAGCGTCAGAACTCGTTCCAAGCACAAGGCGGTGGCGGCGGCCCCAGCACACCGGATGGCAGCGGCGTTGGTTTTGGCGGACCACAGTCCCCATACGGCGGTGGAGCGGGCAATGTCAATGTGTTCCAGCAGCAGCAATTGCAGCGCTTGCAGCGACAAGGCAGCGTGCCGCAGGCCACCCAACATTTGCCAGGTGAGTGGAGAGGAGGGGGGTCTTAAATGGTAGACGGGGGATCAGCAGGGTGCTGAAGGAAGCAGCAAATGAAATGTATCAAATTATTAGAGGTTTTTTTTAGTTAGGGTGATCAATTGCAACCGAACGAGTGGGGCAACAAAGGGAAATTATAAACTGACATTGATTGGAAAGGGAATGATCTTGAGTTGGAAAACTTCATATGAAAACCAATGTTATCTGATTCAAATCTTTGCCAGAAGCTACTTACCTTACCAGTTTCAGTCACTAAAATTTAGGAATTGATCATTTTACGTCTGCTGACCAAAGTTGATCCAGATCGGATCATATAGCTCCCATAGAAACCAAATTTGGAACATGTCTGTCTGAAAAGAATCTGCAAGGGTATGTAAGCCTTGGTTACCTAAAGTTAACCTTCCTGTTCTTATTGTTTCTTAACTTAGTTGGGTTCGATTTACAACCTTAGTAGCAAAATGTGGTCTAATAATTCCGAGTAAATATAGAGAAATAAGCTAGATAGATTGCCTGTGTTTCTTTATATGACGTTTTTCCATTTGGAAAGCATTTCACTTGAAGTAAAGTAAGTTAAGGTTGACCTCGAGCCAGAACAACTATTCATAAGCGGAACAAACTTGAAAATTCGAACAGCAACAACTATAAAACAGAGTATGTGCTCCAAAAAGGTTACGATTGGTCACCCTAAATATATAATTATTGTGACTCCTGGACAGGATACGTTCATTTGATGAACTGGTTCAAAGATTCATATACAAGATCAGGAGTCTTAAACGATTTTAGCAAGGGGAACTTAGTTTACACCAAAGCATATGTTTTAGCAGAAATGAAGCAAATTAGACAAATGTCTAACTGTAGCTCAGTACAAAGCTTTAATATTCATACTAAACATCACAAACACACACACACTTACACACCCATAGACACAAACACACATAAAATTAGTTTAGTTTTAACAAAAAAACAAAAAAAAGTCCAAACCAAAATCAAAGTAAACGCTTAACCAACAAAATAAAACAACAAAACAGGCTCAACACGCTTTGGTGCGTCAGCGGGCGCAAACACCAGCAACAACAACAGCCACAACAGCCACAACAGCAACAACAACAACAGCAGCCACACAGATAATGCCAATGCCAACAGCCAACACCACCAGCAACAACACCAGCAACAGCACCAGCAACAGCTCATGAATGGCCTGAGCATGGCGCCGCATCCACATCCCGCCATGATGGGCATCGGTGGCATGGGCAGTGGCGGTGGTAATGGCATCATTGGGCTGGGCGGCGGCGGCGGCGGCGCTGGCAACTATGCGGCTCTGGCTGGCTATGGTCAGGCACAGCAACAGCAGCAGACAGATTTCTATGGTCGAGCCCAGACCGGTAAGCCTGCTCGCTAAGAAAACCAAAAACCAAAAAAAAAAAAAACTCCACTCCAAAAAACAGCTACACAACACGCCCTCTCTCTCTCACACACACACACTATATATGTGTATGTTTCTCACGAATTTGCTGTATAAAGATCGCGCCTGCTAACTGTAAATACGAACCAAACCATGCCATACCATACATACATACCGTTATCATCTACAGCTTGGTGCTAAATGTGCATACATCTACAGAGTATCTATATGGTATAAGTCTAAATTTTCAAAGTCCAACAAAAACATTATAGCAGCAAAGCGCCACCCAAACAATCCATCAGTCAATCAGTCAATCAAGCAATCCAACAATCCAACAATCACCAACTAAGTAAAAAAGTAAAGTACATACAAAACCACTAAAATTTATAAGCCAAATAAACCACTGGTCCCACCATATTGTACTTAAACTGCTAACCCAACCAAACCACAGATCACAAACCACACACCACACACCACACCTCTACATGTTCAATGTTATATGTTTTAATTGTATAAACTTGTGTCTTAATCATTGTATATAACCCTATATATAGATATAATTCTGGTACATCAAATGGTCTAATTGTACATACATACATACAAACATTCATATATATATAAGTGAGCCCTGCATGAAGGCAGAGAAAACTATCAGAAAACTTATCACTGCAATCACTCCAACTAAATGACTAACAGCAACAGTGTCAGCTAAAAGTAGTCACACAATATTGAATATATTCACACACCACTCAATGATTACTTCTTCGTAATAGAGGTCTACATGGCTTCACTCATAATGTGAGCTCAAATGAATTCGAATGCCTTCACAATGAAATGAATTTGTATAAGTGTGAGTGACGTAGAGTTCGATATTGTGGAATGAGTGAGATTGAGCGAATGAATGAATTTGACATAACCGAAATTCCTTCTTTCACCGCTTCATGTTTTCATGGGAGTCGACGAGCCCCACTTGATTTGTACATACTATCTTTGTTTGTTTGCAAATGAAAACGATATTCGAAACGAACTCAAATGAAATCGAACCAAACTCACATTCTAGCTTAGTCGAGCCTTTGTGTCTCTTCGTAAAAATGTTATACGACTGAATCTAAACTCGTTCGCTTTCGCATTCGACTGCACTAAATTCATTCGTCATTTTGAGCACATATAAAGGCACACCTCTACTTCGTAAATGTTTTATGCAATCATGCATCTCACTGACAATGCCCACGTGTCACATAAAATTGACTCTACATTGTTGACGTCACGACAAAATAATGGGGCTTTGCTTTGTGCTATCTTTATATACCTTCGAAGCATGCTTCTGTGCTAGAAAGACCTCCAATTTGTGCACTCTGCTCTCTTGTCACTGTTCACTCTCGCTCTCTAACAATCGTTGGGTATCGTTATAACCCCTCTTAGATGCACTTTGTCTTTGAAAGAGCTCTCGCATCCGCTCACTAACTCAAGCTTACAAACTCACATTGTCTCGAAGTTTCACAATTATAATAAATGTGGTATGAGAAGCTGACAATTTTGTGTTTCCAACTGTCTGTTGTATGATTCCTACGTCTCTTGTCAAAGTAGTGATTTGTATGATTGATCGATAGTAAATGTAGTCATGCAGGACTCGAATATATAATACTTGGTATAGTTTTAGGCGCTGCTAAATGCACTAACATAATTACATGTTAATATACTCGTGTACATATAATATTTTTAACACCCGTCGACACCACATTTCTTCTAGCGATCTGAACTACCCCTAGAGCAGTGTCCCAAAGTCGCTAAATAGCTATTATTGTCTATATAGTATATGACAAAATATTGTAAGATATTATATATATTTAAACACATTTTTTTTTAGTTTTACAAAATCATATATGTATATATATTTGTGGTACTCATATATCAGATATAATTTGAAATCCCTAAAAGTTATTTTGCTGTTTTAACTTAACTTTATAAAAGTGTTTTCTCAGAATCTTAGACTTAGTTTTACATCTTCCTGTTAGAGCTAAATTCCACTTTATCTTGAACTTGAAGGAATTTCACAAGTTCAATTTATGCTTTACCTTAAATGGAAGTTGAAATTGTATAAAAAAAGTAAATGTATATTCATTTCCATATAAAGTATATATATTTTCTTGATCAGCATGACAAGAGGATTCCATATAGCTATGTCCGTCCGTTTGTTTCCACCACTAGACCTGAGACGTCTTTAGAGCTACAGATCTGAAATTTACCAGATGTTTCTTTTGTCTGCACGCTGGCTAAGTTCAAGATTCCTAAAGATCGGACAACTATATCATATAGCTACCATATAACCGATTGTTCCATAATGAACATAGGAGCATAACTCTGTGTTTCATACAAATGAAATCTAATTCGGTTTGTATACCATTGAGAAGGCCCCAAGTCCTCTCACCAGATCTGGTCGAGTTCAGACCGTGTGAGATCATGCGGAACCACAAAAATTGCATAAATTTCCAGAAGATTAATAGTTTTTATATATGAAAAACCACAAATATCTTTCATATATTTTAAACCATCGAAAATCTTCAGGGTTTCTTTTCTTATATATTACAACCCCACCATGATGTCCACTCCCCTCATTTCCCCAGTCAATCTTAAGCGTGTGTAATTATTTATAATTTGTTACTATGTTTCTCTATGTTGTATTTATGTTGTCTGTTTTGTTATTTGTTTCCATGTCTTAGCATAGTTGAGAAAATCTCAAAAAAAAAAAATCATTTTGTTGTATAAAAACAAAAAATCAAAATGAAAATATTGTGACTAAAAGCATTTTATGTTGTGGGCTAAACTCTATCCCCTCCTTCAAGCTTCTACCTTGCTCTTAACCCCACCCCACTCTCTTTCAATCTTTTAGCTGGCAATGGCGGCGGCGTGGCTGGTGGCAATGCCAACTCGGAGTTTGTCAAACAGGAGCTGCGCGCGGTGGTCAGTGTGCGGGCCCAGCAGGCGGCTGCAGCGGCCACTGGCGGTGCGGGTGGACTGGCTGGCGGTGTGGCGCAGCGTGGCCAAACGCCACAGAGTCCGCTGCAACAGGGACCAATGATTGGTGGCGTCGGCGGACCAAATAGTACAAATGCCATGGGCAATGCCACGCCCACGGGCGGCAGTGGCTCGGGCAGCGGTAATCCAATGCTCAATACGCCGCCAGATCCAACGCTGGGCTTCAGCTTCGAGACGCGTGAGTATATGGCAGGGATAGAGATACAAATATTCAGTATAAAAGAAGGCAATAAATCGAAGTAAGGCTAAATGGTATCGATAACATAACAAACGATAGCTTTAAGAGCAAAAGATATTGCACTTGGAATACAAATTAGAGTGGGAAAATAGCGATGTCATTCTGATTAGATCAAAATATAGATAGATATTATATTCAAAACGATAGTTAGTTAAGTAAGATGAGATGGATGATGTTGTACTATCTGTCTCTATAGTTGTTAGCTTAGCATTATCTGTATAAGTAACATAAGAGAGCTATGTTGGATATAAGAGGCATACAGCGTGCCGAAACAAGGAAAAGACAGTGGGAGATCTTTGAGTATTCATCAATACTCAAAGTAGAGTTGGCTGAAAGGTGACCTGAAGCATAGGCTGGGGTGTGAGACAGGCAGTGCCTCCACTGTCTAGTGAAAATATAGCTACCTGAGCAGAAACAAGAATGAACTCCAAGGAGTGAACAAGTTTGCCACCGAGAATGAGCTTACTAGCAAACTGAATCAGTCTCGGAAAAGCAAATCTTGTGTGAAATGCTGCGTGAAGGCAAAGTTAAGTCGACTGTGACAATGGAAGAAGAAGAACGACTTGACCAATTGATTACCAAATCAATCCTACCCTGGGAAAGGTGCGAAGAAACAGTATAAACGGTGTAAGAAGAAGCACCATCTGTCTTTGTCAAATATATAAAACATAGCATCAAATTTACTGATTCACTGACACTAATGAAACACGCACAGCCCAAGCCATAAGTCTGGGAGCTCTGAAATTGTTACGCACTATAACCAAATTGTACTTGCCAAACAGCCTATTAAGTTTTAGACTACTAAAACCGATTGTTTCGGAATGAACATAAATTTTCTGTTTTCATCCAAATCAAACCAAATTCAGATTGTATCCTTTTGAGGAAACTTCACGTCCGCTGGCCTGATCTAGCCAAAATCGAACATTTATATCATATAGCTTCCATATAATCGATTTCCGGAGTGAACACTTAGGAGTATAACTTTTTCCGTTTTTCAACCAAATCAAACTGAAGTTGGTTCCACGTCTGCTGGCTTGATCTGATCAAGATTGGACAAATATATAGAGCTACCATATAATTCATTGTTCCGAAATGAGCACTTAGTCTTCTATCCCTTGTATCCAATGTAGCCCCAAGTCAGATTGTAGCCAGATTTGATATATATCGGTTATATAGTCGCAATGCGAATGGTGTATTTAAGCTTAGGCAAAGGCGAAGCTAACCTTCCTTTGTCGCTTTTTACTCAAACTACAAGTGGCTCCTAATCTAGATACATTTGTCTGTGGGAATGAAATTATTTTAAGACCTAAAGTATGCTACATATTTCACGATTGTTGATGAATAAGTAGACTCTATAGGTCATAGCTTAGACGGGCACTAAGAAGCCATTTCGCAATAGTCCCACTGCAAGTAAGCCAATATGCAGGTCAAGCGAGAAAAACAAAATCACTTGACCACTGATGGCTCCCCCTCAAAAACAGAACAAGAACAACACATACAACCAAATGATTATCGATTCCTCAAATCACAATAGTATCATTTAACCATCGATATAATATCTCAGCTCTACCAGCAAGATCCTTAGATAGCTAATCCTATCCATCTCTTCATTCCCCCCTACAGCGGACTTCTTTACAAGCAGCGCTACAAGGTGACCCTAAGATGACTAACAGCAACCTACCATAGCTTCTAATGGTATACGGATTCAAGATCAACAAGAACAACAACAACAAGAAACAAGAAACAATAGGAAAGCACCTCTCAAGCACCCCCTGCTCTTGTGCATGTTAATTTCAACAACGCATTTATGGCTCTAAAAAAACGGAAATTGCGAAAACTAGAAATGTGTAAAATGTAAATTTAATTTAAAATTAATAGCAGCACTATTTAAAACAAAAATTTATAAACAAAATATATAATATATATACATAAATATATTTATTATTAACACTAGCAAATATTAATTGTAAAACTTTGCAAAAAAACAAACAAAAACAAAAAATGGGAACCTCGTCAAAAAAAAACAAAACAAACATGCTATAGTTAAATATTTTCAAAAACAAAAAGAAAGCTGCAAAAAATTATACAAAATGCATATTTATTACGTTTAAACATAAACAGAAATTTAATTATAAGAGCGCTATATATACACAACTACATATATATATATATACACAGAATGAAATTGGGAAGCAAAAGATGTGTCGTCGGAAAAGCTAAAAACAAAAAGGAAAAGTTGGACGCAGCGTTTCAAATTGTTGTTAAACAAATTGTATATTTAAAATATTATAATTATTATTGTAAAACATTTGAAGCGACGCAGCAGTTGGCTAGGCTTTAATATTAATTTTTAAATTTAACGGCAAGTTATATATATATATACACCTATATATACATAAACCTAACAAAAGCGATAACAAAATGTATACAATTTGAACGAAAAAATGTAAAACTATGAAAGAGCATTTGTTGCCAATGTCCGCCTGAAATTGTTTGAAAGTGAACGTATTTGGGGTGTTACGGAAATCTCTAGAGATTTGGAGAAAAGATAATGTGTAAACACTTGAATTTATAGATTGATTTGTGTACAAAAGAACGAAGATAGGAAAAACAGCGACTAGATTAATTTCCTTTTAGAAGCGTTATTGGGGTGTTTTGTCTGTTCAACAAAAAGGGTGTAACGGAAAACTCTAGAGATTTGGAGAAAGATAATGTGTAAACGCTTGAATTTGTAGGTTGATTTGTGTACAAAAGAACGAAGATAAGAAAACACTAAACAGCGACTAGATAGATTTTCTTTTATAAGCGTTATTTGGGTGTTTTGTCTGTTCAACAAAAACGTCTGCTAAGTGCTACGAAATTTCACGGCATTTCAACATTTGCTGTACCTCAAGTCTAGTTTTCCTGTATCCTTTTAAAATGATGTCCAAATGACTGTTTGGGTTAGCGGGCTCAAGGTCGTGAGTGAGCGCAAAAGCGTTTGAGTTTTTCTTTTGTTTTTCAATTGCCATTGAAATACTTTAAGATTCCGTTGGAGTCCGTGATTTCGGCCGCATCTCACTGTATTTGACAACAGCACAAAATTGATAACAAAAACCAAAAATTGAAGCTAGGCTGACTTTACAGCTGTTTCATGACCTGCCAGAGTCATTCATCAATAGTCTTTCTCCTCAACAACTCAAATTTATGTGAGGCTACCTAACCAATTCAAAGCTGGAAATAAAAACAAGTTTCAGGCCCGAATGAAGCTATAAATTGAAGTGAAAATGTCCAAATATCTAGAGTTTTAAGTGAAACCCCTATAGGATTTGTAGGTAAATGTTTGAATTTTAATATTTGTTTGGTGTTTCGTGTGTCAAGTGATTTGTGAATTTTAGTTTTGCTTTAGTAGAAATTGTGTAGAGTCTTAAAAAAGTAATAATTTTGATATGTTTTTAGCCCAAGATACCTTTTACCTAAGATTTATTTGGACAGTGTATAATTAAGCACAACTTAAGCAGGTTTAGTTTTCTTTCAAATTGAACAAATTCTTAGAAATATATTTAGGGCAGTGATTTAGTTTATATGCTTCCGATCAGAGAACTGCAGCGATGAAGCAAAGCTACTAGTCAACTACTGGTGCATGCGGTGTTTGTGGCGGTGTTTGCTTCTGCTTCTACGAGATTTATCTGATCGCCATTGATGCCTTTAACCAAACGATACATTGCTCTACCAATTATCGAGCATATTGCTTATCATAGTTCTCTTCTTCTTATCGAGCTGCTGCTGGTTGTCTCTTAATGTCACCCGAGGAACATCTTCAGCAAAAGTTATTTAAAGGGCGATATTTTATTGAACAGTTGAAGAGTTCAGCTCTATGAGGACTACAAAGTTACTCCAATGATAATTGTAGATGTAATACAAGAGCTTTTCAGCAGCAAATTTCAGCAGACTGTCAGGCATAATAGATATATAGCAAACTTAAGGCCGAAGCTTCCAGATATCCAATTCAACCAAGATATTTTTGATAAAAAACATTCTTAAATAGATGAATTAACACTTAAAACTCTTTCCAATGAATTAGAAATTGACATAAAAATATATTCTGGTCTGGTCAAAAGTAAACAGTAACCGAAATGAATGGATTTGAGGGGAAGCGGAAACGAGAACAGGCCTGTATGTATTATATGCATCTTGCAACTTGACTTTACACACAACAAGCCTTGATATGCACATGCCTTGTGTCCATTCTGTAATCACTTTGCTGAAATTAATAAAGCAATTCAGTTAGCTCATGTCCAGGCCTGCAAATGCAAACAATTTTCCATGAATTTCCCTACAAAATAAGAGTAAGGCAGCATTGAGCACAAGTGCGTCTGTAGCACAGCTAACATATATGTTTATGGATCCAAAAGTTGACCCAACACTGTGTCTATAATTTTGTCTACAAGAAAAGTAATGACATAAGTCTAAAGTGTTTTGATCATAAACAAAATCCATAGCATATATTTATATATATATATATATATTAAAAATATGTATATTTTTTAAAATTAGTGTTGAAATTTTTTCAGTGTGATAATTTGTTAAATTTTATATTACATACGATACTAATGTTGCTAATTTGTGGCTATAGCTGGCTTTTATTGTTATAATTTGTATCATTTGCATAATTTTAATATACTTTCTTTAACAATTTGCAGTTATTTTAAATCAATGTCTTAATTTTTAACTCCAAGCACACTATGAACTTATTAAACAAAAACGCTATCTGTAATTTGTATATATTTTCACTCTAATTTGTTAAGCGAGACGTTTTCTCTAAATTGTAATGCTTTAGTTAATGCTCCTTACATGTTTAATTTGTAATTATTTTAATTAATTTTTATCACAATTTAAAAATAAACAAACAAAAAACACAGCGCGCACATTCAAAGTTCGGCGTTGCAAATCATGTGAAGGCTATTTTACAGGTTTTGTTTAAACTAATTCGTAATCGTAAACATTATTACAAATTTTCATATTATTATCTATGTATATGTAATTATTATTTTTATTGTAACACAATTTTATAAAAAAAAAACAAACAAAAACAAAAACAATACAAAAAAAAACAACCTTTAACGTTTTCTATTGTGTAATTCGATTTTTATAAAATATTTTTTGATTTTGTTTATACATTAAGTTGGGGTCAAACGTTATAAATATTATTTTTAAAAATGCTTTACAAAAAATATAATATTATATTTAGTTTTTAAATTTATTAAAAAATTATGTTTAAAAACGCAAACAAGAAAAACCTAAATAAAAATTTAAATACAATATATACAAAAAAATTAACCCAACAGTCTTGACTTTATTTCTTTCTTAATATTTTTTTGAATTTTTAGAAGAATTTAACATCTTATAATGCTGAAAAAGAAACACTAGGACAACGATAAAGAAGATTAATAATAACAGAAAAGTATAAATAAATACAAAGCATGGCGATATTAACACTTGGGAAAATAGAAATACCTCGTTAAGTTCAAAAAACCTATACAAAATATTGAAAAACAAAAAAAAACAAATTTAAATTAAAAAATTAATTATAAATATTAAAAAAATATATAAAAAACAACATTTGTACATATGCCGTTAAAACACTTACACCTTACTTAATGAATTACCAATTACTACATTAACTAATTAAGTCATTAATTATTTAGTCTGCTCTCTGATTAGCTAAAATTTTCTAAACTCACATTTAAAAAACACAATTTAGTAAGCAGTTTCTTAAGAGGCTACAATTTAATGCAATTAAATTCAAACATAACAAATATATTTCCACAAGCTCTCGCTCAAAGCTCTCTAAAGCTTAGTTCTTAAACAAAAGAGCCCTGCAATGACTACATTCATTGTCGGTCGATCATAATTGATCATGGTACAAATGATTACTTGGCCAAATCAAATTCGTTTGCCACAATATTCGTTCGAAACGATTGGGGTAGTCGACTCGTTTATTTTGAGGTGAGAGAGAAAGAAACCGACAACTGTCTATCGTATTTGTGTGCATATTTTTCTATGGAGTATCGAAAGGAATTTAGGATTCCACTCGGTAGCATACGGATACATATCCGTTGCACACCAAATCCGAAGTGCATCAATTGTATTCGAATGAATATGATGCAAATACTTTTGGGTTCGACCAGTACAGTATGAACGACCATTTGATTTCTGATGAATTAATGAATTTAATTAATGAATCCTTTAGCCTTCTGAATGTAATCATGCAGGGCCCTCTTATATAAAGGGTGTCTCAATCATTTTAGCAAGTAACTGAATTAATTTTTAAGAAATTGTCTAACATTTTGATAAATTTGACTATGATATCACTATACAATGCAAAGAACGTAAAGGAATGTTAAGTAATACCCACATATATGACATAATCTCATTGTTTCCCAGCATTTCTACAGACCTCGTAATAGTAGTTATTCAGAAAAGAATTGCGCATAAATTCCAAAAAAGAAAAAATTGTTCATCGAAATGAAATGTGCATTTGAAAATTCACTTAAATGGATGCATTCAGAGCTTGCTGTATTTTTGAGGTGGACACCAGCTTAAGTCCCCTTCAGATTCTGTTCGTTATAGGCCTTGCCCTGCAGTGGTGTGATGGCTCTACGGCAGCTGTTTAACAATATCAGTCATCGGAGCTCCTTCTACTTCCACAACAAGCTTCATCTTCATGCCCTTCAGTTGCAGCTCTTTCTCCACCTTCTATCAGTCATCAGAGCTCCTTCTACTTCCACACCAAGCTTGATCTTCCTGCCCTTCAGTTGCAGCTCCTTCTCCACCATAGACTTGGGTGTCTTGCCAATAACGTGGTTCTGCATAACAGAAAGCCTTTATTTCAGATATGAAGAAGAACTACATGTACAATTAAAACGATTACCCATGGCATCAGCAGCCTCTCCAATTATAGCGGACATAGTGATGCAAGACATTCTCCATAATGTAAAGAATACTGTGGCAACATCTTGTTAGCAACACGTATGAGTATGAATCATATAATGAAATTAAGGCATTAATATTGGTAAAGTAAGGAGTATTTTCAACAGATGGGTGAGCTCTTTTAAGTCGTCTAATTGTAGACTGCAAGCTAGTGTCAGACTGTTGATAATCCCAGATCTTCATCTGTTGCCTGATAATCTCAGCTCTCTGTATTTGATAAAATTCTGTATGTAATAAGTACAACGAGTTTTTAGTGAAAACACTGCATGATTTCTTTATTAGAGTGAGAGATGGAACCCTCAACTGGATTCAGTAGATTCAGATGGTAATGATCGTGGCTTTGTACAGTAGATTCTTGCTGCAGATACTACACTGATGGCTCCAATAAGCATAATAATATTTAAATATCTAAATTTTAAAGTCACCGAGGTATTCGAAGTGAAAATAGCTACTTCAAGCATATGCATTATGAAGAAAGAACCATTATTATTGATGGACTTTATTTATCAACATGTTCATATCTTACAGACTTTGTCTCATAATTCAATGACATTTATATAGAAAAAACCTTAACAAAGCCTTAAAAGGGCAACATGAATATTATATTTTGTTCATTGGAAGGCTAAAACTGAGTATTGTATTATAAGACCACGGCTGCTTCTGCTTTACGAAGTTTTTTATGGCTTTCTTTGCCAAATATGATCTCCCTGCTGTGTTGTCTTCACTTCAGAAATGGGCGATTGAAACGAGAGTCGAGGTTGTCCAATTGATATTCTATGATATCCTGATTTCGATATGCAGAATTTGTGTAAGACGATAGGAAAGATCTGATTTATCTGAAATTATTTTAAAAAGAAATAATACTATGAATATGCCATAGTCGATTCGGCGGATTTAATATACAATAAGCTAAGTTCTTAACTCAATTTTCGAAGTGCACAAGTTTTGTGAAGAGTGGGTGCCTATTTGATGGTGGTTACAAGCTCGGAAACTGTTAAGATCTGATATGTTTTAAAGGAACTTGTTAAATATTGGATGGAGGCTTGAAATCCGCAAAATGATACAACAATTTCTTATATTTTCGGGTAAAATCTATCTATTATTTCTTCCAAGGTTTGTTGAATCTATCGTATATATTATATATAAATATATGTGTTCCATCTTGCTTTCATTGTGAGACACCCTCTATATATACCCATACAGATAATAAATGAACTTAAATGCATAGGTTTTTCTTTATAACACTGACAAAACCTCAACCAAGATAAGACGAATAACAGCAACAAATAAGTAAATAAATGAATAAATAAATAAATATACACACGTATACTGCATTTAGCATTATATATAAAGAACGTACGTATAGTTACCTAACACTAAGGCAAGTTATTTAAAGATTTTGCATAAAGTAAGAAACAAATACAAGAACATATATATACACACAATACATATATATATATTTATATATGCGCTAAGATTTAAGCAGATCCAAGTTTATAGCAAATTTCACACAGACACAAACACAAACACAAACACAAAAAGTACATATAAAGTGCATTAATGAATTTAAGCATTTAATGAAATTAATTAATTTATAAGCTTAACAAAACTATATTGAACTAAAAGATACGAATATATATATATATATATATTTAAAATAAAATATTTACAAAAATTACAAACAAAATAAAAATTATATATATATATAATAAATACATACATAAATTGATTAAAGCACTAAGCCAGCTACAAATTATACAAAAACAAAATTAAAAAAACAAAATGAAATTCAAATGCAAAGCTGATTAAGACAAATGTAGACCTCGAGCCGGCTAGACTTAAGTGCATATGAATTAAACTATGGCCTAAGTTTTAAGCACTTCTTACATACGTCTAAGCTATGCATATTTATTTGTACATATATACAACATATATACATATATATATATATATATATACTCTTATATACAAAAAAACCACTTGATTCTTATGCCATTTAGTTATAGTTTTGACATTTTTTAGTACTTTAAATTATTGTTTATGCAACCTAGTACCATAAATTTGTACCAAAACTAAACAAAAACAAAAACGAAAACAAAAACAAAACAGAACAAGTCAAATGCAACGCCCTGTACCCGTGCATAAAGCCTACAAAGCAAACCACAAATAACTTGTTAAGCAAAAATCATATATTGAAAAGACAAAACAAAACAAAGCAAAACAAACACAAATATAAATACTATTTACTAAACATACAAAGTTGCCCTGAACCGTAATAAGTAGTGCCCAAACAAAACCATTAAAGTGAAACAAAAACTAATACAAAACATTTAAGTATATTAACTAGCATTTAACAGTTACGACGAGGACATACGAGTGTATTCTAAAGCAAACCAAAACAGCCTAAGCAAATAGTTATGTAAAATATTTAACAAATAGCAAAGAGAAAATTTAAACAAATAGCACAATTTTTGTATAGGAAAACCAAAACAAGGAAACATTATTACCCAGCAGAAAGTCTACAAAATTATAAATATTATAGAACTTTATATGAAACACACGAGTTGGAAAAAGCGAATGCAATAAATAACATACACTGCTCGTCATTTGAATAGCAACAGGTTGGGGAGAGTAAAGAGAGTAGAGGAAAATCAACAAAGTTCATATATTTTATATAGACAGCTTCCGCAGATATCTTGATATATAATTAGAAATATACTTTTATATTTGTATTCAGAGTTATATTTTTATTTGATTATTATTCTTCAATTATCTTGATATATATATATATATTTTTTATTTATTATTTAAAAAGTGTCTAAACCGTTCATTGCATAAATAGCACCTTAACAACACAAATATATACATATAATGAGAGCCAAACCTCATGCAATTCGCACAAGAACTTATGAGTGAGGAGACCCCACGGTTGGCCAAATGTCTTAGCAAACCCCAATCTCTTTAGCCGCCTTAAAGGCCTGGCGGAGAGTAGTAGTCCTCTTGCGAGCATACTGCGGTGCCTCAACAGTCTGTCACTGTATCTGCTGGTGTGCCGTCCAATCTACTCTTCCATGGTATGCAGATTGAGATCACGATGAAGGGTGGAGCCGCGCAAGTACCATGGGCAGTTGGTTATTTGCCGTAAGGCACGGTTCTGCAATACCTTTATACGTTTGTAGCTGCATTTTGAAGCGATCCCCCTAATCTGTACCCCGTAAAGCCAGATCGGGGCTACACAATGCATATAGACTGCTCTTTTAGCTCTAAGTGACATAGTGCTTTATCAGCCACCTTATTTGTTGCATCCTTCGCCCACATCTTTTGGCCGCAGATTTCAGTTGTGGCCCAAAAGTGAGGCGTTTGTCCCATGTGATTCCGAGGTATTTCGCTTGCAATGGCTGTTCCAGTGTAACTCCCTCCAGCTGAATAGGTGGAGTGCCCAATTTTACCCTTTTTAGAGTGAAGCAATGGTTATTCGTCTTCATGGGGTTGATCTTCAGATTCCACCTTCTGCACCAAGCTGCCAAAATATCTAGATATCCCTAAAATCCAGCTGGTGCTTCGAAGTGGCACTTAGAGTTGTAAAGGACAGCAATATCGTTCGCATAGGTTGCAATAACAGCCTTCGAGGGTGCCTCCAAGTAGTCATCGTCAGGGCTAGGTAGGTCAGCAGTATATATCGAGTAAAGCATAAAGCCAAGAACGCTGCCCTGCGGAACTCCAGCAGCAAAAATTGTTTAAAAATTGCAAATGTGTTATTCGAACTGTTCGGATATTATAGTGCACACTCAGAATTATAAGCGATATGTGTATACTATAAATTTTTTCATTCCCAGAGGCCATAGAGGATGAACTTTTTTAGTGCTTTTAGTTTGAAATTGTTGATTGAGTATTAACTATAATTCTGCATTTCTGTAAAAGTTCAAAACTCTAAAATGTATTATAGGATAAACAACAAATTGCTGGAAATCAATCAATTGCGGTTTTGGCTCTCTTTATTTAATATATCTATCGGGTATCCAGTCTCAAAGTTTACTGTATTATTCAAATTTGAGCCTCAGTTTTTAGACATTTACTTTTGGTTTTCTTTTTACATAATTTGTGAATCTGTCTATAAGAAAATGTTGTATTCCATTTGCTTTGCCTATGGATAAATTAATATCCCTTGAATACTGACACACTGTTGCTAATCAAATGACGAGCACTGTATCACCCTGCTCACAAAAATAGACCCGGTACAAGGTTTATAAGGCACACACACGTATTATGCATTAAATATGTATTTATATATCATTTTCTGTTCTGTTTTTGTACATACAAAATTCTTTGGTGCGTAAGAGAGTTTTGAAGTTGGATATAGATATGATATGATATGATATGTATGTAGAGTTGAAGAAGTTGGTACTGTCGATTGGCTGTGTTAAAAATGAAAAACAAGTTGAACAAGAAAGTGAAAAGACCGAAAAATGTACGACGAATGTAGGCATACGCAAAGCACACTCGCACACACACACACACACAAAGGACACTCACACACATACAAATGCAGTTTAAGGTAGCATTGGAGTCTAAAAGGATAAAGGTAAGGCTAAGGATAAGGCATAGGCGTAGTTAGACGCGTTCTGGGAACGCTTATAGTAAACTGATTTTCGTTAGGTTTTAGACATTTACCAGAGTTAGGAGAGAGTATGGCTAAAGAAAGAGTGCACGCGGTGGTGGGATGAAGACGAAGATGAAGATGAAGAGAAAAAGAAGCTCTGCAGAAGAACACATTTTGGGCTTCATTTTCATCACCGCGTGCACTCTATGAGGAGGGGAAAAGCGGAGAAGAAGATCATGTTTTCACTTGAGTTCAAATTGTGACATATGCATGCAGTTTTAAGTTTAGTTTATTTAACATTTAAGATCATACATATAGACATATATACATCTCCTAATTGTACACAAACTTATAATTGTGCTCTTTTTACATATATATTTGTTGTCTATATTTGTTATAAAGGATATTTAAAGACGAGTCGAGAGGAGAGTTAACTTCTATATATATTGAAGGTGAACTGATAAGTAGACGGTCTTAAACAGAGAGTTTAAGTTTAACTCTTCCCCACAAGGAATGAGAGCAGGCATAGATTGATTATCATGCATTCAGATCAGTCACAAGCCAATGGACAGCTTGGAGAGGCATGGCTAAAATTGTCTCTTAGGTACCATTGATGTACACATTGTCGTTCTTTCGCAGCCGTTGAAATTCCAATTCTCACCTAGCCGAAGTTATGTTAATGCATCATAACAGAGAAGTAACACAGGTAGAGAGCCAGCCAACCCCGATCTCTTCGTCAGAAGAATTTCTTAATAAACTCCATCGATTGGCTGTTAACCGACCCAGTCCACCCTAGACACCCTGGTGTCAACTCTAACATGCCGAAAAAAGTAAGACTGCGCCAATACCCAAGGGCATCAGCCAGCTTTGTCCGAAGGGAGGGAGAATTTATACTGAAAATCGAGTTTGGTGGGGAGTCAAGTACCATCAAATTTTGCCAATTCCACAATTTCATTTTTATAGTAATTTCTCTGAAGAAATCTTCGGCTTTCAGAAAGTTCAAGAAACTTTGAAGAATTGGAAAATTGCCCTGTGTAATATTATAATTTTTCATTTATTTAACAACTTATTCAGGACTTCTTCTTTAGAGAGATCTGGCGTTGTCGTGTCTCATGGACCCCTTACAGAAGGATCCCAAAGTGTCCAAAGAAAAGAACAATTTCGAAATAATATCGTAGCCCTGGCGCCAGATTTGCTGGCACATATAGAGCATTATATGTTACATTTGGCTTCCAAAACTTTCTTCCAAGTCCGGGAACATTTAGACCAGCGTTGAAGATCATAAGTTGTTTAATAAAAGTAGAGATATTATAATTTGTACCAGCCAACATAAATTGATTCTAAATTTCATTACTTTATGAAGAAAGAAATATCTCGATGCTGAATTCGCAAAATATTTAGGGGTTGTGGTGGATGGACTACTTATTATCTGCGGTGGAGAATGCTATGCTATGCTCTTTGAAAGCTTTCATATATTATCCGTGCTGTTGTCCCTTCAATGACAAGCCTTGTGTCTCTTTGAGCGGAGGAAAATTTGCTATTTCTAGGCGAAACTGAAGCGGGAACTCTGGCAAAAGTAAGACTAGGCGATAGTTCTTGTGATGTTATTCTCCCTCAAGCACTCTGTTAATTGAAGGGCATTGGCAAGAGCAAAGTAATATGAATTTGCTATGGCTGCCAGGGAGTGATCAATGTAAAACCTGCTCTAATTTTAACAATTTCCCAGCTCGACTCGACTTTAAATAATCCAAAAGTGACAAAAAAAATAAAATTTACTTATTAATGTTTAATACTTTCTAATACACTTAACTAAATCCTAAAGACACACACACAAATTTGCTAAATGTTATTATCACAAGGAAAATATTGAAAACTAAATGTTATGTTTGTTGTCACTGTCACTGTCACTGTTCGTTCACAGTCACTGTCTGTCTCTGTTTACATGCGTTTCTTATAAGCGGAGATGCGTGCAGCTCTTAAATGAAATATTAAAACTTATACTTAAATATATATATGAATGTGTATATAGTAAGTCTCTATATATGTACCTTTTGCTATGTATTGTATTTTTATGTAAATGACATCATGGCCCTCACACACACACACACACCACACACTCATTTTATGTAAAGAGAAAAAACATTTAAAAATCTTAAAAAACAAAAAAATACAAAGTCAGCTAAACTTAACTTGTAAGTTTCTATAACATTTCACCCCACACAAATATTAATGTTAATTTTTTTTTACACATAATCATTGTACATTGTTTAAATGTAATGTAATTTTTGTGTAAGACAAGTTTTTTGAATTTAAAAAATTCAAAAACAAAAACAAAAACCCAAAAAGCACTTTCAATTGAATTTACAAAGGAAACAAAACAAAAACATTCATACAATTTATGTATAATTTAAATTTAAATTTAAAAATATATATAAAATATATGTACACACAGCCACACATATACACAGTTACCACACAACACCATAGTCAAATGTTTAAACAATTAAATTTAAATATTAGTGGCGCGTTCGAACCAATTTCTGTACGCTTTGTTTGTACTTAAAAGAGAGAAAACTCGTAAATACACACACATACACATCTACTTATATGGCATACATACAAATTATATATATATATGTATAATTAAATTTATTAATTAATTATACAAACAATTGTAAGCAAACAGCAAAGAACAACAAGAAGAACAACCGCAACAGCAACACGACACGTTCACTTAGTGTTAAAAACAAAGAAAAGAAAAAACAAAAAACAAAAAAACTGAACAAAAAACATTGAAAATGAGCAAATGAAAAAGACTAAATAAAATATTAACGAAATAAGCATTAAAAATTAAAATTAGTTTAAGTTTATATTCTTTGCTTCACTTTGGTGGCCAGGTTGGCAATCCTATTGAGATTGTTTATGGGACTTCGCTTGACCTCGCCCAGTTTGAGCAGCTGCAGCTGGCAGATGCCCGATTTGGTGGGCAGGTTGAAAAAGATCAGTACATATATGGGATTATGATTGCTTGGCATGGGTGGAAAGGGAGCAGGTATGTCAGTAGGTCAGACAATTCTCTGTCTGTCATCTGCAAAATCTTAAGGATTGAACTCGAGCATGTCGACCATCCGAAGTAAAAGTGACCTCACTCTGTGTCTGATAACGTAGGAAATAAATTTTATAATTTTTTTTTTTAATTTCAAAACGGAGAAGAGAGATGATGTAGATATAACTAAAGCCTTTGACAGAGTTTGGCATCCAGGACAACTGAATAGAGTCCCGAATTTCTCAAGTCCTTGATTGCTTTCTGTCCACCGTTAGCAAGTGAACGAATATGATTCGACATTATCTGAATCACCAACATCTACATCGTCATTTTGAGAAATAAAACAGGTAAGCGCGCTATGGCCGAATTTCCGACTATGAATTTCCACCAACAGACACACATTCACACGAATACAATACACTCGACTTCTCTATTAGTATAAGTTTAAGATTGACTCAAAAATAGCCCTCCTTTCCTCCTCATACGCCTAAGCCGCTCGTAATATTTGGTTGAGCAGGCATTCACTGACATGGCTTGTTTATATCAACTGCTTATATCCCCCTTCCACCTCAACAAAACGCAAGCAAAATCGAAGTTCATTCAGTTGCACCATAGGCATTAGTGCGAAGGAGACAGAAACAGCAAATGTTAATGACAAGAAGGAAATTCTTTAATGTTTTTTAATCGTACTCTTGCAAATGTATGTATGTATGTATGTATGTATTTATGTATGTATGTATGTATGTATGTATTCAAAGGGAAGCGTTTCCGGCCCCATAAAGTATATATGTTCTTGATCAGCATCAACAATCGAGTTGGTCTAGCCGTGTCCGTATTAACACCTGCATATCGGAGACTATAACAGCTAGAGTCACCAAAATTTCGAACGTAGACTCCCCTTGTGTGTCGTCAGATCTAGTTTGTTTTTAAATTTTTCGCTGCGCCCAGCTCCAGTTTAGTTTCAAAGAAAAACCCCTTAAGTAGGCAATACAAATGTGCCTTTCCCTTGCACAGAGTTGCCACTTACAGTTCTCAGTTGGTTCTAGCTGTTGGCTCATGGAGTGGCACTAGTTTTGCTCAACCAAGACGTAGGGAAACAAATATTTCCCTTCAAATATTCCCCTTTCTTGCTGATTATTTTTCTTGCTTAATTTTTTCGAAATTTCTGCTCTTGGTTGTTCAGCAGTCAATTTGTTCTTAGAACTGGCACTGTCAACGTTTGGTTTTGGCTTTTCATATGGAATCCATACCTTCTCGGAATTAGGAGATTCGTCAGCGTTGCGGTTGACGCTATTTGCGTATTTTTGATACAAACTTGAACATTTTCTGATTTGATTGATTTTGATATATTTGATTTTTTTTGCTGTGATGCCATTGCTGTGATCGCATTCTAGTGCACATAGGGTCGTCGGTTCGAACTCCACAAGAGTCATATAATTATTATTTTTATTTAGGCAAACTTAATTTGTTTGTACATAAAAATTCCTTCTAGAACTTACATGCATACAAGTTGTATCGCTGCGCCCAGCTCTCCAGTTCAGTTTCAAAGAAAACCCCTAAAGCAGGCAATACAAATGTGCCTTTCTCTTGCACTCAGTTGCCACTTACAGTTCTCAGTTGGTTCTAGCTGCTGGCTCATGGAGTGGCACTAGTTTTGCTGAATCAAGTCGTAGGGAAGCAAATATTTCCTTTTAAAATATTTTCTTGCTGATTATTTTTCTTTTTTTGCGTAGTGATTAAAAGTTTTTTTCCGATATTTTTTGGATTTTTCTAGCGTTGGTTCGAGGTTCGAAACTACCTCTTCTGCTTGTGGTATAGCAGTGTCTTAGGTCTGGTTTTGGCTTTTCATATGGAATCCATACCTTCTCGGAATTAGGAGATTCGTCAGCGTTGCGTTTCACGCTATTTGCGCGCGCCCCCGTGAGTCGATACAAACTTGAACATTTTTCGTTCTGTCCTATCAGAAAACGTATGTATATCTGCTTCTCTTGCTGTGATGCCATTTCTTATCGTATTCGTGCTAATGGTCCAATGAACACATAGATAGGGTCGTGGGTCGAAATTGGCTTAAAGTGGACGCCAAACGAACTAGCCTGCATAGAGCTGATAGTCTAAGAAAGGAGCCATCTACACCCGCAGTGGCTGTACCAACGCGGTCCAAAGGCTGCTTTGACTAGCTCCACTGACAAGAGCAGTTGGGAGTGCTCACTTTCCCACTGGGATGGGAAAACGCCAACGAGAAGGAACCAGACGACTGGCAAACGGTTAAGCCAAGGAGGGTTCGATCTCCGAAAAGCAATGAAGGTGAACAGGGGCAAACGGATAAAACAACCTCAACAGATAGTTCGAAGTCGCTGCCAAAGGCCAAGAGCAAGGTCAGAGGCCCAAAAAACGGGGCAGTCCTTATCCAACAAGCTGAAGGTCGTACCTATGCGGATATACTACAAAACCTCCGAAAAATGTTTCGTTGGACGATGCGATCCTCTTGAAGCTCGACAAGAGGCGCTAAATCTCGATTGCACTCATGACTGCTGAAGAAGTTGAAAGGGGCCCGGACAGAAAGGGCAAAGGCATTTGCATCCATCCGATGCGGCGAGGTCGGACACTGAGCTTAAACAAATTGATCACATTCCTGCCTCTGGTAAATGTGCATCTGTAAAAGCCTATCAATGATAGGAATACTCCAAGCAAACATGCAACGTAGCTAGACAGCCGATGCGCTATAAGCTCAAAACGTGCTGGAACAAGAGGTAAATGCTGTCATTATCAGTGAACAGTATAAAACCATCAGCAGGGATACATTTCTGGCAGATAGTACGAGTGCTAGAAGACGAAGTGTAGGGGAGTCACAGATCACCATGAATACAAAGCAGCACGTTCGTTAAAGAGCAACAAGGCTCCAGGTCGAGACGATATTTCAGCAGATATGCTTAAAATAATAACCGACGCTCGCCCACAAGGCCTATTAGACACGTACAACGCCTGCTTGTGTTAAGGAATATTTTGGGAGGTGTGGAACAGCTACTAATGCTGATCAGCAAGTGCAGCACTCCGTGTGCATATCAACCGCTGTGTATGCTTGACACCTCGGGTAAACTGTTGCAAAGAATGCTGAAGCCCCGCTTTGTTACAGCTATCGAACGGGCCGGTGGCCTGTCTAGCAAACAATACGCCTTCCGCCCTGGAACTGTCAATGCCATATTTATATTGCTCTCCAAAATCGTAAATTATTTAGACTCTAACATAATGACGTTAACATAACGAGATGTTTATTTCGCTTGGCTGGTCTGCCATGCTGATGCATATGCTTATCGTTGAGCGGAGCGAATTCCAACTTGCTCGTGCAACTGTCTGTACTCAAGTGAAGTGACTGATCCACGCTTCTGTTTCTTTGCAGACTGCAAGTTGGACTACACTCAGCGACAGCGCGACACCGCCGTCGCCTCGCTTAACGGTACTATGTTTTTGTCAATATTCTACGTCGCAATTCTTAGAATTTCCAAACTGCGCATAAGCATCACTAATTTCACAACATGCCAAAACCATTGCAGCTGCAGCGACTTGCAAACACACCCAGAGTGGTCAAGCTGCGTTTATTATGCGTACAACCCTGAGATCTCAGAATTCTTAAGAGTTGAAATTCTTACCAAATGCTCCTTATATCTGCACGGTCATACTTCGGAGTCCTGCATACCGTGGTGTGGAACGGGAGCGGCATGCAAAAACCGGCTCGGGAGAACCCGCTGGTGCGAGAAGTAAAGAAGTAAATTTAAAAATACTGCTGCCAACGGACTGGGCTGTTGATCCAGACGGAAAATATATTTACTTTATAAGGTCCGAAACACTTCCTGTT
This sequence comes from Hirtodrosophila duncani, assembly GCA_037043425.1. Classification (NCBI taxonomy): domain Eukaryota; kingdom Metazoa; phylum Arthropoda; class Insecta; order Diptera; family Drosophilidae; genus Hirtodrosophila; species Hirtodrosophila duncani. Next base: position 368,862 of record JBAMBM010000839.1, read on the forward strand.
GCCTCTTACATATATCTAAAGGAATACAATATACCCGTTTACACTTCGAGCACGAGAATAGTTACCGCCATTTCCATTTGCTTATTACTTTGTTTACATCTCGCTGATCGATCGTTATCTGCTATGCATGTAAGTTATTGAGTGCGCGAGGGCGTGAACGGATAAACTGCTGATAAGCAGGGGCTGCACAAAATCAATTTTTGTGCACGTGCTAAATGTAGATATTTCTGTATATAAAAAGAAAAACACTAAAATAAAGTGCGATAAACGCATCACGCCATGCTAAGCGAAGTAAGAAGTAAGAAGGGGAGGGATTCAACCGAGGAAGATAACTAAATCGAAGTCGATGCTATCACACAGGTAATCTGGCGGGCAATTATTAAAAACCTAAAAAAAACCATCTAGATCCAGGTGAAACTTTCAGAATTTGCCATTTTTACTCTTCCAGCAAAAATATATTTTTCCAAGATTTTCAGAAGCAAGTGTTTGGAAGCTATAATAAGAGTTTAAAGGAAAAAATGAAATAAAGGGCATTTACAAGGCGTAACTCACTTATATGAGCTATGAAGTCATTTTAAGCTATTCGATATAGAGCGACGTTTTAATGGGCATAACAAAGGCAATAATTTACATTTTTGGCAATATTTATTTACCATTTAAACAATAGAAGAACAATAGAATTTGGTAAACATAAGATTCCACACCATATCTTTGTTTAGTCAAGATGATTCTCTTTTATATTTTAGAAATATTGTAATTTCCACTCTCAAATTAACTTTGAGCCTTAAAGTAAGTTACAAGTTTTCTCTAAGGCCCTTACAGTTTGATATTATCTGATTAAAATGATCTCTAAAAGGCGTTAGCTTATCTATATTTACATTTGCAGGACCACATCAACACGTGTTTTCACATCTTTAACAAGTCTTAATGTTGGATTAGAAATTTTATTTTGTCACGATGGCGGCATTAGTGCAAGATCGAAACAATTTACAATTAACAATAATGACAACGAAAATTCATACAATTTATATAGAATTCTATTTTACAATAAAAACAAATAACTGAACACAGTATGGTAAATGAGCAAATGAGAAAGACTAAATAAAATATTAAACAATATTATTAACGCTTCATTTTGCTGGCCATGTTGACAAGCATATTGAGATTGTTATTCAAAGTCTTGATTTGATTCAGTGCATCTTCGTCCAGTTCCTTGAGAACATCACGTTTGACTTCGCCCAGCTTGAGCGGCTGCAGCTTGAAGATGCCAGATTTGGTGGGTATGTGGACATTGGCCATGCGATCCGGCAGGCTGGAAATAAGGATGGTATAGTTATTTTTAGATGACAATTATGGCAGGGGATATACCGTTACATATTTACTAATCAGGGTAGGAGAATATGTCTTAAGTCAAATAAGCTTTCTCTACCGACCATTCGTTTTTTGCATCTCTCTCTCTCTCGTTCTCTCTTGTAACGTAACAAATTCGTATAAAATTTTAAACCACAAGAGAGCAAAGCTAACTTCGGATGAAATTTTGTCAGCAAAGGTGGAGGCTTCTAGGACTGACACGTTCCAAATTTGGTTGCGGAATACTAAGAGTTCATTCTGAATCGACTGGTTATATGGGAGCTATATATATAATGTAATAGTTCGATCCGGATCAGCATTGGTCAGCACACGTGGAGACTTTAATACTGCCACATACCTTATTTGGCTCAATTTGGATAAAAAACAACCAGTTTGCTGTACTAAAAGTTCATTCTGAATCGGTCTGTTATATGGGAGCTATATATAGTGGTCCGATCTGGACGATTTTGACAAATGAGCGGCTTACAGCAATAAGAAGTCCATGGTAAAATATTAAAACTGAAAGACAAGTTCGCATAGAAACAGACGGACAGACATGGCTATAACGACTTGGCTGGTCATGCTGATCAAGAATATATAGTATATAGTCGGAGATGCTTCTTTCTGTTCGTCATAAATATACTGACAAAATTATAATACTCTCTGCAAGGGTATAAAGGCAAGTAAAGAGAGCTAGCTTCGTCTTGCCGAACGTTACATTCCGGTTCTACATAAGGATAATCCGTCGATTATGTTCAATTGTTGTTTTCCAAATAAGGACATTATTTTAAGCTCTAGTTCCGTTATAGGAAACATACATGTGGGAACTAATATAGAATCAGTTCCATGCCTGAGACCCTAAACGACTTACGACTGCAAGGCCAATGGACTGCCGCCTTTGGATAGTATCTGCTCGCCTGGCTTGGCCCAACGCAAGAAGGAAAATGGTGATGGCTGTGGTGGCTTTCCAGCTGTGCCTCCTCCATGCTTAACCGCAGCCCTGTCCACAGATTTGGTCACTTCACGCAGAGGCTGTGCGGCCTTTGGGGTGCGCGTTCTGCCATGAGCTCGACCATTGCTAGTGGCCAGAGATTGGCTGCGTATTTGGGTTGCCTTGGGTGCTGTATATATGAGTTAAGTATTAGAATGTTGCCGTGATTCTTCCATTTATGGCGGCCACTCACCTGGACACTTGTAATCCCCAAAGTGTGATAGCTCCAGTTGGAGAAAGTCCGACCACTTCATCTCCAGCAATTTCTTGGGACTGCGTGTTAGCAAGAGCTCTAGTTGATTATCCACCTGCTGGAGGCAACGTTGTGTGGCCAAATCGATCTGCTCCAGAGTCACGTCTAACTTCAGCTGAGCCTCACGCAACACATTCTCTTGGTCAGCATCCAGACGCTGCTGTTTACGTGCGCGCTTGGATATCTTAGTGCGAGGCATTTTAAATATGAGCTGTTTCTGGAGACGATTGGGATTGAATCAACAAAGGCTTGGCCTACTTGGAGTTTGAACATTCCATTGAAATTTTTATTGACGAAAAAATATAAATGAACAAATTAAAAATTAATCTAATTTACTCGAACTTAACAAAGAGAACATACTAAAATTTATGTTTACATTTTATACGATGCAGGATTATATATATATATAGATGATTATAGATGGATGTGTGGGGTAGTTGCCTACTTAAACCCCGGCTTGCTGGCCGCCTGCACAATCATTTGCAGATTCTCGTGCAGTGTCTTGATTTGATTTAAAGTGTCCTCATCCAGGGATTTGAGCAAATCGCCTTCGACCTCACCTTCGCCCAGTTTCTTGGGGCGCAGAGAGAGCACACCGTTTCGGATGGGTATATTCACATTTGCAAACTTGTCGGGCATGCTGCAAGGGAGGAGGATTAGCAATCATTGGGGACATTGATGCTTTTACTTACACTTGCGCCACAATGGGGCTGCCAAATTTGGAGAGCGCCACCTCGCCGGGCTTGGGCCAGCGCAAGAAAGCCATAGGCGGTGTGCTTGGCGATGTCTGGCGCACTGACTTCTTCTTCAGAGGCGTGCGATCGGCACTGAAGGCCTTGGGCCGTGAGGCCATGGGGGTGCGCATCTTGCTACGGGACAAACGATTGGCATTCGAGGAGGCCACAACTGGCAGCGGCTTGGCCGATTGCAATATGTTAAGTTCGCTGCAGGCGGAGCGACTGCGTCTGGCGCGGCGTGCACGGGCCGAGTGCAAGGGTCCTGGTGTGCGCAAAGCCTTGGAGGAACGCAATACGGAGGCGGAAGGGCAACCGCTCAGGGCGGCCAGCATGCCACTGCCGCCGCTCAAGCTGCTGTCCTCTGTAAGGTAGCCTAGATATGTGACAGTGACCAAGGAGGAGGTGTGTGCAAGGTGCAATGTGCGTGTGATTGGGTTAGGTTTGGTGAGATAGAGCAAGAGTAAAGAAGCAGAGTTAGAGACCGCAACCCATTCGAAAGATCACCACATAGAAATGATTTATGATCATGTGTTTTTGTCAGACTCACACTCACCTTCATCATTGCGACTGGCTAGGCTGCTGCCAGCGGTAACTGTGGCTGCGCCCAACGCGGTGCTGGTGCTGCACAGGGACACTTGCATCTGGGTTTGCTCGCTGGCCTTCAGTTCCTCAAAGTGCTCCAACTCTCCCAGCACTTCCAGGAAGTCGCTTACCTTCATCTCGCGCAGCTCAGTTTGCATGCGTAAGAAGATATTCTGGATGTGTGTGTCTATAAGGGTGATATATTTGCGCTCCACATTGTCGACATCCATCAGTATTTTCTCCATTTTAACTTCGAAATTGCGGACCTTTTCTTCACGGCTGGCGGCTTCGCGATTGCGTTTGGAATTCTTTGGTACTTTAGTGCGCGGCATATTTCTGGTGGATTAGCGACAATTGATAATACTTTAAAATGCCAAAATTTTGATTTATGGATATTTTTTCACAAGTTTTCGATTCTCTTTTGTTTTTATTCGTGCCCAGCAAGCGTTGAGCGTCGTCTTTTGCTTCGAGTTTTCCGCCTTTTCGCTCGCTTGGGTTCACCACCTAACTAGTTCGCTTGAGCCTTCGATTCTACGGAACTAGTAGAGTGAGCTATACGGTATTTGTAGAAATGCTTTAGTTATTTGGCGCGCTTATGTCAGTGTTAAGTGAATTTGATGATTGCTTTAAATGTGATTGATTTGGATTTTGATCTATATATAGAAGACAAAAAAACAGGATCACTTGCCGGTTCCAGTTCAATGTTTGCTAAACAAAACTATTAAGCGGTAAGCTGAACTTATATCGTCACAAAATATCGCTGAAAATGAAACCACGATATTTTCATATATAGCTATAACCTAAGCGATACTTTTCACTTTTGTACGGTTTGAGGTACAAATTAAGCAACACAGTGGTGCATGTTATGTAATATATTAGTGTTTTTCGCTATAGAACATAAATAAAAGCAACAAACTGGAGCATGTGCATTTTGGCGATCATTAGTCGACGGTGGTTCCAGTTCATCGCTCCTAGAGTTAACTATCGACTCAGCATATCGTTAAGTCAAGCAAGTAGCGTCACATATTATCGTTGCAGACAAATAAATATCGTCGTCACATATCGTTATAGACGATATTTGCTATAAAGAAACAGTTCCAACGATATTTGAAAAACTACTCCGCGCGGCCGCCATTTAAATTTGAAATGCACAGCTGCGTTTATCTGCTCAAAAATGTTTGCCAACTTGCATATTGCTGAGTTTGAGTTACAGTTGCTGCCTTTGCACTTGCAATCCACTTAATGATAAGTGGTAATTGCATTAGCATGCAGTGGAGGCAGATATATCAAACTTACCAAACTGGGTTTCGCCAAAAATTGCAAAAAGGCTGTGGCTGCAATCCTATTAGGCTTAACAGCCGGCTGCCTTGCTACCAGCCAGCCTATTGCATACATAAATTGCATTTTGTGGCGAGTGTCGAGTTACGTTCCAGGCTGGTACTTTCCTGTCCATTGTCCATGTAGCCTGCAGGGCTGCTCTCCTGGCTCAACTCACACAATTACACAATTCTAATAAGCAGGCTCTCGATGTGTGCATGTGCGAGTGTGTGTGTGTGCGGATGGCACACAAATCAAAAGCATTTTTGTCATGCCTCCACCAGCTTTAGGGCTGCTGTTTTCTGCAGGCGACGTCGTCCTCATGGTCCTCGTGTCTGTGCGAGAAGCATTTCAAAATAATACGCACCGCAGGCATTGCAGTTGATGGCAGCCTCTATCTGGCTAGCAGCTATCTCTTCCCCAGCTCACTCGCTTGCCTTTTCTGTGACAATTGCATAATTTTGAACTGGCTGAGTCTGGGTCTTGAGCAATTGATTAGATTTTCCTAATTAAATTGTCTGGCCAAAAGTTTTAATTGGCATTTGTTCCTGTTCGGCATCAGCAGAAGCAGCATCATCAGGCTGGCGGCATTCAAAAGCAAAAGCCACAAAAATGTTGGCAGAACGGAAAAGCGGACGTGAATTGATGTCATGTTGAATATGTCAAAGGCAACGGTAATGTCAGTGGCAAAGGCACGTCGTATGTACTATGAATATGCATGCGAGGGTGGGCTGAAAAGTAAGGGGTGAGGCTCATCTATTGTGCGCATGAAGGAGCACTTTTGCTGATGAGGGCCAAGAGAGATCATTATCCCAGAAGTAGTTAATAAAAAACATGAGACTATCGACCTTTTCCGGTAGAAGTATTTATATATAGAGATATATCGACATGGACAGTTAACAAGAAACGCAGTCGTTTGAGAAATTGAACGTAGTCTTTACGATCTTCAAGCCTTTTCGTTAACGTGATTGAATCCCAAAACAGCATCAGTCTAGAGACTGAGGAATCGTCGACTGACTTAGGGAATCGGAACCGAAGAAGATCCGAGGGACAAATCCTTTATCAGTATTGCCATTCGCTTGGCTAATTCAATGGCAGATTAAGGCTATGGCTAAGTTCACAATCATTCTTGGAAGGGCTTTAATGTTGTATGCAGGATATAGAACTTAATAAAGATTTCGGATGACAAATGAATTGATTTTAAATTGGAAAATGCACGAAATTCTATCCTAGGCCAATTACTTATCAGTCCACCTGCGTATATGAACATAACCATCATATATGTACTTATGTATATATATCCAACCCATCTGCATTCAATCAATGGCTATATCAACATTTTCGCTTCAACAACAAAAACGAGAGAAACTCAATTTGCGCGACCAAACGATGCGTTAAGCATAATATAAAATGCAAAACGGAAGCGACTTTCCATGGATAGATTACACAACTACTTACAAATGTGCGCAAATGTGGCATCACTTTACCATTTCACCAGCAGCTAGCAGCTGCCCCCAGTCCCAGCACCTGCCTCATTTCCCTGCTGTTGCTTCATCCGTGTGCGTGTTTGTAACTGTTGCATATTGCAGGGCGCTTGCCGGTGCGTGTGCGTTGCTTCTTATTGTCCTGGCTTTGTGGAAGCTGAGGAAGCAGCGGATGAAATGTCGACGTCGCTGTTTATGCTGGAGGTAAATGGAAACACCAACAGCTCAACATGTGAAACAGTCGCAAACGCCAAGCCGAGCGAGCTGTGAGTCGGCAGGCAGTCAGGCAACATCATTACATTTTGTCGGCAGACAAGCGAACGCCAAGCCAGACAAAGGCCGGGATAGACACATGGCAAGGCAAAGCCAGGCAGACGACAGACAAGGAAACGCACAGACAGAGACAGACCATACATATATCCCGGGCAGAGCGAGCAGAGCTCTACCAGGCTTTGCACAAAAGTAAAGCCAAGTAAAAGTGTTGGGAGTTGCGTAAAATAGTAAAGTACTAAGTGATAACTCAACGAACTGTCAGATGCCCTGTAAGGGAAGCGGCCGAGGGAATAAGATGTTTATTTAAACTGACATTGTACATATCTATCGACATTGTACACACGTATTTTGAAATATTGCCTTATTGATAGTTTCAATTTATGTAATTTTTATAATCAGATCCTAAGGGAAACAAGTAAGAACGCAACAGCTTGCTCGACAGTTAAATACCCTGTAAATGATAAACCTCTGCAAAATATAGCAAGCCGCTCCTAATGAACGTCGGACAAATTCGCACTTGGGGCCTAGTAAAATGGTTCGATTTGGATGAAAAACAAACATTTTGTGTTCATTCCGAAAAAATTGGTTCTACGTTTGAACTTTTCAGGCTGGAGTTCGGCAAATCAACCTGGGTCTGGGTTTAAGTCTCCGATAAGGGTCTCCGATAAGTGCATCCAAGTTGATGGGCTAACAAACTCAGAAGCTGATGAAGACCAAAAAGGGCCGACTCCTTCACCCGATAAACCAGATAATTTACAAGATAGTGATGATGAGCCACCACGTTCCAAGTGGTCTATACCAAAAATTTGGAAATGTTTATGCTGGAGTAAACGTTTTGCTGATGGCAGAATCCGCTTAGTAATGCATGCCAATAGGTAAGAAAAGAGAGCTCGGGTAATAATCAAAAGACTTCGAGAACGAATTCCTCAAATTATTCAAGATGTGGCACTAAAAGAAGTCACTGGGCCTACTGAGATGGGTGAAAGTGGAGAAAGTGAAACAACTCAAGATGAACCAAGTGATATGAGTGAATTTAGCGAATCTTCAGATATTTCAAGCGTTGATACCACCGCATACAAATGCATTTGCTATCGCCCGAATAAGATCTCTGAATGCCAACGATGGCATCATTATACTCAAGGACGCTTTACCGAAATATGCCAGATATATGCAATGGCAGAGTTCCTTAAGGCTTTCAGCCAGTGCCGGTATTGCTTGGCCTCGATTTAACAAATAAAAGAAGCAAAACTAACCCTAGAGCAGTATAACAAGATTGAAGAGGCCAACATACCGAAGGACTGCGAAGACTTGTAAGCTGAGTTTCACACTCAAATAATGCAATTACTCTTAATACCATACATCTCAAGCAACTTTCTCACATAAGACAGATTTGCTTATTATAACCTGATTATAACCTGATCTCTTATTGTTATTACGATGCCATTATAATATGGACAAAATTTGCAGCCACAAGTTTGACACAGAGCACAATCCACTAGGCAAAACCACAGGTATAGATTAGTTGAAGAAGCGACTCCTAAAAATAGGGCTGCTAATTCTCGACAAACACGCCGCAATGTCCTTGTCAATATCAGCCCAGACAAACGTGATTTCGTAGGGACTGCGCAGATAGATATTTTCAGCCCACCCAGAACACTACGAAGCGACCCTGCTCCTTTAATAAGCACAGTTCGAAACTCGGATTAATGCCGAAAAGCTAGCTACAGCTTGTCAGGTTGCTAATATCAACTATATGTACTGTGTTTAAATAAAAACAAAAGTGTGAAATATAAAATCCACCGAGAACTTTGCATTCCAATCTAGACAAATCATTTGTCAGCCTCATGAACTTCAGAGAACTTGAAGATTGCAGTGAGATAGCCAAGGCATCACTTTGCATGGGATCATAAGTTTATATACTGACAACTTTTGTACCTGATAATGATAAAATGGTATATCAGCTTTGTCAGGAAGTCTGCTACGCACAGAAGGAAGCGGTTCCAACCAACTGTCTGTTTCAACATAAAGATCTCAGAAGTCTTAAAAGCTATAGAGCTTTGTAATTTGTGACAGTTTGAGTGTTATTGAAACATGAAACGTGATTGTGCTGGTAGCTCTATGTGCTCTATGAAGTGCAATACAAAATATTTCATATGAACCCTCACCAAATATGCACAACATTTTTTCGATCTAACTATGGGGTAAGATTTCTGGCAAGACACAGCTCTTCGATGTGAATCAAATATATTCCAAAGGTGACTAAATAAGGGAGTATCCGTATATGGTTCTCCAACACCATCTACACCACATATTTTCATAATTAACAAGTGTTCCCTATGATTTTCCTCCTAAAAAAATTCTTAATTGTGACAGCAATCATTACAATTTTTATGGATTTTTAATATACAACAACTTCAACCCCTCGCGATGATATTAAAGTGGAGAAAGTAAGAAAAAAACTACCCTCGTATTAATGAGCTCCAAGCGGCGGCGGCGGCGTCGGCGGCCACTAAAACTATTGAATTGTGTGTGCTTTACTCGAACTACACGTAAGTTGAGTAAACCCAATTAAAATTTTCGGCTTGCCCTTGCACAGCAATTTCTCTATAGGGCCCCCTCTCCGCTGTGCCACCCCCTCTATTAGACAGGTGTGCTTGGGTAGCTTGCTAGTGGTCATGTTTCCTTTGCCACTTCATTCCCATGCACTCACTCAAACTGCACAAGTTGCACTCAAGTCAGGCCGTGGAGTGATGTGTTGTGTTCGTGTTCCAATTCCATTTTGTGGCGGGTTGGCGCCATGGCGTATGCAACATACGAGCAGTCGCTATTAGCAGGCAGCGACAGCAGTTGCATTCGATTGCGCCAGGAAGGAATTTCAGCCACAGCCACAGCCACAGCCAGAGCCAGAGCCAGAGCCAGAAGGTAGCCAAAGCCGTAGCCAAGGCAGCACATCCATAGTCGTACTTGCAACGTTCGCACCGCATCGCATCGAGCAACATTCATTCGTCATTCGTGGGCCCGCCAACATCGCTTTCTGAGGCTCTTATCGTCCGTATCCGGCAACGTCGGTTGCTTGGTTAGCTGTGTTGGCTCTTCTGTTTTTGTGTTATTGTTATTGTTGCCTTTGTTTATTAGTGCGTGTCTTTAGTTTCTGCCCGTTTGCTTTGAGCCGTTTTTTCGTCGTCGTAATTGGTGAAGTGAAAGCGTGCCAGGGGAGGCAGAAACTGAAACAGAGACAAAGACCAAGATAGAGCGCCACATCCACAACCACATCGACATCGACATTGACGACGACGACGACGACGACGACAACATAATTAAATTAAAATTTACTCACAAACCCACACAAACAGGCCAGGTCAAGCCAGACCATAGCAGTTTGGCTGCCCAACTAATCACATTACCAGCCATCTAGCCATCAGCAGCCATCGACATTGAGGCGCTTGAGGAAGCCCAGAAAGCATTCATAGTTCATAGTTGGCCCATTGCATTCCTGGCTATTTTTTGGCGCGCAGCTCTTAACGCAAATTGAAAAGGTTGTCGCAACGGTCCGTCGGTCTCCTCCAGTGTCGGGCTCCGGGCTCTAAATATTTGTAACTATTCTCTACGCGGAGTCTACTCAAAAAGGCAAAGCGGACAAATTCATCAACTTTACTGGCTGGTGAGTTCACAAAGCACAAATTACTACTAAGTATTCGTATGGTGGAAGAAGTCAGACTGAAATTCTTGCCTTCCTTGGAGGCTAAATGAGGAGGCACTGTAATGAGCAAACTACTTAGCTTTTGCAAAATAATTTTGTAATAGAAAAAGCTGATTAAATTTAGGTGAATTTTATAAGAATATTAAATATTGGACATATTATTTATTAGTGAAAATCAACACATTTTTCACTCGTAATATAACTACAAAGTTAAACATCAGATTGGAGAAAGACAAAGCTAACTTTATATCGGAAGACCTGAGTAAACTCATAACCGCTTTCGAGGCTATGACAGAGTTCGAGGTGTTCGCTAAAAGATAAGACGTTTGTTTTCCATTCAATACAAATTGCATATAACAAATGTAAGCTACACTCAGAGAAATAAATGAACAGTCGCTGGTTAGACCATCTGGGCAAAGGAGTCAGAAGTAAGGCATACCAAAAAATTACCCAATAAAAATGCCAAATTCTCAATTCAGTAACGTTTTCTTAATCTGTAAATTTTTAATAGAAAACCTTTAGTAAATAAATTAATATTATAGAATCTAATTTAATTTTATAAAGTTAGATATTATTTTTAAACAACTGTCATATAAAATTTGCTGCACTTAAAAATATAAAAATCTAAAACTAAAAGAAGTTTATTTTCACATTAAAAAATATAGTTTTGATATCAGTTTCTTCAAATTGAATGTTAGTTGAAAATTTGTTTGAGATATTAAAAGCTTTCATTTGAGTTTTGATTTGCTTGTTCAGTGATCTAAATTTTCTAACATTATTGGTAAGCAGGCTCAAGGTCGGTTGCCTGCAATCTAGCTTTAATTCATCTATAAATAATTCATAATATTCCAAAAATTTGCTCATAAACCTAGAAGCGGTGGAATCTAGAAAACATTACAGTCTATATCAATGTCTTCAACAGAGGTTTTTGCTGAAAATATGTTTTATATCAGCCGTGCTCTTACAAAACAGTTATTTTTAAAAGAGTTTACAAAGCAATTTTAAAGTATTTCGTGAAGTGAAGCAATAGCGTTCCTAATAAACAATTTAAATTAGAAATCTTTTATAAAAATCATCCATCGTAAACTGAATGGAGCATTTTGGAAACAATTACGAATTATAAAACTGTTCTGTCTTTCTGTATTCTGTACGCTAATCTGTACTCTCAATGCTATCAATATGTTATATCATTTTCAATATCGGGTGCATGCTTTCTAATCAGACTAAGAAGATTTCATTGCCTTCCTTTGGGAGCTTGGAGTTACTTGAGATGAACAGATCCCAAAATTTCTCTAAGACGAATTTCTCAATCAGTATACAATGTCATAAAAGGCAGAGCTATTGCTTTAGAATCTTAAGCATAAGAATTATATTCAAAACTTTATTTTTGAAGTACCCAAATTTGATATTTAAAAAATATCAAGCTCGAGGTCAATGAGGAGGAAAAGCCGATATTGTTTATAAGTCAAAAATTCCTTTTGATAATGAAGTTCAACGGAGTCGCTTCTCATAATGCAAGATACAACAGAATACATTCTTCAGTCGTTAGGCTTTTTGGCGGGTCAGAGAGAGAGAGAGAGGGCTGTGTTTCCAGGTAGCCACACATCCCCTTATCAATAAACATTTTAGCTCACATAAATTCTGCTAAATATAAAACATTTACAATAAAAACGCCGCTAAAATAAATTATCTAACTAAAATCTTTATTTTTCACTTCAAAATTAGTTTTTTTTTATCAAAATTTATATTGAATCACAAATTACATCTGTTTTGTTTTTAAATATTTCTAACAAAGCAAGTAGAGCATTCTTTGAGTGTAATCATACTTATAAGCAGTTCACCTTACCATGTTACTTGCCTCTCTACAATCGTTATCAGTTTGAGTTCCCCAACTGGTGTCTTATCTTATCGAAGGTGGAACTTGTATGACTTTGTATGACTACTTTTATTTATGATATAAGAAGCCTGCCATGAATAATAATAATAATTCTAAGAAATATATTTGGCCATTAACATTGACCCACTTATCCAATTAACCAAATGCAATATTCACTTATCAGTTTCGGGTTCAGGTACAGTGATGTCTCAAACATTGAAACATCTAACTTCCATTAGAATCTGGCAGAAAGCTATAATTTTAAGTTTCTTTCATTCTCTAACATTCCCTTATCATTTGGTCTAATTTTTCAGCCATCTCCATTTTCTTTATTGACTTTTCCTAGCCAACCCAAGGCCTGCTGCTATTACTAACCACAATCATCGGGTTATCAATAATCTAACCCAGATTAATACATTAAGTGCAATTAGAAAGTGATGAGCATGACATTTGTAATTGACAACTTTTTAATTCGCACTTAAGTTGAGTTCAATGTTCTGTCATTTTAATGAAATTTGTTTATTTGCGTAATAACATTTTATTTGCACACCACTCTGGCCCCTTCTCCCTGGCCAACATTCAACTGCAGCGTGTATATAAAAACCGCATTTAATGACATTTTCAATTTTAATTTCCTTTATGTTCCACCATAAATCGTTAAGTAAATTAAAATCAAACTGCAGCAATGGAAATTGTCTAGCAGAAATTTAAAATCGAGTGTTGATAGAAAAGTTGGATATATTTATGGCAAAGTTCTTTTCATAATTGAGTAGCGAAGGGTATTCCTTTGTATAGAAGAATAGAAGACATATATGACAAAAGAGTAGGGTATCCAAAGCCTATATATCCTTGCACAAATTGGTACTATAATAATGACCAAATTCTTAGTAGCTCGATCCAGATGCAATTTGATTTCAATATCATATTGCTGTTGAACACTTTGTTCGATAAGTCTTTGGGTTGTTTAGGAAGAATGATATATTGACCTGTTGACAGCAAAAGGTCTTCTAAACTGTATCTAACATATTTAGCAACAGTTTTGAAAGCCCCTTGATAAAGCTAACTTATACTTTACCTGGCAATGAAGTGTAATTTTATTTGCATAAGCTCAAGGTAGGTTTTGCTCTTATGTATATTAACTTAGCGAAAGATTAATTCCCTCGATACATATATCATCCACTTGGTAACGTATTTTTCACATCTCTTCAGTTTTCGTTAACAAAAACCAGCTGTTTAACAATGTTATCGAATTTCTCAGAGTAAAGTTTTATGCAAATTTCATGGTTTCTTATGGAAAATTAACCAAGTTTGATGTATTTATTTTCCTAATCATCAACATTTGCTGATTAAATTTGAGCCAGATATATAATATATTATAGATATAGCTCATATAATTTCATGCGTCGAACGCAGCCTAGCTTCAAGCCGGTACAAGGCAAGCTATATAGTAACATAAATACAGGTGAGATTGTGTGTGTGTATAAGACAGTAGTAGTAGTTGTATGTGGCATTAACAACCCCACTGGGTCTCTACCTGAGGTATGATTTGCCTACACGCGCTTCTGCGCTCGTCACCTACAATTGGTAACACCAAGTATGGTCAGGGCTTCCGTCACTTGGTCCTTATAACGTCTTCCAACGGTCTTCTTCTCCTCCATTGTCCACCAACTACCACATCCAGTACTTTCTGAGCTGGAGCTTCTTCATTTATATGGATGACATGACCCAGAGAGCGAAGTGTTCATTCGCCTGATCATGTCAATGTCGCCGTGCAGCTCATACACGTTCCATCGAATACGATAGGTATCGCCAACGCCAAATGGGACCGAAGATGTTGCGAAGAATTTTCCTCTCGAATACCCCAAAAGCAGCTGCATCTGATAGTGTTACTGTCCAGGCCTTCAGGCACCAAATAAAAGTACTGGAAGGATGAGCGTCTTGTAAAGTGTTAGTTTCGTCTGTCGAGAGAGAGCTTAGCATCTGTTGCTAAAAATTATTTGCCGCTTAATCTCCATTCTGAGAGCAGTGCCAAGGTATATGAACTCCTTGACGGATTCAAAGTTATAGTTCCCTGCAGTCAGCTGAGTATCAAGACGTCGCTATTCTCTGCTAAAGCACAAGATAAACTTAGATTTGCTAATATTTACCGCTAGACCTACTTTGGCTGACTTCGATCTCACCAAAAGCACCAGTAACATCAGGCTTAATCCGAACGATGATGTCAATATCATCGTCATATCCAAGGAGCTGGACATATCTGTTGATTAATATTGTGCCCGACTGATGCACAAGGGCTTTTCTTATAATGCTCTCGATCAGAAGACAGAGGTTGATATAATATTGAGAGAAAATTCATATACAATGCTGTGCATTTTCATAATTCTGGTTAAATTCATGAGCTTACTGAACTCCAAAATGGTCGAATATCAAAGTAAATAAAGTAATTGATATAAACTAAGAGATTTCCCAAACAGCTGCCATACAATCGGGTACTTTCTGAGGTGAAGTTTCTTCATTCATACGTACAACATGACCCAACCAGCGAAATCTAATAGTGGTCATTCGCCTGACCAGCTCAAGGAATGCGAAGAGTATATAATATAGTGATTTACAATTGTCAGATGCTTCTGATGATATCCAGGCTAGTTGAATTCAAGACTTACCCGGATCGGAAACTATATCACATCGATTGTTTCGGAAAACCTTTTATTTTTCATCCCAATCAAATTCGACTTGTATCCATTTGATGATGCTCCCACGTGCAATAGTTAAATTCGACCCTCATCGGACCAACATATCATATAGCAGTCATAAGAAGCACATACAATCTGAATGGTATACGAATTTCGACAAGTTTTCCTCTTCTGTTTTTAATTAAAACGATTATTTACCGAAAAACATTTGCCAATTGAATGCACATTGCCATGACACGTCGCACTGCAATCAAGGCACACATATCACATGAATCGCATAAATCGCATTTGGCTAGAAATATCCACAATTAATATTTAGCATTTGGGAATTAAGAAATATGCGCGCATTTGATTAAATATTTAATGAATTATGCATAATTCCATTTCGCCATATTTAAAACGTGGTCGATTGAAATGTTCAACTGGAATCCGCCCACAAAAGGTGCGCTCGCTCAGTTTTAAAATCATTCAAATGACACGTAGACCATGTTCCGTGTTATCCGCACACACCCAACACGTTCCCCCCGCCCCCCTTTCAACCTGTGTAGTTAGCTATACATATATACTTACGATATATTGAAATGCAAATATTTTGTAATATAATTGAAGCGCGACAAATGCAAATTGTGAGTCTGTGCAGGTGTTTGTATTTGTGAATTCGAATGCGAATGCGAATGCGAATGTAATTCAATCATCAATGGGTTAAAAACAAACACACAAAAGCACACACCCACACATACACCCACACACTCACAACACACGTTTCAATCAATTTCGCAAGCAAACAATAAAATCGAAACTTATTTGTAACGACACAAGTCTGGGACGTAGGGGGATGGCCCATAACTAAGGGGTTGAACTGATGCAAAATGATTTTTAATTGCATAAAAATATAAACATAAAAACCGCCAAAAGCAGCAAAACAAAAAAGAGAAACAAAAGGACCAGACCCTGATTATAATTGCCGTGTGAGGCAGGGGGCAGGGGTGTGGAGGTCGCGCGGCAGTAAATTGCACTCGTGTGCATTAACCGCAGATGTGGCAGACGACTGCAGTTGTGCAACACAATGGAGCAGCCACTTGTCTTTGTATATATTTATTTATTGGCAGAATTTTTCGCAGATGAATTAATGACAGTTTCATTTGTCGCGCCACAATTTTTCCAACAAGGAAAATATTTTCAAAAAAAAAAAAAAAATAAAGGAAGGCTAATTTCGGGTAACCGATGCTAACATACCCTTGCAGATTCGGTTCAAATTTGGTGGGCTAGGTGGAGGCTTTTAAGATGATGTTTTCCAAATTTGGTTAAATTCGAATAAAAAACAAAAGAAAAATCCGGTTATATAGATGGAAGGTGTGTATGATATAGTGATGCGATCTGGATCAACTAAGAGCTATATGGGAGGTGTATGATATAGTGATCCGATCTATATCAACTTTGGTCAGCAGATTATAGGGCTTCTATAACTGACATTTACCAAATTTGGCTCAATTTGGGTGAAAACGAACCAATTTTGCTGTGCGAAGAGTTCCTATCCAAATCTGTTGTTTCTATGGGAGCTATATGATATAGTAGTCTAATCTGGACGATTTTAACATATGAACAGCTTACAGTATGGTTAAAATTTCAACTAAAACTGAGAGACTAGTTCGCATAGAAACAGACATACGGACAGACAGACAGACGGACATGGCCTTGTTGACTCGGTTTATCCTGCTGATAAAGAAAATATATACTTAATGGGGTCAGAGATGCTTCCTTCTGTGCTTCACAAATATCGTGACAAAATTATATTACCCTCTGCAATGGTATAATAAGTAGTGGAAAGAAGTTATGTTCACTTGGCTAAAACATTAATATCCTTGCCGCTGTAAACAATTTGCCAATTTTATCTCACTTCTGGAATAGCAGCACCTCTCCTTCAAATGCTATGAACAGTTGTCACATCTTCTAGCTAAAGTAGGATTTAGTTGTGGAGAGAATTAAGTTGTCAGGTTTGTTTTCTCTTCTTCTCGTTGACTTTTCCTAAACGTTTTTTGCATATGTGGCATCGCTCCTTCAACTGGTTGTCAACGTGGGCTAAAAATGGTCAAGCTCTCTTGACGTTTTTTTTTTATGCGACAGATTTCAAATGTCAATTAAAGGCCAGAAGCAATTATTTTACAGTGGAGGCAGAAATAGTTCTCGTAGAGCAGAGGCTCTCTGCTTGACAACAATAAGCTTGATGTCGTAACCTGGAGGCCGAATAAGCAGATCTGTGAACAAATGACAGAGAAATATCTGCCAGAATGGGCTCTCATAGCCACTACAAGGTCTTGACGGATACAATTGGAGGTGCTGCCTTTTCCACAATATCTTCGATTCTAATCATATCTAAACTGTCCTCACTTAATTCGCTTTCAGCGATATTTCTATAAATAACAACCTTAAATTTAGTATTTTCAGATTCAAGATTTGTTCAGTAATTAAAGTCAAGCCGAAGCCAAATGGTATGCAGCATAACGTTGATCTAACCCTTACACACACACACACACACACACGCTCGCACACACTCATACATAAATACATACATATTCAGACCCACTCAGTAGCGCCTCTCCTCCTCCAGTTCACACTCTGGCTCTCCGCTCTGCTACTGTTTGGCCTGGCTGAAACTAATGCACGCCAATTTTCAATACAGAAAATCGAACTTTGAAGTGGACGCCGTTGCCGTTGCCGATGACGCCGCCGCCGCTTGCTGTCTGGAAAAGTGGGCGTGCCCGCTGGAGGCGGCTACGTTTCAACTTTAGTTGGGCTAAAGGGTTGGAGGGAGGGTGGGAGAGCGCCAAGCACATGGCGTGCATTTCTATTTAGCTTGGCCAAAAACCACTTGAAACTATTATTGATGAGCGCGCACAGTTGGGGTGACGCGCGACTAGATGTTGGCGGGGTCAGAATGGTTAAGTTGGTTGGGCTTAGCTTCAAAGTGGACGAGGGCGTCACTGACACCGTCAAAGCTCGTAGCTGGAGGCCATTGAGTTGCAGTCGTTGTCGATACTCCTGCACAGTGGTTTTAAGTTCAAATTCAAAACTTGGCAACGGCAAGTTGCCTTGTGTTGTTGTTCTTTCTTGCTATTCTATTTCAGCAGCAAAGAAAATGATGCTCATATATGTATGTGAATAGCAAGAGGAAAGCGTAAAGGTATAGAAATGTTTTGCTTTTCTGTTTCAATATCTCAAAGAAGCACCCAAATGTCGTGATCAGATGCAGGCTCAGTGACACCTGGTTTGGTATATGATTCGGCTCACAGCGGAAGGAGGTGGATATCCTTTTTCGAACCAATTTTGCAGCCTTGAATACAACAAATGAGTCATCATTCTTAGGCACGTTTAAACATCCTCCTGTTAGCGCAAAATTAGACTTCATCTGACACTTGAAACGCTTCACTTCACTTCACTTTTACCCCTTGACTTAAACGTCAGCTCATCTAATGTTTTCACATATCAAGTGTAACTAAACAACCTTTCTTCATCTGGCAATGCTGCTTTTCCACTTCAACTAAGAAAATAAACGATCTTGGCAATGTCATTTTCATTTTCGCTGATGATTTTGATCCTTTGAAATCCCTCATGGAAAGTTTTCAAAACGAAAATTGAATTTCCAACCACTGTGCTGTCATAACGAACGCGTTTTGTGCGTGTTAAAGCACACAGAAAACGAAAACTGAAAGCTGAGAGCTAAAAATGTATATGAATATAAAAATAAGGTTGCATACTTAGCGGCTGACTGGCCCGACTGGTCCCTGGCACTTACTATTTTTTATGCTTGGCGATAAATTAAAAATTTTATTAACATACTTTTTGCACCCATATTCAGCAGCCTTCCATTTTTATGACTTGTGCAAACGCACGCTGAAAAACTGCCCAATGCCCACTGCCTGCCCTACAAGTGCACGCGCTGCCTGCCCAGGATCCTGTTGAAGGCTCTACAATTATAATTTGTTGATGCAGGAGTTGCTGGCTGAAATGAAAATTTGCTTGCTTAGTTGACAGAAAGACTCGTAGCTTGGGAGAGGACAAGAAAGGGGGAGGGGCGGGGGCAGGCAGCAGGCGGCAAGTACAAGAGAGTTTTCTACTTAGCGATGCATATTTGAAATGCTCGGCAAGGCACGAGCTGGGCCAAGAAAAGGCTGTTGCTGCTAGCCAGGACGTTGGCCAGCTGCAGGCGCAGCACAAAATATAATATTGTATTAAATTATGTATGCGATTTTCTTCACAAGATTTTGGTTTTTTGCTGAGGTCCTCAAGCAGAATTTGCTGATTTTTTATAATCCCATGATGAAGGCATTACAAAATCTAGAAGTGTGGAATTGCGATAGGGTAAAGCGAGATTGGAAGTATAAGAAAAACTAAAGGAAGTCTTAGAAATAGTTCAAAATTGATGGAGCTTGGGCTATATATAAAATATATGAAAATAATTGAAATCGTTTTTGAAGTTAATTTTATGATTATAGAAATTTAGTTGGTAGAAAACTTTACTCGTTCAATGAATGGATGGGAAGTTTTCACTCATTTTCCTTAACAATTGAAAATTATCATGCAATAACTATATTCTTCCATTTTCTGTAATAAAAAAACTATAACTGTATGCCATTACATCCTAGACCTGGACTCATAAAACCGAAATACCTTTATTTCATCATTCATTCATTAAAAGCCCACAACGAGGACAACTCGCACAGTTTGCTCCGCCCGTTTGTTCAAATAGAAATAGCGACGCTCGTCGACCCATTAAATTTTTCATTATTGGATTTTGTTATAGTTGAATTTCGGAACAACAAAAACAAACACAAAAACAAAAACCAACAAACTCACACAAATGTAAGACCATAAAATGTCGCTTTTAAGACTTGCTAGTAAAATTTAATTTATCAAACTTCTGCTACGATGCACACGAGCGAGCGACTGATAGAGACACCGCATGGAAACCGGAAGGAGAGAGCAAATTTTGTGCTTGCACTTCCGCTTTGAGACTGCAACCGGCCCAGCTGGGACATTTTGTGGGTTGCGGACTGTGTGGTATGGTGCGGTGCGGTGTGGTGTGCACAGGGGGGGTGTGTAATGGGGGCGGTAATGTTTTGTGTGTGTTTTGTATGTCATTTAGAATGCGACAGGCGAACAAAACTATACAAGTTTATTAGCCAGCTAAAATGCTATGCGCCGTGCATTAGAATTCTGCAAATTCTGTGGCATGCTTTTAGGCTGATACGTAAAAATACTGTTATGCACTTCACATTACACACATGCATTTGCATGAATGTAGTCAGGCTGTGTGACAGTCAAATGCATGGTGAGCCGCCACACATTATGCGATTAGCCATGAGATAATAAATTTTTGAGTGGATTTTAAAACGCTGCTTAATGTGAAATTCAATTGGAAATGAAATTTCATTTGAAATTTGAACATAATCTGTTGGAGAATTAGTCGGCTGTAAACATTTGATATAGAGTTTTCTGCTATTTGCTTTGATTCGTTAATTTAAGTTTAGACAAAGTTGGCTTAAATTTGGGCGTGCCACACGATAGATTAAGTAACAAACTCTAGTGAAGGGCGGGGGTGAGAGCATATTCAAAGTAAAGTTGCCCAAGCAAACAGATTTATGCTGATGCAACGGTGGAAGCCCTGTGGCATGAGGGCATGATAGGGAGTAAATCCGTTTTACAACCAGAATAAGAGACTACACAAAGACAGCATTTGAATAGATAAAATGTTGTTGATATTAACATAAATTTTACCTTATTTTATCAACAGAATCTAAACGCATAAGCAACTGACAGATACAAAATTAGCTAGTAAATTTTCAACTTTCTCTTGATACAAAAAGAAAAAACACATACAGGCATAAGTTTTTCATTAAGTGTATTACAAATTATATGCAGATCTTATTGATGTTCTATAACAGAGACAGGGTGTATTGCGAGTTTCCTATTCTCTATCATGTTTTAGATATTAAGATTTTAATGAAGTGCCTCCAAATGTTTCTAAATGAAAATTATCTCCTTAAAGAATTGGAATTGAATTGTGGAACATTATTTTATTATAACTCCATTCGAGCTATATATAAGTTAGTCTATTTTGTAGATCTTTTACACAGTTTATTCATCGATGCCTTTGGGTCTAATTTGGTATATTAGCTTGAAAGCTTCTAGCGTTTTCGTATGATCACATAAAATTTAAAGTTAAAAAGTTAAAGAATTGCAAATTTCTCAAAATTTACTTGAATTATTCGGATAATAATCTAGCAAAACATAGCAGTACCTAATGTTACGTAAATGAGTAAGTTTTGCTAATTCCGTCTTCTGTCATTAACAAGTAACTTCTGCCAGTTCGAAAACTCATAACTATTTTGGTTGGCCGAAAGACTTGGAAAATTGACAAAATGAAAAAGTAAATATATAAACAAATTTTGCATATTTCATTAAACTAAGCAAATAAATGTGTTAAAATGAAGTAAAATAGCTGTACT
The DNA here is from genome assembly GCA_037043425.1 of Hirtodrosophila duncani. Classification (NCBI taxonomy): domain Eukaryota; kingdom Metazoa; phylum Arthropoda; class Insecta; order Diptera; family Drosophilidae; genus Hirtodrosophila; species Hirtodrosophila duncani. Next base: position 390,624 of record JBAMBM010000839.1, read on the forward strand.
TCATTTGTGTGTCAGAAGTTTTAAAGAAATTTGTTGCCTTCTATATTTTTACACCTGTTTGATTTTAGTGTGAAGTTTTAGTATGCAAATCTTTTTTATTTTTAAACGAAATGCATTGTAGATGCTTCCACATCACACAAGCATATGTTATCCGGATAGAAATACTATATCACATAGCTGTCATAGAACCGATTTTGCAAATTGAGCCGTTAGAGAGTACAAATTTTTCTTATTTGTCGAAAGCTTACCAAATTTGGTAGACAGTATGAGTTTTTGGAGTCCAGTTACGATTACGCTAAAGTTGATCTAGATGAGGCTACTATATCATATAGAAATCGGCATGGTCCATGGTATTAACCTGTCGAGAAAGCCCGCTGTTGCAACTAGTAGTAAGGCTCGACCATCTCAGGGTATAAAATTGAATGCTTTTTAAGATAAGTAAACCATATTTTATACAAAAACTAAATCAAAACACACTAAAATAATTCGGGCACATTCAGGTTAAATTACAACAAATTCGATAATTCAGATGAGCAAAGTTCATGGGTTTGGGGCTGAGACATTCTACTTTAAAGGTACAAACACAAATCTCACAAAAAACAGAGTTTCATTTACCAGCCATTGCTCAGAAAAAGGGATCCATTCATTGACTATGTGGTTTGTTACCCTGGTAAATATTATATAAAGGAATTAGTGACGAGTATAAATATGGCAGATGTACGAGGTGTGTTCAAACAGTAAGGTGTCTTTTCAAGTCTGTAATTGTTGTTTTGGTACACATGTCCATATTCACAGTTTCAACTACATATCATACTTAGGTTGTTTTTGACAGACGTCTAACCTGCATTTTGTTTGGCTCGGCAATTCTATTGCAATAAAAGCAAAGCAAAGAATCTGCATTTAATTTTGTGTGAAAAATGGAATCAAGTGTTCTAAAACACTTGAAATATTGACAGAGGCGTTCTGAGAGTCTGCTCTAAGCAAATACATGTTGCAAGTGGTACAAACTCTTCTAAGAAGACGCCGACGACGAGCCTTGCTCTGGACGCTCCAGCATATCAACATTAGAAGACATCGTCTAAGCTGTGTATAAAATTGGTTTTGAAAATCGTCGAGTTGCCAAAAGAGAAGTTGCTGAGGATGTTGGCATGTCAGCCGGCTCGTGTCATGCAATGTTTTCGGATGTTTTCGGCATGGGACGTGTGTTAGCGGAGTTTTTTTTCGAAACTTCTAAATTTTAATCAGAAGAACCATCTCATGAGCGTAATTCAGGAGCCAAAAACAACACGACAATCGTACCTCATCCACCATATTCATCGAATTTGGCCACTTTCGACTTTTTCCTCTTCCCAAAACTTGAAAGACCTATTAAAAGGTGAAGATTTGCAACGGCAACCAACAAGTGCTCATGAGAAGTGCTTTGAAGAATGGAAAAAGCGTTGGCACAAGTGCATTGTATCAGAGGGGGTTACCTCGTATATATGTATCAGTAACCATAGATGACACAATGAGCAAGCTTTTTCAGATCAAAGGAACTCTACTGTATGTAGTAAACTGGCACCACCTAACCCTTGATTCTAAGTTTAAATGCATACAAAGTAGCAATCATAATTACGATATTGATTCTGTAAAGTTGAAGCACTAAAAAAATCAACTGGCTAATAAAAACTTACATAGTTTTTATGGAATCCTCATCTAACATCAAAGGAACATACTCACTGGTTGTTATATAGCTTATTACACACCTTTAAGCCATAAGAATTCCATTAAAAACCCCGAAGTAAATGGCCGCCAGGGAGAGACAACATTTAAAACGAGAAATAAAGCAAAGTATAAAATTAATCGCATCTGTTTTGCTTGCACTAATTAAAACTATAAATTACACTTGCTAAAATCCATTAAGTGTTTTATTTGCAACTGCAGTTTTAATTGCTATTTGTGCAACATATTAAAAGGGATCCGCCAACAGCAAAACACCATCCTACAGCAACACCATCCTACAGCAACACCATTCTAGAGCAACACCATCCTACAGCAACACCATCCCACAGCTACAATAATTGCCCCACTGCAAAAAGAAGTAGAAGAAGGTGTGCAATAAATGTGAGGAGGCATAATTTAGCATCCAAAACGCCTGCCAAAGTAGGCCAAAATATAATCAGTGGGCGTGGCCGAACATGGCAAGCGGAAAACGCGCCAGAAATTGCACCGACAAAAAAAAAAGAACAGATGATTGTGAAAAAAATATAACTGAGCAGCAAAATTATACGAGCGACATGTATAAGTGAAGGTGTGTGTGAGTGTGTATGTGTGTGTGTGTGTGCTACACAGGTAACATGTAAGCTGGGGACTGGGGGTGGTGGAGCTCCACATGTCTGTTCTCTGCCTGGTCTACAGATAATTTCTTTTGCCTTTCCACATTGCAACGAACATTTTCCCAATGTATTTTTCGCAAAGTTTCCGGTACGCTCGGCAGCAAATTTATTGAACCATGAAATGTTTGTGTACGTGTCTGGGCAGAATAAAAGATGTAGCTGGGAAGCAGTTACAGTCGGGGCGGGGAGGGAAATGAGGGGGCTTGGTTGTGGGAAGTCAAAACGGGGCTGCTGCAGTCTCACCCACATGAAGACAGAAGGACAGAAGGAGCGAAAGAGAGCAAGGCTTAGACACAGGCACAGAGAGCAGACGACCACTTGCTAGTTGTGTTGCCATTGCTTATACCCTGTAAAGTAGTATATAGTTGGGGTATGCTGCTTTAAGTGAGAAGGCAAATATAGAGGTTAACTTGGTAGATTTGATAGAAATGGGTTTCATATTTTTGTAATATGTTTCTGATGAGATGAACGAACAAATTTTCAAATCTAAAACGAGCTTTTCAAAGGCTTTAGCCGTCTTTTATGGGCTCATCATTGGGTGGCAAGCTAGGTCTGTCAGGCAGATGACCTATTAATTCGAAGTATCAGTATTGAAAACACACAGTTTGCATCAGTCTTTGGTGGTTCTCAATTAGCCTAAATCTACAGTCTATTCCCAGGATACACTCATCGTCGATCGAAATTCTACTGCCACCCAAAGGACCTTTCACTTGTTTTGCTTATTTCCACAATGTCGCTTGCCTCCGTCCAGTGTAAACTTTGCATTACTTTTACCATTTCAAGCCGGCTCACCATCACTCCGTCGCCCCCTGCCGGACCCTTACCGGCCGCACCTTTGTGTTTGCAGTGAACAATATTGAGTTGAACTTTATGTTTAACGCATTAATGGTCACTTTGTTGTGTAGTAAAAGATTCATAAGTTTTATTTTATTATCGTTTGAATCGTTTTGGTCGAATAAAAATTTGCTTATTCCAAAATTAATATCTACTTTTAGACTTTGTGAAAAATTGCTGTAGGTTTATTTTCATAGCGAATTGAATTTAAGCTGAATCTCGCTTACAGAAATTAATTTCACAGCGTATTTTTTATACTCGGAGTAAAAAAATGTATTCGTTTTCTCTCATCTCTCTCTCGAAATTAGCCCTAATCGGATCCTCAAAGAAACTTTATGTTACTTACATTAGTGTGTGTAAGCAGCTCATAACCTACCGATTCGGCATGAACTCTTGTTCAGCAAATTTGGTTGTTTTTCATCCAAATCGAATCAAATTTGGTAAATTTCAAATTTAGAAGCTTCTACGTCTGTTGACCAAAGTTGATCCAGATCGGATCACTATATCATGTAGCTCCCGTATAACTGAGCAATTCGGTTTTGTTTTTTCGTTTTTTATCGGAAGTAAACCCTATTAGGAACGTGTCAGTCTTAGAAGCCTCCACGTATGCTGACCGAATGTCAGCCAAATCTGCAAGTGTATCGCTTCGGTTATCCAAAGTTAGCCTTCTTTTCTGATTCTTTGTGATTTTTAAAACAATTATTATCCGATCGATATGGCAGATCGATAGATAAGATGCTTCCACGTATACAGGCCTAAATTCAATTTAATATGTCAACAAATATGGAAGATATGGAAGATATATTGGGAGAAATCTGAGGTTGTTGTATGCTATAGAAATCTTCATGCCAAATTTGATGATGACTAGATCGATTCACTCATTGATTTTGATAGAGAATTTATACTCTATGAGGTCGACAATGATTCTTCTTGTCTGTCATATACACTTACACGCATACTCTATAAGAGTGAACTTTGAGTTGATCGTCAATTACAGTTACGAATAGCTTTCTCGGAGAAACATATTAAGATTCTCGCTATGCCTTTTCTTCGGTTTTTATCGAAACGGTTTTCCCTCCCTCAACCGAAGATAGTGATGATGGGGCTATGGGCTAGTAAGCTCAAAGATTCTCTAAATCAGGAATTGAAAGAAACCGATGAGCAAGCAAGCCTCATTGTCAGATAAACTCATTTGGCGGAGGGAGAGCAGTGTGGAACTGCTGCGTGGGTTGCTGGGGTCCACGTAGAGCGCTGACGTAGCTGAATCCATGGATGACTGTTGGTGCTGCTCTGCTGGTGGGCGAGTTCGTCCCGCGCCTGGAATGTTTGGTACCGAACCTCATTAAAATTGAGGTACTCCTTAAGCTTCGTGAAGCTTTCCTTGTCCTCCACGTACACCCGGACACGACCGTCTCTGCCAGACTTATAGTCGAATCGGGGGTTTCCGATGGCCAATGCAACGTCGGTGACGAAACCTTTGATATCGGAGAATTCGGGCACAAATATCGGTGGGGGCTTCAGGGTCTTCACAGGAACAGAGCGGACGGGGTCGAGGTCGTTGAGGGTCTCATCTTCTCCATCATCGGCAAGAACGGCAAATCTATTGTACTGCTGATATACTCAACTGATGCAAGTGTTTGGCTATGTTCATTTATATATTGAAATAGTTTCTTTGGCATAGTATATATATACATAGTATATATAGCCATAGTAGAACAAAATGTCGGTAAGCAAGTATATATATAGTATTCATTCTAAAGACAGTTGGAAGTATAACTGATTTTTCATATGGATTTGCTTTTCTGACCCAAAACAAGCATAAACGTATTATTATAAAACTGACTTTTTCAGAACGATCTACTTTGTTGACATATGCCAAATTTCATAGTGATCGAATCATAATTGTCGAAAAAACCAATAATATAGGAAAATTCCACCCTGCTAAGAATTGGTTAAATATGCTGAAGGGCGAGAAGAAAATGTGTAAGGAATTTTAATCATAATTACACATTGCTAATTTATAAATGTGTTCGTAAGTAGGTTAACCTTGTTGGCCACTTCGCTATTGGTTGCACTTGCCTCTGGCGCTGGTTCTGGTTTTGGTCCTGGTCGTTGATGTCCATTGTCGATGGCCAGGGCCAGTCTATAAAGGGTTGTTGTAGCTAATGTTGTTACCGTTTTTATTCTGTTGTTGTGATTGTTATTGCCGCATGGCTCATAATTTTTCATTGGTTTCCCTCTCTCTCATTCTCCCTCTCTTTGTCTCGCTGTCTATCTCTCTGAATTGCCTTTCCCTGCTTGGCTGCATGAAAAATTGATGGCTGTGTGTCAATTTGATTGGATTTGAAATGATATTGGAGTGTATTAAATTGTGGAAACGGAAGCAGGGGGCATTCAGGGGTTAATAGTTGGATAACTGGCAAGAAAAGTTTTAGATTCAAGTCAAGTAATTGCTGTTAAAGTCAACGCTTTGATTAAAGTGCTGACAATAGCTGAAGAAACTGCAAGTATTCAAAGATGAATCTGAGGAGGAGTTCACCTGTTGCTGCTGTTGCTGTTGTTTTTGGCAATGTTATGAATTGGATAATAAATTGAGGTGCAAATGTGCATGTAAATTGCATTTGAGGGAGGGGGATTGGCAATTGTGATAGGTAATTGATGATGTGTTGAGCAATGTGTTGCAGTAAACATTTCCAGCAGGCGATAGAGAGAGAGAGAGACAGCTCTGAAGTGAATCGAAATTGACTTTAGGGCGGAGCTTTGAGTGCCCGGATATGGTGATGAAATGAGTTATGGCTAGTAAACATAAATTATGCTGCATTGGGGGAGTGTTGTGGAAGAATATGAGTGGCAGATACAGCAGCTTATAAAAGTTTTTTTCGTTAGTTTTATTTAAGATTATTAAGATTTATATGGAAATGTTGGTAAACAATATTTTCAGACTCTTTTTGAAAATGTCAGCTGATTGGCAACTCTGATTGTAACTTTTAAAGCATTAAAAGGTCCCTGCTCGGGCGCCAAATACATACACATCTATTCTGAGCTTTTCAACATTCAGATTGAATCTATTTCTTCACATTTGGCAAATGCTAACATAATTTATTCAAAGCTTTTATACAACATTTAACATACATCTCTTCTCAGAGAAATCAATTTCCAAACTGTGGGGCAACTCTGGCATGCAATTTTTCGCTATCAGCTTAAAAGTATGCATTCTTTTCAATCAATTCCGCTATAAGCTTTTCATTTGACCACTTGAAATGCACTTTGCAATTTGCAATGGCTTTTGCTCTTAACCCTCTCCTGCTTGTGCCCCTCGTGATCCAACTCCAACATCCAACATCAATCAGTCTTCGCACCAACAATTGCAATCGAGTATATAAACAGTAGTCACGTCACCCGCCTCCCCTCCGAACCACTTAGCCCGCACTTGTTGCGAATGCTGCCGAAACATTTAATCAAATCAATTTTTTCTCTTCCCCGTCCGTCTCCTTTACACATGTTACAAATGTTGCAACCATTTGCTGCAAATCCCGTCCAGCAGTCGAGCGTCAGAGCATCCGCCATTTGCATTGGACCATCGTGCTATGCAAATCCAAACTCAAATCCATTGTGACAAGTGAAAAAGCTTAGTCCGGCACCAAAATTCTAATTGAATTTAGTTTACGGCAGTTTTTCGGCCCTTGGCCAAGTTTTACTTGTGATGCCCCCCTCCCCCCGCTGTACAGTGGCTATAGTAAGCATAGCTGGGAAGTTGAAATATGGCAGAGGGAGAGCTAAGTCGAATTGGGAGGCGGTGAATTTGTTCAAATGGCACCCAAGCCAGGGTTAACAGCCAGGAAGGAAATGCTGTGCGTTCGATGGGTTTGGAAGGGAATCATCTACCATGAGCTACTTCCATATGGACCTATATTGGACCTTCGCTGTGCGTTTTTGAGATTGGAAGGGAATCATCTATCATGAACTACTCTCATTCGAGCCTCTGTCATCATTAAGAAAGTTTGGAGCTCTACTATCAAGCTCTACTTTCACATTCTTCGCAACCATCTCCTCAATCCGAAAGCTACAAGCTAAATTCTAAATCTAGCCCATTGTGCAGGGCTCTGTACACTCTTTCGAACGCCCACGCAACTGAAAATTGGCGCACCAAAAGCGCAACGCACTGAAAAGTGGCGAACGCTGTAGATGGGTGTCTCGCTGGCGGTGGTGAAGTGGGCTTGATATACTGCCTAGCAATGCCGCGAAAAGCGCTCGGCATTGGCATCCATAGAAATGCCGCGTTGCATCATCCAGCTGAGACAGCAGGCCAAAAATTTCCAACAGAGTAGCAGGTGCGCGGGCGGGGTGGCCAGTTAGCTGACGCCTTTGTCTGACTACGTTCGTTAAGAGAGTGGGCTAGCTGTGGTGGCAGGGGCCGGCTGCGGCCTGGCTGAATAACGGCGCAAATAATTGAATAAGCGACCAATAGGTGAACAAGTACGAAAATCCAAAAAGAGCTCGCCCGAAAGTCAATTCACAATGCGGCGCTGCTCAGCTGAAAAAATTCGCAAAAAAATAGAAAGGAAAGCGAACTGAAACTGTTTAATTGAATTAGCCGTATAACGGGCCTGCTGCCTAGGACTAGCTGCAAATGCAAATGCCTGGCCAAAGTTTATGCCCAGTTAGCCAAGGCAGGAGTGGATTTTTTGCAATTTAGCTAGCATGCTTTTAGGCGTCAGCTGAGATTTGCCTGGGAGATTGGCAGGTAAAAGTTTTTTCCTGTTTTTTTTTTTGGCTTTGAATGTGTTTGGTTGCTTTTAGAGGAGGGCAAGAGGCAGAGGGGGATGAAGAGCGAGGGTTTATGCTTTTCAGGTTAATTGGTCTTAGTTGAAGGCAATGGGGGCATATTTATGGCGGCTGGCTTTAAGTGCGGAGTCATATATTTTGGCATGCAAGTGCTTAGAAAATGTTATGACTGGCATAAAGCATAGATATTATATGGCGTCGTGTTACCCATTTATACCTAGAATCTATAAAAGTTCAAGTTATGTCTTTATTCTTGTGATCAACTCTTAAAATTTTTCATTTTTGTGAACAATTTGAAGTTTTTTGGTAGTTGGGCTATGGTGTTTTGGCTGCTTTAAAATACGTTTGATGCGCACCATCCTTCTACCAGTTTTCATTTCTCTTTTTGAAAAAGTAGTCCTTGTGATAATTCAGTTAATAAAATATTAATGTTAGGCATTTTGATGGTGCTTGAATGAGGAACAAATCAACACTTCAAGCTTACAGCCTATTCTTGAGTTCAATATTTTGGATTTTATTTGAATCATTGCCTAAATCTTGACCATCCATATTATCAGCATTCAATTACATTAAGCTTTAGAATCCTTAAAAAGGTTAAGTGTCGGTTAGGGGTAAGGACAACAATCAGCAAAGTTGCTTGAGAATTGCTTCATAGATACAACAGGTGCCGAAGCCTTTAAGAGCTTTATCAATAAATTCTCTTGGTGCACTTTCATATGGATCATCATTGTGCATCAGCACTACCATAATATCTGATGTAGAGTTTAGGCTCTTAAATATTTAATTCAATTTTAAAATTTAATTTAACCTGGAGCGGCTACTTCATCTCAGGTTAGACATTCCTTGCCAAGCAATTTACTATGTTTTATTAGAGAGATGTGCTGAAATTGTGCACATGAGACCCCCCATGGACTTTGTAATGTGAGCTTTCCTTCTTGGCTATATTGCCGAAAGCAGTTTTATTAGCAACTAGAAGATATTTAATGTCAACCAGGTTTGACTTTTTTGTGATTTGTTTGCTTTTTCCTGCAAATATTTATCTAGCGATTCAATATTTTGAGTTATGCATTGAAAATTGCACCTCTGATTTCTTTTTTCTCTACATTTATAGCTTTATTTGTTTAATATATTGTTGGACTAGCCGGCTGGAGGTCAAGAAAAACCTTTGTTTTTCCGCCAATATATTTCGATCTCTATTTCGTTACAAAAAATATATAAATTTACACTTAAGATACAAAAATTGTGCTGGCTTCGCGGAGCTTAAAACCAAACGTTTGTCAAGCACGTGTCTGTCTATATGAGCACAGTTCTCATTAAACTTCTTGTAGTTGAGTCTACTCTTTGCTGGTGTGTTTACACATCCTGTGTGAACCATTGGTTATAATGTTGTTCTTGTTGTAATACGGCCAACAACATCTTCAACATCTGAAGAATGCCCGTCGCCTTTGTTTGGGATACTACAGAGACAGTTCGCTGGCTACTAAATAGTCGAAATATTGAAAGTGTCCCCAGCAGTTTCTTTTGTGAAATGATTCTAGTCACCATTGAAGTTTTCCTGTATCTTCCTACAAAGTCTTCCCTAAAGTATCCCTAAATTGGGGTGTTTACACCTTAGTTTCTCCCAGTCTCTACAAATTTACTGAACAGCTAGTAGAGCTATGATTTCTTTATTATATTTTCATAGCTTCAGTTGCTTCCTTTGCTTCTTTTAATCCCCTGAATATATTTTGCTTGTAAACCACACTTAAAGTTTATAAACTACATCCCCATATCAACCATTTCAAAAAGCATTCTTCAGCCATCCTTAAGCCAGCTTTTCATTAAATTATAAACACAAAAAGGACAGGAGTTCATGAAGCTTTCAGTTGCACTTTACCTGCACTGAATTTTAATTAAAGTAAAATTAAATAAAATAATCTCTTTGGTAGCTTAATATCAATTTATACAAAGTCTGGTCGAGTCCCACAAAAGAACCCAAAAATTGTGTTAGAGAGTTCACTTTCCATCTGACACTCAATTAAAAAAAATTGCACAAAAATGTTTGCCACAAAATTCGAATCAAAAGGTTGCCATCCATGTGTGTGTGTGTGTGTGTGTGTGTGTGTGTGACTTATAGAAGTTTATTGTTGAGACTTTAAGTGAATTGTATCGGATTTAGAATTAAGCACTCGAGAGCAGTCGACAGGACACTAACTAAATGGCTGTCTGCCGTATGGCTGTATGTGTGTGCGTGTGTGTGTGTGTGTGTGTGTCTGTGTGTTGGCAAGAAAAACACAACTAAATCCGTAAAGCAGCTAGCAGGCAGCTGTTTGTTAGACTTAGCTGCATTCTTTGCGGCGCACTTAAATATGCGACGAAGATGCAAGCACATGAATACAGAGGCACACACTCACACTCACACAGGCACAAGCGCCCACGTAGACATGGCGATGCACAGCAAACATATTGGATGTTTGTTTAATGCGAAAAGTGAAGAAACAACCCAAACTATTGCCTGACGTTTAGATTGATGCGAATATTATGGATGATAGTTTGGCCATAGATGACCTTGATATCCCTAGGCAAGATAAGACTACCAGAAAGATCGTTTGATACTTCTAGATAACATCTTGGCGATAGTTAACAATGCTGACTTTTTGGAGAGAGAATGATGTCACTGAGAAATTTATAGGAGGGTAGTTTAGTGATAGATAACTTTGCTGAACTGGGAGATAGTTGGACGATAGAGAACATAGTTGATTCTTCTGAACGATAGCTTAACGATAGATAAGGTTCCTGACCTAATGTGACAACGTCATGTGATATAAACATTGCCGTCGTAGTTTTTGTTTTGGAAAGAGAAGAATTGGATTCTTCTGGATGATACTTGAACGTTATATGTGATTATCCCTGCCTGGAAGGATATGTATATGACGCTTTCTGGATATTAATATAAAATACTTGGCTTTTACTATTGCAAGCTTCACTTGCCGATCTATTCCATATAAATGCTTATGATTAGTCATTTGAGACTGCAATGAAAAAACGTTTTGATATTTCTCGCGAATCGCTTTCTTATCTTCCAAGAGATTTGCTTTCTAAGCCTTCAGTTGAATCGATTACATAGCTTACTCTGATCTTTTGTGCGAATTTCCTTTCTAATCTACCAGGATAGTCGCATTCCTTTCCATATCTCCCAGGAAAATTGCTTTCTTATCCTTCAGTTGCTTTGCTTATGCAGCTTAGTCTGTGAATTTCTATCATTATATATCAGGATAATCTCTTTCTAATTAATTTCTCCGGTCCATCTGAATCGCTTACTTAGCTCAGCCTTTTCTTCTTTATCTTCCTTCTTTCATTCTCCTCCATTCGAGTCGTATCTTATTGCATACCAAAAGCCTAGATGAGCTGTTTGCCCAATTCACCAACAAATGAAAATGCATTCTTATCTTCCTTGTAAGGATATGTTTGTTGGGTTCGAGACAGGATGCAATGTAATTCATTTTTGACATACGCACTCAGCGGCTGGAGGGAGATGCAGAGGGCAGATTCTGCCCAGGCAGCTGTGAGCACTTTTACATACATCCTCACATTTACAACTTAATACCTTGCCCAATGTGTGCCTGTATATGTGTGTGTGTGTGTGTGTGTGTGAGCGTGTGGGAGAGCTTAACTTTGCATGCTGCAAATAATTAAAGCATACAAGCAGGCGCTATAGACAGCAGGCAGGCAGATGTGTAAGGTGCGTGGGAGAGATGGCATTGTTGGAGGAAGAGGTGAAGGCAGCGGCAGCGGCATTTGCCATTGAAGGTGGAGAAGATGCACATTCAGCCAGCTAGCTGAGCAGCAGCATGTGTCATATAATAAAAGTTGCTCTGTTGCCGTTGTCAGAGTCTTCTGTCTGGGTGAGGAGCCTTTGATGCTGATTTACACAGAGCACAGAGCCACACAGCCGCAGCAGCATTTGCCAGCTCCCAGAGCTACATCTACAGCTCCAGCTTCAACTACAGCTCCAGCTCCATGTGCAAATGAGCTGGGCAACGACAACGTCTACGCCTGACTCTATCTCCCTCTCATCATTCCGGGTCTCTTCAAATTGAATATTTTAATGCAAATTTAATGGGGTGGCCTCGTATGGAGAGGAGGGGCCTGTGTTTGCTTTGTAGTTGCTGCTGTTGTTGTTGTTGTTGTTGTTTGTGCCCTGGGCATTACATTTAATTTTGTCTCAAGTTCTTGAGGTGTCCGTGTAACTATCTCTGTCATTGCTCCCTTGTGGCCAGTCTATTGTGTAAGTATAATATCATCCTAGTTTAGTTTCGTGTAATGAAAACGTTGTTGATTCCACTTGGCTTCACCTTAACCATTGGACCTTTTACCTTCAAACTGTTGACTTTGTGTTGCATGAGACGTTGAGTGGGGTGAGAAGGACGGGTAATATATGCATTTTGCAGAATTTCAATTATTCCTTTCAGTTTAAGTGGTTTTGTTTAAGTTTATGCTGATTATAAGATAATGTCAGATTGCTTTTAAGGCTTTAAATGTATTCAAGTGAGAAGAATGTGTAGTAAAATGTCCTTTAGTCAGAGTTTTAGGTACTTTTTTAAGATTTCTTATATTAAACAGATTAAACGTTCGACTTGTGGCTAACATTTTGCTTCAAATTTTGGCCACAATAAATGTCACCAAGGGCCAAGCCTCAATCGTCCAGGTTAACTCGCATTTAACTCGTTCTGTCGTCTCCTTCTCTAACTCCTGCTCTAACTTGAACTCCCTCACCTCTAACCCCCCATCACCATCACCTATACTCTCACTCTTACGCTGTCTTTCTATCATTCTCTCCAAATATTAATTTGTCATTTAGGCTCCTTTTCTGTGCTCGCCCACGTGGGCCAGCTTTGGTTTTAGCTCCGGCATAAATCAAGCATACGACGTGTGGTGCGTGCTGTGTCTTTGCGGTTACATGTGCAAATTTTCCCGTTACATTCCTTTGTTGACCATAATTTAACGCATTCCACAGAAATGCTAATAAGCATGCGGGTTAACCCAAACATACAAAATTTTCCAACTATTTTAATTATTTAGCGGCGCAAATTGATTTAAGATGAGTCTCCGGGAAACGAGCATACGGTTTGGGTTTGTTTTACGGGCTTTGGCTTAGATCTGCTTGAGAGCACTTGTGGCCTTAGTTAGTTTAGTTGTTGGCGGTTTTAGCTCTTGTAGTTATTTGGGTAAGTTTTACATAGCTGCAAGTTTCCCGGTGGCGCGCAAATTTGTTGTCATCGTCCTTGTTGTTGTCCTGGTTGTTGGGTTTTCAGTTTCGTGTGTTATGAAGTGTCTGGCAACAACTTTAAAGAGTTTTTGTTTTCACTAAGCGCTTCAATGGCAAAATGTTGTTAATGACTAGATAAATATTTGTTAGACGAAGTTAGACAATGTTGCCGGAGTTTGACAAGGACTACGACGTGATGGTTCCGTGAAGGGGCAAGTTGATTGTTTTGGAACTTGAAAATTTGTAACTCTTAATTGTGTATGACTTTGGTGGATAGATGATGGTAAGGTATATGAAATCAGAGAGGGTCTGAGATGATGCAATTTAAGAATTACTGAGGGTCTTCACTAGCTGTGATAAGGTGATGAATGATAAATTTGTCAGTCGACAGCTGGTGAACGATCCTTTGCTATGTTTTCTTTCTTTTTGTCAAATTAACTTAAAATGCCCCATAAATAATGTCATAGATATGACCATTTGTTCGTGCAAAGTCAATAAATTAGAAAAAAACTTCCCTGCCAAACTTCACTTAAGGTCGATTTCTGCATATGTTCCTTGTTACAAAGAATCAATTCACCATGATTGTTGACCCTATCCGCGAGCACCCATATATTTCCTTCGACCCCAAATGACACTTGAGCAATTATTACGCTCTTCCGTATGCTAACATCTGGAGAAGCTGCGTCTTTAACGAATCGCAACAATTTTTGCATTGGTTATATGGATGGCAACGAAATTAAGTTCCCTGAACAGCCTCAAACGGATTATGAGGTGGAAGCATCACTATGCCATTCAAATTAAACATAAAATTAAGAATTCAAAATGTATGCAGGCTTACCCATCGAGAAATAAGTATGTAATCGTTGCTCCCTGATCAATGATCTCGAGTCCAATCGACTATTGAACTGCACTCCCTAATTATGACTATCCTTGTTCTGCTTTTAGACCAAGATGGGTAACGTTCCTTTTGCAGATGCCTTTTAAGGCCTATCTAGAGGCACAGGCAGCCATAAGAATGAGGTTCGATGAAAACTGGAACTTTGAAGCTAAAGAGTAGTCAAAGAGTTACTTAGTACGACTTTTAATGTTCGCAGGAAACATATAATTCCTTCCCAGTCTAGTTGATGACGGCTCCACTAAATATAATTAATTTATGTAGAAATTCTTAATCACTTGAAAACGTTTGAAAACTTAAAAGCAAAATCCCCAAAATTATTATGCTTTTTTGCGTAATCTCACTGACACACCCACTGTCTACTGTAGAGCATGCCTGCAGCTATAAGCTATAAGCTCTGTTCTGAATCTGGGATACTTTGCCAACTTTGCCAGAGCTAAATCACATAAATCAAACGCTGCCCCAATGGCTATTAAATTTACGAGCTGACCCAACAAAGACCATGAGGGGGACGCATCGTCGGGCAGGTGGGCGTACGGCGGTGTAAACATTTTTTAGCCGTTTCATTGAGCCTCTGTTTGTTTATCTCTCTGTTTGCCCTTGCTTGTTTGTCTATCTGTCTGTCTGCATGTCTGCATGTCCTTGTGTCTATTTTGTTTACTTTGCTCAGCTGCTGCCAAGTGCAGAAGCAGAAGTAGGAGAAATAGCAGCAGCAGGAGCAGGAGCAGGAGCAGGAGCTGGGGCAGGCAGCAAAAATGCAATTAAAAGCGTTTCATGTGACATTTCAGTTACAGTTTCAGTTACAGTTACTCATGGGTTACCAATGCCACTCCTTCCAGCTACTCCTATCCGTATCCTTGTGATAGTGTTTCTTTTGCCATTTGTTTTGGCCTGGCCTATGGGTTGTTGCATAATGGTGGGTTGAGTTTTCATTCCGCAGGTGATGGGATATTGGAAGTAGATGTCGTTGCTGCTGGCGACAATGATGAACAGCGATGGATGGATGGATGGATGGATTAGTAGAAAGAGGTGGAAGCCAAATGAAGAAGATAGATAACAGTTAACTGGTGATGGCAAGGAAAGCAAAATCAAAACAGAGAGGGAGGTAGAGAGCATTGGAGATATAAACAACTTTTGTCAGTTTAAATTTTAGCTAAGGAGAAAGTGATGACTGCCAAGCAAAATGATATACATTTGATATGCTTTTAGGCTCTATGTTAACTGTGGTGAAACGCGAGAAAATCTAGTAGAGAAAGGACAGGCAATCCCCAGTGACAAAGAGTTGGCAGCGCCATTTGAAATTAGACAAACAAATTCCACTTTTAAATAAATCAATCAATTTCTATAAAAGCTTTTCAAGTAGCAAATACAACATAGAAAATTTGTTATTACAACTTCCCCTTCAACATTTCATACCCATTGGCTATATTTAGCCCATTTCCCACCCTAAGGCATTTCCACATTTTCTTAGATCTATTAATCCCCTCAATTATCCAGCTTCGCCTTGCCATAGCATAGCTTTCTCCTGCTCTTTTCAATTTATGCCCTTTAAGCTGCATGGACATGGACACTAAGCCCAAGCTGGCATCTGGGGTTAGCTATGCCCAACCACTCCAGCTCCCCTCAGTTTAAGCTCATCCTAACGCTGAAAATCTGAGCTGAAGTAAAACAAAACTAATTGCTGCAAGCAATTGCCGGCTGTCGTCTTGTTGGAGAGACTTTCCCGGCGTTACTTTGGCCATGTAATCCAAGTTGAAGGCGATGCGCCATTAAACACACGATGCACTAACTGGCGCAGCAGCAAGATGGAGCAGGAGCAGGAGCAAGTGCATCCAGCAAGTGCGGGCTGCTGAAAAAGTACTGGGAATTTATCTCTCTCCCCCCATCTGAACTCTGCAAACTCACATACATAAATCGTTAGCAAAATGTTTTTGGCGGTTACAAGCGAGCGGTCGCCGCATACCAAAGATCCCCCCTCCCACCAGCCACTCTCCATCACTCATTCTGCAGCCACTCGAGGGTTTCGCTTATGTGTGAGTGTGTGTGTGTGTGTGTCAACAGGCGTTCAAGTTTTTTGACACACACACACACACACATTCACACATCAGATCCCGCCCCTCATCTTTGGCTTGGGCACCCTGGCACTCATAAAGCATACGCTCATTCTGCAAGCGACAAGGACAACTACGAAAAGTCAAGTGATTTTCTTGATTTTTTGTCCCAGCTGATTGTTGTTATTGTTGTGTCGTCCAACCATAACAACAACAAACGTAGAAAAAACACAAGCAGGAGAGCTGACTGACATAGAGATACCCAGTGAACTGTTAAGGAAAGATGAAAGTAAATAGATACAATTGTTTCTGTATTTTCATTCATAAGACAAGAATGCCGTTCTTGAAAAACATAGTCAGCCTTTCAACTAATCAAACTTTACTTTTGAGTTCAGCGGACACCTTCATTTTGCATTCACTTTCGTCTTTGCGTAAAACATCAGTGACAACTTCAGCCAGGACTCGATTAGCGAACTCGTAGTTTTATGAGAAAAGGAAATCTTCATTTTCAGGTCTCTGATCTATATATATCTATCTATAGATGAGAGAAAGATAGAGATTTAATAAGTTCTTTGTCCAAACTAGCGGCGAATGCACATCCCAAACAGTAAGAGCAAGTGGGAATACAAGTTGACCTTCACCAGAAATGTGCACATTAAGTAGGCTAGAAAAATTCCAACTTGAGATGTGTCCTAATTGGGGTGAGGGTGTGTATGAAAATGTAATGAAAATTAATCAACTTGGTGTCTAGGTAAATTAGATTGGGAAGAGTGAGATTCACTGAAAATGTACTCGACTTACTCCCTACTAGAAAACTGAAGAATATTCTTGAAATTTTTAGAATTCTTGAGAAATTATTAAAAGTTTCAAGAATACAAATAAAGCCTCACAAATTTTTCAAAATATTTTCTGGAATACTAGAAAATTCTTATAAAATATCTGTCAATTTACTTTAGGGATATAGGCTCGCTTATATATCGCTTATATATAATAGTTTATCTATTTGTCAAACGCATATTCCGTTTTCAGCAGTTCAAAAGAGGCCTTGCTTATGTTTACTTATCGATAAGTATTTGGTAAATATTTAACACGACGGTGAAGTACTTTTCCCTTATATATGGAAGCTATCAAATGGGTAGAGGCTGGACTTGTACTTGAAGAGTCTACTTATAGCTTATAGACTTTTAGAGAAATATTTAACAACACAACTTGATGCCGCCGCACAGACCTTAAATGAAGCATATGGAACTCTTCTAAATCGTTTTGTCATTCTTTCTTTTAGTAGAATTTTTCGTTCCCAAAATTCTTGAAAAAGGGATTTCTTTGATTTGTAGCTGAACTCCGATTGTGGTAACTCTAGCTTCAGCTCCAACTTCGAAACACACAAATTGAATTTATCAGCTCACTAAGATGATATAATAGACTCATAGGGTAAATATATCAAAATGTATTACTAAGACATATTAGAGAACTGCAAGGATTGCATTCACTGTCGACCAAACTTGATTGTGTAGTCATACTTTGACAAAATACGTTGGAATAGTACAAAATTCCTTCGGAATGATTCATGTTACATGCTAGCCAACACGAAATTGCATTCCTCTCATAACTCTTTACTAGGTGAATGATTTGCAGATTGTGTGATTTCTAATCGTTGTAGAGAGTGGACGCGAGAGTGCGAAATGTCACAAATTTAGTAAGTGACAAGGAAAGCATAGGATCTTTCCATAGCAGGCCAACAAGCATGAACAGGCTTTCTCCTTTTATCCATACAAAAATAGGAATTACTTTAAGTCTTAGCTTAAGCAGCAGCGACATTGGAAGCATTCTTAGCAAAGTCAAAGTACAGGGCGATAAAATAAGCAAGCTGAAAAATGAAAAAGCGTCTAAGGAGACGATAGATTCGGAAGTGATTGCCCAGAAGCCAACTGATCTTCAAGATATCTTAGAAATTTTATTACTGGTGCAAGAGTCAGCTTTTTGAAGCGACTACTTATTTATTAATGAATGATTACTTTAACAGTTTAACAGTTTGATGACAATCATTAAGGCCTCTATAACCTTAATGGATTAATTGACTTCATTTATGGGTTGGCTTATCTAATTTTTGATTGGTGAAAAGTGTCATCATCATATGCTCTTTCGACACTCTAAATGCAGGGTACAAAAAATTGTAAAAACGACTGCTGCTGCCTGTCAGTACAGTTAGTCAAAATGTATGTCTACAAATACATATACTGGAGCAAAAATAAAAGAAGATATATTTACTTGTTAATAGATACTTTCCAGAATTGCCAAGCACTTGAAATTGTGCCCCAGCGTCCTTGTTTCTTTTCTTTCACTTACTTTGAGGTTGTAACAATAATTGGCATTAGCCTAAATGCGCCAGAGGAGGAGGCTCCTAGATACTATAAATATATTTATAAAATACAAAATTTTTATATATATATATGTAATTTCCCTCGTTATGCTTTAAGCTTACAACGATTACAGCTTGTTAGCTTAATATTAAATGTTACACA
Source organism: Hirtodrosophila duncani (assembly GCA_037043425.1). Lineage (NCBI taxonomy): Eukaryota > Metazoa > Arthropoda > Insecta > Diptera > Drosophilidae > Hirtodrosophila > Hirtodrosophila duncani. Next base: position 409,334 of record JBAMBM010000839.1, read on the forward strand.
ATTTGCTCTTTGTGGATTGTTGAGGGTGTGGTTGGCTTCAATTGTTAAGTTAAATTTGGTAAACGAAGTAGCCAGCTGTGAAATTTTTGAAGCATTTGAGTGGGGAAGGCAAACTTTTTGAGATTTACAATTCAATCTCACAATGTAATATACATAATTAAGATGAAATGTCTACTTTGAAAAGTTTTTAGGGTGAGAGTCAGAGGAAAAGTTAAGCTAAACTTAAAACTTCAACTTAAAGCGGAGTGTTTTTAGCTCCCAGACTTGTTTGTTGCTGATTCCAGGTCTGGTTCGTATGAGATTCCTTGAAAACCATCTCTTGCTCCTTTGTATAATTACTGTCTATTTGCCTCACTTCAATGGGTATTTTAAGGCAGTCATATATTCACTGGAAAGTTGAATTTATTAAGCAGTAGACTAAGGCTAGTCTGGCTCATGGAGATCTTCTCGTTTTCATATCATTCATTTAAACATATAATACCATCTTAGGATCATATAAAACATTATGCAAAATGACCCATCCTTTACAAGGAAAAGGTTTACACATGCCATCCATTATGTTCCCACACATGTCATGATTTTCCACCCGAATAAAAACTGAAATTAAATCTTTTCTCTCTTCAACTTTTCAACATTGGCCAACTAGTTCTACCAATTTGAGCTTGTTTAGTCAACTTTGTGACATGGTTAGTTAGCTCTGCATATAACCCAAGCCCTCTGTAACCCCTCTGTCCAACCTTATCAGCTGGCCATTAAACGCACGATAAGAACTGAAAACAAAAACAACAAAAAATGGTCAACCCTTTTTTGTGGCCTCCAAGGAGAACTTCGAAAAATGTCCACCAAAAAAGAAAAAAACTTTTAATTAAACCAACTTTAAGCTTTTAGAGCTGCTGCTGGCCAATGCTGTCAACATGTGTTGGGCCAGCAGGACGCCTCCGCCAGGATACTGGTGGCAGCAGCACGACATGCAAGCTTTACATAAACGACAGCTGGCCAGGCAACATTTTAAATCTGGGCTTTTTACAACAATTTTGGCCATTAACACTTTGGCCAAAAGTGTTGCTTGAGTGTGTACACGTTATGTCCTTATTACTGCAGCTTTAAGTTTTTCATGAAAAACAGCTCGCAGGCCAAGTCAGGCCCGGGAAAACGTGGCAGCTTTTTAACAGCTGCTCCACTAGATTGGGTTAAAGCCGAAAATCCTTCAACATTCCGACAGCTGGAAGGATGATGAGAGGAGCGACGCTAGCCACACGAAACCAGTGTCGGTGCTCCACTGAAGCAAACACAGAAACGATGTACTGGTCAGGGCGTAGGTTGGACAGCCTAGACAGCCGCCGCCCTTGTTTCCAGCCGGCTTAGTTCGTCCCTTTTGTATTTAAAGTTACACCTACAAAAGCGTCAGCTGTGCCATGTTGTGCATCATCATTGTCCATTTTGTGTCATGTTTCGTTTTTTGATGGGATGAAGTGTAGTTGTGGGCTTGGGTGTCAGGTTGCCCCTGATCATTGGCCCACAGAAGCGACCCTTTTGGTCTGGCCCAAATCTGCCCTATGCTGTCGTCTACCTTATGGGAAATCATTTGAGCAGCAACTGCTGCTGCTGCTGCTGCTCTAGCTTCCCTTTAGCTGCCTGCTACTTTGCGGTTTGCCCACTGTCCATCCTCTGTCAAAACCCCATTGCGGTTGTCTAGAAGTAAGCTCCGTCCTCTTCATTTACTGTCCTTTTCATGCTGTCCTTTTTTTGTGGCTTTTTTATTTGAGTTTTGTATTAGTTTTTGATGGTCTCACAGTTTTGGCAGCTTTGTTTCTGGGCCCTTGAGGAGGTCTATTAAATATGCCAAGTTGCATGCAATAAATTTTGGCTTGACTGTTAGAGCAGGGTTTGTGTCCGTGCTAACGCTGACGGCAGGCTGTTCGAAGTGGTGTTAACAGTTAACAGACTGTTAAAGTTAACATTTCATACGTAGCTGATGAAGAGTCATGTAAAACTGAGTTGATTTACACAAAAATGCTTGAAACATTTTGTAAATCCTATTTTAATACTATTTTTATTCGAAGGCTCAAGTGGGTGAAAAATTGATTGTTTTTAGCAGCACTTTATATCTCAGAAATCCGTAGATTTTCATGATTTCAGCATCTCATTGTAAATTCTAATAGTTGAAGCTGGGAGGGAAGTCGTTCAGCCTCAACAACTAAAGCTTATGGTTACTTTCCCAATCATTTCAAAACTAGATAACTCTGGAATTTCAAAGCTGTTGAATCAACTAGAGTAAATAAATTTGAGAATTTTCTATATCCCTTATTTAGATTTCCATAAAATTTAAGTGTAAAAAAAATTCATAAAATTGAAATTAAATGAAATTTTTACAATTTTCTCAAGCTCATTTCGATAATAAATATATTAATATATTATTTAACAAAACAAATAATAAATTCTCAATATTTTAATTGTGATAGATAGATGCTTAATAGAACCCAAATTTGAGTTTTGTTAGTTTCTGATTTATAAGAAAATGAAAATCTACAAAATTATTGTAAACTTTTCAAGACAAAGCACTCCCATATATATTCCATTAAGCAGAAAAAGGACAAAACTGATTGAGCTCAACGTGGGATACTATGGCCAAATTGTCTATAATTTGTTTAAACAATGATAAGAATTTTCTCATAATATATTTTACATTTTAAAGACTATTCAAAGTGCTTCAAAGTGCTTCAAAGAAAGAGGTTCTGCAGCCTTTGAAAATCCCATATAACAAGCCTAAAATATTGTCAAAGCCTATTTTCTATTATCTGGGGACACTTAAACTGATCTAAAAATCTAAAAATTTATGAAAATAAGTATAAATAAAAATCAAACAAAATTCATACAAATTCTTTCTTTATTTGACTTAATTTGCAATTTATTTCCAAGTAGAAATTTCCTTTATTTCGTACTAAATTCTTAGCCAGTTAAACATCAAAGTGGAAATACAACTTAAACCAGTAACATTGACTTAATATCCACAATTATTTATTTATCTTCATTCACCCCATCAATTTGATGAAAAACCAAATTTACCAACTCAAACATATGTACTTTCTCTATTCACCACCTGCTACTCCAGCCCCTGAGGGCCCAATTTAATGCCATTTAATTTATCAGCAACCGACGAGCAATAAATACGCTTAGTTAAACATTCAACAACAATGAAATCTTATTGTCTAATAACACGCAAACTTCTGGTCTGGGCCTCAACTCAGCCGCAGTCTCATCCTGAATGGCCCCGCCTGCTTTCAGTATATAAAATGCAAAAAAATTCACACGCCGCCTTTTATTTATGATGTGGCCCACGAGAAGAAAAGTGACAAGAACGCAAAATAAACAAAAGTTTAATAAATTACAACACATAAGCCGTTATAAGAGGAGGACGAGCATGAAAGGAAACATTACTAGCACAGCAGAGCTCAGTTCAGTTCAGTTCAGCTCAGCTGTTTTGTTGTTATTGCTTTTGATTTACATTTTAAAGTTGTCTAAAGCGCAGGGCGCGCCCTTTTTTTGGCACTGTCTATGTGTGTGTGTGTGTGTTTGTGGCACGTTGTGTTGTTTTTTGTTCTTGCTGTTTTTTGTTTCCCTTTTAGCTTTATCCTTAGCCTTAGCCACAGACAGTTGTAAACAAATGTTTAGCAGTTTTTATAGCAGCCTTTTAGGCGGCACTGTTAAGTCTTGCCTGCGCTCACACGCTCTCGCTCTCTGGCTATTGATTTGTTTTTAATGCAAGGCGCAGGTCCACGTCTCAATGCTGCTACTACTAAAGCAACCCCACCGCACCAACAATCATCCCCCCCAAATGATGCAGCACACAGCACACAAATTAGCACAGCCAACCCAACAGAGAGAGAGCGACCGCGTGAGAGAGAGCGGCACACTTTGCAGCATTTTAACATGAACCGCACTTAGCAGCATTTTCGTACTCGTACTCGAGTAGAATAAACGAGTATATTGTATTCGTGCAAATGTATGTAACAGACAGAAGGAAGCGTCTCTGACCCATTAGAGTATTTATGTTCTGGATCAGGAGCAACAGCCAAGTCGATCTACCAATGTCCGTCTGTCCGTCCGTATGATGAAGAGCCAGGGTGACCAAATTTGATATGCAGGCTCCACTTGTAGAGCGTCAGATCATGTTTGTTTCAGATTTTCTAAAGTTCATTACGATCGGATAATTATTGAAAACGAAAACGTTAAGAAAAACATTTGTATGAGAGCAGCCCATCCCAAAAAAGTGTGTCAAATATTAAATAAATGCTGAGTACGAGTATCTCATAGTCGGAATATCTACTGTAGCGTTCTCACTTGTTTATAACAGAACTCTAACATTAGCATAACGCTCTCTTTTGCTTTCGCTGTGCCTTTGCAGGGGTGGTATGTGGATAAATTTTAGCCGAAATGGATCCCAGTGCTCTACAAAACATGGATCGGGACGCATTAAAGAAGCAAATCGAGAATATGAAATATCAGGCCTCTATGGAGCGCTGGCCATTATCTAAAAGCATTGCTGAGTGAGTATAAAATTTATACAAATTTATAAAACATTTTTCAAAAATTTTTAAAAAGTGTTGAAAAAATATGGAAAATATTTAAGAAATTTTCTAAGTGAAGTTAAGTGCAAGTCCAAAGATATTTTGAAGGGAAATGTGTGTGTATGACTCTGGTTATGCCTTACTAGGCGCCATTCAAGTTGACAGTGCCCACGTAAAATATTCATACACGTGTCAAGAGGGGCCAGGACACCTTCAGAAAACCTGACGCAGAGTGCCTGGTGTCCTGTCGTCTTTATTTGTATGTGTGTGTTTGGTGGACCCCTTTGTTGTCTCGTTGACGTTGTTTGTTGGCAAAATATTTACATAAATATAAAGTTTTTGCTGTTGTTGTTGTTGTTGCTGCTGCTGCTGCTCTTCTTGGTGGTGGTTGATGTACCTCAGTGTGTGTGTGTGTATTTGCCAGTGTTCGTGTTTGTGTGTTTGCAGACACTGGCTAGACGTAGTTCCGCTTTTGTAACCAAAAATAGCTCTACCTTTCACGGGCAGCGAGTCATATTTTCACTGAAATTATTAATCAGCCAAAATTGTTGGTAGTAGAGGGAATGCTCCGTCGGTAAAATTAATTTTAGATGATGGTTTTAGATTTCAATGTTCGTGAAATAATTGCAATTAAAACGCAAACAATTAGAAATTGTATGTAGATTAAGTTTCCCAGCTAAGATTTGGTTTGAAGAAAGTAAAGCATAAGATATACCAATTAGTAAAGTCAGAACAGAAAATTATATTTTCTAATAATTTTCTCTTGAAAATGAATATGTCAAGCTTGCCAAAGCGCCAAAAATGTTTCCAAAATGTACTTCTAAGAAATTCCTAAGAATTTGTACATCATAAAGTTGACATCTGTAAATATTATATCAGACATTTTTCTTGGAAAGTTTGGCATTACTTCTGTCTCTCTTACTTAGAAACTGAAATTTTTTGTTGAGAAGATATTAGAAGAAGAAGAAAGAAAAGTTATCTATGGGCTGTGTGACAGAAAACTCTGAAAAAGTAGGCACTTTCATAAGTAAACACTTCGAATTTCAGCTTGGCTTCCTTTCATATTTATTCTTTTTTGATTTGAATTGAATTGAATTGAGGGTCAAACGTAAACGCTTCCTGAAAGCTGCGAAATTTCAAACTGTCGAGATTTGTATGTTTACCACGCCTAAAATCTAGTAGAATTTGAAATTTTCTTGTAATTTTTCTTGCTAACACTGGAAAATGTCTAAATGTGTAGAGTTTTCTGTGACACACCCCTATGAAAGTTGGGTTCTGTAAGTCAAATTTTAGAGCACTTTACCTCCCTCAAAGTATTGGTGGTCGTATCTCGTCCATGGTTCACATAATGTTGTCTTCCAAGTTGTCCAAGGTTGCTGCTTTATGCGGAAAATCCAATGAGTTCCAAATATTATAAAAAAACATTCTCCAAAGGAGCTTGCCATTTCACTAACTAAGGCCATTGTTTGAGTTGACGCTCTGTATAATAAATTTCTGGCCTCATAATGAAAACACAAACGCATACCTACATTCACCTCCCATTCAAGTCAGACATGAAATATTTTGCAATCGAGCCTCTATAACTTTTGCCGCTCTCGTTTTTAATTAAGTAATCAGCTGGACACCTTGACTCTTGTCTAACTATATTACCTTTTATCAAGAATTGAGCTTTGCAACATACGTATATATTTTTAAGGGTAAAAACTTTCGAATTTGTTTGAATTCACCATTTACCTTCAGATTTCCTATGTCACCTGAATAACAATTGCAGAATGGGAATTACTTATATCACTTATAACTATCAATAAATTTTCGAAAGTCGCGAAATATGCAATGTCTCTAGAGCATACATTATTCAAGGCAACTTTCTTGCTTTTCTCAGGACTTGTAATACAATTTCGAATTGAATCTGAAAAGACAATTAATTGTAATGGATTACAGCAATTTTTTTTTATTTCTCTCAAATTTCCTTTGGAGAAAATTCTATGAATGTTTGTTGTTATGTCAACCCACATCAGTGGATTCTCCTCATTAGCATTGTGGAAATTCACAGCCAGAAATTAGTCTAATTAGTTTTGGTCATAAAATGGACTTAATGCAAGATAAACTTTCGACATAAATTTAAGCAATTCTGACTTATATCTCATTATAAAATGACAAGCGTGTATGAAAATTGATATCCTAAACTAGATCCTTAAGGAAATGTAGCAAATTTTGCTCCTTTGGCTTTCATTGTTATACCAGCAGCATCTTATCAATTTGCAGGCCTTCAATTTTACATGAAATGTTTCATAAATTGGACTCATTTGGATATTATAACCCATTTTATGCCTATCAATTTGATTTATATCTTAATCTAACATTCATCTATTTATCTGTTATAGCCAATTTAGTAAGAATTTAAATCTAAGCCATTTTCCTTTGCATTTTCATTTACCATTTGAAACTTCTTCTTTAATTTTCCAGCTGCAAAATGCAGCTGAAAATAAATCATAATTTATGTCGCCTCTCTAATGGCCAACTTTTAATTTTGTTCTAACCAAATGCAAACAGCTTAATATATCATGACCGCCTGCTGCTCCACCACCGCCTACGCTTCCCCTATCCCTCCCCCTTAGTGTAATTCTAATGCCATTTTAAATAAACAGCCCGCGCAGAGTTTTGCCCAGAGGAGCCGGGGCAGAGAACAGTCTGCGATTTAGTTAAACATTTAGTCAGCTGCTAATTATGAATAATTAATTGCCACACATCTCTGGCAGTTCTACCTAGTGTCTCGCTCTTTCTCTCTCTCTCCGTCTGTCCCCCTCTTGGCCGCATTTGCCTTCTTGGTGGCTCACCTCGTGGCTCACCTCGTGGCTCAAACAGCTCTAAATGTGTGCGTTGGTGGCCGACGGCAGCGGCTTTTACTTAACGCTTGGAGCTCTCTTCCCTCTCTGATAATCTCTCCCTTTCTCACTCTGTCTCTAGCAAGTTCTCAATGTGCAGCAGCCGACCAGATGAGTTTCTGTTTACTAATTAGCAACGCGCCTCGTCCCCTCGGCCAGTGTCTATGTACTCTGCGGCTAGAGAATCTCTAACTCTCCATTGTGGAATATCATTTTCACAATCAGCTTTAAACTGAGTCAACGTCATTGTTGGCTTAAAAGTTTTTGCAGGTGTTAATTACAAAACAACAAATGTGCTTTTAACATAATAATGACGATAAAGTTTGCCAGTTTGAAATGTGGGTTAACATTTTTTTTTTTTTAAGTCCGGCAAGGTTGTTTCATATGAACTTTGATGTGGTTTTGATTGTGTAGGTAGAGTGTGAGCGGTTTAGAAATAAAGGAGAAATTGTTGGAGGAAAGTTTGGAGAATAGAAAATTTGTACAAATCAGCTGTAAACTAGGCCTGAGCTGTACAAGATAGAGAAACGCCATGCAAGCTGGATAGATTCACTATTTAAGTGTCCAGTCTAAAGCAAAGGTCAGACAATCGGCTTCATTTTCAAAAGGGGTTTGGAAAACTGGTCACTTTTGCAAATTTTTGATTGTGATGAAAGCAAAGAAAGGAAGTTTTGATCAGAGAAACTTTATGACCTTAATTTTCTGACCTAGAGATCAATAATAGAAGAATATGAAGGGTCCAAAGCAGCAGACAAGTTAACATAGAGAACAAAAACAGTTGGTAAAAGACAATTCATGCGGAGTTCATAAGTATTACTCTATAAATTTAAGGTCTTCCAATAAGTGGATGCATATACTAAACGCAATATTTTCTTGGAAAAAGATTTGATAATCGCACAATGGACGTGATTTCGACGAAGTCTTACTTCGAGCACCAATTAACAAGCAACGCTCCGTTTTCATTAATCGATATGTCGCTGAAATCTCTAATTTAATATATTAATCTATAATTTGTAAGTCATGTCCACTCATTGATATGACACTGATATAGCAAGTCAGAAAACAAAAGCTACAAAACTGAGATTGCGAGTGCTTGCAAACGCTTGCAAATGAGTGCGGAAAGCAACGCTTAGGGAGACAAATGACATTAAACAGCAGATGACAATTTAAAGATACAAGTGAACATGCAAAGAAGGGCCGTACATAATTGGATATATTCGCTAAAATTGTATACATCTTGCGCCGCAACAAAGAGTCTTACAATTTCTTTGCAAATGGCCAATTAATTTACCGATTCAGTCTGAAAACTATATCTATATATTCATCTAAAGTATTATTGATCACTGAGATATTGAAGTCTACCGCCAAACATCCATGCCTTTTATATATATCACGGTCTCATATAATTTTCAATATCTTCGACATTCTAGCAGGTGAAATTTTAAGCAGAAGTAGTATAACTTGTGTAGACTAAAGCTTTTCTTTTCCTTATAACGTCTTATAGTAATGTGGACTTTAACCCGCAAGTGCTGACGATCCTGAAGTAAAATTTATTAACCATTTTTAATTTTGTCATCAGAAAATACCCTAAGCGCTTTATCAAATATTGGGATATATTTTGAATACTGCGGAAATTTAAAAGAACGTATTTATGTCCTGTTCCTAGCAGCAAGACCGTAGTTTTCTTCCGATCCGACACAGAGCATACAGGCTATACAATTTTCTATGCATCATGATGTCCATATTTCCAGAATTTTTGACAATGATTGTTGCCTCGAAAACTTTAAATTATATAAGATCTGTATAACCCAGCGTCTCGTGACAGATCTGTCAGATGTAGAGCAGATATGCGACGTTATCGATAAGGAACATCGCAGGGTTCATAGAATTCCAAAAGAAATGTGTATACAAATATTATAGAAATATTATTTCCCCAAGTTGTCAAGCATTATACGCAATCCGGTGTCCACTTGCACAATTTGCAAACTCTTTAAATATGACAGACACCCTCATAAGCCGGCTCTTCTTAGTGAGGTAAAAATGTATTGCCAATCGTTAGGTGCCAGAAAATATAAGCATTAGCTTATGAAAGATAAATCCTTCTTGTACTTATTTGGAATTACATGAAAGTGTTGAAGTTTTTCTTGGAAACAGGGGAAAGTCATATGTATTAAATTGAGTCACAATGAAATACCATTTTTCAATATTTTACCTGTATCAAGCTATGGTTTAAGTCCAAAAAAGTCACTTAGTTCAGTTAAAATTCCTTAACATCTAACGCTTGCACTTTCAAAACGCTTCTATTAAAACCTTATATAATATTTATAGGTGTTTTTTCTGATTTTCAAGAACTCTTTGTTCAAAGATTCTATTAAAATGTAATATAATATTTATAGATGTTTTCATAAATTGCCAAAATTGTTCAGCTTAACAAGCACGGAAATCTTTTTTTTTTTTACAAAATTCCGTTATGAAACGTAATCCCCTTATGGTATTTATGTTCCAAAAGAGGTCAATCAAAATACAGCAAAATGCAGAAGCAATGCAATGCAGGCTTATGCAATATGCATATGAAATTTTCATGCCAAAAATATAACTAGTAAAAAATTAAATATCAGCAACGTACACTTTATGTGTGTTTTCTTTAATGTTCAATCAGAATTGAATTGTTCGATGTTCAGATAAATTTCGATATATATTTTTACAGCTGTCATTAAAATTCGTATGCAACAGTTTCCGGCGTGGCATAGAAAGGCAAGCGAGGAGCCAGGTAAACATTAGAACATGAAGTATGTGAGGCAGCCAGGCCAAGCATGCACTTACTGTGCCGTTGCCTAAAAGTATACAGCATTATTTTTGCTGTTGTTCAAAATTTATAGCCCTCAATAAAGCGCAACAATGACAACCACGACAACATATCCCACAAGCATGGCCATAAACTGCACACATAAAATGTAAATGTATATCAAAAATGTAACAGTACCAACATTCACACAAACACATACAAGAAATATGTAACTTCCCTGCTGCCACAGCCACAGTCACAGCCACAGCCCCTGCGCCCTGTGCCGCCTGTCTGGTAACAAAAGTAACATAATTTTCTGCTTGAAATGCCAAAGTAATTCCCATATATTGTGGTCGCCTCCTTGCTATCCACATATATATCTTTTTATGCACACAATTCTGGGAATGGGCTGCGGCCCAAAAATTAAAAAGCATAACAGCATAGATTTATATGCAGCCTCAAAATATGCAACAAGGAGTTGAGGCCAAGTTTCCTCGCTAGCTCAATTTTCTGCTCCAAGGTATGAAATTTGTGCTGGTTCAGTATTTTGAGACTTGGTGAAAGGGGCAGGGTGTGGTAACTCATTCAGTTCAGTAGTTCATGTAGGCTTCTTCATTGAAGATTCTCAAGATTTGATCTGATAATTGATCTAAACTAAGACATTGTGAAACGCTATTAGAACGAGATGAAACACGCTCATATTTCGCTTTAAGATGAATTTATTGAAGCTTTCTAAAACATTGGCATTAGGTTGCATACGGAAGAGGAGAATCAGCTCCGAATGCCAATAATCAAGCCCTTGGCAAGTAAATTTAATACGTCTGAACTAAAACAGCTGGAATACTTCTTGCTTATCTCGCAAATGGATCTAATATTCAGCCACCCAATGGAAGTTTAAGAGTATATCTACTGCAGTTACCTTTATGTTGAGGGAGCTATATCTCTACTAATATGTCAAGATGACACAGCTGCATAATAATATGAACGAGCAACGTACAAGGAAATCATTTAAATAAACAGTTCACACGAACTTGTACAATTCTGAGCTACACAAACGTATTCGTTAGTGGCATAAAGTATAAACAGGGAGTCAAGATAGCGCAACAATGTCAAAGGACGACCTGCTATATATATTCGCATATATTCAAAGTTGACAGTTTAAACGAAATTGTTCATTTCTAAGCCATACAAATCTACACGTTAGTTACAAATATTTGAGCACTAGTTCAGGGAGCTCTCGCTATTAAGATAGATCAAGATGAAGCAACTGTATTTACAATATGAACGAGTTAACTGCTAAGAGAAAGTTCAAATTAAAAGTTCACAGTTTGAGCGATGTTCCAAATTGAAGAACTTAACTTTTTTGTTGTCCAGTTTTCTTACCTATTAGACGACCGCCCTAACTAACTTACTATTTTCGGAACTACACACCTCTACTCCACTCCTTAATTGCTGACATTTCATTCATTGTTCAGCCTGCTATCGTTATTTAGATATGTCAAGACAACAACGAAACTATATGCTGCCATGTAAACAAGTGACCTAAGACCTACTAAAGCCACATTTAAAGAGTTCAATCGAAAGTGCACAACTCAAATGAACTTTTTCAGCTCCGAACTACACAACTCCGCTCGTTAGTTGCATCTACCTACACACTCATATATTACAGAAGAAGACCAGAAACGACTGGGGAGAATGCTCCGGGGCTCGGCTCAGCTCGGCTGCTAACTAAAAGTTTGTGCGGCAGCCACCTGAGCCTCAAGGCAAAAGTTTTTGTGCAAAATATCCTGAAAGTTTTTCGACGAAACAAAAACAATAACAGTGGCTAGGAAGTGTTTATCATTAAGGTGACATGTGGGTATGGCCGACGGGCCGTATAATATAGGCTCTGCATTGTGCGTGCGCCCAAAAGGTATGCAATGCCGTATTTGCTGTGCAGCCAACTGTAGAGTGGGTAAACCGAAACCCTGTCTATCCATTTAGGCAGCTCTTGTAGCTCACAATTGTCCAGTGGTGCTGTGTGGTGTGTGTGGCTTACAGGCCAGCCACACGCATGTGGCGTCAATCAATCTATGTTGCACAGCAAGACAGGCATACAGCAGACCGGAAGTTGGGCCGGGGCGCCTGTGGGTGTGTCTCCGTGTGTGTGTGTGTGGTTGGCGTCCATTTCGTTGTTGCGTTTGCCTTGGTTGATTGCAACAAATCGCTATAATGTGCGGTATTTGATGCACTTAACGAGGACGTGCTTCAAAACCTGACCGATGCCTGTCCTGTCCTTTTTCCTCCTGCCGCTCTTTGAGTTTGTATCTCCCCTTGTCAGTCAATGCAATTTGTCCATCAATCATGCCAGGGCGATTTCGATCACAAAATTTAATTGACTTTGAATTTGTAGTATTCTGACACGTGTGTGTTTACCAAAGCGTCAGGCATTTACACATACACGTGTGTAAATATCTCCGAGTTTTGTATATTTATCTCTGACTAATTTTACTGAATTTTCTGCTTTGATTTTGATTGTAAAATTTTGTAAAATTCAATAAATTTTCAATGGCTGCAAATTCGATTTGTGATGATCTAGTTTTGCTTGTAAGCTGTTAATTTGCGGCTGTTAACATTTTTGTAGTACGTGGTTGATATTTGATTGAATCAAATTAAGGCGATTTGTATTTGTATTTTAATTTTAATAGTTGGACATTTGTTTCTTTCATAGATTAGTTCAATTTGAATTCGCATTTGTCATATATTTGGGGAAACGTGTATTGTTGAGTTAGCCAGGTGATAAATAAGATCAGATGGAGGAGTTCTAAGTACATTTTCTTCATTCCATGAGTGGAAATAGAGATGATTTGCTGGTTATTATTTTTGTTAGTTTTTCTATTTGTAAGATTAAGCAAGGAATTGATATTGACACCTAATTTCGATGGTCTTTTCATAGCCTTGAGATGTAAATCTTCATTTAGGAGAGCGTCTATTCACAGTTGTTCAAAAATGATGGAGCTCCATTGCAAACTATAGTGTTTGGGTTCTTACCAATGCATTTCCAGAGAGTCCTCCCAAATCAGTTGTTTTGCCAGGAATAATTCATGCTGTTCATGAACTGATTAAGCAAGATTATCATGTGATTGCATTAACACTTAAACATCATTGAGATTCGTATGCGTTAGATTTCACATAATTCGAAAATTAACCTAAATATTCTTGTCCAATGGAGCGATTGGAATACAGCCACGATGACTTGAAAGCTGCACTTATGCTTCTGATTCCCAGATCAATTTGTAATCAACTGCATAAGTCTTTCAAGACAAACAAGGCTCAATCAGAGTTGTGCAGGGACACACTTATACTTAATGGACTGACTCTCAGACAGATGAAACTATCAGCGTTTTCATAGAAAGTTGGTCACCCAAATTGCGGTCAGAATTCAATTTCTTGTTTATATTTCCAACTAGCGGATGATAGCAATATTATAATAAAGTTTTCTAGTTAATTAGTCTTCCCAAAAGGACATATTCTCTGATTTTCCTTCATATATTCCAATTCTCTTTGAGTAAGTCAATTTTCTCTAGAGCAATCCCTTGCAGAAACAAAAGTCTAACGAAATGCAAATTTATCTAAACTTTTGACTCAATTTTGAGTTCAAAACTTTCAACTTTGTCAACATCGTTAGAATTTCTTAACCAAAAACCACTGATTTGTCGTATTCCCAAGTCTGGGTAAACTATGATATATGTGCAATCAAGGCTATTGCCTTGACAACAGTGGCGGCGTGGGGGTTCAAAACTTACCCAAACAAAGCTAACAATACATATATAAACATATCTTGTATGAGCCATCCCATCCCTTAGATTAACTGCCTACGCCACTGTTTGCTCCATTGAACCCAGCTGAGATCTGCCAAATCATCAACGGTGGCGGCAGCCTCATGCTCATGCTGAAGTAGCCCCAGTGGCGGCTTCTTGCTGCTGATAATAATGTGTCAGCGTTTCCAGCTCGAGACTTGACTTGACAGCTTTTCAGATTTTCAGCTTCTTGGCTGCCTGCCCAGGCGGAGAGATGCATCCACACAGCTCGCAGACAACATTTAATAAAGGCTGCCAAAAAAACTCAACAACATACACACACTTTTTGATTAACTTTGAAATGAAATTCCACGGCAACTAGAGAATTTCGCTGTCTCATTCAGAGAGACTACTTTGAAAACTTTTTAAACTGCAATTCACGTGGAAACTTCAAATGCTGCCAATGCAATTGACCGTATTGGAAAATGCCATGGCAACTAATTGACATTATTAAAGGGACACTGAGAGAGGGCAGAGGTATGTGCTGGATAGGGGAGAAATTGAGGACATTTGTTGACAATAGAGAATAAAATTTCCTTTTTTGCTTGAGCTGAAAAAGCTGGCCACTTTTAAGACAGCTTTTGGAATCAGAAAGAGAACCTTTTTGGGAGATTTTAAATATTTTGAAAATACTTAGGCTAATTTTGAGAGTATTTTTGTGTGTTTGGGCATCATTTAAAGAACACTTAGGTAATATTAGTCTGGTATTCTGGTATTGTGCTAAATTTCAAAATTTAAACAAATTTAATAGAATTTAATAACAGTTGAGGGCATTGTTACGAGTGGATGAAGAAAGTCCACTGCAGTTTTACTTCCACAATAATAAGAACCTGCTGTCGCTTTATGTAATATACATTTGCTGCCTTAGCCTATAGTAGAATGTATACATAATTTAGCTTTGGGCATTGTCGCTTAATGCTAGGCATGCAAACATGCTGATATTGCAGTTCCCACGCTGGGAGTGCTCTGCTTGTGGACTTGAAGAATGCTTGGGCAATTGTTTACTTACATATACATTGCAACTGAGTGTTACAGTGTTTGCAAATTATCTTTACCTAATTAGCCGGGTGAAGGAAAGAAATGCACAAAAGAAGTGCAATCATAATTTTCTCACAAATATTATAAATGCTTTCATTAAACCTATTTAAAAGTGTCAGAGTCGCCTGCTCGAAGACCATTTCTCAACCTATTTATTTATACATATTTCTTCTTTCTTTGTGCACTTTATTGTGCAGCTTTCACAAGCATTTTCCATTCACCCATTCAATATGAGCATTGCCTCAGCTATTCACCAGCCACAAGTGTAAACACTCTGATTGTGGGGGAGAACGGGGAGCGATGCGCTGGCAAGGAGCAACCTGCTCTTAACAGAGAGTCTTATCAACTTGCGGAGGAAAATACTCGTAAATAACGTGGCTGCTTGCGGAGTATGACAAACACCTGCTGATTGCTTTATAGCCCAGCAGTTATTTCTGTTATGTCTGTTCCCACACCTCCACTTCCACTTCCATCTTCAGCGTTTGCTCTACGCCATTCACCGTCTTGGCAGCTATTTATGGGAACATTTCGCTTTTTATTTTGCATACGCAAAGGCGCGCTGGCTCAACATTTTCTTGAGCTCAATGTATGTTGGTCTTATTGTTGTTGTTGTTGTTGTTTTGCTATTGTTATTATTGTTGTTGTTGCTGTTGACATTTTTAATGCTGATTAATGGCAGCCAAGCTGCAAAAGTATGCCATAAAACAGGCCAAATATAAATGAATTGTAATGTTTGGGAAGGGTAGTAAGAGGGGCTGAGGGGAAACTTAGCAATAAGTCACAAGAGAATTGTATGGTAAAAGATATTTGAGGTTAAGAAGAAATTCTTGTCTGAAATTCATAGTTTCTCAGCCACAACTAGTTTGCCTGGACACATTCATCATGTGGCAAGTATGTGTAGGATGAATTGTTGAGAAAGAGAGAGAGAGAGAGAGGGAGATCTCATAGGTTGTGCTATGTAAGTGGACGCTATTTGATGTAGACGGTTGAATAAAGAACTGTAATATATTATATCAAGTTTTTTGATATAATTTGTTGATAATAACTAGAATCTTTCTTACATGAAATAAGCTGAGAATTAAAAACTTGTGGATTTCGGCAACCGTTTCCAAACTCGCTCATTTTTCGTCTACCTGAATAGTTAATAAGAGAAGACGGTTAGAAATGGGTACTTGAATTTAGCAGAACTATAAATAGCAACGACAACTAAGTAGCCCAATTCTTATAACATTTCGTCAGCGGATATGAAGGCTTTCTTTCCTTTCATTCCTTTCCTTTCTTTCAGCAATAGCAATAGGCAGCGAATCCTTTTATTTTTCTATATTTTACCCTAACTTTCTACTTTGCTCTAAAGCAAATAGTCGCTTAATTTCAAAAATATTCAAACCCAGATTTCTTTTAAATTCTTCCATCATAAAATGTAGTCATAAAAATTGAATGCTGAAGCACAGGTGCTTCCAACTTAATTTACAGTATTCTCATATTTCAACAGAGCTTCGCCCACATTTTGTTTAAACTTAAACAAAAGAATAAACTTAGAAACTTGCCAACAAGAAGATATTTTCCCAGGAACAACAGTAAAACACAAAAAAAGAAAAAACTTGTACAAAGTAAGGAAAGTTTCAACAGCAAAACCCGCGAACTGCGACCCTTGAATACGAGCGGAGAGATTGAGAGAGCAGCTGAAAACCTTTAAAGGCATTCAGTCAGTTTTGCGCTTTACAAAATGTTTTGCATTTAAATTAAATTGAATAAACCACTAATCCAATTCGCCGGCCACACCCTCCATGGGTGCTGCGTTGGCTAACAAACAAAGGCCAAAACCAAAAGCCAAGCTAACAGCAACAACAACAACAGCAACAACAACAAATACAATATGCATGCTGTGAGAATGTTTGCATTGTGTGGCTTGGCATGGCAATTAATTTGCATGCGGCGCCATTTTAAAGTTTAGTTATAGGGACATTTACCGTTATACAAGCCATTCAAACACACCTCAGAGATGAAACCAATACTTGGAACCAAATGTTAGTGCACAAATTTTAAGCAAAATATACATATAAGATTAGTGTGTACTAGCTGGAAGTTATACAAAATCGATTAAAAAATTGACCCAAGATAATCTTGAGAGGTTGTCAGGCTTGCCAAACTTCACTTTTTGGATTGTTGCTGTTTTGCCCAGATCAAAGATCAAATGAGTTTTGTATGGTATAATTTGAGGGATCTTCATTTTGTGTTAACAAAATATAATTGTCAATTTTCTTAACTGACTTTCCACTGCCAACTGACTTTCTTTGTGCTGCCAATTTCCAATGATTTTGGAATACGACTATTCACAGGATTTCTCGAAAACCTGCGAACTTCTTAATCCTATATAAGTGTCTGCAAACTGTATTTTGCAATGATGTTGCTGGCTTAGATTAGAGCCTTGAGTGTTTTTCACAAGGAAGTAGAATCGCCTTAGTATATAGCCATCAGCCCACACATCAGTGTGCTTTACCCAATATTACACCTGGCTTCAAGGTTCTTTCCCAGATACCAGATCGTTCGAACAGAACACTATCTGCTATGTAGTGGTAGTTATTTGATGAAAGTATTCGAAATGAAAGGCAAGGAAAGGAAAGGAAAGGAAAGGAAAGGAAAGGAAAGGAAAGGAAAGAAAAGAAAAGAAAAGAAAAGGA
This sequence comes from Hirtodrosophila duncani, assembly GCA_037043425.1. Taxonomy (NCBI): domain Eukaryota; kingdom Metazoa; phylum Arthropoda; class Insecta; order Diptera; family Drosophilidae; genus Hirtodrosophila; species Hirtodrosophila duncani. The sequence continues at coordinate 427,130 of JBAMBM010000839.1, forward strand.
AAAAAGAACATCTTAACAAAGTTCATGCAGGACCCGTAGAATATATTTGTGCCCTACGTTGATGTACCCCGTTGATGTACCCGATGACTCTTGATCAGCTTTCGCCATTTAGGGCACGTTGAAATTCTTCTTCTGTCTCTATTCCACTGCAATTGCATAAGTTCTCATAGAATTGGACATCCTGCAATAAAATGGAAGGATTCCTCTCTTTTGCGCTGGCTAAACAGGTGGCAATCATCTGCTTGAGAGTTTCGTTTAGTAACTCAAGTCCAGCTCTGAAAATGGATGAGATTGCACTTATCTTCCATTCGTCATTAAGATAATATTTCTAGCCAAGGATGTATTCCAACATTCTGTATGTTAGACGTGTGTCGCTTTGTCTCGCCAGCCTTTCTGCGCGATGCCGAGTTAGTTCTGTTTTTCTAACATCACGTCAAGGTTCTCTCTCTATTTGCTCCGAGTCTCGAAATCAAAAAAGACACCCAACTCCCTTGCTAGAGTGTATCACACACGAAAGCACTGCTTCCTATCTATATAATCCTTAAACTATGAACCGGATAGACACACTATCACTGTCATGGCTATATTAATTCGCTTCACCATATAACATTATTAGTTTAGTAGTACGATTGATGTTTGTTTGATGTCAAACACTGTTAAACATTGTAAGAGAAGCGAAGTGCCTTTGGCTCACTCGTAGATATATCTCACTAAGTAAATCATTTGCAATTGGTTCAAAATATTACTTTTCTGTGACTGTCATACTCTAATACATGCATATATACACGATATAAGCCATTCGGAATCTGTTGTGTAGTTGAAAGAAACGGCTTTTTTTACACTGCTTATGTATAGAAGTTGATGCACAATACAGACTCTCTCGTGTGCAAGCAAATCTTCACACATATCCAACGTACATCTTCATCAATTGATTTTGTATAATTGCTATCTTAAGCTGCTTAAACAAGTCAATTCCTAAACTGCACATACTATCATATCCTCCCCCACAAGAATTCCACAAATGTCTCGCCCCAGCAATGAGCTGAGCCAAGAAATGCAGCCAACGCCTAGAGCTATGCTACAGCTGATGCGCATTCTTTGAAGTCTCCAACTGCGAAGGCCAATTAAGACAGTTTATCCATGAGGAAAGCCCAAACCAAAACCAGCAAAATTCTCCCAGCCACGCCCTCATTGGATGGCTGCAATTATCGCCACTTCCGCAGGGAGAGCTACCCTGTCCATTAGCTGGCGTTGATTAGCTGAATGATTGAACAATTGGCTCCAGGGATGCAGCGAGAAACAAGTACGACAACCACAAGACAGCCTCAGCTGATGATGTTGCCGGCGTTTGCCCTTCAAGTAGCAAAAAAAAAAAGGAAAAAAGAAAAGACAACTATTAAGCTGCAACATTATCAGCAGCCAGCTAACAAGTCCTGCTGGTGTTGCTACTGCTGCCACTGCTGCTCGTGGTCCTGGCAGGCCAGGACTTACGCACACTTTTGCTAGCTAATTGTTTCATAAACGCGCCAAAGCAAAAGAAAATGGCGAGAAATATTGCGGTTGGCCCTTAGAGCATCCACTCATTAGCCCACTTTGCGCACACCCTTACCCTTACCCCCTCCTTCAGTCCTTTTATTACGCCATTTATTTAAACAAAATATTGCGGCTTGTTAATTAAAGTTGACGCACGATTTTGTTGAATAATGAAACACGCCAGCCAATTAGCAATGCAATCGAAATGTGCTTATGGTAAATGTGCAATATAAATGACAGTTAATTAGTTGATGGATTTTCCATAGTGCGGCGGCAAGAGGAGGCCAGCGCGGGCAGAGACAGCGCGGGCCAAGCGAAGTGATATGCCAATACGTTGTTTGGTTAATTAAAAAATTATGGGCCTATAACTGCAGTTTATGGCTGAAAGTGACAGAATTGTTTAAGCAGTAAGTGGAGCAGGACTGTTAATTGAAATTTTCGCAGTTAAATCTTAATTGTTATAAGATAAATATATACTTAAGGGGGATGTTGAATATGTTATGGAATTAGGATCTCCGTTGTTTGTGGCTTAACTAGGCTTGCACTGGACTGAGCGTTGGCAAATGTACAGTTGAGTCTTCATGGAGGTTTTCAACATCTGGCTTTGCTTTAAGTGATTGGAAAACAACACATTAATGTTGAATTCAATTAGCTAATTGAGAAGCTGCTGAATCAGAGCTGCTAAGCTTGGCTTTTGGAGTAGGAAACTCTTGGCATGTGAAACGGTTCTACTTCGGTAATAGTTTTTACCTTAGATCTGCATCACATTCTCTTTGCTCACGCCCTGGTCACTTTGTCTTTCTCTTCGGCTTATATCTCCTACTCTTTCTCACCTTTTCATATTTCTTGGAGCTGCCTTGTATCTCTTTGACATCCTCTGTCATCCCCCTCATTCCCTCTTAACATACAGTACTATTTGATCTCTCCCTTTAGCCTTCCTCTTGTTCTTGGACTCTGAGTCTATCTTCCCTTTTCAAAGACTTCTCCCACACTTCAACCTCAGTTTGATTTGGAATTTCTTATCGTTCCGCCGACGTTACATGCGATGGTTGACTTAAGTCTGATCTTTTGCAATGTTTCAATTAAAAGTTATAGAAAAATATATCATGTAATATATAAACAAATATTCTAGAATCTTAACTCGAAAACCTAAACAATGTTAGTTTCAAAATCGCCTACTTAACTTTATTGTACGGCGGGCGTGGCTGGCAAGAACTTCTATGGTATGAAAAGTAGCTCGCTGAATTTCCCCTGATTTCCATATGATAAAAACTTCATAGCAACCCCAGCAGCAGCTTATTCATCCATAGAAGACTAGTATGACTATATCCAGCATACAGACAAATATTCATTTTTATATATCATCACTTTTCTATTCGATACGATTCTTTCTTAATGCAAAGACTGCCCAAATGTCTCTCAGCTACCATTTCCTTTGTTAAAATTCTTATTTATCGTCATTTTGGTTTCAACTATTACTTAGTTTATCCTTCCATATGCTTACCTCGAACTTTCCAAAATCAATTTAAACTTTTCACATATCACAAACCCTTCGCTTTCGCTCAGCAAACCTTGTGTGCTGGCAAATAAAATGCGTGCACAGTTTTTCAAATATTTATGGCATTATTTGTACAACATTATTGCCATTTCTTCTGCTTTTTCCTGTCGCTTCTGCAATTTTGTAGTTTTTTGTAGCTGTCGCCAGGCATTGTTGTTAATAAAAACAGAGTTGGCAAAAAAAGACTGGATATTGAATGAGCAGGACTGAGATGAAAGCGAGTGAATGAGAGCACGAGGGCATAAATTGGCCTGGAAATTGCGTAGCTGTGGATTTTCGCTGTAACTCAAAGAGTTTACTACGGTTGTGCAAAGTGTGGGTTAACAGAGAAGGGGAGGGATGGGGAATACATCCATAAGAGGGATATAAAATGTAGGTAATTCAAAGGAATATTTCAACATTTGGTGAAGAGTTTAAAGATTTGTGGCAAGCTGGCAAACCTTTATCCTTATAGTACATCCTCATTGCACTAAGCATATTTATATTTCGTAGACCTTGAGCCATCTTGAAAGTGAGGAGATGTAACAACTTAAGATACAATTAAACTTTAAACATATTCAGACTGACTCCTCAGGGAAAATATGCTTGCAGGAAATCCTTCAAATTATCTTCATCCAACTTAAGATGACAATGAACCTTCTCTGCGTCTTTCTTATGGGAAATTTGGTTCCCAATAAGTATGCCAATAAAAGTGAAATTTCATTTTAAAGAGATCTAGCAAGAGACCGTATATATAATGAAATGAAATCTCATACACCTCGTGCTTCATTCACCTCAAAGTACTAAGCGAAATTGCAACTTTTCCACCCATTCCTCGCTGCAAAGCATACTGATCTTAAACTGAACCAACCGATATTGGAGTGTTCATTTATGAAATTGATATATAAACACGGAACACCCCATAAGAATTCTTCGTATTCTTTCTCTATAACCACCCCGCATCTCCCTTTAAAATTGACTAGTTCTCTCTAAATCCAACTATATAACAATTTTCAAATTTCCAGTTTAAAAAAACCAAAAAAAATTGTTGCATTTCGAGAGCTCTTCCCATTTGAACTGAATATCGAGCTTAATACTATTTCCTCCAGATTATCATATAGTCGGATAAGCTCCACTGCAGCAGCACCGTCGAGTATTGGCTTTCACTGCGAGTGTATTGTGAATTTTCCTCTTATTTTCCTCGCCATTTTGCCATTGACACATGGCAGAAAATGGCGGCGACTGCTGGCGTTTCGTTGCGGCACACATTATTGACATAACTACAAACAATTTATGTGCAAACAACGGTTACGTCTCGTTACCCCTGTGCACCACTCAGCTCTGCCCGCGCCCTTCAGACCCGCCGCTTGTTGGCTGCCATCATAGCCATAATTGAATTTCGTTGCATGCAACATCCCCTCGCCCTTTTTTTTTTTTTGTTTTGTTTTGCTGCTCTCGCTTTTTGGCGATTGCATTTTTGACAGTTCCAGCCTCAGCAGCAGCATCAGCCTCAGCCTCAGCCGTGTCCACCACAGATCCGTAGGGCTTGCGAGTTCATGGCTTAAATAATAAACGAAATGACTTAATATGGTATTAAAGCTTTCTGTGTGTGCTTCCTGGGCCGATGTACACGGGCTTATGTATTATTTACCCAGAGGTACAAAATGAAAAGGAACGTAATGTATGGAAACGCATACATATTAAATACCCCTGATGCGCGTAGATATGGCCCAAAAAACATAAGCCACAACACCAAAAGGTCGAAAAGTTTGTTAGGCAAATGTGTGCGCTTTATATCTAGGGAATATCTGTGGTTTGTGTTTGGGTATAGTGAAATGCGAGCTGGTGGAGAGTGAAATATGTTTGTGTATGTTTAAATTATGACTTCAGGAAGTTGTTGAATTTTGTAGAAGATGCGAGCACACTGAGAGCTGTTGTTGATTCTTATGGAATTTTAAATAGAGCGACTTATTCTCTACCTGATGAATTTAGCAGGTTATTGCAATGCAACTGCATTGGTTAACATGATATGATATGAAAATTATTCAAGGTCAATCGAAATATTACCTGTAGCAATTGATGTAGCATTAGGTTACCTTTTCGAATGAGTCGTGCAAGTATTAAGCCGATGAAAGTTTATTCATGATATAAGGGTAACCTTAAGTAAGTGCATGTGAGTGGAGAATTATCAGATCTGACCAATTGATCACAGCTTATAGCGCGAAACCCAGGCTAGAAACTACCATCACCCGCCTAACCGAACGAGGGGTGCAGCCGGATAACGTGCAACACTTTTGGTGTGGGCTGGCGGGAGTAGACCTCTTGCGAGCATACTGCGGTGACTCAACAGTCTGTCACTGTATCTGCCGGTGTGCCGTCCAATCTGCTCTTCCACGGTATGCAGACTGAGATCACGATGAAGGGTGGAGCCGCGCACGTACCATGGGCAGTTGGTTATCTACAATACTTGGACACGTTTGTAGCTGGATTTTGCATCGATCCCCCAAATCTGTACCCCGTAAAACCAGATCGGCGCTACACAGTGCACATAGACTGCTCTTTTAGCTCTAAGTGACATAGAGCTTATTCTATTTATCAGCCACCTGATTTGTTCCATCCTTTGCCCACACTTGTTGGCCACAGATTTCAGGTGTGGCCCAAAAGTGAGGCATTTGTCCATTTCGAGGTATTTCGCTTGCAATGGCTGTTCCAGTGTAACTCCCCCCCTCCAGCTGAATAGATGGAGTGCCCGATATTACCTTTTTTAGAGTGAAGCAAGGGTTAGTCGTCTTCATGGGGTTGATCTTCAGATTCCACCTCCTGCACCAAGCTGCCAGAATATCTAGATAGCCCTGGAGTCTAGCTGCTGCTTCGAAGTGGCATTTAGAGTTGTAAAGGACAGCAATATCATCCGCATAGGTTGCAATAAGAGCCTTCGAGGGTTTCTCTATGTAGTCATCGTCAGGGCTAGGTAGGTCAGCAGTATATATCGAGTTAAGCATCCGGCCATGAAGGCCATGAACACTCAATATATTCTCCCTTTCTCCCTCTGTCTTTGCACAATTCATTTTCCCTGTCTGTTTACAGTGAAAGCTTCTGACTATAATAAATAATAATAAAGCTATAATTACCCTTCTCTTCTCTTTTATGGAAAACTAAAGGAAAACTATAATAAAGTAAAACTATATATAAAGCTATAATTACTCTTCTCTTCTTCTTAATGGAAACTTAAGGAAAATTATAATAAAGAAAAACTATATATAAAGCTATAATTACTCTTCTCTACTTCTCTATGAAAAACTTAAGGAAAGCCAACTTGATAATTGGAATATCAGTGTTCTTATCTTTCAGCTAGATTTCAGTAAGTTTATCCAAGCATACTGCAGTAGATCTCAAAATTTTAACTTTTCATAAAAATATTTTATGCTAAATTCTCAACTTCAAAATATTCTTAATTATAATTTGGCAGGGCGCATGCTTGAATGAAAATTCTCAAGGCAGTGTTGTTCCTTGATTGAAGTTAGGCAAACATATATTTCCGAAGCCCCCAGAGTAGATAATCAAATCTATTTATACTTTACAAATCTAAACTTTGGTCCTAAAACTGGACTGATCTCAAGTAAAAATAGCCTTAATAAAATAAAATACAATTTTATAACATTTTATATGGTTTTCTTATATATTTTTTCTCTTTTGCAGGTGAGTATGCTTCAGAAAACTGGAACATTCTAATATATTTCTATCATAAGCACTTTTGTCTGTAAGTATGTAAGTCTATGATATTTTGCTAAAGGATTTTCAACCCCGATAGGGATTTCAACAATGGCAGGAAAGGTAAAATTTTAGTTAAATAAAGATTATATATTTACTTTAGATATTTGTTCAAAAATACTTACCATAGGCAGGTCAAAGACTGCTGCTAAGAGGACTCTCAATGACCTTATTATTCTGCAAGAGAACGAAACTGCCTTTAGAAGTCGCAGTTCAGTCTGTTTAATGACTGCCTAGAAAGCTCACTAGCAATCGTAAAGCAAGATAGAAGAAGAAATAGCGCTTACTTTGAAAGCAGATTTAATAAAAAATGCTGGAAAGTCTGGAAAAATATGTCTTCCTATTAGATAAGGTTTGCTCATAGAGATCAGATTTGCATAGCTAACACTATGCGAAGCAACTGCTTTGAGCTAATCATGATCATCATCGAATCATATCTAATCGAATCGATTTGATAATTCGAATTGCATAGCGTTCCTATTTCAACGCACAAAAGATGCCATAAAAAAGTAGACAACTTGACTATCATTATAGAACAAAGTATCATCCAAACAAGCATCATCTGCACACTGTTAATAGCCCTCAAATTAATTTACTCCGGAATGTCCTAGATTACGCTCTTTCACTGTAACCTAAGTACACAAAGCACCTCATGTGAACTGCTTAAGTTCACTAGTTTACTTTTTTACATTCTCTGCATGCTATAACGTATACCTAGAGTCTAGTACTTACGGTTAGGCCTTATAAATCCAAGTGGCTTGTCCTGCCCCAAAAGGGAATAAAAAGGTTAATGGAACTGCCTCCGCTTGCTACTTTGTCAGCTATATATTTGTCAAGATCATTAAGAAAATCACTTGAATCACTGTCCTAAGACAAACGCGCTTCACTTGAGTAGGCATTTTCTGTTTGCTCCACTTGCTGTTGCTTGTGTCGCCAAAAAGTAGGCTAAGCTTTTTTCTCATTGTTTGCGCTTGCCAGTAAACCGCCTGCCAGTGACTGATTAATTGAAGTGGAAAATTGCAGAGCCAAGCACTTATGCCAGGCAGGAACAGGGCAGGCCAGCTAGTCAGCCAGCAGCCAACCAGTCACTATGATTGATAGTTTAAGTTGAGTTTAATGAGCGCCACAGGGCAAGGACCTGCTCGGATGTAGGATGTATGCGGCACGTCGCGCTCCTAACGTGAGTCACGCACTTGATTATAATTATGAATATTTACATATTTCATTACTCACACTCTTACACGCACACACACACACACACACACGAGCCTCTGCCTGGGCTGAAACTTAATTAAAGTTTCTTGCATGAGCAAAAGCGCCTAGAAGTATGCTAATGTTTATGTCTTTCGTGCACAATGTGGCGCATTATTAAAGCAAAAGCGAGCGCCCGCTCTCTCGCTTCTCTGACAAATTGCATGTAAAACGTCCAGCTGACAAGCTGAAAAGCAATTTTCGTGCAGCATCAACGAAATGACAGTGAAATTTATTCTCACTTATTTACATGCTCAGCACAAAAGTATGCAATGCAATTTTTTATGTCAAACCAAGCTTCATTTTAAAATGTAAATTTCATTCGTGTTGTCATTTCAACTACACAATTACAATTATAAACGAGCAAAAGGAGAAAAAGACATGGTATTATCGAAGTATGTATACCCTACATATATGCTATGTATATACTCAAGAGCAGAACTAAGTAAAGCGATTGTTCGCTAAGGCAACAGGTTTATTCTCTGTCAGTTCTATGATGTAGTTCCACGTTCTAACTACATCAAATATACGATCCCTACTGCAGATAAGCAAAGCATTTGATAAACTTTTTCAGCTCTAAAGCAGGCATTGTCACAAAGAGAGGGGGAGAGTCGAAATATGATAGTGTATTAGTGTGCTTCTCTATCATCTAGACTATATACATGTTATACAGACTGTCACAAGCTACATAGCTCTGACTACGGTAGGGCTATAGCTCACACTTCCTGCTCTAAAGCTCATTAATCAGCTCAGAGCTCGGGGCTGAAACAGCACAAAGCATAGAACTTAGAACTCAACTTTTCCAGCTTTTCCAGAATATACAACACTCTACAAGGTCAGCTTATACCCTTTCCCGGAATATACCACACACAAACCCTAACAAGCTCACAATTAATGTCTGCGGCTTGTGCGCCCAAAAGCAGGCAACAATTTGCTGTGGCAACAATAAAAAAAGGAAAATTCATATATCTGCGACAATTAGTTTGTCCAGCCAACCCAATAAAGCCGCTCACAATTGATGGTCCTTTATCATGCTGTGGTGTTGTGTACTAATCGCCGTCATCAGTTTTAACTAGTTGAACGCAGCGTAACTGTACTTGCCACAACATGGGCTTGACTGTACCATGCATGCGAGTATTTGCGGGCATCTGACCTCAGCTCTCCAATTTTATGGAGCTGTACAAATTGCATATCTAGGGAAGGTTTGGGTCTGCCCATCCTTCTCTATAATTGACGTTCGCATCGGAACGTCGACAGTTGTTGGTCGTTTGAAAAGTTTGGCGTATCCTTTTAGCGTTAACTGTACTTTTTTTGTGTTGTTAGTTGCGGCTGGTCTTCTGCGCTCACAATCTTTGTTGGAGTTGTAGTTGTTTGTGTTGTTGTTGTTGTTGGGACTGTTTGCGCTCTAATTCGCCGTTAAGTGGCTTTTGGACATTTGTTGCAAAACTTTGTTCTCCCCCAGTTTTTGCGATTGTTATAGTAGCTCATGCCAGTCGATACTTTCTGCGGGTTTTTCTGCCAGTGTTGGCAAAAGCGTGTTGAGTTTTGTTGCGGTAAATTAATGAATGACAAGCCAAGTTGGCTAAAAGTGGGGCAACAGAAGTGTTTAAAGTGCTGTTGAAGAAAAAAAGAGGAAAGAAAAAATGTGAAAATATGCGCAAATTGCCCTCAACAATTGATTAAGTGAGCTTTTTGCAATGGAGAATGATAATGATGATGAAGCTGGAAGTGGTAAAAAGTGGAGACAGAGTAGAGGAGATAAATTAAACGGCTTAAGTTAGGAAATTGGGCTAAATTGTTAAGGCAACGAGTGCAGCGTTTTGCCATATTTAAGCACAAAATGAACACTTCATTATGACTTGAGAAAATTAAATGAAATAAACTAAACTTACTGGCAATATGTCCTTATGTGATTATCATTCTCTTAGCTAAGGTATAGTTCGGATCTAGGCAGAGTCATAGGCCAATCTTCCTTGTTCAAGAAGATAGATAGAAAATGAAGGCCTCAAGGTGAGATAAATACCATATAATATCCTCATGATCTTGCCGGGGTCCTTCCCAAGATAAGCTACAACATTCGCAACTTTGCTGTTGTTTTCATTCAACGAGGACAGCAAGAAGTTACGCATATATACAGGTGGCTATACGTGAGCAGGCGTTCATTTTATTCCTAACTCATGGGATATCATTTTTGAAAGTTGCCCATCTTAGATTTAAAAGTATTCTACAGTTGTTGGTGAGCAGTTACTGTAGCAGATTTAGTTTAAAACGATGTAAAAGTGGAAAATTTGTAGCCTATTCTATGGTCGTAAGATAAATTCATTCCCATTCCAACTTTTAACTAGATTTCGACCCACTTTGATGTCGAAACTTTTAAAAAGCCGCCGCAGCACTCATCTACAGCACAAACTCTAACTGGTTATCTCAATTTATGGCTTGGGCTTTGCGTTGTTCATTATTCGGTTAGTCAGCCATTTGCTACAAAGAGCTTAGGTAATGGCTTATGCCTACAATTGAGCTATCATATAATGCCTCCCCAGGCTGCTAGGCAATCTTCTACTAAGTACACATATACTTAAACAAAATCAAAACCAATAAGTAGACAATATCCTTCGAAAAACAATATCCATTCCAATCCCCAAAGTATGCTATACATTTATACATTGAAAATTTTTGCAATTTTCGATTGACCATCATCAAATGGACCAAGAAGATTCTTTCGACATTGTTTTAATGTGGCAATTGTGCGTTATCTGCCATCACAATCACAATTTGATGGCCATTTCGCTTCATAAATAAACCAATAATAACATTTGAGGCCCAAACTCACACACAAACACAAGCACACACACTGGCACACATACACACATCCGCTGCACCACCTGAGAGCATCTCATAACAAATGCTGGGATTTCATTCGAAACAATGAATGCCAAATGTAGGTGCTTCAGCTGAATGGAATGTCTGAGTCTTTATACAAATGTGTGGATGTGGATGTGGGTGTGCATGTGTGTGTATGAGTGTTCCGGTCATAAAGCTTTACGAGCCAAAGCGATGAAGGCAGGCAAGACTTTTTTTTTGTATGGCAAAGAGACGAAAAAGTTGCTTTAATTATGGCACATGTGGCGCAGAAGGCAGACCCCATGTGCGGGTGCATATGTGGGTAGGTACAGTCTCGACAAAAGGCAGCCTCAAATATGGCCATTGACCATTACGTATGCAAAATTTAATTTCACAAATGAGAAAGGGGAGAAATGTGAAGGAAGGCTTCACTGTGACTGTGACTGTGACTGGCAAAAGTCATTTCTTGCTATCGCACTTAAAATTATAATCGCACTCTCGCTCTCTCTCACATTCTCCAGAGTGCCATTTCGTTGTCCTTTTGGCATTGTCTCAGATTGAGCTGCACCTCTTTGGGAGGGAGGGATAGCGAAGGCTTGGAGCAACTGCTATGCTCTGACCAGACACAATTTAACAAATTAAAAAGGAAGGACGCAGGCTGGCGAAATGGAAGGATGGCAGGATGGCAGGAAGGCAGGAAGGCACAGCCAGCAGCGGCAAACCGGACGAAAAACAGAATGAAACGACCATGACCAAGAGATTTGCAAAAAATAAAAACCAAGGCGGCAAGGAGAATATGCAAAAAGGTTTAAGCATTGGGCACAGCACATATAATGCTTGGGCTTATGCAAGGCGCAACAAAAGGAAGTGTGTAGATAATGGAGTGGGTTGAAGGTTGCAAATTTTTAAGAATTTTCAACCGAATAAAGATAAGAGTCTTTGGTGACACAAAAGAGAATCACTAATAGGTCAAATATATACATAGCTTGAAAGTTTCGAATCTGGTTAAGCGACCAGGAAATTGAGTTGTTTCGAAGGATGTTTGGTAAATCATTTCGACTTGTGCAAACCACATGTCCTGTTCAAACAAGTTTTCTGAATTTAGACTTGTGCTTGCAGCTGGGAGAAGTTGCTAGGCCTAAAAGGAGTTCCAAAGCTTGCAGAAATGTTGATATATAAAGCCGAAACTTTAGGTTACAAACGCCTTACCAAATACATATCAGACGTAGATAAATATTGAGATATTTGTACTAACTATTGATACAAAGGTGCTTCAACATATTTTCTATTGAGTACATAAAATTCAGCCAGCTCCGAAGTACTATAGTCGGTGACGCTCACATTGAAGGCTGAAAGTAGATTTCTTATATTAGAATTTAATCTTGTTTTGTTTCTATGACAAAATGTCAAGTCAATCGAGCTATTATTTGCTGTTTCGATGGTCGATGCATAGGCAGTGTAAATATTGTGTGACTACTTTTGATTGTAACTGGAGAAAGTAGTCATTTATTTGATTTTTCACTGCAATTATGTAGGCCCTTCGCAGGCTAAATTCATCCAAGGATATAAAACTCATTGGCCTGACTGATTGAATGAACGGCTAACCACGATTATACCAAAATCTTCTAGCAAGTCCTAGCAAGTCTATCAAAATCAAAGTCAAATGTTATGTGGAAATTTAAAGAAATTTGTTCTTCTATTATAGAACAATAAAGTTTGTATTTAGATGCATTAAACTGGAAAACTAAATCATTGAAAATTCATTAAAAATTCCAAATAAAATGATGAAATTATTGCTAATAATTCTGTAATTTGAAGCTTAAAACTATTTATCCAAAAACTAATCTCTTATGGAAAATAATTTCCTAAATAATATGTAACGCATTGCCAAGCTAAGGTTTACTTCTTAGATAGAAACATATGTTCTTAACCTTCATCGGATACTCAAAAAAACTTAAGTTAATTAATAGTTAGAACGCTCTAGTCAAGCTATATTATATTTATACTGAATGTTTACATTAATTTTAGCATGAAGTTTGCACAGAAAGAAGCATTTGCTATCACAAAAACTATATAAAGTTGGAAATTCAACGAAGTAGGCTTTTCATAAATTCAACGAAGTAGGCTTTGCCTAATCATATTTTAACTGTTTGACTATATTGGCTTTGATTTGTTCCTTATGTCTCAGTTCAGATCTGAGCCTTGCCCAGTCAAGACGGGCTCATTTCTGATATATTTCCTTATTTTATTTATTTATCTTTTTATTTTATTTTTATTTTTATATTTATTCTTTATTTGCAATGGATTTGCTTTTGGAACGCTTCTGAACTGATTTTATTTTATTTACCTAGAAAAGTATGGAAAATACGAATAACATATTGAACGCATTGGCTTTTTGTAATCCTTGGGATTCTGAGATTTCTGGGTTTTCCATTTTCTATTTTCTATTTTTGTTCTTTTTTTTTTGGATGACAAATTAATGAACTGGTTTTCTTTTATTCACCTAGAAAAGTATGGAAAATCGAATAACATGTTGAACGCATTGGCTTTCTGTAATCCTTGGGATTCTGAGATTTCTGGGTTTTCCATTTTCTATTTTCTATTTTTGTTCTTTTTTTTTGGATGACAAATTAATGAACTGGTTTTCTTTTATTCACCTAGAAAAGTATGGAAAATCGAATAACATGTTGAACGCATTGGCTTTCTGTAATCCTTGGGATTCTGAGATTTCTGGGTTTTCCATTTTCTATTTTCTATTTTTGTTCTTTTTTTTTGGATGACAAATTAATAAACTGGTTTTCTTTTATTCACCTAGAAAAGTATGGAAAATCGAATAACATGTTGAACGCATTGGCTTTCTGTAATCCTTGGGATTCTGAGATTTCTGGGTTTTCTATTTTCTATTTTTTGTTCTTTTTTTTTTGGATGACAAATTAATGAACTGGTTTTCTTTTATTCACCTAGAAAAGTATGGAAAATACGAATAACATGCTGAACGCATTGGCTTACCGGTTTTTCTGGGATTTCTGGGATATTCGGGTTTTCTGGGTTTTCTATTTTTTGTTTTTTTTTTCTTTTGGATGACAAATTAATGAAAGGTTAATGCAATGTTAGAGTAGAAATAATAAAATATACTGAGCAGCTCTAAAGAGCGGTGAGATTTATCCTTAAAATGTTTGAGAAAAAGAATTACTGCGTCGCAATTTGTATGGATGCGCAGCAGACATTTGATAGGGAGTTAAATATAAGCTAAAGTTGCTATAAACCGGCAACTATAACTAGCTGCTTTCCACCCACCTTGACAAGAAGCCCACTTATAGGCAGCGTGTGACAGCAATTAGCTTCCAGATAAAGGGCAAAATAAAAATAGCTTGGCTGGCTTCTAAAAGAGCGAAGCAAATTGGCTCTAAGAAACAAAAATGATATATAATATCACCTGTATTTAGGTGCGCCCTACTAATATGGGGATAATGTTCCAAAACCCAGCTTAGAAGAATATAGAATCTTCAAAATAAGACAGAAATCCCAGAAAACCCGGTAAGCTAATGCGTTCAACATGTTATTCGGATTTTCCATATTTTTCTAGGTGAATAAAAGAAAAACAGTTCAGAAGCGTTCCAAAAGCAAATCCATTGCAAATAAAGAATAAATATAAAAATAAAAATAAAATAATAAGATAAATAAATAAAATAAGGAAATATATCAGAAATGAGCCCGTCTTGACTGGGCAAGGCTCAGATCTGAAATGAGACATAAGGAACAAATCAATGCCAATCATTTCTCAAATACCAATTTCCACCCATAAAGTGCATCAAAACACATATTCAAAGCTTGCAAACAGAAAATGAAACGCCTGAAACTACGCTTCTTGATTTGAACATGCAAAGGAATCCCATGTTAATGTTGCTTTTACTTAATTTTATAGCTCACAGCTTATGAAATATTCTAGTACATTAAAGACCACAAATGATATATTTATATACTCTCTAACCATATGATTCGGTTCTCAGCCACCGCCATCAGCTAGATTGTATTACAATCCATTGGTAATTTGCTTTAATTAACATTAATGACAAATATTGTGCCCAATTTGTGTGGCATTTAAATATGTACAAGCTCTCAGCTCTCCTGCTCTGGATAAACCGATTAAAGCTTAATGCGCCAAACCCAGACAATCAAAATGTGTGTATTCATTAGTGTTGCATACTTTTAGTCGCTTAGCAGTTAATTAAACACAAGCAATTGGGGTTTCGGTGGCGAAAATGTTGCCCAAAATTAGCATCAAATATGCATGGGCCCCGGGTTCCATTAAGGCAAAGCCATTACAGGCACAGAGACCGGGATCAGCAAGGGCAACGGAAATCAAGAAAACCAGCAACTGTTCAATTATAAAGTGAGTGTCGAAAAGGCTTTTAATGCGAGAATGTCGAGATTGAGTGAAATGAAGAGATGAAGGGCATCAGCAGTTCCGCCTTGGCTTTGATTTCTGAGTGGAAATATGCCTTAAGAATTTTTGGGAAATATTCGCAAACAAAATTTCTATGAAAAGTTCAATCCATCCTTCCGATTACCGAAAATTTGCCAAAACTCAAGCATAGTTTTAGGCGCACCACAATCCTCTTGCTGACTAATGAGCTTTTGCCCAGCCATATATAGCTGCGGTTGAGTGCCAAATGCTGTCACGTGTGTGTGTGTGTGTGTGTGTGTGTGTGTCTGTGTGTCTGTGTGTCTATATATACAGCAAGCACACGCATACGCCACGTGTGCCTTAGACAGACAATTCCACATAGACGGTCGTAACATAACATAACTCTGCTGCTTGTGCTGCAAATCAAATATGCAAATACTCACACATAGCCAAGGTGGAGGTAGAACTTGTAGCCTGGTAGACCAACAAACCGTTTTGCAAACATATGACTATGGCTAGAACGAGAGCGAGAGGGATAGCTAGTGAGGGAGACACGATGAAACTTTGTCGACATCCTGCTGCTGCTGCTGCTGCTGCTGCTTGTAGCTCAGGTTTTTGATAGCAGGAAATTTGCAATTTCTGGCATTAAATTTCCGCCTCGCATTTATTTAGCCATATGCAACATTTGCATTAACCGGTTGAGAGAGGAATAACCCAAAGGACGCACACACAGCCCCATAATTATCGAATGGGAAGTCTAGGGAATTATGTATATATATGTGTGTGCTTAAGCTGCCTTACACCTGAGCAAAGGTGCGTGCCTGGCATATGCAAAGATTGGTTATAAGCAAATGTATGCTAAGCTCTTATATTTCTTCCTTAAAAGCAGTCTTCAGAGTGCAGAGCAAGAGGAGTGAGGCGTGGTTACGTGGCCGGGGCTTGAAATTGATTTGCAGAGCAAATGACTTAAGCTGTCGTTTTTTTTTTTTTGAAAGATTATTTAAATTTGTGAATTTCAATTGAAATTTGATTTGATGTTTGCGAATTTTTTCAAGGATTTGTAAAATGGAATTTTAGCAGAGCTAACGTTTGGTTAAGATAAGTGAACTGAAGTTGGTGTTCGATATAATTGTTATTAGATGAACTTATAGAAGAAACTAATAAAAAAGAGTCTTGATTGTAAAGCAAACTTGAAGAAGATGTTTTTCATCTGAGTATGACACTCTTTGTGGAAAGTGGTTTAGCCTTTGTAAATATATCTTAGGTCATGTCGAACCAACTTATAATTGAATATAGAATGAGGAAAATGACTATGGGATTCCCAGGTCAGCAGTCTTCAAACCCTTTAGATGTTTAGCTAGTCGTCTCCTGAGTTCTACCATCTATAGCTATAGGTATATCGGAAGTTGTAGAATGGCGAACTATGAGTACGTTATGAATCCCTCGGTAAACACTAAGATTTTCCAATTTCTCAGTGTAATATTGATAAATGAGGTACAAGAACGTTGCCTTCATCAGCTCAAAAACTGAAAATGTACAACAAATTGGGCAAATTTTGTAATTGTTGTAATATGTTAGGGTACCTACGTGGGTTTTAGGTGGAATAAGATCCTCTAGAGATCAGAGAAAGCCTTTTGGTAATCACTACTTCTGATGAGCTCCATTCTGAAGAGCATCATTGGAAATTGAGTCTCGCTAAAAGCAGCAGAGTCAGAAGTGGCTGGGACACTAGACTATATGAGTATCTGAGCAGGCAGCTGCTCTCGCTTTAAGAAAAGAAATTGTCTGGAAGACTCCCTTGCCACATTCTTAATTCCAAAAACTAATGAACATCCTGATGACTTCAGTGCTGCCAGCTTACTTTTAAACAGCGTTTCAGGTCAGTAAGGTCAGTTAAGGTCCAAAAAGAAATAACAAATTCTGGCACTGTGCGATTGGCTAATCGAGAACGACCTCCACTTCTGTTTTCTAAGGTTAAGTTCTACTCATCTTCTCGAAGAATCATTAAGCTAAGCATTATAGCCTTAAGTAAGTACAAGTCCCCACAAATTAACGCTATTTCAGCAATCTGCCTGGAATGAAGAGGTCAATTACCTTATCCAATGTAGATTAGAAGGTTCTGATTATAATACCTAAGATCTAGATAAAAGTCTAGAAAAGTTCAACCGTCTCAATATGAATCTATCCTCTGAACACGAATGTTGTCTTTAAGAAGGTGACGACCAGCTTTCGTATCATTTTGTGTGTAGAAGTTGCGCCTTTAAGTATCTTTGTGCCTTTAAGTAGAAGGAATAATCTTCATAGATAATTTGCTATGTAAAGTCGATGAGAAATCAACGCCCAGCAGAGCCAAGTGTTCAACAGAAGCCTTTACCGACTCGCCTCTATTTCAAATTGCAACATGAAATAATTTATCAGTCAGTCGAGCTAAGAGATTTATTCATAAATTAATTTACCATAACTTTCTGCTAGCTTAAGACTTGGCGGAGCATTTATTAACAAAAAATTTACATTTGTAATATTAATCGTTTGAAGAAATTGACTATCGACATACCATAACAGCTTAAGGTAGACTTGATCTTATATCTGAAATTTAAAATGTGAATTGAATAGAAAATTAGCTGGGCCTTTCAAATTTGCCTTGCATACCACCATTAAATTCACCTAAATTTAAGCCCGAATTATTCATAATCTCAACTCAAGTTGACATTTCATTTCCCTTGCTCCTCCTCTCTTCGAGCTCAACAAAAGTTGAGCCATTCCAATCATGCCACAAAAATGTTGCTTAAATCTTTACCAAAAATGCAACCAGCTAAACTGTTTATCCTTTCACTTGACTGCCCTTAGCTACAAAATTGTGCAGCAAAATATAAAGGAAGAAAATATAAAGGAAGAGAAACAGCGGCGGCTGCAGCGTATCAAAATCAGCTACAGCAGAAGAAGAGTTAATATTTGTGGCGCCATTGCACTTCGTTGCACGTTGCGCAAACAAAAACCTAGAGAGCTAGAGCGAGAGCGAAAACTCAAAACTGATTTGCGCCCTGCAATCAGAAATCAGATTCCGATTGCAACAAGAAAAAAAAAACAAATAAAAAAAAATTAGAAGAGTCTACAAGGTTTTTGTGCAATGAATTGCTAACACTCAGCAGATGTCCTGTGGCTGAATGGGATGGGTTTTGTGTTTTGTGTTTGCATTTCAATTGGGAAATCAGTGAGCAATACCTAAAAGTTACTTGATCTGGCTGCTCTCTCCGGATAGGACTGACCCAAATCACGAACGCTAATCGTTGCCCTGCACAAAAAAAGGCCAAAGAATGCCTCAACAACTAACCCAACTAACCCTTCACCTGACCCACTCAATGCAAAGTTTTTTGTGCCACGAGCCAAACGTCTTTATTATGCAGCAGCCACCGCAAAGCCACCACCACAGAGCCCCAAACCACCTTCAGCTGCAACCACAAAAGTGTGCTTGGCATTTTCTTAACTATTTTCTTGGCTCGCCTCGGCTCGGCTTCAGCCCATCCACAATCATATAGTGGCATTCTTTTGCCTTTGCCTTTTCATGAATAACAAATCAGGCTAAAAGACAATCCCCCTACCCCACACACACACACACAGGTTTGAATTACAGAGTAGCAGGGGGTGGATGTTAGAAGCCTAAAGTCTATAGCCTGGACGGCCAAAAGCCGCAAGTTCTATGCATACAAAACGACACAGTGAGAGTGAAAAGCATTCATACGAATTATGCAGCTGAGAAAGGTGGACTAAAAGGATACTCACTAATGTGGGAAACGATATGAGGAATGAATGAAGGAACAGATATCTAGGAAATACAGGAGAATTGTCTAGATTTGCCCACAGCATAGGTGGCTCCCAAGGTTCTAGGGAAAGAAAGGGACCACGATAATATTTAGGGGAATATCCCAAAAAAGCATTTTGTATATGAGAAGATTTTAACAGTAGACTTAAGATCATTTTAGGAGCTCGGAAATAAAGTTGAGAGATATCCCAAGGTATGATTCTAACTTCAGAAAAACATGTCCTTGAGTGTGGGATTACCCTCTCTGAGCCTGAGTCCTAGATGGCAGTGAGAATGTCAGTTAAACGTATCTTCTTTGAAACATCAAAACGTACTATATTAGATCCTCTGAGATGTTTAAATATGGCCGTGTTTTAATAGGTAAAAGATGACAATAAGAAGAAGAGAAAATGTGAAGAAAATTGGGTTCACAAGGAGTGTTTTAATAGCAAATACTCGAAATGTTTTCTGGAAGGTGAGAAATAGTATCTTCTGGCAAAAAATGTACCTGAAATTGATTTAAAACTTCATTTCAAAGTAAATAGTGAAATATCAGAAAGGGTAACCAAGGTCTTAGGAAAAAGTGTCGAAAGGAATGAGTATATTTTAGGTTTCATAAAGGGTGTCACGGAAATCCTTTAGAGATTTAGAGAAATGAATGTGTAAACACTTTAATGTATAAATTTGCAGGGATACAAGAAAAGTACATGGTCTATTAGATTTAAGAAGTAGAAAATCTTGAAAAGTCTTTGGTTTAAATTACGTTTAGTAGGCGCTTTGGATGAACCCTCAAGACACCTCAAAAACGCTTCAAAAAGGAAATCAATCTAGTAGTTATTGAATCCCTCCCTCTTCTCTTATTGAGATACACAAATGAATCTATAAATTCATGTGTTTACATATTCATTTCTGTAAATCTCTGAAGATTTCTGTGACACTCCCGATAAATATAGTATTGAAGGTTGCAGATGTTTTACAAAACTTTCCTAGAAATTAAGAAATAGTATTTTCTAACAGATTGAAAAGTATCCGGGAATTTTCAAAAGCTATGGAAGATTATTGAAGCCCGGAAAGATTATAATTCGCGTTGTCAATGGGAATGAGTATCTTCTATGCTGTTGAATATATTATCTGAGATGATTTACATCTTTTCTTAGAAGGAAGAAACATCTGTAAATTCTGAATATTTGCAAACCAGTTTTCTGTGAACAAGGAAAATTGTCTTTCAGTAAATTGGACAAATCAATTTTTAGGTTATAAGAAAAATATCTCCTTGAATTGTATTTTCTTTCAAATAAGTGAAAATGTAATTTATTTTCTAAACGACAAGAAAATACTCTTCTGAGGTAAGAAAATATTGAATTATAATAAGTAGGTTCTCACCTTATACCCAAAAGATATATATATTAACTATATTTCCTCACAAATCTAAGTATTTTCTATATTCTGCATCTATCTCCAGCTATCTTCTCTTTCATTTCCTATCGGAACTTCTCAAAAACTTGGCACAATTTCTATAAATATCATATTCTCTTCTTCGTTTCTCTGCTTACAGAGTAACTGAGAAACCAAAGCTATACAAAAAATATTTAGCATTGCAATGTGTGGATAGTGTAGAGGGTAGCGGGTGTGCTCTAGAAAATATATACATTTTTTGCAGGCCTGCCTTAGTCTCTGGTCCACTTTTGTTGAATTGAAAAGAAATTGTGCAAAAAACACTTGAGCCGAGTCCTCAGCACTGAGTTCTTAGTTCTCCACAACAACAACGACAACAAGAGCAACATCATCATCATCATCATCATCATCATCATCATCGGGGTTGTCGTCGGCATCGTCATTTCACTTGTCGTTCTTCTTTTCAAGTGTTTGTCAAAGTTTGCCCCAGGTTAGGGCCATAGAATTCTGCTTCTGCTTCTGCTTCTGCTTGTTGCCGTTGTTGTTGTTGTTGGCATTTGAAAGTAGCAAATCAAATGACGTGTGACAAGTGCGGACTGCTAGGATATTTATGCATAGACTCAGAGAATCAGAACAAAAAAAAAAAAACAAAATATAAAACAGAGCACAAAAAAGCATTCAGATAAGACTATAGAGCGAGAGGCCATAAAATACAAATAAGGCTCGACACAAATAACAGCAACAACAACAAAACAACGAAAGGTCACAGTTGAGGTAGAACGCTTGATTGATTACAAAGAATTAGACACATGTGCGACAGGGATTTGGATAGCTAAAGCTAGCACAAGTTTTTCAACTAGAACAACATCTTCAGCTCTTTGCAACGCCTTGGGATATTTGGAGAGGGGGACGAAAAGGGTTTTTGTTAGGGGTTTTGTGGAAGATTTTTGTGTTTGTGTACTGAAATGACCTTCTTATTACGATTAAGAATGGTTTTTACGAAGCTGAAAAGGCTTATATCTAGGACTAAGATGCAGTGAAAAGGGGAACTATAGCCATTTTCCGCTCACTGACGACCTGAAAAGCCCAAAGGCAAAAAAAACTTTATAGGCTGTTTAGATCTCTCTATCAACTTTGCAGGGGGGTTTTCTCTTGAAAGGTTTCTATTTGTAAGGAATGTATATAGTTATTTATGTTCAGAACAGGAATGTCTTATATGTGTAGCTACATATCACTTTCATCTATCACATTCACTGGTTAATAATCGACATCAATAGCTATGATGTTTTAGAGAGTCGTAACAGAAATCTTCTCATTACTTTTACATCAATCTGTATGACTTACTTGAACGTGGAACTCTTGTTACACTTCAGCAATGTAGTTGACTACCAAACAATCATAATATGTGCTTAAGGTCACTGATGAAGGGGAGTTTGGAACAAAATACTCTGTCTGGTTAGCCAAAGAAGCGACTCAAATTTAGTAGTCATAATATGTGCTTAAGGTCACTGATGAAGAGGAGTTTGGAACAAAATACTCTGTCTGGCCAGCCAAAGAAGCGACTCAAATTTGGTAGTCATAATATGTGCTTAAGGTCACTGATGAAGGGGAGTTTGGAACAAAATACTCTGTCTGGCCAGCCAAAGAAGCGTCTCAAATTTGGTAGTCAGTTGGACTTCAGTATAAAACTGAGGTTAGACGAGAAACTATCGACGTTACTCCATCACTCCGAGCTGGAGATTGTAAAATCTTAAAACAGTAACAAATACGATTAGTATTAGTTTGCTTCGGATTCACCTACATCCGGTTGTTTGCATGATTTCGAGCACAAAAGTAGAAGATTCAGTTTCAATATTGTTGTGATTGATCTAATCTATTGGCAAGTTTCTACTATGAATGCCTAAACAACACACTCCTTTGGTACCAATATGCTGACATCACTTGGCTAACCTACAGATAATTCCTGCCTGCCATTTTACACACACCAACACCACCACAATATTCTTCCCATGCAACACATTCTGGTTTACAGAATATCTGATTTTCAGCAAGTTTCAGCAACCACAAAATGCTTGCACCTAAAATCGTATGAAATATCTCACAGCCTAGCTGAATATTTACATAACCGCATTGTAAATGCTTTATTCCAAGTAGAAAAAAATGTTGAACAAAAGCAATTTTATGCATATTTGCTCTTAGCGGCAACACCTGAAAGTATGCAACGGCAACTAAATAATGCGCATTAAAATGCAATTAGCTGGAACCACACACACACACATGCTGCACACACACACATACACTTACATACCTGAGTATGTGCATGCAAATGAAGGCGAAAACAAAATGCTTGGCCTTATGATGAGGACAGGCTTTTGCGTCTGAGTCTTTCAGCAGAGCGCTGCGAGGGCCTATTTAAGTGCATTTTGACTTGTTTTCGGTGTGAGCGTGTGTGTGTGTGTCTGTGTGTGTGTGTTTCTGCTAAATTTAGCTAAGGCCGAAACAGAGCCTGGCGAAGGCCTCACGCACATTGTATTTGAGTGCGGGTGTGTGTGAAATGAGCTAGAAATTAGTTTATGACGAAGGTCGTCGCTCAAAAACTAGGCTACATATATTTACGCTGAAAAGCAGGCAACATTTTTTGTTCTAGCTAAAGGCTTGTCTTCAAGAACAATTAGCAAGCCAGCGAGCTTTTTGGTTCATGTAAATTATTTAAAATTCACCTCTAATGGCAAATGCTTGCTGGGTTACTCCCAGCTCAATTATGTGCCCAAGCAATTATAACAGGCTTGAAATAAAATTTTAAGCTTTTCATTTTTCGTCACACGCGCCCACATAAAGACAAATATATGGCACAGGGACTGGGGAAAGAGTAAGAGGAACTAAAGACAAACACACAAGCAAACAAACAAACAAACAAAAACAGAAAAACACAAATGCAAAATTGACATGTGGCTATGGCATTTTGTTTACCCAAGCTGAATATGAAATTTATGTGGTGTAGCTGAGGACCAAGCTGGGGGGATGGGTGGAAGTCGCTCATTTAAGCCATCAGCTTAGGGCCCAGAATCAAAAGCAACAAACCGCTGTCTCTCTCCCACTCAAGCAACCCTCCCTCTATCTAATGTTCTACAGAAAATGCCGCAGCCAGCTATCGATAAATAATGCTTTTTGTAGCACGCTTTCGGGCGCTTAAGAATGTCTCCCTCTCCATGTGACTGTAAGTGTGTGTGTGTGTGCTTGTATGAGAGCTTGTGGCTGTCATAAATCAACATTTCGTGTTTATGTTTTTGTATGAAAGGTAACCAACAGACCATGGCAAAAGGTAGAAATCGAAATCTATGTAAATGCTTGCAAACTGATGAATGTTAAAAGCAAAATGATTGTTTAAATATACGAGTTTATGTAGCATATGCTTAGGCGTTGGCTTATGGTTTGGTATGTGTGTAAATGTGTGTGTGAATTGTTGGTTTAAAGGTCTTGTTTGTTTTGTGTATCTTTCAAAGTATGTGTTTTGATTGATGTTTGTATGGCGACAGTGTTGGCCTAATGGAATGCCATTTTCCTGGAAATTGTTGGTTGACCTAAATTTTTATCAAAATTGCTTAGAGAGAAAGATGTGAAAGTGTTATTTATACATTTTATATTTAGAAAATTCTATATAAACTATAAATCATCACTCTGAAATTCCAAATAATCGAGTTTCCATATTCCCAAGGGACATTTGGCTTAACATTTTTATCTTCAATTTGCCTATCTCAATTGTTTGTCAGGATTATTTATTGTTGGTAAGTGCGATGTGAATGTGTTTAGGCATAAGGGAAATTTGGTATACATTGAGTAGAAATCATGTTATAAATTCTAATAAATATATGGATAGTTTTTGTTTATATTTCACTAAGGAAGTGTCTTGTAAATCTTTAGAAATTGTCAGAAATTTATGTTTTATATGTGTCATATAAATTTAGGGGTTAATTTAGGCTTATCTGTATGAATTGATTGAGCAAATGCATCTTCTAATTGCTGAGACTTTTGAAGCCATCGAGGTCTTAACATTTTCTATACCTCAAAACCATTTTCCATTGAATTTTTTTCATATTCTTGTAAACAGGTAAAGAAATTAAGCTATAATGTGTGAAAGCTTAAAGAGTTTTCTATTACATCTCTTATATAAATATTTTAAAGCAAATTTTGTACTAATAGTTATGGTAGGACTTCTGGAATCAGTCTTAATAAGGCTCTTATCAAAGGACAGGGACAATAAACTTCAGTGTTACTAAAACTATGATTAAGGCTTCTATAATGTAATGAGAATTTTAGCAGACTGCAAAACGGCTCTTCAGATTGACACAGCAACGTCTGCTCAATTACACGGACTATAAAAATGTCCTAGAAACAAAGGTAGAATCTACTGAGCTCAGGAAAAACAGCTTCTGAAAACTTTTTCTGCGACTCATTAGATTACAATATGATGCCATAATCTGCATTTATGCCTTTCCTTCCTGCATTTATTTCAACATTATCATGGTTTCATAAATGAAAATGACATATATGACTTCAACAATAAGAGTTTTCTGAAATTAGTGAAGCAAAATTGTCTCACAAAAGATGCTAAAATGTAAATAGATGATGGAAATTTCTAAACAACCTTCAAGTTGAAACTGCTCCTCAGTTAAACCACAAAAACTTTGATAGCAAATTTTCAATTATTAAAAAACTTTTGTCTTAATTTTCACTTACCTCAAGGCTTAACCCAACACTGCATAATGTGCCAGATTTGACTGAGTTCCATAATTTATTATCATGTCATATTTCTTCATTTATTTATCAACCCTTATATGAAAATTCCCTCGCAGTTTTCTACCCCATCATTTCCCAGCACACCATCATTATGTCCCTTGCCCCCAACTTCCCGCTTTCATATTGTAAAATAAATTACCTTAAATATCTAAAAGGAAAATGTTGTCAGGCCCATTTGCTGAATGATGCCTGCCAAACCACTTGGCAAAAGTTCCAAATGTCTTGCCATTTCATCACTCCACATGGCTGGCTTTTAGCAAACGCACCCAGTTAGCCAGCCTTCTCCTTTCAGCGGAAATGGTTTTAATTACCACATAAAATCACACACACACACACGCACACACACACTCAAATGCACACATGGGGTGGCTACATAGTGGTTGAGTGGCAGCAGGTAGTAGCTCCGCCTCTCCCCTGCTCTTCACACGTCTACGCCACTCAAATGTGCACATATTTAATTAACGGGTTTGAATTAGTTTTCAATGCGTTTGCTGAATGGCAGTTACAGACACTTGAATCACTCAGGCGGAGACCTGGGTGTGTCCTGGACTGAGTTGGTAGGGTTTGGGTTGGAGTTTCCTTAAGGAATCCTTAGAGTTTCCTTAGCTCCTAAGTTGGTTATTGTTTGAAGTGCTCTAATTAGTTGCAGCTGTTGCATGTCTGAATAGAGCTTATACAAAACTTCTATATTTATATTGTTTTTACATTCACAACAAATGTGTAAAGTTTGTTAACAAAGTCGATGGTGCTGACCAACTTTCAATGTAATTTAATCAAAAAAAACTCACTGTTGAAGGGTAACAGTTGCCAATAAGTCTTGCTTGAATGGCTGAATGCATAACTAGGCACGTGGACTGTGCCAATTCTATAATAATTTGAATGAAATTGAAGAACCCAATGAAATGCTCAGGCAGTGTCAGCATTGCAAGTCGATGACAAACGAAACCAATAATATTCATTTGCGGAATCGTTTTCCCATCTGCAAAGCTGTAGCTGTATTTATAAGTAGTAGGAAGATCTGGGATAATGTTCTTTTATATAGTTTTCAATGAAAATTTATTTCAAAAAGAAGTTGTTCCTCATTAACAGTAGGAAAATCCAGTATAATTCCATCTTCTTTCAATGAGCATTCCCTTCAAATTTCACACCTTAACCCTCTCTAACTTCGTTTCTGAGATGAAATCCCAAGCACTATTTCTATGCAGTATAATTCCAAGAAAATGTTGGATATATAAGCTTTTGAAATTCACTATCTTTTCTTATCTTCTTTCTTTTTCACTTAAACATTTACACTCAATGAATTTCGAAGCTGCAAATCCAGCATTATCATCACTTTGAAGAAAATTCTACAAAAAAAAGCAGAATTCGACTTCAATTTTCTTTTCATTTACCTCACCATAACACATTTATCAGCTATATTCCTAAGCAGTGTGAAGATCCAGCAAAATTTCCTTAAACTTGCAATGCCAATTCCAGCAACCACATATTTCACTTTCCATATTCTTTCAATTTTCACACCCAAAACTTTCTTCAAGCCCATTTTCCAACTAAATTTAGCATTGACAATCAAAAACCCCCAAATGCTAAGCCATTTCTTTCTATTTAAACTGCCAGACGCCTAACTGTAAGCTATAAATTTTCAACACAATGCTCAGCCGTGGCAGAAAAACGCTCACAAAAGCAAAATAAAAAGAATCGCCTCAACGACTATGCAACCGAAAGTCGTGCAAAATGTAAATCCCCCTAAGCCAAACACTCTTTTTTTCACACACACACACACTCTGCCGCTCTGGACTCTCCTCTGTTGCTGTTTTAGTAATAAGATACTTAAGACTTGTGCTGTCCTTTATATTTGGGTTACATTTCTTGTTAATGCTTTCATTATAAATGCATGATAAGCAACGTTTCCTTCCAAAGCCGCACAGAAAATGTCACAGAATGAAAATATCATAGAGTTGAGTTGAGAGTGGAGGCAAAGCAAATGATGTGGTCTCACCTTGAGTGTTGCTGGTCCAGGGGTTATGAAAATTTACTTTACACTCGGCCAAAAAACACACACACACACACGCACACACAAAGGAAAGAAACAAGAAAAAAACCGTCATCATAACAATTTTGTTTACTTGGTTTCCCCGTTCCTGGCCTTGACAGTCGAAGCAAACTGAACCAAACTGAACTGAACTGAACTGAACTGGGCTGAACTGAAGCGAAGCGAAACGAAACGAAACGAACCCCCAAATCCTTGGCCTTTTGTTTATGAGCCGCAAAATATATTCCACTGGGCGTATTGTGTGTGGTTTTGACATGCCCTTATGATGGGTTTTATAAGTTTGGTTATCGTGCTTGTATGAGTTACTAATTGGATAGAGCTGATCATATAACGTACATATAATGACACTTTATAAAGTGAGGTGAGGTGTACAAAATTATAGATTTTATTCAGAAAATTTAACGGGAGAAATGGTTTAGAAATTACAAAGTTATGAATTGGGAGTAGAATGCTCTCTCTGTGCTTCGGAAAACCTTGAGAGTCCACAGAATTAGCAAAATGATCCATGATCTATTAAAGCTTTCACATATTCTCCGGAAGAAGGAATATCTATGCCTGGGAGCTATTCAGAACTATTGAGAACTTTGAGGATTCTCAGAATTAGCAAACTGATCCATGATCTGATAAAGCTTTCTATGCCTGGGATAACTATTGAGAATTAGATATATATATTCTACCTGTATCGTAAGACTTTGCAAGGTTTCGTTTTAGAACTGACTAAAAATTGGCAAAGATTTGGGCAAAATGCATTTACTTTAGGAATTTAGGAAAATATGTCCAAAAATATGAAGATAATTTTTCCAAAAAAGCAAAAAAGTATAACTATACCTTGAATGCAGGATAGCATACCTCAGAATTTGCAGATATTACTTAAGTAAATAGGATTTAGCTTTGAAATTGGTACCCCATAGTCTAAGTTTTGGGTAATATTTAACCGATATCAAATCGAATTTACAAAATTTCCCCAGTTTAAATCAGAGTCTCTTCCCTGGTGAAGTAATTTTTCATCTTTATCTAATACAATATCAACTTTTTTAGCCGCGAGGTATCCTTGCCGCATTTACCATGTCCGGCTCACTATATTTCCAAAATAATAGTTTAGTTTTTCTGAGTGTAGGAAACGTAGGAAACCCAAGCTTCGTCACAGCCATCTTAATATTTTGATATGCCATTTTTTGTATTCTTTTGGCGGCGATTGTAGCTGCTTTTTTCCCTGTTGCACAGGCAGAAACCGCAAAGTCATAAGCCCATTAGCTGGGTTTGTAGGGCGGGACCGCACCCACACCCGCACCCGGACCTGGGGCACATTGTTTTAGCCCCAACATGTTTCTCCGCATGACATTGCCTTATGCTCTGTTGATGCGGAAAATGAGCAAGGAAATAGAGAAACGCCCCCTCGCAAACTCATACTCACATGCAGGCAGACGTGTGTAGGATAACAAGGACGAGGCCTACAATGTTGACAAGGACTTGTTAGTTAAATTATGCATAAATGCAGGGAAACATTATGTGTGTGTGAGCGTGTGAGTGTGGGCGTGGCAAGTGTCTGCAGCTCGGCTTTGATAAATAGCATTTAGCTGATAATTGCGGTCCCAAAAATCCGCCAACTTCCCGCCTTTTGCAAATAAACGTATTTCGAGAGGGCGAAAACCAAATGTGGAATGTGTACATAAATTGTTCAATTTTAGAAAAATAACGAAACAAAACTCTATACAAATAACGAAGCAAACAAAACAAACTTTTTGTTTTGAATAAACAAAATAAATAAACATTTGCACAATTGATAATAGTAAACTATTTATGCATTAGCCTCAAAGTGGGTTTTACCGAAACAAAAATATGCTCATAAATAATTTAAAGTTCAACGAAAGTAAATTTGCAATTGCAGAAAAGTATGTGAAACTTCATTTAGGTCGAGTCAGTAAATATTGTTCAAAACAATAAGAAAATATTTTTTTTTATAGTGAAAGTTTTCTTTTATGAATTTCTTGATTAAATTTCTGTTAAACATCTTTATGGGCCATAAACCGAAGATAAATAAGCCATAAGTATATTACTTCGCCATAACGAAATTGAAAATAAAATTCTAGGCGTTTCTATTTCATCTGTTTTTATGAAGTGCTCAAAGTTGGAGATGTGCAGAGCATAAAGTTTTGCCCCAATCGATTTATTTTCTGAGTCATGCTTGAAATAGTCAGTTAATGGAAAATATGATGTAAATATAATATACTTATATTAATGCGGCCTACTGTATTGAGAGTGATCGCTCTCCTGACTGTGAAGCGGTCACAATATTGCGAGAACAACACTGTAACAAGAGCTTCACTCTTGAAATACTCAACATAATAAACACACCAACAAACATTTGGCTAAGCTAAGCAGAACTGAGAGCGTTGTATGTATCGATAATGAGGCTAGACAATGCTCATGAAAGAGGGAGAGAGGCATTCAGTTAACAAACTCAGCAACAAGCAGAACTGAGAGCGCCGTATGTGTCGACAATGAGGCTAGACAATGCTCATTTAGTCAACAAACTCCCCGACAAGCAGAATTGAGAGCGTCGCATGTATCGACAATGAGGCTAGACAATGCTCATGAAAGAGAGAGAGGCATTTAGTTAACAAACTCAGCAACAAGCAGAACTGAGAGCGTCGTATGTATCGACAATGAGGCTAGACAATGCTCATGAGAGAGACAATGCTCACAAGATGCAAGACAAACCCTTTGGCATACACACATGATCGCTTGCTGGCTGCAGACATTACGTAGCTGCGCAGAACGAAGGAAAGCTTGTAGTTCCTCTTTGTGTAATCTTCAGTCTGAGTTTCAGTCTCAGTTTCCTTGTCTTGCTTCATAGACATGTCTTGACCAGATCACGAGTCTTGTCTCTTAGCTGTTGGTCTAATTCCTTAGCATGGGCTTTGCGGTTGGGACTTTGGCTGCATGGAAGTTGCTTCATTTTCTGTTTCAGGTTCATGATCAGTGTTTCTAATAGATGCAACCACTGATGCTGTCGTTAGGGACTGACTCCCTGGGTATTTCACAAGTCGTAGAAATCCATCGTTCATCAGAATCACATTTGATACTCAAAATACTCATTTTGCATTTTGTTTGCATTTGCGTTTGACTTATTAACTAAGTAACACTTTAAGTTTACGAAGCAGTCAATTCTGTTCCTTTTTAAGGTTTTTCATTATGAACTGTTTTAGAAGCCCTTAATCCTAAATATGTTGTCTTTCATATAGAAATTATAAATATTGCTCATTCAAGTGTCTTGCAAATTATGGTTTAATTGGTCTTAAGCCACTTTTGACTGACTCCTAAATATTCTGACATTCTTTTATAACTTTGAGCTTGCACATAGAAAATTGCTTTAAATTGCAAATCGCTTTTTGAATTGCCTTTTTCTGACTAAGTGTTCCCATATAAAAGCCTTAGTCAGAGTTCCCATATAAAAGCCATATTCTTAGGGCCAGGTATGAACATTGTAGAGGAAGTCGATGCAAATATTAACCCACACGCATGCCTTCTAGGTAGCAGGAGGCCGTTTCCTTGATTATTTTCTGAGATTAGTGATATACAAAAATAGTTCAAAATATACTAATCGATCATAAAATTTGCAATCCTTTCTAAATAATCTTGTATGTCGACTCAAATAAGAGACACAATGATCATTAGGACTTATTCTTTACAAAACCTCAGATACATACTAGTAATTATTAAGACTGACACGTGTGATTATATATCGGCAGAAAGTTAGGCGTCTCTGCCTTTCGACGAACCACTAAAGACTAAACTTAAACTTCCTAAAGATAAGCTCTCCGCTGTCGGCAACGAAGACCGTCGCTACCCCGCAAAAGTGCGAGCGGCATCTTTTGGAAGACGAAACTGCTTATTTGACAATAATGCAGAGTTCGCCCTATCCAGTGGCTTATTCAGTTAACTCTTGTTAACTTACTTATACGATAGTCGGATATCATTAAGCTGCAATCTGTGCCACATTCTCCTGTGTCAAAATGGGTCTTCTCTTAAAATCAAGTCGCATTATATGTATAAAACCAAATGTTAGTCATCTAGATGCTTGATGCTGACTCTCTAGTTGGGATAATTAGGAATACTGCTGCCGTATATCAACTTCGGCTGTCCAAAACAAGCTGGTTCGCTTTTTTGGCACCGCAAATTGGGAATAAATATTATCAGCTTGAAAGTTGGATTTACTTTACCAAAGTAGTTGATATGTTAACACATCTATAAATTCTTCCATTCTGGTATTCAATTCAATACCTCGATTTAGATTTCATTAAGCAAAGTACATATGTAGTTGATACTCTCAATATGCCTACGAATTCTTCTGAATAATCGTTATCTAGCTTAAGTTTAGCCTACGATGAAGACTCAAGATGGGAAGAATCCTCTTTGAAATATCATAAACTGACCTTAACTGGTCATAAACTGGCTGAAGAGTTTTATTGCAAATATTAAATTTTGTACTTTTTCCTAGACGTATGCTGAATAGATTGACTTTGGGAGCTTGGAATATACTTAGAGGTAGAATTGCAACTCTTAAACTAGACATACATATGAACTTTTTAATAAGACTTTATATAAAAATAGTACAAAATCGTACTTAATACAAAACTGAGGACGTTCATACTGAGGACCTCATAAAGTTAGCATTTAAATCTGCTCTTCCAACTCGCCGTGAATTAAACCTATAATATTTATATCTGAATTTTGTACAGTGTAAAATTTGTCTATCCCCAAACGTTTCTAACAACAAAATACTCCATCATAAAGCCAGCTTACATATCTAGTTATGACTTTAATTCCCCCCCCCCAAAACAATATCCAACTTTAATGACATTCGGCGAACCCTTTCATTAGTTAATCCCATCGTATTTCTGCACTTTATGGTTCATAAAAATTGTAAGCTCTCTCTCTCGTTTTTCTCCTAGCGACAACAAAAATCAAGTCATTTTGAGAATACAATAAAATATTCGCATAGCTGGCGAATCTTTTGCACTTAAAGTTAAGCGCGCATAAAATGACACCTCACGTAACGCTTAACCAAGCCTTCATTCGTTCACTCATTCCGATGGCTGCCAATGCCAGGTGGAGCAGCACAGGGTGTGCCAAATTTAAGCAGTGTGGAATTGTGAAGCAGCGTTTTATGCTAATCTACACGTAGCTGGACATTAAAAATGTTGAACGAGCGCCCAAAAAGGGACTAAACTTCATAGTCCCTCCCTTCCCCCTTCCTTCTCTGGACCCTTTTTCCGCTATCCCACTGGCATATGAATTTTGTTGCTGCTGCTGCTGCTGTTGTTGTTGTTGTTGTTGTTTTCGTTGGCATACACTTATCCCTTAGCGCCATAAAAAATAAAAATGGCTACCCTGTCGTTTGCATTTGTCTGTTTCCATTCCTTTTCATTTTTGTTGCGTCTGTCTGTTTGTCTTTTCGTTACTTCTTTCTCAAGACAAAACACTTTCTGCACTTTTTGCGTTTTGCAAATTTTGCAAGAATTTATTTATTTTGGTTGCTGCAAGGGTACGAGGGGAGGGGTTTAGATGGAAAATGTTTCTGGCAGCTACAGAAGATAGACAGATAGACAGATGGAGGGGTAGATAAATAGAGCCAAAGGAAAAGACAGTCTGACGCACAAGTTTTGCATTTCAATTTTGTACTCAGGTTAACTTTGTTCTCTCTCTCTCTCTCTCTCTGTGTGTCTCACTGTGTCTCTACTTTGCTTAACATTTCAGAGTTTATTTCCGCTAGAATTGGTACAACACGGCGTATGCGTGCTTTTCGCGTTCAAACTGACTAGCGTGAAATCTAGGTGGAGTTGAATTCGTTCAAGATGAATTTTTGGAAGATGTGACTTCAGTGTTTTGAATTAGCGAAGGGTTTAAGGGGGAGAGACGCTGCAATAAGGTCCTATTATGGTTGAAAATGTGGAATATGGAGAGCTGAATTTATAAGTATTATTAAGGCTAAGATTCACTGTACAATGAGGGAACTGTACACTTAATTTGAGTACACCAAAGTAAGGTACAGTACAGTGGAGTTGAAATTTATGCAGTCATGCAGATCTCTAAATCAATTGAAGCTTTCGATTAGATATAATATTATACATCATTTGCTTATAAACTTATCTTATCTTCATAAATATCTTAGCTAATTCTATTTCTTTACAATTTCTTTTGCTTCACAGAATGCGCTCCTTCATTGAGGAGAATGAGAAGAATGATCCATTGATCAATGCGCCGGATAAAAAGAACAATCCGTGGGCTGAGAAGGGCAAATGTGTTATCATGTAATATTATCGTAAACCACAAAAATACCGTAATAATTATGATAAACATCCAAACAACAATATACAAACTAATCCAACAACAACAACTACAACCACGACAACAACAGCAACAGATGATCAATACCAAAACAACAACAACAGTAATCGATGTAGCAGCCATGTCTTAGACAACCATAATTCCCTAGATCTAGTACCAGTAGAGCTGCAGCAAGAACAACAGCAGCATTATAACAACAACTACTATTATTATTACAACTATAATTTGAACTATGCACCCGATGAGTATGCCTTCCTGGCAGGACCCAAGGGTCGACTGCAGCAATTAAAGCGGCGGACACAGCACGAGCTCCAGCAATGGCCATTCCTGATGCAGTTGGTCATACTCCTGCTTTGGCTGCATGCGAAATTCTGGCAGATCGTACGCGAGCAGATAATGCCGAGAAGACGTTGGTAATGATGCTGATGATGATGGAGTGTCCAGTTGATGGGACAGCGAATTGGTTGCGAGTTCGATCTATGTATGCTTAAGTTGTTTAATTTTTGCCACTCTCTCTTTCCAAAGAAACATCAATAAAATATAATCAAAATATACACACAAGATGCAGAGTTCCAAGAAACTAAACCAAAACGAAAACGCAAACGAAAACAAACATGTGAACCAGAACAACCATTACCTACAAAACTTCTTCAACCAGAAACAAGCGAAACAGCAACAGCAACAGCAACAGCTACAGCTACAAAAGTAGCTAGTAACAGCTGGCATGACTGTACTTTTCGGGCTGCCGCTTTAAAGCTGTAGTCCTAACTGTGCACTCGCTGGCTGCTCTCGCTATACATCATATACTCGTACCATCGTTGTCGCTCAGTCAGCCTCGTTACTTAAAATCTATGTTATATATACATATATATGTCTAACTATCGCTCTATATATATATGTGCTCGTCTGTTTCACTCAGCTCGTTCATCCAGCTCTAAACTCTAGCTAACGTATGTAGTACTACTTATAGCTCTTTCCGTTCTTTGCTGCATGTCATACCTTATGTTCATTTCATTTTCTTTCTAAATCTTATGCTATGTTTTCCTTTCTCCACCATCAACATCATCAACCATAACCATTACCATTGCCCAAGCAGATGTAAAACCAAACCAAACCAAACCAAACCAAACCACTCTCCACACTAGCTCCACAAACGACAAACCGCTAAACAATCATATCGTGAGCAAATGCAAGCTGTAACCTAACTAAATCTTAAGCCTCTCTATAAATGTAACCCACCCACTCATTTTGTAGTAAGATGAAAATGAAAAACCAAACTGTTTTCCAACAATATTTTTGGTAACCCTAGCGAGCCAGTTGAAAACAAGTCTTTAATATTATATGATATGATATGATTTATTTACCAACTGAAGCCTGAAAAATGATAATTGAAAATTATGAAACATATTTATAACTTGGGCGGCATTTCTACCTAAGGTTTCCTTACCTTAAGCAACCCCAGATATAACTCAAATGGAAGAACTCTTGGAATGAAGATGAACTTAGTCAATCTAGAAAGAGGAATGAAGTGACCATTTGAGGCGAACTTGGAATTTTTCGAACAAGTTTTGAACCACAAGATATCTATGTTTCAAGGGATATAAAACCAAATTTAGTAAACAAATTTTGAACCAACATTTTTGACACTAAATTATATGCTACATTACTTATTATTAGGCTTTAGATATTCCCTAAAGAAAACTCTATTGTGAAGAGAAGTTTTACACTTACCCAAGAGGACTCTCAAAATTAAAATTTAAAGAATTTTCAAAGAGGAAGTTTTTGAGACTTATAAAAGCACTTCAAATGAAATTGCATAGAAATCAAAGATAACGAAATCAAGTCTCAAGACTTCAACTTAAAATATTCCAAATACAAATGAAATAGAAAAAGGATATTTGAAATTCCAACCAGCATTCCATTTGATGTGAATCTAGAAGTGAAATTTCGCGAGTCGCAAAGCATCAGAGGCTTAGGTGTGTAGCATAAAATTAAAGCATAAAAAGGAAAGTAACATTTTATGTAGACGTTCTATTTTAGGTAGAACCAACAATTTTAAGTCGATTATTATGTATACAAAGCATATATGCATATATATACTTACAATTATAATAATTTGATATAAACAAAAACACACGCATATATAATTGTATGTGTGCTAGGCAAACAAGAGCAACAAGAACAACAAGAACAACAACTATTTAAAGGCAGACGCTGTAGTTAATTGATAATAATATTTATTTAATTTAGGTTTTAAATAACATATACGTTTATGTTTAAACTAGACAGATATTATTATATACGCAGACAACAAAACAAACAAACAAAACAAACAAACAACACACAAAACCAACACACACACTCGATATACGAAATATTCAGAAAACTAACTATGATCGTAGCGAACGTATTTATATATGACAAATAGTTGAAAACTTAGCGGACAAAAATGAGAATTATTATTATTATTATTTAGTCAACCGATGAAAGTCAGCTTAAACTTTATATGTTATATATAAAACTAAAACTGCAAATGGACTTGACAAGCTGATTTTAGACGAAAACCAAACCAAAAATGAAAACCAAATGGAAAACTATATACATATTAACTATATTATATATATATATATAAACTATAACGAAGCTAACGACGTGCAATCAGTTTGCCGTTGAAAATATAAGGCGCTGTTCAGCTGTTTGAGACAACAACAACAAGAAATACAACAACAACAAATACAAAAGGAAAATATATATAAACAAATATATTTATATATTTTGAACTTTTTATGGGTTTACGTTTAACAAGATGCTAAGTTGCAATATTTGCATATAATTTCATTTATAATTGTTAGACAAACTAATTTCTAGCAGCAAGTTAAAAGACAACAACAAGACACAACAAAACAAACACACAAACACACACAAACACAAACATTAAATGAGGTTACCAAAACAAACACAAATTCACCCACAATTAAATAAGCCCCTTGAAGAAACTGTAGCATCAAATGAAGAAAGAAAGAAAGAAAGTAAGCTTAAGTTTAAAAAACAAAACAAAACAAAACAAAAAGTAGAAAATTTGAAAGAGCGTAAAAATTAATTATAAGTAAGACGCGCAAAAACACAAAACAAAACAAAATGAAATGAAACAAAATGAAATGAAATGCAATGAAATACAACTGCTGCAAAAAAGTATGGAAAAATACTTTCAAAACAAGCCAAGAAGAGAGCCCAGAAGTGGAAGCAACACTCTACCAGGAAAACGCAGACAAAGAAAAGTCATTAACAGTAAACTATGGAAATGGAAATGGAAATGGATATGGAACTACCACTGCTAGCAAAACCAAAGAGAGGAAGCTGGCTCAAGACACGAACGAAGGCGAAGGCGAAGGCGTTACCATTATTAGTTTAAATTTATTAAGAAAACAATTGAGTAAAATGTGGGAAAAACCAGATCTAGGGAATTACAACAGCAAAAATGCAGTTTGAAAATGCACAAAGTAGCGCTAACAGCTACAAGTAGGAAAAACATCAGCTAAACAAAGCAAACCAAGTAGCTCAAAAATATATATCTATGGATAAACATGCCACAACATAGCTGCACTTGAAGGCATTGAAGAACACATAAATTAAATAATTAAGGTATTGGTGGTTACATAAACATATATATAAACATAATCTATATAAACAATTTAACATTAAATTAAAGAGAAACTAATGGACAACGTAACGAAGCTAGGTAAATGAGGTAGAAGTATAATCAAAAGGCAAGAAAGCTGTCAGAGTTGTGGAAAATAATTTCAACAAAGTTGCCAGTTTTCACAGACATAATGGGGAACGTTTGGCAATTGAAACAAGACAGTGGAATGGAAACACAATGCAGTGTTGTCTAGATAAGAGAGAATGCTTCACTGTTTCTATTGTTTATCAGTAGAAACCTGGGAGTACATTCATCTGGCTGAACGCTGTGCAAATACAATTCTGCAAAGCAAAAAAAGAAAATGCTTAACAGTGTTTGGAAACTTCACTGTTGTACAATGTTCGCAGTGACCCTAAGATCTTAACTTAAAACTGAAAATCTTAACATTATTCAACACTCGTTTAGCCTTCCCTGTCAATGTTTCCTTTGGCCACTCCTTCTGGCATGTCTGGGTACACGTTGAAAACGAAATCAAAGCATAAAGTTCAAGCTAAATACAAATTCTTATAAATGTGTAGAATGTTAATCTTAAGCATACTTAAATTGTGTCACAAATTTAGCCTAAATCTTCTGCGCTTTCCAACACTCTTCGGCTAACTTTCGGTGGGGCGGTTGAAACTGCACACACACTTGTGCAAGAGCGCATTAAGCACGCTGAGTAGGCTGTCAAGGCGTACAGCCAAAACGGGTGTGAGGGTGCCAATGAAATTGTCCAAGCAGTGCAGCCATACCTCCCCCCATACCTTTACCAAATTTGGAGAAGTCTAAAACCTAAAGTAAAGTCACATTTATTGCTAACAATTTCTTAGGGTTTAGACTGAATTTGTGACGCAACGTTTTGCAAAAATTTAAACATATATTAAAATGTTAATTAAAAAAATACTACATTTAGTCAAAGAAATACTAAGAAAAACTATGAAAACTATATAAAACAATTAATGTTGAGGGTCATATGAGTTATGGTAAATAGCATCAGGTAAGATGATGGCAAGTTACAGAACATATATAAGCATATAAATGTATTAAACATTCTAGTGTTTTTCAAATAACAGTTCTAACATTACAAGCAAATATTTAACCAATCATATAAATGTTACAATTAACTTTAAATTAATTACAAAAGTTACTTAAACCAAGTTATTACAAGTTATTAAAGCATAAAAAATCGTCACAGAAATTTCCAGTTTAAAATAAAATTCTTAGCTTCTAAGCATGGTCAAGAGCGGGCAGCTCAACCAGTCGGACAGGGTTGAAGAAGTACAGATTGTGCCAAAAGTTAAGCATAACAGTGGCAGAAGTCGGATGATAACCCAAAGAAACCCAAGAAACCATAACCAGTTCTCTAGTTTGTAAGTTGATGTTAAAATTACAAGTTCATTAGAACAAAATAAACGTTTAAACTCAATATTATATGAAAATATGGGCATACCAGTATATTATATGAATTATAACGATATTACCACATCTATTATATATGTGTATTACTCAAATGTGTGTGTACGAGTTACCAAACACGAGAAAATCTTATTGTTACAATTTAGGTTATTTTTAGTCAAACGTAATTATTAATATATATGGACATATAGATGTTATAACATAACCCTACAAATACGATTGATTCTTGAAACGAAAAACTTGTCTAATTGCGAACTCGGACAAAGCAAAACAACAAAAACAACAACAAAATTCACGGTGCCGCACAACATCAACAGGCTAAACCAGAAACCAAAAAATTACCTAAAATATAAAAAGGAAAAACAATTATAATTTAGAAACAAACGTAAACAAAAAAACATCTTAGTTCTTAAGTGAATTTTAACGCAGCAAACACAAAACACATACAAAAACACTCCATAAACTACACCAAAGGTCAAGATGAACACACACATTACCAGACGAAGAACCCAAAAAATAAGTAACATTATACCAAACGAAGCAACTTAATTATTAACATATAAACAACATGTATTTAGCTGTTAAACCATAACTACAACAAAACCAAAAACAACAAGAACAACTTTTAAAAGAAAAGAACAAGGCAAAAGCATAAGTATGATTATCATTAAAGGAACTTCTCTAAATAAAAGTAAACTTTGAAATCCTTAGCGGAGAAAAACTACCCTCTCTATAAAAAAAAAACAAAAAAACAAAAAAAAAAAAACTAAAAACTTAAAAACAAAATATATGGCTTGTGTTTTATTTTTCCAAACCATCCCAGCAATCCTCTGTGGAACATACCCTACATTAGTACCACGCCTGGCTCTGCTTTCTGTGTTCCCTCTCCAAAACTATGGTATGATGATGCTGCTGCTGATTTTAAGCTTTTATCTAGATTTGTTTTTATTTTTTGTCTATGCTCTTGCTTTGCTTTAACTTTGGTTTCATTTTTTGTGTATTTCTGGTATGTTTTTGGTATTTTTGCAGCATATCTTTTGCAGGCTGTAAATATTCAAGCTTCAGAACAATTTCCCCAAAATCTTAATGTAAATACATGCATACGAATATCAACGTTGGTTGTCGTTTTCATAGATTTTTTTCAGCTTATATCTGAGTTGACAAAATAAGTAAGTACATATTTAACTATAAGCTGCCAGAGATCACTGATCGAGCTGATATTAGATTATCCATAAGAAAATTGCTAAAACATTCTGGCAGGACTTACATATTGTGCGATGAAAGATCTGTGATAGAATGAGAGCAGACTGATCAGGGTTATTAAGGAGAAGAGACTTCTTCAGCAGAATTTTTCCATTTTCGGCTACGCCACAGTATATACAATGAGAGTATTCTGAAATAACCCCAACATTTTTAGTAGCGGGTCTTCGAACTTCCCAAGGCAAGCCAAATAAGCCAACTGGTCAACTACAAATTCATCCTCCACTGTGCTAGTGTACATTTGACTTATTAAGAAAGTAACATTTAGAAATTATAGATATTTATAGAAATTTATAGAAATTTCCTAAATATTTTTAAACACAGATGTAGTTAGCCGGCTCAAGGTCAAATTAAACAATGTTTTTGTGCCCCAATAAATTTCGATCTCCTTCGGAGTTTGTCATCAGGGGGTTGGTTAAATGACGTCTGTATTGGTTGTCGCAGAGTTTGATATTTGTTAAACACGCCACAGCGAGTCCTTGCAGCTTAAAATATCCAAGATCAACACTAAAATGCAACACGCAGATCGAAGAAAAAACTGAAAAGCTTAGAGAAGCCTAAAGTAGAATGCCAGATTCAATAAAAATACACGCAGATTGCTGCAGCTTATGAAGCTGCTTATGAGCATTGCCGCAAACAAAGGCTTTTCCATATACACTTTGACATCAATGTGGACCAGTCTGAACATGCCACTTATCCATATTGAAGCTTATAACATAAAAGCCCACCCATGATCCAAACTAAAACGCCACATATAATAGGATGCGAAGTAGCTTGAAGTAGCTTTAAAAGCACGACCTGCTTGTATAGGAACTTTGCAGAAAACAAATGCTTCGCCAGGCAAACTTTGGCCTCAATTTCGTTCTGCTTGCAGTCGAAACTTTCTAAAATAGTTTCTTAGCGCACCACCTACGCCATGAAATCTAACTTGTGTAGATATTTGTATCTACTCTTCTTTTTTTTAATTCTCTTTAATTTCCTACTATGTACAAACAACTTATAATATATAGGATAGCTCTATTTGCCTGCGGTACGGCCGCAAAGCAAGGCTTCGCAGGCGCCTTGGCGCTATCTATATCGAATTACATCCTCCTATTCCGCTCAGCCCGTCTGAGCTCCGTTGTGACTGCCGCTGCGAAGGCACTGGCTGCCTCCCAGTTCTGGCTGGACTCCAGCATGCAGGGGATTAGGTTGCCTGGTGAGATTGAGCTTCCTCCAGATTCGACCTGTGCGAGGCGAATCTCCCGCACTCGAAGATCACCTGGTACGGGATTTCCACTGCGTCGCCTTCGCACCAAGGACGTTCATCCGTTTGAGGTAGCTCCGAAAGCAGCCATGCCCAGAAAGAAGCTGCATTAGGTGGAAGTTGACTTCGCCATGTTTTCGACTTACCCATGTTGCCAAGTTCGGGATCAGTTGATGTGTCCATCGGCCTTTGGATGACCGGTCCCAACGTTCCTGCCACCTTGTGATACTCTGCTGTCTCAAAACGCGTGAGCTTTCTGTATTGTGGGCTTCTACGTGAGCTACGAATCTGCTCTGTATCTACTGTAGTGTGACATGTGCGTATTTTCCCAGTTAGTCATTAGAGACAAGAGTTTTATATCGAAAGATAAAAACAGTTCAAAAAAATACAACGTCTTTTCATTGTTGTCTTATCTCTAAAGGTATAAAATTTAGGCAGCAATGACTTAAAACAACAATATTCAGACAGCTTTGATTTTCATCATAAAATATCGCATTTAAAATAACTTTTTGTTGAGCAACACAAGGAAGCCACAACGTCTCACTATTTCTTGTGAATTTGAGAATAGATTTGTTTAAGAAAATGTATAAAGAATTATAGAATTTATAAAGAAAGATATTGAACGCTTTATGAATGAAAACTTGCCACTTTTATGGTCGTGGAGTACCATCTGCTGAAGATAAGCTCGCTTATGAGATGGGACTGTAAACCAATGCCACATTGGCATTGTATTGTGATGATTCCCTGTTCATTTGGATAACAAAGTTCTAAAAGCTTAGCCGTTCCTTGCCTTGCAGTAAGTGCTTTCACCCAAGCTTGCACATTCTTTTATTGTGTTAAAGAAAATCTAATAAATTTAGAAACTTAGAAACTAAGAAATTGACTTAACTACCTAACAATTCAATAACGCTGTACAACCTTCACTTCCATAATAATTTTATAAGAACATTTTATTCTCCCTTTAAGTCCATGGAAAGTGATGAAGCTGACTTCTCAAACTCTCATATTCTTTGAATTTTCAGGTCTGCCATCAGCTACATCTTTCTGTAAGTACATAGTCATATAAAGCGGTCATCTAATACAACACCATCAGCTCTTTATACACAGCCCACCTCAAAGCCAGCTATTTCTGCAATATTAGCTCATGATTGCCTAATGTTATGGTTATTGCAGCTGTTGTGGCAAAGTTTCTTTTCATCCTGTCAAGCCAGCTGATAGCTGATAAAAAGCTACCGCAGGGGTTGTGAGAGGGGCAGCAGGACTTCAACAAAACTAACTTTCTTTTACGGCACAAGCTGACTTTTAATGCCTGGCAATGATAATGCACAAAGTTGCCTGTTTCGCTCCGTTCGTCTCGGCATGAAAGTTTCTGCTAAAACAAGTTTTCATGTAATTAGCAAACGGTGCGTATGCGTAATGAAATTATATCATAAGTAACTGCATTGCTGTTGCAGTTGCTGAGCACAAAACGAGCGCAGAACTCTGTAAAAACGTTCTGAAATGAAAACAATGACAAGCTCAACGAGCCAGCAAAGCGAGTGCAAAAATCGTTGACAAAGCGGCACGTCTGAAAAGTTGTTGAGAAACAGGAATTCAATTAAGCCAGTTGCTGAGCTCCGCTCCGTTTGCAAGCCCGATAATTGAATGTGTTCATGTTTAAATGATTTAGCACTGGCTAGAAGAACAATGGAGGGGAGGGCAGGGAGAGCAGGAGTATGGGTAAGTATGTGATGCTGAGATGCGCTATGCTTTGTGCGGGCCAATGCAAATCAATTGAAAGCCAGTGAACTGTGCAAATGTCTGGCCAGGACCCAGCTATGGCTGGCTGGCTGGCTGACTGACTATCAATGGGAAGGCGATTAGAAAATCAAATGAATTCATGTATTTTAGTGCACAGTCATAGTTAAGACAATGGAATATTTTAAATGGCTGCTAGCTGGCCCATATTCATTGAAATTTGACCATGAAGCTTAT
Source organism: Hirtodrosophila duncani (assembly GCA_037043425.1). Taxonomy (NCBI): domain Eukaryota; kingdom Metazoa; phylum Arthropoda; class Insecta; order Diptera; family Drosophilidae; genus Hirtodrosophila; species Hirtodrosophila duncani. The sequence continues at coordinate 470,438 of JBAMBM010000839.1, forward strand.
AGAATATGCATTACGAGTCAAATTTTTAGGCGAAATGTGAAATACGTAGATTATGAAATTTAATACACATGGTCTCTGGTTCATATCCAACTCGAAGGATCAATATTAATGGCAGAGATGGCTGCCAGCTAAATTATATTCATTTAAATTTAAGCGTAAAGCTTAAAGAATATGTATTGCGAGTCAAGTTTTCAGGCAAATGTGAAATGTAGGCCTATAAATCTCATTGTGTGTAGGGCTCTGGTTCATATCTGGCTCGAAGGACCAAAATTAATACAGCAAATGGCTTATGTTCATTTAAACTTCAGCATGAACCTTATAGAACTCTCATCAGTTGAATTTTTAGGTTAATGTGAAACTCAATTCAGTATGGAAAGCTGGTTTATATTCAGCTCGAAGGACCAAACTAAACCTGAGATTGTGACGGTTTCTTTCCAGCTTCATTGCTACAATTTGTTACCAATAGTTATACATAACTTATTTATATTCAAATTATACTTCCTCCTGTACAAATCTACCCATTTCTCCTGCCCAACCCAACCAAGTTCATTTCCCTGTCAATTCTCATCAACAAGCTCAGTCATAATTCCACTCAAGTAGTTCTTGGCTTCCCACAGAGCGCTTCTATGGCCAACCAATTACGTCTTGACACAGGCCCAAGGATCTACACTTGACAACTGAAACTCTGACTTAACTGTTATATGGCTAACGGGCAGTTGTTATGTCATCAGTTAGAGGCCACAATGAGGCGACTCAAAAACCCATTCAAGCCCACACAGATGGCTTATGCAATGCGATGTGGATACCAAACTCCAGCTGAGCGCATTAAGATTTGCACAGAAAACAGAAAATGACCACAACAACAACAACAACACCAACTGTCAATTGACAGGGCGAGAGACTAGAATAAATGAATGAATACTTGATGTGGGCATTGATGAGATGATGACGAGTCACAAAAACAGAACACAAGAAAAAACTAACACAAGCTGACGGCAGTCAGGCTCTTCTGACTTTGCATGTCAGCCAATTCAGCTTGTTTTCCTTCAAGCGTTGGCCCACCTATCATTGGGAGGTTCACTTTTTATTGCTTCATGGTAATTTAGACACTTCCGGCAGAGTAAACACACAAACACACACGCACATAAACACACAGAAGATGTTACTCGTTCCACTTCATACTCCCCTCTCCATATTATCCTTTGTCTCAATCTGTTGTTGGATCACACACTAGGGTCGCATTAATTTCGCGCTGTGGCAATTGGCATATAAATTCTCAAACAAGCTTGCCATTTTTTCCCTCATTTTGCATATGTGTGCGTGTGTTTCTGTGTGGTTTTCCTGGGTCAATTTGCATATGAAATGTGCCTAAGTATGCAAATTTTTTTCGGGCACTTGAGCGGAGATATATACTTTATTTGTTTTTGAAAATTTCGCTGAGCAAATGATATGAGCGTAATATTTTGTTGCATACATTTAGGCGGCCACTTAAAGCAGCACTTGGAATTTTAAATTGGCCTTTCACCCGCAAAGCCATGGTGTGCGGCTTGGATATGTGTGGCAATATATTGTTTGCCACACTTTTTGGTCAACTTTTATGGGCTGTAAATTTTGAATGAAATGAAGACTGAGGCAACTTCCTTCATAGAGTATGAGTCAAGACAATCATTGCTAACAACTGTCTGAATAACCTCTAAGTCGATTACATGTCCCTCATCTATTAATCAAGGACACCAAGAAGATGAAAGGTGACAACAACCATCCAAATAACGAACAACCTTAATCCGATTACAAGCTGAATTTCGTTTTTTGCATTTATCAAATGCATTTTTAATGGAAATTCAAAAAATTCACATGTATTTGCATGTGCAAATCGATTGATTAAAACATAATGACCAACAAATGGCCGAAATATTGAGATTTAATCAAACCACACAGGCGTAACCATTGCCTATCGTCCTGCCATCACCCGAAAAGTAATTAAAATTAGTGTTCCGAAAATGACAGTGTTCTATGCAAATCAATGCAAATTTTGCAGCTGTCAGTTTATGTTCAATTTAGCTGTTGAATAATATTGATATTTTGTGTGTGTGTGAGAGCACCAGGTGTCTAAAGATAATATTAAATAAATCCAGGAATAAAAGTAGACAGTGCCAGGTGCGTATTTGGGGTATTGTTGAAAGGCCCAAGCTTTTTTGTTCTAAATGATATTGCTTAATTAGCAAAGGAGAAAAACGTCCACTGGGATCATGAGGTTTGCGTTTTGATTTGTGTTTGTAATGTCTGAGTTCGATTGAAATATGCGACTTAGGCTTGTAACTGACCACACATATATTCTTATGAAAATTTCTGATTCATTGGAAAGAGTTTTAAGGGTCAATTGATATACCTCAAGTGTAAATTTATATAAGAATATATCTTACAAGAATGTAACCCATTTCTAGCGTGCATTTGTTGATGGTCAATGTTGTGTCTGGTTCTCTCCACTGGCGTCACAGTACGATTCCAACAAGCAGTGCTCTACCAAGCAGAATTGCTGTAAGTAGACTCAATCACTTGTCAAAGAGTTATGTACTTATTAAATGAAACCCTTGACACACGCAGACTGCGGCACGCCAAATCTCAACCGCATTGTGGGCGGCCAGCAGGTGCGCTCTAACAAATAGAGCGCCTCTTTTGCGGTGGATCGCTGATCAATGATGGTTACATCCTTACGGCTGCTCATTGCGTGTACGGCAACCGAGACCAGATCACAATTCGCCTGTTGCAAGTTGACAGATCCTCGAGTGATCCGGGAATTGTGCGTAAGGTGGTGCAGACAACGGTGCATCCCAACTACGATCCTAATCGCATAGTCAACGATGTGACGCTGCTCAAGCTGGAATCTCCTGTCCCACTAAATGGAAATATGCGACCTGTCTGCCTGCCCGATGTGAATCACGACTTTGATAGCAAGACTGTGAGTTGGGAAACGTTGCTGGAAGTGGAATTCCAATTTGATTTACTTTTACTTTTCGCAGTGAAAGCGGGAGCTGGCCTGATAATCAAAAGGAGATTTTTGGTATTTCTTCCCAGTACATCGCAAACATCGAGCCAAACTGCGCTAGCGCCCACTATAGCGACTCTGGACACTTCACCGGGCACTTGAAGTCACGAGCATTTTACCACAAGAACAACACTACAATAAACGGTTTACTTGAGATGTGTTACATATAATCAAACTAGAAAATAGAGAAGAAGTTCAATGACTATTAGATATATTTCCTTTTTGATGCATTTTTGGGGGTCAAAGGAAGCACCTGCTGATTACCAACACATTTGAAACCACCTTTATTTCTCCATATACTATGACTGAGATGCAACTAGCATTTCCTTGAATTTCCTTGTATCTTAGAAGGAAGTCAACTAAGCTATTAATTTAAGTGTTCACCCTCGGAATTGTGGAAATCTCTAGAGGTTTCTGTGACACAGTCAATAAGTAAATATTTAAAGTATGTAGCATACTTAATGGCCGTCACATAAATTCATTCCCATGACCTCGAAATTTGCCCACTTTACAACAAGTCTCTTTATGTTGCTTCTGGAACTGAAACTGAAACTTTTGTGAACGTTTCAGAGCACTCAGAGTTATGGCTTGGCTTGCGCATTGCTCATCAATCAGTCAGTTTTAAATTGTAAATTAAAATTGTCATCTTACTGCACTAAGTCGTTTGCCTTTGCTATATTCTTAAATATTTCTTTAAATTCTTATACATACTTTCTTTTGAAAACGTTTCTCAAATTGCACCTAGCTTTTACCCAAATGAATGTGCCGCCACGCTCCAGCCCTGTGCAATCAAAATATGCGACAATTTGGCAATTAAAATTGACGAGTCTGTTGGTGCAGCAGGGTGCAGCAGGGTATATGGTAAGGTTGCCTTAATTTGTGCCTTATCTTAACTGCTTTTCCGTTATGCCCCCATTCACCGCCATTCAGGCATTTGCATATGCATCAACTTCGCTTCGCTTCGCCTTTCATTCAAATGTTAAGTCATCACACAAACACAGCTACACTTCCTCTGACCAATACCAATACACAGTTGCTATGCAGCTTTTGAGCGCGTGTGTGTGTGTGTGAACACCATTTTGGCGCCTTAGTGTCGCCATTTTCTACGCCATTTGCTTGGCAGTTACCCTGCCCCTCAATGTCCTCCTCCAGTCCAGTCCGACTGGCGGCGCTCATTAAATGCAATTTCTATTGCAGTTGACGTGACTCGTGCCTCCTGCTGCCCGGGATCTGACTCTGCCTCTGACTCTGAGTTTCAGCTTTGAATTTCTGTCTGTGCCATTTTGTGGGCCTTGTGATTTGCAGTTTGTTTGATTATGAAAATGCGGTTGGCTTTTCTTTTTTGGTTGTTTGTGGCTTGATTTTTAATGAGTCGCACAATATGCCTGGCGCTGATGATATGTTGGCGGCTTAAGTCAGCCGGGTATAGGATAGCCAGCCTGTCAAGGTTCTGCCCAAAACGTAATTAACACATCAGCTCGAGTTTAGCTGCTGCTGCTACGTATACGTGCTGTATTATCAAGCATACGCAGTGTGCCACAGCTTACAAACTTTTGGTTATGCTAGAAGACAACTGTGAACTGATTTGCAGGTGAAAAAAGGAGGAGCAAAAAATCAGGCAGTTAACGAACTGTCAGCGCAAGGATTTGCTTAAAAATGAGCTGACAGCTGCGGTGAAGCAGGACAAGGGAGGGCAAGGCAACACCTGCTTGTATAACTCTGTTTGACAGACTTGACGCACTGGTTGACATACTGTAACTGTAACTGAAACCAGATAAACCCCCTCCTCCCCCTCTGTAACACCAGGCTGCAACATCACGTGGCCTGCTTTATAAATATTTTATTTAAAAAAAGTGAAGAAAAATTATCAGTTGGTTTTTGGGCTGCGGGTTTACATAAAGTTTGTTTCACATTTAACTTGCGGTCGCTTTGTGATGCTTTTCTCAAGGCCGAAACTGCCTTTGAGCGTGGCCTAGCATGGTGATAACGAGAGTAGAGTGTGGGTGGGAGTGTGAGTCTGTGTTTGTGTGCCTTGGAACGGCCTTGAGTCGCTGTCAGTTAATGTAAAATTTAAGCATTAATAGTTAAAGAACCTGTGCACCACACTTGGGCAGCCGCCAGTTGAGCTTAAAGAGGGTTAACTCACTGGGGATCTTAAGTTAAGACCGTAAGTATTCAAAATCAAATGATTTACTTAAGGTAGCAAACTGATTTATGCCTTTTGACTTAGATTAATATTCATTTGAGAGGGTTTTCGCTGACTTCATCGATAATATGACAACATGTGATCAGCGACTATATTATATAGCTGCCAAAGCAACTACAACTTGGACCCATATCAATATCTTCGGTAGCAAATAATCAAAATTATAGTGACGTTATAGTAAATTTGCGAGTTAGTGCAGCTACAGCTGCTATCAATAATAGGAGAGAAGGGCTAACTTCAAGTACCCGAACCACATATATATTCCTGAACTATAAAAAGGAATGAATAGTGATCCGATTCCTATGATTTTCACATATGGGCAGCTTACAGGAAGAAGCCTGTGGGGAAAGTCAACCAAGAAATTCATCTTGTATCCATTACATCCACTCCATGCACATTTGTTCTAGATCAGTTATAAATTTACAATGTAAATGCTATATAAGCTTCAGCAAGCCGAAGCAAGAATGCAACAACTTTTCAAAGAATGCAACAACTGCGCAGGCTGATCAACAGATGAAGCGCCATCTCACTCAGAGCCAAAAGAGTAGTCTATGTGCACTGTGTAGCCCTGATCTGGCTATGTGGAGTTCAGATTTGGGGAATAGCTGCAAAATCGAAGTACAGGTGCATAGAGGTACTACAAAATCGTGCCATGGCATCTCTTTGGGGTAACCTTAACGTTAATTGTAACTTGACATAAACTAAATGACAGTGAAGTTGATTTTCCGAAATTGACAGTGCTTGGTTAAATAAATACTAAGTGATTCAGAATTATTCATCTCAGTAGTCGCTTCCTACTTTTCTTTTATCACAAATCAAAGCCCCTACGCTTCAAACTTCACAGCTTCGAGAGTTCAGTCTGCTTCTACGCAAATTCGGGTGAGCATCTATACAGATAAATATATTTTAATAGTACGTTTGAAACGAGTTCTAGAAAAGTTCCTGTGGATTTAGCTGCAATTGAAGAAGTTGTGCTTGCCTTTAAGTTTTCCATCTTCTAATCCGTGTTCATCATGCTGGGCAACGTATGCCACACTACCAACAATCAAAACTCTACAAATCTATCCAGATGTGAACTCCTCGATTGGCTGAATGGACAACTCTGCAGCAGTTTTAACAAAATTGATGATCTGCGCACTGGCGCTGCCTTCTGCCAGCTTCTCCATATGCTGCGTCCCAAAGCCATCAATCTGAAGCGTGTCAAGTTCAAGGCGATCATTGAATGGGAATATATACAAAATTTCAAGATTCTGCAAGTATGCTTCCAGAAGGAAAAAGTTAACAAAGAGATACCCATTGAGAGGCTGGTCAAGGGACATTACCAGGACAATCTGGAGTTTGTGCAATGGTTCAAAAAGTTCCATGACCTCAACTACGAGGAAGGCAGCGTCTACGATGCGAAAGCAGCACGCGAAAATCAGCTGTTTGGAGTGGGACAAACATGGCTGAAACCGAAACGTATTCTTTTTAGTCACACTGCATTGACTTCAGTGAATTCATTGGTGACCAGGAATGTATCCAATGCTCCAATCAAATCTGAGATGATCAGCGGCGTCAAGAGGAGGAACAAAAAAGGGCCCATTGAAAGTCAACTGGGAGCTCCGGGTGTGGTGGTAACTCCACCTCAGGCGCAAACAACAGCTGTTCATCCAACTGTAAGAGTTTTCCAATCGAATTTGGAAATATCAGATATCAGGTCAACTCAAACGAAAAGTTCAACTCGAACTTTGGCTGAACTTCCATCTCATGCTGCCCCATCGCATATAGCATCTTCTAACATTAAATCGGATCTAACGGAACCTAGGGTTGTATTTCAGGCTGGAGTGTCATATTTACCACTGCCACCATCTGGAAATCAACCTGGGTCTGTGTTTAAAGGGAGCTGCTTTGCAGGAGGCTGATGCCAAAACCGACTTCTCCGATAAGTGCATCCAAGTTGATGGGCTAACAAACTCAGAAGCTGATGAAGACCAAAAAGGGCCGACTCCTTCACCCGATAAACCAGATCATTTACAAGATAGCGATGATGAGCCACCACGTTCCAAGTGGTCTATACCGAAAATTTGGAAGTGTTTATGCTGGAGTATATGTCTTGCTGATGGCAGAATCCGCTTAGTAATGCATGCCAATAGGTAAGAAAAGAGAGCTCGGCTAATAATCAAAAGACTTCGAGAACGAATTCCTCAAATTATTCAAGAAGAGACACTAAAAGAAGTCTCTAGGCCTACTGAGATGGCTGAAAGTGGAGAAAGTGAAACCAGTCGAGATGAACCAAGTGATACGAGTGCATTTAGCGAATCTTCAGATATTTCAAGCGTTGATACCACCGCATACAAATGCATTTGCTATCGCCCGAATAAGATCTCTGAATGCCAACGATGGCATCATTATACTCAAGGACGCTTTACCGAAGTATGCCAGATATATGCAATGGCAGAGTTCCTTAAGGCTTTTAGCCAGTGCCGGTATTGCTTGGCTCCGATTCAACAAATCAAAGGTGCAATTCTAAGCCGGGAGCAGTATAACAAGATTGAAGAGGCCAACCTACCTAGACTTGTAAGCTGAGTTTCACACTGCAAATAATGCAATTACTCTTAATACCACACAACTGAAGGAACTTTCTCACATAAGACATATTTGCTTAGAACCTGATTGTTGCGGTTATATTGTAGCTGAATGAATTAGTTCTCCGATCTTGATCAGATCAGGCCAGTGGACTTGGGTTCATTCAATTTGAAACAAACCGAGTTTGGTTTGATTTCGATGAAAAACTGAAAAGTTATGGTCATAGGTGTTCATTCCGGAACAATAGGTTATATGATATAGTTTTCCTATCTGGATGACAGACTTAGTACGGGTATGGACATCCGGCCCTCAGCAATGTCAGCGTTTGCGTTACATCCTATATATATCTATATCTCCAAAAGACCAGATAAAGTCGTTTCAAATGTTCAGCCTTACCACAAAGTACTCTGTTATCATCTGAATTCGGCAAACCGTAACCCAAAGCTAATGCTGACCTATGACAGCTTTTCTGAAAGGTATTTATATGTGTGTTTGTGTGGGTGTATCTGTGTGCTCCTCTTTTCATGCTCCGTCAACCGTGAGCTGCCAAGGCAAGCAAGTCAAATCTTATAATCATTAATTCTCATTAGACTTAATTGCCGTTGACTTGGGTTCACAGACAGTATCCCCAGCTTCCGCAGCAGCAGCTGTATCCTGTGTATCCTGTGTATCCTGTAACCCATATTTCTTGCACAATTATGCAAATGATTTGAAGGCGAGAAGGCGCCGTTTTTAACCATTTTCTGCCAGCTGCAGCACTCAATTACGCCCAATATTATCACCTGACTTTGAGTTAGGTGGAAAACCCCCCGAGAACAAAAGAAAAACACTTAACAAGCCAATTGTTAAAGGCGAAAGGAGCCAAAAAGTTTTTCACAACCAAAAACACAAAAAACTAAACACGAATGGCAAAAATCAAGCAGCAAAAACTTGTTTAACAAATTTTCAAGCGGTGCCAAATTAATTTCAAGTGCCAAATGGCACACCTCCCTTCCCCTCAATCTTCCCCAGTTTCAATTAATTTCTTTGCTACAAGTTGGTACATTTTGCTAAGCGATAAACAAGATAGGAAAGCGAAACGTTCAGCAGGGCAGGGTAGGAGGGAGAGTCGGAGCTAAATTTGTGGTTTGTGTATTTGCTTTCAGCGGTTTTGCTTGCCAACAAATTTGGCGAGTGTTTTGGCAATAGTTTTGTTTGTTTAGCTGAGACCTTTGCGGTGAATATACGACTCCTTGGGCATGTGGAGAGCATGTACGAGTAAATATGTGTAAATATATGGCTAGAAAATTAAGCAAATGTATTAAGTTAGATGCAAAGACGAGCAACTAATGGGGAGGTGTCTAGCAGAGTGTCTAATGTGTGTGTGTGTGTGTAATGTAGTGTTTGTATATGGCCTGGAAGAAGACAAGAAGTGACTTGCTTAATGGGTGAAGAATCTTGAGAAGACATTAAGATTGTTAAAGATAAATACAACTAATGGCCATGGCATGCAGAGTTTAGCCGCTTTTGGCTTTATTTATACTGTGCAGGAGATTGTTAATCTCAGCCAACTGGGATGTATGTTCAATTCTTAAACGAACAAAAGACTGAACTGCACTGTAGATATTATGTGAGTTGTTTAAAATTTGAATTTTTATTCAATCCGCAACAATCAGAAATCAGGTTATAAACAAATATGTCTTATGTGAGAAAGTTCCTTCAGTTGTGTGGTATTAAGAGTAATTGCATTATTTGAGTGTCAAACTCAGCTTACAAGTCTACGTAGGTTGGCCTCTTCAATCTTGTTATACTGCTCTCGGCTTAGGTTGGCTTCTTTGATTTGTTGAATCGGGGCCAAGCAATACCGGCACTGGCTAAAAGCCTTAAGGAACTCTGCCATTGCATATATCTGGCATACTTCGGTAAAGCGTCCTTGAGTATAATGATGCCATCGTTGGCATTCAGAGATCTTATTCGGGCGATAGCAAATGCATTTGTATGCGGTGGTATCAACGCTTGAAATATCTGAAGATTCGCTAAATGCACTCGTATCACTTGGTTCATCTCGACTGGTTTCACTTTCTCCACTTTCAGCCATCTCAGTAGGCCTAGTGACTTCTTTTAGTGCCTCTTCTTGAATAATTTGAGGAATTCGTTCTCGAAGTCTTTTGATTATTAGCCGAGCTCTCTTTTCTTACCTATTGGCATGCATTACTAAGCGGATTCTGCCATCAGCAAGACATATACTCCAGCATGAACACTTCCAAATTTTCGGTATATACCACTTGGAACGTGGTGGCTCATCATCACTATCTTGTAAATGATCTGGTTTATCGGGTGAAGGAGTCTGCCCTTTTTGGTCTTCATCAGCTTCTGAGTTTGTTAGGCCATCAACTTGGATGCACTTATCGGAGAAGTCGGTTTTGGCATCAGCCTCCTGCAAAGCAGCTCCCTTAAACACAGACCCAGGTTGATTTCCAGATGTTGGCAGTGGTAAATATGACACTCCAGCCTGAAATACAACCCTAGGTTCCGTTAGATCCGATTTAATGTTAGAAGATGCTATATGCGATGGGGCAGCATGAGATGGAAGTTCAGCCAAAGTTCGAGTTGAACTTTTCGTTTGAGTTGATCTGATATCTGATATTTCCAAATTCGATTGGAGAACTCTTACAGTTGGATGAACAGCTGTTGTTTGCGCCTGAGGTGGAGTTACCACCACACCCGGAGCTCCCAGTTGACTTTCAATGGGCCCTTTTTTGTTCCTCCTCTTGACGCCGCTGATCATCTCAGATTTGATTGGAGCATTGGATACATTCCTGGTCACCAATGAATTTACTGAAGTCCATGCAGTGTGACTAAAACGAATTTGTTTCGGTTCCAGCCATGTTTGTCCCACTCCAAACAGCTGATTTTCGCGTGCTGCTTTCGCATCGTAGACGCTGCCTTCCTCGTAGTTGAGGTCATGGAACTTTTTGAACCATTGCACAAACTCCAGATTGTCCTGGCAATGTCCCTTGACCAGCCTCTCAATGGGTATCTCTTTGTTAACTTTTTCCTTCTGGAAGCATACTTGCAGAATCTTGAAATTTTGTATATATTCCCGTTCAATGATCGCCTTGAACTTGACACGCTTCAGATTGATGGCTTTGGGACGCAGCATATGGAAGAGCTGGCAGAAGGCAGCGCCAGTGCGCAGATCATCAACTTTGTTAAAACTGCTGCAGAGTTGTCCATTCAGCCAATCGAGGAGTTCACATCTGGATAGATTTGTAGAGTTTTGATTGTTGGTAGTGTGGCATACGTTGCCCAGCATGATGAACACGGATTAGAAGATGGGAAATTTAAAGGCAAGCAGAACTTCTTCAATTGCAGCTAAATCCACAGGAACTTTTCTAGAACTCGTTTCAAACGTACTATTAAAATATATTTATCTGTATAGATGCTCACCCGAATTTGCGTAGAAGCAGACTGAACTCTCGAAGCTGTGAAGTTTGAAGCGTAGAGGCTTTGATTTGTGACAAAAGAAAAGTAGGAAGCGACTACTGAGACGACATAATTTTGAATCACTCAGTATTCCTTCAACCAACCACTGTCAATTTCGGAAAATCAACTTCACTGTCATTTAGCTTATGTCAAGTTAGATTTAACGTTAAGGTTACCCCAAAGAGATGTCATGGCACGATTTTGTAGTACCTCTATGCGCCTGTACTTCGAGTTTGCAGCTGTTCCCCAAATTTCCAATTTGTGGATTCACGTTAGATTTCATCTCTTGCACCATGCAGCCAATGTGGTAAGGTCTTGGAGTCCACCTGCTGCCTCATTGAGACATTTAGAGCTGTAAAGCAGTGCGATATCATCAGCGTAGTAGCAAGTAGAGCCATCCTGGGAACTCCCATATGATACTGGCTAGGGCAGGGTAAATCTGCAGTATATCTTGAGTAGAGCAGCGGGCCTTGTAGATTATGAAGGCGATGCTTAGCAGGTCCATCCTTGAAGGGTATTGTAATTGAATGACCTTTTGCTACTGCGGCATAGGACGCTCCTGTATTCTTTTCGAGTTGGAAATGGGCAAAGGCTTTGACTTTTTGTCTTGCAGTTTTTGAGCTTCCAGTAGACTTCTGGCAGCATCGCTTTTAGATTTTGCTGCCATGCCAGGCGGACATGTCCATAGAGATCTTTTCTGGTTACTGATGCTGAAGCAGGCCAGCTGCTGCTTATTGTAGCAGTTGCCATGGTGTAAATGGTGCTGCTGGTGGCACTTGTAAATTTTACAGTAGTTGTGGTGGTGCTGCTGCTTTGAGTATCATACATGTGTTGAATTTCTGAGCGTCACTCATCCCTAATCCCAGAAAGTAATATGCCTACTCTTGAGAACATTTTTCGATGATCAATTTGCTAATTTCTCCATTGCTTTAAAAATATGTTACAATATTTAGTAATTAATTTGCGCACTTAAATTTAAATGGAACACGGCAAAGGAAGGCAAAGCGAAGTATTTGTTGCCTCTCTGTTGCGACGTGGTGAGGGGAATGTCTTGCCCGCAGGCCAGAGAATGCAGCTACACCACACTTTGCTTAATGTTTTTTTCCAATTGGCGACACCGCGCGAAGCAGCACCCGAATGTTGCGATATGTGCTATTTTAAGCACACAAGCTAATGCACCGTAGGCGCTTTCTGCTTTAAGAAGCAAAACAGAAAAAACAATTTGGAGCAAACGCGACACAACCTATCGCTATGAAAGCAGATTAGCTACCATCCTAGCAGAGTAAACGAGTATATGAGAAAGCGTTTCCGACCCCATAAAGCATATATATTACTGATAAGAAGCAACAGTCGAGTGGATTTGGCTGTGTTCGTCTGTATGAACACCTAAATGTCAGAAACATTAATAGCTAGAGTCACCAATTTTTTATGTAGACTTCCCTTGTGAGGCGTCAGTCCACGTTTGCTTTAGAATTTCGCCATACCCCATCCCTCCACCGCAAATCGTTACAGTCCCTATACATCCCACAATTTTGACAGATTTAGTTAAGACTCAGTTTATATATGTATAAACACATATCCTTCCAAAATTCTGAATGTCATTGAGATCGGATAAGAACCATAGACAAAATCGCTAAAAATGGGTCTATAAACAAGCAATCAAACATACATATATACGCAGAGACATACACATATTAAGGCGTGAATTGATACCATGCTATGTAAAAGAGAGAGAGAGAGAGAGAGAGAGACGGCATTCTGTTGGGTTGTAAACATGTGGTTGTGACAAACATCTGCAAGACTTGGGGTCGCTGGCTGTATGTCTGCCGCTATTCCCCTCCTGCAATGATTATGCTAATGATCAGATTATAAAAATATTTTATCAAAGCCAAATACTAAAAGATATATACAAAACTCAGCCATTGCAGTCAGAAAATGCTCTCATCTGTTACCATTAAATATGTCTCCAAAAATCATAGCAACCATTATAATTATCAACTCAAGTGTAAAAAACTGATTTCCTAAAGCTCTAAAAACAAACAAACACAAACAAAATATAAAACAAAATTGATTTGACATGCGAACAAAAACTATTCACGCATAAATAAACAGCAAAATAAAAAGAGAGGAAGGGCAACTTCGGGTACCCAAAGCATATATACCCTTGCAGATTCGCTTGAGATTCGGTTGGCACACGTGGAGGCATCTAAGACGCTCCAAATTTGGTTTCAATCGGATTAAAAACAAACAAAATCGAAGCCTTCATTCCAAATTGGTTGGTTCTGTGAAAGCTATATGATATAGTGATCCAATCTGGACAGCACAAAGAAGTCTATGGTAAAAGTTTTAGCTCGATCGTGTCAAAACTGAGAGACTAGTTTGCATATAAACAGACGCACTGAGATGGCTATACCGACTCGGCTTGTCATGTTAATCAAGAGAAGGATCAGAGAAGCTTCCCCTTGTGCGTTACAAATAAGACAAATGACAAAATTATAATACCCTCTGCAAGGGTATAATAATGAAAACAGAAACAATAACAGCAGCAGGAACAAGAGCAGGAGCATAGCCAGGAAAAATTAGAGCGCAAAAGCGTTGAAATAGGAAAATCTACGCTAGAATGAAATTAAGCACAAAAAATGTGTGTATGACATTTTTAATTATCTAGAACAAGTGCACTTAGCATTAGACACTCGCCCACAAACACACACACGCATGCAAGTCCTGCAAAAAAATAGACACCCAAGGAAATGTGTTGCATACTTTGCGGAGTTGCTGGGCATTTAAATGAAATTTTTGCGTGTGAAATGCATGTGTTTAGGAGGGAAAAGCACAAAAAACACAAAGCAAAAATGGAAGAAAAATTCTTGCTAAGAATGTGTGTCTGTGTGGGTATGGAAGAACCTAGAGAAACAGGCTTAGGCTGGGCAGTTGGAAGGAAATATTTAATGAAATATTTTATAAATGTTTTCTTATTGACTTGAAGCTTAATTAAAGCCCGCACGGACTTAAAAAGTTGCCTCATAAAAAGTGCGGGCTGTAAATTTATCTTTAAGCCGATTTTTTTTTTGTTTCGCAGCAGCCTTTCCTTCCCCCATGCAGCCCTTGCTTTTCACATTTGCTGCATATTAACAGAGAGAAGGAAAATATGCCTATAAAAAGGATATGCCTTTTTATGGCAAAGTGTGTGGCTGTGTGTGGGTGTGTGTGGGTGTGTGTGTGTACTTGTGAGTGTGAACGGTATACAGATTTATTAAAACATTTCGCTGAAAAGTATGCAGTGAAAACAGGGCAAATACAAACGCTTTTCCAGGAAAAATGAAATTGCGTATACACTCGCCGCCTGTTCATATTGGATGAATTATTCGTGCAGAAATAACCTTTGGCAAAGGAGTCAGGCGACAATGTCAAGGAGCTGTGCGGATGGATGAAGGAGCAGAAGGATGTTAATGAAAATTCGGTGCTTGCTGTTGGGTTCGAGTTGACGAGAGATTGGCAATCATTTCAGTCTTCGCTCCTGTAAAGGGAGGAGGTCCAATGTAGGATATCGTTTTTCACTATGTAAGTTAGTTAGAGCTGGGGATCTTAGACATATATGTACTTGAAAGACATAAAGAATGTTGATATTATCGGGAGAAAGCTATAAGAGCTGTCATCGCAAATGAACTATGTTATCTACGAACACGGAACGGATTTATGAATGTCTTTGAAAGCCACTGGAACTTCACTTTGAATATCTTATATGAAAACTTAAAGATCTAAGGAAAATGATACTCGTCAGTTCTTCGCACTAACTGTTGCATAATGGGGATGGTATAATATAGTACTCCATATATATTTTGTAACGCATTTCTCGGGAACAGAAACCATACCTAACAGATGAACGATTCAAATGGATACGACTCTATCATCTCTTTTTATGCTGATCAATTGTAAATCTATACATGCATACAACTATTTGTTCTGCCTGACTAAAAAACAGCGCAGAGATCAAAAGCAAAGAGCTGGGTGTCCTACCATAACGATTTTACAAATATCTCATACTCAGCAGCACATGCAGCCCTTATAAACGCCTCCACAAAGTCCTCATGCCCTTTTAAAGTTAAAATGCTTTGCCTGCTTTCAGGCTGGTTAACTGGCCTGCCTTTTAGTCGAGCTCTTCCGTGCATCGCTTTAATTAATAACACCAAACAGTTTTCGCTCGCCGTTTTTTATTTGTCGAGCTCACAAGCTGAATTGTTGCAAAATGGCCGCAAGGACTTGACATGGCGCTACCGCTGCGTTGCGCTTGAACTGATTCCTGACTGTGCATACGGCTCGTTAATTTGAGGTGTGGAGAAAATGGCGAAATGAAAATGACAGCAAAATCTATAAAGAGCTGCAGCTGCATGCAAAAAGCTGAAAATATTTTAATATTATTAACCTGGCCTTAAGCAATCAGAAGTTGTGCTGGCCACTTGTGTAGCTGCAGCCGGCTTGTTTATTTGCACAACACTTTTGTGTGTTGCGTCTGCTGCATACTTTCCGGCGCCAGCAGGTAAGCTCAATGAGCATCGTTTATTTATCTATATATATATATATATATATATATATATATATATATATTTAAATATTTATTTATATTTGTTCAAGTAATACAAAAACCTGAAAAGCTTAAGCTAAAAAGCCAAAAAGCTGCAAAAACGCCAAAAGCCAAACAGCAAATAAATATAAAAAAAAAACTTTAGCCAGCCGTATATTTGTGCAGCACTTAAGAGTATGCTATGGAAATGGCTCAAACAGAGCGGAAATGTAGAAAGTTTGCAATATTTTTTATACTTTTTTTTTGCATTAGGCGCTAGCTTAAATTAGGCAAACAAATTTCAACCAAACTTCTAGACTTGTTGACTGGTTTTATTTTTTGACCTCCCTCACCACCCCTTGCAGGAGGCTTGCCACCACTCATTTATCGTTCACTTCCGCACGAACAAAAGCCTGAAAGCTAAAATCTCTCGCACACACAGGCACAATGCCTTGGCTCTTGTTGATAACTTTATCAACATGAAATTTTGCATACATCATTGCGCTCAAGGAAGCACAGGAACCAAGCTGGGCTTAGTTGCTTTCATCACTCCCATTTGAACCTCAGGCAACCTCATTCGCCCCTCCACCAGAGCTGACCTCTTCTTGGCCACAACAATATGTTAAGACGTACATTTCGAGGCTGCCCTGTAAACATTTTGTGTCTTGGAAACTTAAGAAGCTTCACAAAGGTCTTTCTTATTCAAGTCCTGTGTGATGGCAAAGGTAAGTTATGGCAAAGCTGACGCAGAGTTAGCCGAGCGGCAACGTTTTCTTGTTCAGCGGCAGGCCGTGGCCGCGGAAGGGGAAGCGTTTAAGGGTTTGCGGATCTCATTCTAGGTGCTGAAGCGCGTGGCCTTGCCCTGGCCCACGCTCCCTGTTTCCCTGTTTCAGGGAGAAGTGAAGATCGCTGCCCTAACGATGGAACACTGAGTGGGGCTTGTCGCCCAATGTCCGGCCTCCTGCTTGAAGATGATCTTGGTGCCAGCTTTCCAGCCGGGCTTAATCACAAAGTCAATCGACTTCACCTGTTTGAACAGCTGGCCGGTGGCCATTGACCTACGCGAGGGTCTCTTGCGCTTTTTGCAGCTGCTGTTGATGTTCTGAAGCGTTAGGTAGAGCTCGTGCTGAATGGGCAGATCGTGCACAGGACGTTTGCCCATGAAGGCGCCTCGAAAGTCACGTCCCATACAGAAGTCTCTAGGGACTTATGTCGTATTAATAACAAAGAAAAGACGGGGAATTCGCTACAAAAACTATGGACAAAGAAGGCTTTTATATTTGTTTTATAAAGAATCATCCTAGTAGGCGTTGACCTAGGGTTTCCCTATAAAAGCATTGTGATGATGGTCAGTCTTACGAAGGGGGATAAAAGTCTACCAATTTCTACAAATTTTTCAATCGCCGTCAATCGTGGTCACAGGGTTGTACCTTCTGTTTACTCCCACTTGATGGCACACTCTTTGGCACGGAGGCTCTTAAGAAATATTCAACTTAGAAAAACAAGTTAAATATCTCTAACAATTCTTTTTGTTGTTTATTAAAGTTAGTTTCTCTTAGACAAACTAAGTTTCACCCAAAATGTCTACTGTGCAGCACTCTCTCTCCTCTCTGCACATACAAAAGTGCGCAAATAATGAAGCATACTTATGGGCTGTCAAAGTCAAAATGCTTTCAATAGGAAAAGCATTCTCTACACCTACACTTTAGCCACTTTCACTTTTGCCCTTGGCCTCGTTTTTTGGTTATTTTCAATGGTTATTAAGCTGTTGTTGTTGTTGTTGTTGTTGTTGTTCTTGTCTGTGTTTGTTGTTTATGTTTGTTGACATGGAAAAGCCTAAAGTTATTGTTTTGTATCAGCAACGCACCATCAATGCCAATGCCACGTCCCCCCATTTGGACATGGCAGGCATGGGCATGGCGCATCATTTGCCTCATCCTTTGTGTTGTCTAATAAGCGGCTCAAGTGTTGGTCTGGAATTAATGCGAGAGCCTATCTATCTCTGTGTCTGTGAGTGTGTGTTTGTGTGTGTATTTGGCATTGCACTATGGGGAATTTGTACAATTATTTGGAATTAATTAATAACTCGCCCTCTTTTAGTGCCGCGTCACAATGATTAATATCTATCACAAATTTTCATTTAAAGGTTTTCTGTATTTTGCTCTATTAACCTCAAAAATGTGAACAACATGGCAAGTGCTTTTCGATTGACACAGCTGACTTTGAGAGCTGATAACTTAACAGTGGAAGCAAATGTTATGATTTCTGGTATGTAACACAACCTATGGAAGTATTTTCAGCGAACTGATGACAAAAATCTATTTATTCCAAAAATCTGCCCAAATTTCCCCATAGTACATTAATTTTTGTTGTCTTGGCGGGTCAAAAAGTTAGAAAACGCCCTGAAGTATGCACAACATCATAGTTGCCAGCATCTGTCTGAGTTTGAGAGTGTGTTTGTGTATTGAAATCGCCCTGGTCATGCCTGGTGCTGGTTACCAACTAAGTGCGTACGTTAAGTGAACCATGGCAACGATTCGCTAATGAGCTGATGGATAGTTCACAGTTAACTACACTAAACTACAAAGTTTTTATCAGAAGTTGACTTGGCAAAGTTTACCAATTATTAGAAAATTTAAATTTCATTTATGCTAGTTCTTATTCTCTCACTTTGTATCATTAGATTCCTATTCATTTTGCACTTCTGGAGATTGTAAGGAACTTCCAGGTTCATTAAATAAACCTGGTGTGACTGCAGAACATCCCATCCAGCTTTCTATGTATACAAATTATTAGCTATGGATTGGAAACGTTATATAGCAAGATTAGTTTAACTAAGATATTCATTGGGTTAACTCCAATGTTTGTCTAATCAATTTGAGTTGACCTTAATGGCTGTATTATCTAGAGCACTCAGATTTATTTTAACCTAGAATACCTCGAGTACTGCAATGCCGTCTTTATTGACATGCAGCAAGCTTTTGATTGGGTCTGGCATGATGGACTATTATGCAAAATAAAGCGCTCCCACCAGCGCCCTACTATGGTCTCCTTCGGTCATATCTGGAAGGACGTGAATTCAAGGAATTCGACACCTTGCCAAATGAGAGCTGGAGTTCCGCAGGGCCGCGTTCTTGGCCCGATGCTTTACTCGATACTGCTGACCTACCGAGCCCTGACGATGACTACATGGAGGCACCCTCGAAGGCTGTTATTGCAACCTATGCGGGCGATCTTGCAATCCTTTACAACTCTAAATGCCACTTTGAAGCAGCAGCTGGACTAAAGGGCTATCTAGATATTCTGGCAGCTTAGTGCAAGAGGTGGAATCTGAAATCTGCTGCCAAAAGGTGTGGGCAACGGATGCAACAAATAAGGTTGCTGATAAATAGAAAACAGCACTATGTCACTTAGAGCTAAAAGAGCAGTCTATGCGGATTGTGTAGCCTCGATCTGGCTTTACTGGGCTGCACATTTGGGGGATCGCCTCAAAATGCAGCTACAAACGTATCCAGGTATTGCAAAACCGAGCCTTAGGGCAGATATTCAACTGCCAATGATATTTGATTCAGTCCAAAACCTCTTTAAACTATCATAAATGGTGAGGTTCTTTTCTTCTTTTGAGAGAGAACAAAATGATCTTTATGTTCTTGAATAATATTTGCTTTTCTGTTGGGAAACTGTTTCGCAGTGATTAAATGAGCTTGCCTAGTTTACAGACATTTGGATTGTTATACTCCTGGACCCTTGGGAAATGAATTCTTCGTTAAATATTCAGCTCGTCTCCAATTGATTTGATGCCCAGGTCTCTATAAGATGGAGTAGTTCTACACATATCATGGGAAATGGATCACAATATATATTCTCTTGAACTTTTGCATTAGAACTGTATACAAATTGTATCGAATTGATATCGTAGAGGGAAAACCGCCTGTTGTATATAAATAACAGCCAAATTATTTGTGGATTCAGAAGAATTTATTGATACATCAAACATTCGCAGATTTAACAAACTAAAACATAAAACTGTAGTTTGCATTTTGGACTGCTGAAGACACAATAACCCAAGCCATGGAACTCGACACTTATTATATCAAATACACTTAAAGATCGACGCTGCTATAATAAATTACTATTAATTTAATAATTACAAATGAGAAGAACAAAGATTTAAAAGGAACTTTTGGTGAACGCAGCGTTATTCAAAATTAAACGTTCGATTGGCCACCGAAGTTGTTTGACTTAACAGCTTTTCATTATTCTTTTTGGGGCTACGTGAAGTCATTGGTTTTTGAGAACAAGCCATTAGCTTTGAACAGATTGATTGGTCGAAATAGGTCGAAATGCATATATGCTCCAAATTATCTTTCAATTTTCATTGTATTTGAATATCTCTTTAATGCAAATCTACCTTTCCGCATGTATGCTAACACATACTTTCCTATCTTCCAAGGTGAGCCAGCGTTTTCTGCATTTTCTGTTTTTGGTTTTCGTATATCAAGTAGCACGTTCTAAGCGACAGCGCCCCTCTGAGGGAGTCGATTGCTTTGAGATTGGGGTTCGCACGTAACAAGTATTGTCGTTGCGGGGCTACATGAATATACTGAATCTACCGAAAAAGTACTTAGTTATTCTGGATGCCTAAAACCAGTAAAAAGTGAGCTTGATTTATGACTCCCTACGATTCAGTTTGCCATTCAGATTGACTCCAGTTGTATAGGCCTTCGTGCGGCTCATTCCAAAGTAATACTACTATGAAACACAATAGTCTATATTAGTCTTAAGATGCTTCCTCTTGTAATCTCTACCTAGCCGTACAGTGTTCATAGCTCAAATGCTAACAACACTCCACAATCTGTGCACAGTCGAATGACCAAAATGGTTTCCTGCAAAACACTTTACCCCACATCCTTGTGTGTACGCGTATTTGCTAATCTATTTCTCTCTGTTTCTAACGATGGCTCTTCTTACTGCCCTCCACTTACTGCTCGTCGGCTTCGCTGGGGCATATTCCACTTGAATAACAAAGCGTTTGATTGATAAGCGTCGACTTGCTACCATAATAAATTTGTTATTAGAGAATTGAGAAGCCCAAAAAGGCAACGAAGTGGCACAAATGATGCGTAAATAAAACTCTCACTGTCGTTGTGCCAAAAATAGATCGTTCTTCGAGTACGTAATATATTAGACAAATAGATTTTTATGTCTGGCTTTTTCTAGCCTTCTTCCTATTTGTTTACAAATGGCCAACCATTTTGGACATTCGATTTGATTTGATTAGAAACGACACAGAACGACAGAACGACAGAATGAGAACGAGAAATTGTTCAATTTGGCTGGCCGCGGCGCCTAAAGTTATGCAGCAAAATGGCAAATGGCGAAATTGCAGGCATAGAAAAGATGCCTGCCCCACACTGATGCTGATGACTGTGGACGGTGGCAATATAGTTTGTGTCTTTTTCTTTTGTGTAGGCTGCCCAAAATGTTGCCTGCGGTCTGATTAGCCTCGCTTCCATATTGGCTATGGTCCAGTTACTACGCTGCATCCCTCGCCTACTGCCAGCTGTCTATTGTAATTACGACTTCGCAGAAATTGCTGCCCGGAAATTGCCTTGCCAAAACGGCAGGCGGGTCTCCGAAGGGGGGGGCGTATAACAATTTTGTGGTTGTGGCAAATTTAGTATGCTAATTTCAATTAAAAATTTGTTGAGGCCTGCTTTTAGGCAGGCTGAAAGGCTGAAAGGCTGACTGATTGGATTGCCTGTTGGCCAAAGTACGAGAGAGTATTCATCATTCACGCAAAGTCCGTCCTTCCGTCTGTCTGTCTGACAGACAGGCAAACGCAGACTGACTGATGAAAGTGAAAGTTCAAACCGACAAATGAAAAATGTCAAAAGCGGGCGTACAAAAAAAGTTGTTGTATATTAAATATTTATGTTGGCCAGGCACAAAAGTTGACTTTGACTTTCGGATTAAAGTAGAGCAAGGCGTGGAAGTCGAAGTCCTCGGGCAAATTGTGCCTAAACAAACATTTGTAGTCAAAGAAACAATTGTCAAAACATGTTCATTGAACATTTATTGTGGCATGATAGGCACAGTGGAGCAAAGCTGTTTAAGAGAAATGAAAGTAAATAATTTAATATGCAATAAGATATATAACTATTTTGCCTATGATTTGTAGACGAATTTCGAAGGTTTATGTATTGCACAGCACCAGAAGAATGGGCATTGCCAAAGCTTATTCTGTACGTATAACTATCGATAGAATATTCGATCTGGGGGAAGTCCGTGAAATACTTTTCACAACATGAAAGGTCTTCCAGGCCCTGCCTGAGCTGCAGAAAGCTCAACATGTTGATATTATATATTTTGCTATAACTTCTCATCGAAACAATTATCCGTAGAAGACCAGACCTAAATGGAAAATCGTACGGAAAACCAAGTAACATCTGAAATTCATATTGAGGAAACAGGAGAGCAAGAGAAGAGAAGAAAAGAAAAGAAGAGGGCATTGCCGATCAATGCTAGGCATGCAAACATGCTGACATTGCATATCCCACGCCGGGTCCACTTTGCTTGTGTGTCGGATCATATTACCGTTCCACATTGCAACTGAGTATTACAGTGTTTACACATTATTAGCACATATACATTGCAGCTGAGTGTTACAGTGTTTACTTATTATATGTACATACTACCATAGATTTACGATAATTTTCAAGCTGTCAGATGTCATTTGAAGTACCACTTTTACAAAGAAGAAGAAGAAAACAGTTCCTCTTTACTATTTTGAACTAAAACTCGACTATCACCCCACTGTGCTACGCGAGGACGCACTTTTTTTGCGACTGTTAAGTATTTTTGGCTCTGCTTAGTTTGTGGATGTGTATACATGGCATGAATACAATACTTGAACACAGATTGGCATAGCTAACTTACTAGCAACTTTCTCCCGCAAACCAATCCACTCGAATCCTGTCTCTCCTCGCCGCCCCTCACTCTCTCTTTTGTTATTTAAGAATTGTTCGGGCATTGAATGTGCTTTCAGTTGCCATTCACTTTCGCTTGATGTTCTGTCAGTCAGTTGATTTGTGGGCTCCTGCTCCTCTTTCAGGTCCACCCCAAACCACCACCACATCCACCGTTGTGATGACTACTTTATTGAAATTGATTTCCTAATTGGGCAATTTATATATAAGCCTGGATAATCAAAGCGCTTTTGTTTTTCTCTTGCCTCGCGCCACAATTAAGC
This sequence comes from Hirtodrosophila duncani, assembly GCA_037043425.1. Classification (NCBI taxonomy): domain Eukaryota; kingdom Metazoa; phylum Arthropoda; class Insecta; order Diptera; family Drosophilidae; genus Hirtodrosophila; species Hirtodrosophila duncani. The sequence goes on from JBAMBM010000839.1 coordinate 493,533, forward strand.
CAACAGCATTTAAATGTCAATTCTATTGAATTGAAATTGCGCTTGATTAACTAATTGCCATCGCTACGATAATTTTGACCTGCTAATTAAATCGTTTCACATTGTATATGTGACACACATCGGTCTCCTTTTCAGGGCTAAACACATTAAATTTTCAGTAACCTAATCAGCATTATTTTTATATTTCTCCAGAAAACAGATCCCTTGCCTCATGAATAACGAACGAATTTAATTCACATCAAGAAAAAAAAGCAAACAAAAGCAAAATCGTATAAAAATAAAAATTAATGGCTAACGCACATGGCCGCAAGCGATGCGCTTAAATAATTGTTAGCCAAATGTGAGTAGGTGGGTAGGGAGGGGAGGGGAGGGGTGTCATGGTAATAACACACAAAAAAAACAAACCAAAATATTTGAAATCATTTAAATTGCAAGTTTAGAGAAGCTTTACACGACTAGGAAATGCACTGTGATAGCTTGCAAAACTTTAAAGGATATTTTTGAACCGAAGTTCTTAAAATTTTTCTTCAGCAAGTGTTTCCGACTATATAAATTCTATATTTTAGATCAGGAACGAGGGCATTTGATATAGCTATAGTCGTCCGTTTGTCCGTCCATTTCTTTAAGCCCCGAGATCTCAGAAGTCTTAACAGCTACAGAGCTGAAAGTTTAAACAGATCTTCTTATATCTTTCCCTTGGTGCAGTTTGAAAGTCTTCCGAATTTGGATTGGCTTCAGTTTAGACAGCCATTACATTTAGCTATCCGGATGATATTGCTGTCCTTTAAAACACCAAATGCCACTTCGAAACAGGAGCAGGACTCCAGGACTATCTAGATATTCTGGCAGCTTGGTGAAGGAGGTGGAATCTGAAGATCAACCCCAGGAAGACGACTAACCCTCTTGCTTCACTCTAAAAAGGGTAGTATCGGGCACTCCACCTATTCAGCTGGAGGGAATTACACTGGAACAGCCATTGCAAGTGAAATACCTCGGAATCACATTGGACAAACGCCTCACTTTCGGGCCAGACCTGAAATCTGCGGCCAAAAGGTAGGGGCAAAGGATGCAACAAGTAAGGTGACTGATAAATAGAAAAAGCTCTATGTCACTTAGAGCTAAAAGAGCAGTCTATGAGCACTGTTTAGCCCCGATCTGGATTTACGAGGTACAGATTTGGGGGATTGCCGCAAAATCCAACTACAAACGTATCCAGGTATTGCAGAACAGAGCCGGCAGATAACCAACTGCCCATGGCACGTGCGCGGCTCCACCCTTCATCGTGATCTCAATCTGCATACCGCGGAAGAGCAGATTGGACGGCACATCAGCAGATACAGTGACAGACTGTTGAGTCACCGCAGTCGGCTCGCAAGAGGACTACTCCCCGGCATGCCTCTAAGGCGGTTGAAAAGATTGGGGTTTGCCAAGACAATTGGCCAACCGTGAGGTCTCCTCACTCATAAGTTCTTGGGCGAATTTCAGGATAAGAAATTTCTCTAAAAATTAGGAAATGATTCAATTTGAAAAATTGTGAGCGTATTGGACCAACTAATACACCTATACACCCATGCTTGCTATAGCCAACGCGCTAATAAATTAAGAGAGAGCAAAGGCCATCACATAGCCAAAACTTATGAAAGCTCTAGAATAATAAAGGCACAAGCCTGTCTTAATCCAAGAAACTATTCCCGGAGCTTCGTGATGCGGAAAAGAAACGAAATACAGGAGAGGAGAGGAGTAAATTGCACCCTGCTCGCCGAATAAGCTTTACATATCGTGGAGTTTCGGTTGCTACGTGAAGCTATGAAAGAAATAAGTGCAAGAAATCTTTGGCACAATTATTATATCTTTATATCTGAATGGTATATAAGCTTCCTCAAGCCGAAGCTAGTCTTCCTTTCCTGACGTAATATTCTCACATTAAACTCTTAGACTAAAGAAATATTTTGAAATTTTAATAATGAAAACTTAGGTGATCTTAAATATTATTAAATTCAGTATAAGATTTCCCATTTCTACAGGAAACTTCTTTCTTTTAATATGGCAAATAGAACTTCAGAGAGAACATTTTGTTTCCAAGTAGAAATTAATTTTTTAAGAATATGTTATCATACCCATTCTGACCCCTTTTCTATCCATTCAGGAAGTAATATTTTCTATAGTCCTGAAAATGATATATCTCATCTAGGAAAGTCTTCTTTTTTCTTCAAAATATAAATGAAATCTGACAAATCTGAAAGGAAATACTGCTTTGAATTTCAGGATAGAACGTCTGGATGTAGAAGGGAAAGTGTATTTAAAGAAACTCCCACATTATAGCAAACTTTCTGAATATATAATTGAGTTGCCATCTCTTTAGAATTGCCTTCTTCAGAGCACGCCCATCTAAAGACACCCAGTGCCTTGTATGTGTTGGCTGTCCATGATTCTTCAATTGGTGTTGCGATGGATCCATGTTTCGTCTGCAATAACTGAACTGCTGAACACCACCAAGCACTCCTTTGAAGTGTTCACACGCTTAAGCTTATGGTTGAGTCATATCTGTATGCCATCTTGATTATAGCTATCTTTCATCAACCAGCTGATATACCCTTCTCAATCTGCACATGCTCTTAATTTCACCATAAAATTATTGCAAATAAGTCGCCTTGGCAGCTGCGACACACTCAACGCATTGCTTTCCCTCTCGCCCTCTCTCGCTCTCGCCCTCTCGCCCTCTCTCCCTCTCTTCCTCTCCGCTATACTCATTTGATTTATGCGCCTTAATGTAGGCTGCATAATTTATATTCGTTTCGTTTTTTGGCGTGTTAATTTGCTGAAATGACGTACGCCGTAGGCGGGTGCAGAGAGCAAGACCAGAAAACACCGACTCTGACTCTGACTCGGATTTTGTGCCAATTTTGTTGTATTTTTTTATTGCTTTTACTTTCGCTCGCTTATTACATTTTTCGACACGGTGCAAAACTTTTTCTGGTTCCGCACACACAGCAACTGGCGTCCATTTTAGTGGAGGGGGTTTTTTTTTGTAGTTTCGTTGAGCTTAGTTTAGATTTTTTTTTTATTATTTTGCTGTTGGATAGTTTTAACTGGTCGCGCATTTTGTGCTTTTAATATATTTGAAAAAGTTTTTGCGTATAATGAAAAGTTCTCTTGTTTTTTTGTTTTTTTTGGTTTGTCTACTCTATTTGGTTTTCGGCTGTCATTGTTGTTCAGAGGTCAGGGTTGAGAGGTGGGGAACTTTAAAGGTTTATTAAATGTGTCGATGGGTTAGATGGAGATTGAGAGTGCAATGAATAGGTTAGATGTTGCTTTAAGGTAATTGTGTATGCACATTCCGAAGCTTATATATCATTCAGATTGTAAATATATAACCGGAGCTAGATTAAATATGGTCGGTAGGCATGTAGCTTCGGTGGAGATAAGGGATACAGGCATTCATTCTAAGTGTTCATTCCGGAGTTATCCGGTCTTGATCAGATCAAGCCAGTAGGCGTGGGGCCTCCTTAAATGGATACAAACCGAATTCGGTTTGATTTGGATGAAGACCAGAAAAGTTCTGCTAATAAGTATTCATTCCGATACAATCGGTTATATGGGAGCTATATGATATAGTAATTTTATCTGCATGAAAATAACTTAACCAGCTTGCAGACAAAAGAAGTATCTTTGAGAAAATTTCAGCTCTGTAGCTGTTAAGACTTCTGGGGTCTTTGCGCTGAAGCAGACAGACGAATAGGCTTATATCGATTCCCCTTGTCATGCTGATCAAGAATATATATACTTTGTGAAGTCGGAAAGGCTTCTTACTATGCGTTCCTGACAAAATTAATATACCATTTTGTGAATGGTACAAAAACATCTGCAAGCTCTTTTTTCTGTATCAGCATGGCTGGGAGCATTTGAAGCTTCCGACCCACCTTGTGATAGCTCAGTATTTTACTCTCTCTCTCTCTCTCTCTTTCTCTCTCTTACTGTCTCCAGCTCGTAATCTGCATTAAGTGCGCATATGAGCGGCCCTTAGCAAAAAGAAATGTTTGGTCTCATCGCGGGGTTAAACTCACGAAGCTGAATTCACCAGCCACTGGACGAACAGGATTAATATGCTTGTTGAACTTTTTTTTATGCAATTTCAATCCGAATCTGTGTTGAACCAATTCTTCTACTCTTGATCTGACAATTTTCACGCTATATTTCCAATTCAATCCTGTTTTGTACTTGATTCAAGCATTTATTCTGGATGGGCAGTTGAACAATTTTTTTTAGGCACTCATTGAGACTGAATTCGTGGCAATTTTGTATGCAATTTTAGAGTTGTTGCATAAAGATTGAATGAGTTCATGACAGATCCTTCACTGTGTGTGTATTTGCCTGCTACTCATCAGGTTCTGTGTTCTAACCAATTACTTAAATGTAGTCTGAAGGTTATTATTGGTCATTAGGCAGACGAAAGCTTAGCAACAAACCAAAACTCTCAAGGCCTTTCTCCAGAGTAACGGATTGGGGACTCCCTCAGAGAACAAACTATATGAGCTAGGTAGCTTAAATTTGTACACAAGTAAAATATAATGACGTAGCTATGTGAGATACAGAGCTGCAATCCAAATACACATGTCAATGACAATGTCCCCATTGTAATCTATCGGTCTCTCTCTTTCTCTCCATTTGCGCGTTCTCTGTAACTTACACCTCCTATGCTTCTCTCTTCATTTGCACAAAAAAAAAACCTGTCAACTAGTCAAATAACCAAGGAAATTTCCTTTCTTTCTTTCGCTCTCCAACTACCATTTGTCTCTCTCTCCCTCCATTCTGTCTCCCTTCCTTCACAGAATTTGTAGGCTGTCCAAATTGTTAGTCGCCCCAGCTTTATCCCCCTAACCATTCGGGCAGTTCATTAGCATAGCATACAAACAGGCCACTAGACAAGCTAGACCCCCCCTGCTCCTGCCGCCTGCTCCTGCCGCCAGCTCCTGCTCATGCTCCTGCAGCCACCAACTACTAAGACCCCTTGCTTTGAGTCTCAAGTCTACTTACATTTCACTTTGCGTTGCATTTTCGCACAGACCGCAGCTAGTTGTTGTTGTTGTTGTTGTCGTTGGCTTTTTGTGCTTGGCCAGAGCTTAGCTTATAGCTCAGTTGCCATTTTTTATATATACGTAGATATATATATGTATTTGTATAGCTCATAAAAATTCCCTTAGCGCACTTCAAGGCAGCCATATAATTATGAGTCAATAGAGCAAAGCGTTTTGGTGTGGGTAAGTGATGGCGAGGGTTGGCCTATCATTGTCTTTTCATCATTGGATGCCACAGGATCACACACACACACTCACCCACACATATACACGACACCCACTCTGGTGCGTAATGCGATGAAAGTGCCTAAAAGTAGTCTAAGCTTTTGACATGTGCCACATTTGTGGGTTGGCCTGGTGGGCACTGCTGCTCCTGCTGCCGGATATGGTTGAGACTTCCTCAATGTCGTCAGCGTCCTCGGCTGCGGCTGCGGCTGTGGCTGATTAATTGAAGTGGAAAATGTGCCTCGTCGGCTTCATCGTTGAGTCTTGATTGATGGCACTTGCTTTTAATTAGAATTTATTGCGGCATACTTTTAGGCGAGCAAAAAAAATTACAAATGAAATGAAATTACAAAAAGTACACAGGTATTGAGCGAAACAATTTCTCCTGTTGATTTTTATTGAAGAAGTATTTCAATTTGTGAAAATGTGGGAAAGATAGTTTTCACTCAGATGCAAATAATGATTCTCAAATTTCCCAAAACTAGGGGAGAAGTTTGTACTGAGAGAAGCGATTAGCTCGCTCCAAAACGGCAGAGTATTTTCTTGTGAAACTGGGAAGTAGTTCGTCCTGAAACAGTAGATCCTTCTGAAAGCAAGGAGTAGTTTATTCAGAAAGCGTCGTCAAAAGGATGATAGAGAAACAATGCAATTATCCAGCCAAGTCGATAATAGGATAATATTTTAACCCAAAAAGTTGGACTTTCCGAGATTTTTGTAGATGTGAACAGGTGGATTCACCATATTCAACAGAAGAGTCACAAGTTGTAATTATATTGGATCACCACTCATAAGGAAAAGACCTATGGAAATGGGACTGACTTTTATCACCGTTTTGTGGACTACAAGGCTACCTTCGATAGCCCCGACAGCTGGATCGCTTATATGGCGCAATGTCAGAGCTTGGTATTCCTGCAAAGCTAACTCGGCTCTGCAGCATGATGTTGAGCAACAACTTCAGCTCCGTTAAGGAAGGAAACTACCTCTCTGAAGTCTTCACTACCACTCGAGGTGATCCACTCTCATGTATGCTCTTCGATCTTCGGATGTAGAGCATTATAAGACGGGCACAATATTAACGAACAGAGATGTGTCCAGCTCGTTGGATATGCCGATGATATTGAGTCCAACAGTTCAGCGGTAGATCGCAACGTCTTGATTCTCAGCTGACTGCAGAGAACTATAACTTTTAATCTGTCAAGGAGTTCATATACCTTGGCACTGCTCTCAACACCAACAAATATGTCAGCCCGGAAATTAAACGGAGAATAATTCGTGCAACAGGTGCTTCTTTTGACTCAGTTAGCAATTCAACAGCACAGTTCTCTCACGTCAGACGAAGACGTTCATCCTTCCGCTGCTCTTATATGGTACTGAGGCCTGGACAGTAATACAACCACATGCAGCTGCTCTAGGGGTGTTCGAGAGGGTAATTCTTCGCAAGATCATACTTTGAGTTACGTTCATCTGTGCTCTGGGCACCGGTGTCTCTGACCTCAACACTGGGAACCAAAGGGCTGGGTCTATTCGAATTCTCGCTCAATGAAGACAGTGCGACATATACAGCGCTCGATGCGCTTGCATTTGCGGTAATATTGCAGGCCATATCTGCTTTTTGAATTTCTGACACCTCCTGCATCAGTCGCATTTCCTTGCCCTGGTGACGTACGGAGTTCCTCTGTCCCTCCTCCTCTCCAACGCATGTCATAACGATGGGCAAACAAAACTGATTCTTCTGGTGAAGCGACATTCGGGGAAATCTTTGAGCCCCTTCAACGATATGATCCATAGCAGACATATGCGGATTGCATTATCTAAACAAACAAATAAAATTAAAAGTGGTCGTGCGACTTTCTCCTTCCGGCCAGCACGTGCGGGTCGTTTACGCTTATTTGTGTCATCCACTGCCTCAGATGGCTGAGTGTCTTCAGCAGTATCATAGTAAGCATCTTGGGAGCGTTTCATGGCGTCTTGTTGGACCTGTGAAGCATCCGCATTAGTTGATATCGGTTCATAAGACATTTTCAATAGTTTTGCCGCAACTAACAGCTTCGTTTCGTTTGTGCTTATTTTGGTCATACATTACTTTAGATGCTTGAGTATTCTCGGTAGTATCATCGTCGGCATCTTCTTGTTTGCAAAATTTTAAAACAAACTTGATGTAATTTGACCCCAGTTGACAGAACTAGACAGAACGATGAACTCCAAGGGGAACGAATGACTTGCAGCTCATTCGCGATAGGCCCAAAGACCAGGGGCCTATATTATGAGAATACCAAGCTGTTTCTTCATTGTTTTACACTATGAAGTTAACATATGAAATTAGAACTCGATTTTCAAAGACAAAGTAGGCTTTTGAATTTGCTAAGAAATTCCACAATCGCAGTAGGCCTTCAACATATCATTTAACTGCTGATTTTCTTTAAAAGCCGTGTGAGCTATCATTTCTGTGTTCAGTGTAAATCCAGTAGGGTTAAGGCACGGGAGTGTACTAATCCGTTTTCTGCATTTTTTTACACTATTTATTTGTTGAGATCTCTTGATTTTGTGTCTTTTCTTTTATTTCTATTTATATTGATGGGTTTTCTGTCAACAAGATGTGGGTTAGTAAACGTAAGCTTCCAAATATCTATCAAGTTTGTTGATATCATTGCAGAATTCTGCCGTCTTTCCTTGTTTCCAAGCCATTTGAATTCGAAATTTCGTATCATCCAAAAAATTTCGCTTCTTAATTATTGTTTTGATCAGTTTTTCTTGTACAAAATATGGAAAACATCGGTGTGGGCAAACATTGGCCATTCTACAGGAACGTGTAAGATTAAAAAGAGTTTGAAAATGACGAATGGCTTAGCAAATATCACTTTTAGAAGCAATTCTAGCCGAACCTTACCTCAGTAGCTTTGAAATGTGAGATCGGTCCTCAAGTGACGTAAACTTTATAACTCAACCAATATATTATATTGCTATAGTATCCACTTATCCCCAACAAAGTATTGATTTAGACTATCATTTCACTCCAGCTGCTGCCTGCAATTTGCCAAAATGTTACTCTGTCCGTCCGCCCGCGCTGCCTTCAATTTGATTTTGCATTTTACAGTTTTTGATCTCGAGAATTATTTTAAAAGCTTTCCGCCTTCCCAGCTCTGGAGGCTGGTCCGAGTGATTTTACATCTCAGGAGCTCAGCTTAGCCGGCATTCATTCAATTGCAATGACAAAAGCGTTCCTTTGTTGCCGCTTCGTAGGAGAGAGTCGGTCGCAAATGTTACGCTGTTACGCTGTCAAACGCCTGTCGGCATGCAGTGGGATTTTCTGCCTTGCTTGGTCTTTTTGTTACCCACCTGCCACATGTCTAGATGCCATCTACTGAGCAGGAGGCGGGAGCACACCCATTATACACTCGTTGCGCACACTAGAAGAAGGGAAACTGTCAGTTGGCTATGCACACGCTGTCCTGTCCTGTGTCCTTTCTACTACCAGTCGCATACGTATTCGGATTCGCATTCTGTTCTTTCATTCGCTTGACAATCACATTAAGACTCACACACACACACAGATACACACACAGACAGCAGCCAAGCAACAATGATTGCAATGATGACTGGTCGGAGTCCGGGGGTATGTGGGTGAGACTGTGAGGAATCCGCAGTCAAACTGTGGCACTAACCGTAATTGTTGACTATGTCTGCCATGTTGGCAGCCGTCTACATGTCCTCCAGTTTCCCCTCAACCACGGCCAGCTCTTTCTCCTCCCTCTCTTAGAGTCTCTACTGTCATTTGTACAATTGACAATTGTGATTGCATATGTTATAATGCAGTTGTGCTGCGGGAGACGTGCGGTGGAGCTGTGTAGGTGGAGCACTGCGATCTACATTCTTTATGAGCGCACGTTTTAGCAATGTGGCTTTGTGTTTAATCTGACTGTAAGTACAGCCGGGATAAGGAATAGATGAGCATGGGACTTTGATTTTGATCTGTGTGCAGACGTTGACACTTTTACTTCTACTTGATTTTTGCGCTGATGATTGATTAGATTTGATGATGCATTGGGAATGGCGGTTGATAGTTCTAGATGGGAATGTGTGCAAGAGTTTGAGAAATAATGGGAGAAGATTAGTGGGGAATACACTTTTGCAGGGAGATAGGAATGGATGGAAGGTAGGAACCAATTAACCAACTTCTGAGTGAGCACGTGTCAGCGCACTTGGTGACTTTACTTGGCATCAACTTCTTGATAAGTTGAAGCTCTATATAGGATCTAGTGAAGGCTTTCATCGCAACTAAGAGAAAAGATGGGTGCTTAGTGGGTGAGATAAGTCCAAATCTGCTCAAAGCAAATCAAGCTTTAGGTTCTTAATCATACGAACTGCTGGAGAGCTATGAGAACGTTAAATATTTTACCAGAAAAGATAAAAGAAATATTTGATCGGTGTTAACTATTAAAGCCATACAATCGCAGCCAGCTTTCAGCGGAGAAAGCCAAATAGAGCTCCTTAACTAAGCTTTAAATTAAGCAATAAACAATACAAATTGATTACACTTAAAATATTTCAGCAAAAGTTACCTTAACTATTTCCTCTCAGCAACTCTCGTCACTTCATTTTAATAGCTGACAAATGCCAAACAAAAACCCAAATTAAATTTACAATCTGCCTGCATCTAGGCTCCCTTAAACCCAACCCATAAAACCAACAAAACCCCCCAATTTCTTTGCTGCATTGTGAATATCGCAGCCAGCGATTGCCACATTGCCGTCGCCTGCATCAGCCACTTGAGCCAATCCCTTGCCTTGGTCATTGTCTTGAGAATGCGTGCCGCGGCAAGGTAAAAAACTGAAAGGACTTTAGCCTGGCAAAAAAGCGAACAAAGGATACCAATGCATAGCCAAAATAACCGAAATTTCTAACGCACGTGCAGTTCGAATTCAGGCTTTTGTTTGCATGCTTTTTGGCGCTGCGGCGAGTGTCATAAAACGAGCCAGGCCAAAAGTTCAATTTGCTGCTGTGGAAAGTCAAAAGTTTAGAAGCCAACTGGCATAACTTTTGATGGCTCTGTGTGTGAAAGTGCTCTAAATAGCCAAACACTCTGGCATCTAGAGGCAGCCGCGCAGGTGGAAAAACCTTTCATTCAATCAGGCTCTTTCTTTGCCAGCAGCTGGAACTTATGTGGGACACTTTGGTTTGGTGTCGGGCACAATTACAATGACGAGTACATGGTCAAGACTTGAAGAGCTCAACTAACTAGCTGCATTCACATTGGAGGGCTCTTGGCTCTCTGATGGAGGAGGAGGCAGCTTATGTTTGAAGTGGACTGCAGCAAGGAGAGGTATTAGAGTGGAGGGCAAGGGTCTAAGTAAAATTTCATCAAATCAGCAAAATGAGCAACTGGCAAGAATATTATGAAATTACTTTAAAGGCGCGTGACCAAAGTTGTTTAGGAATTGCAGGCTGTTTATGGAGCAGGGCCTGAGGATGTTCTGGCAGGCACTTTTGAGATTTTTTCAACCACATTTTTCACCTTATCCTTTTCCAACTTTTGCAATAGAAGTTTGCTCAAGATGTTTTGCTAGAAATTTGAAAAATTTTATATTTATTTTTCATTCTCGTCGTTGTTTAGCACTGAGAGTTTAGAGAACACTTCCCTCTTTCTTTTGATTTGTTCATAGAAGAGGGCGCTCTCTCACTCTTTGAAGACAAATTCCATACAGCAAAACAATTGCAGCTTTAAAAACCCACAAATGAGACAAAAGGAAACATGCAGATCGATGCGAATATCAAAGCTAGATAAGCCCACCAATGATCGAAACCACAACGCCATATAATGAACTAGTTTCAAACTTAAGCTGCAGCTATATTTATTTAAGAGACTAAATTTCAAAACGGAGGAGACATCCCAAGCTTCTTGTAATTCACAGCCCCTGCTACATCTAACTCTCTGACTTCCCAAGCCTCTTTTTCAAAAATATCCAAAGCAAATCTTCACGAATCCAAAAACGTTTCCAGTTTTAAGGAACATCTTCACACTAAGACCTACTTATTTCTAATGCAAACCGCGTAGTCACGAACCCAACTACATTTTATGGCCAGGACACTTTACTTAACTTTTGGTTTCTATGTTTCCGCCACGGAGAAGGGGCAGCTCAACAATTGTGGGGCACAAAATTCTTGACACATTTTTGTTGTTATGGCAATGTAAGCGTCGACATATATGGACAAATAAAGGGCAACTGCTGTTCATCCTGATGATGGTGGTCCCACTCCCACTCCTGCTCCTACCCGTCTATTGCGGTTGGCAACATTGTTTGCTACAAATGTGATTACGTATACGCGTGTGCCAATGTCGCTGACCATTTTGTAGATGCTTGCCATGACGACAACAACAACAAAACAAACTAAACACAGGCGTGGGCCGACATAAAGTAGCAATGATATTATATATACGACAGTGTATATATATATATATACCGTTATCCACCCGCAAAAGCCTCACAGACTTTAGACAGACGACAGCAGCACAAGTTTATTTTGTATGGCACGCATACGCATTGTGGTGGTCATGTCTGGCTAGGATTCTTGGCATGCCACATGCATAATTCAAGTCGAAGCAGAAGTGGAGGGGAGGCGGCTGTGGCTGTCTGCAACATAAGTTCAGATTAAATTTAAAATTTTTAAAAAAGAAAAAGCGATTCTTTAACAGTTAATAATGATCTTAATTCAGTTAACTTTGTATCCTAAATCAGCAGTTAAGAATAGCACAGGCAAAGCGTATAAAATGGCCTCCTGAATTTCACAAATGTGAAGTTGCTTCTTCAACTATCAATTAAACTCAACATTTCAACCACTTTCTTTTTAATAAAACTTTAAAATTAAATTATAAAAAAAAAACTAACTGCAGAAGAAGCACTCTTACCTCTACACTTACCTCTACACTTTTCTTTTACGCTAAGCAAATGGCATTATCGCCCTTAAGCTCCTGTTGAACGTTAAGCATTTTGTTGGCCTTTTGTTATTCCATAGCATACTTTCCAGCGCTCAGCCATAAAACCTGAGCAACAGATCAAATTTTACTTGCACTTGAATGGAGATGACGAGAGGCAAAGCGAGCTAGACGTTTAATAAAAATGTACTCCTGCCATTTAGCGGCGTAAACAAAGCTGTCAAACATCTAGGACACGGGCTGGGCAGGACTTTTTGCATTGGATATCTATTAAATCAACAGCTTGAAGGTTGGCAGGCAGGTGGGAGGGGAAAGAAGCAATATGGCGTTAGGGCAGGGCAGTTATAAGCAATTTATAGAATATGCAAACTGAGCTGGGCTGAACTGTTAGTTGTTTCTCCTTTTACCCTTGTATGTTCAATTTATGTAACCGGAACTGACTTCAGTTGTTAAGAGAGAGCAAAAATGGGAAGGATATATGCAAACAAGGGCAGGAAAGAGGGAAGGGATAGGTTATTGTGGCACTGAAAGCATTTAGGTTGGCATATAGTTTAGGCTTTATACATTTGTAGTTTGAATTGGCATTGGAAATTGTAGTCTGCTTTTCGAACCAAACTTTACCTGAATTGGATGCATCGACAGCTTCCTTTCTGTCTGGCAGCTCCTTCTTGATTGTTTCCTTTAAATAGTTGTCCACAGTAGAGGATCGAGTTGACAATTCTTTCAACATTCACTCAAACTAACGTTCTTTGCCGTCAATCCAGGACGGTCACTGTCCTTTGAACATGATCTCTTACTAACCAAAAACATGTTCCTTTTAAGCTCCCTAAATCTTCCGACTTAAAACTTCTAGCTAAATCTTTCAACTTTAGCCTTCGCTCCTACTTTAAATCTTTATCTATTTCCTATCTCTGACAACCCGAAAAAAAAGAAAAAAAGAATTTAGCCAATCCCCATACCTCTGGACATTCCGCCCCATAAATCCTCGTCTATGCACACACACACACACAATTGAAAACCAAAAGTCTACCCCAAATCTCCTCCATATGCCAGCAACAGGAATCGGAATCCAACGACAAAAAAAACAAAAATCGGCACCAAACGGGTCACATAAATCGCCTTGAAATCTGTGTCAGGCGAAGCATTGAACGCAGTACGATTTTAAGCATTTTCCAGCCTGTCATGAGATTCCAAATGCGAAATGTTGGTAACCACACAATGCAACGATGCCTGCCCCCCAACCTCCGCAACAAAACCTACCAACTTTCATGCACTGTCAGTATGCCCTGCAGCTGCTTTTGGCATATTCAAATGTGTCACCAGCGTCAGCGCAAAAGCGTTGCATACTTTACGGCACTCATAGCCACAGGTGCGCAAAAGATGACACCAAAAATGGGGCATAAGAATGGATGAGGTAAAAGTTCCTATGTGTTTTAGAGAAAAACGAAGAGCAAAATGCTCTAATATTATTGTAAGAGATTGACTCATCGATTCGGAACTGTTGGCCATAGATTCGGCCTCCACTGAATTTCAGACTTAAATCATGGTGTGGCTAAAGGTAGTCTTTGTTGTTGTAGATGTTGTTGTAGTGCTCCCAATTGAAAATTTGCTGCCCATCGCTACTCTAGAGATTTGACATCCCGGCTCTAATGTAGTGACTCCATTGTAGTGACTGTTTGAGATCTCCGATGAGGCCTTTGAATGGACGAACCTCTACACTAAAATTTGGTGATCCGAGAGCAATAGACGCTTTCTTTAATTATTCCTAAGCATGAAAGAAAAGAATATAGCTGAGCTTGTCCTGCTTATTTTTATGAATTCTCAACAGATTCCAAATAAAAGGAATTCGTTCAGCAGGCCAAGGTATTCTGCTAATTTTTTGTCATTATTTCAACAAAGATTCGATAGGAGTTGAATCGTTGATCGGATTCTTTGCTTGATCTCCAAGTTTACTTTCATATGCTATCGAACAGTTTATCCACATCATCATCTTCACATCATCTCTACAAAAGTAGCATTTCTTTTATCGATAGGAAGAGAATAAAGTTTAAGGGTTTTCATCTTCTCGCTCACTTTATCTTAACACTTTCTGAATATGTGAGAATTCTTTGTTCAGCATATGGCGATGCTCCTCAGAATGGTTTGAATGCTATAGATTTCATCAGCAAACAACAAAATGTCAATTGAAAAGAAAAGAAAAGAAACGGGTTCTCGTGAAGCTTGTTACGCACCAGAAGCACGTTTTATATGAAAAAGAAATCTTACGCTGTAATCTGAATGCAAACAACCAGAAAAATATCTGTCCGTCCATAATGTTTGCCAGATGAAAAAGGTATATGAAATATTGACCGGGTAGATAAGCCTCTTGATGAGTTCTTACTTAAGTAAACTTGGAAAACGATATTGCATTTGACTGCTAGATAAAACAAAAGTTAGCCTAATCTAGAAAGTTTGTGAGCCCATCCTAAACAGATAATATCCATTTGGTCCATTTTAGCTACTTAAATTTATCTAAATTTCCATATGATCATGACAAACCGCGTCCACCAGTTATAGTACCCTCTTGAACGAAATGCAGTTGATACCGCTGCGATGTCACCACGCCGATAATAATGAGGTTGCTGATGATAATGATGTTGATGATGTACTGTAAAGCAGTCGAAGTGAAAGCACCCTCAGACATATCCATATCGCAGCTGCAGCAGTCGTTGTGTATGTGTGTATGAGTTTTTATGTTAAGTGAAATGGAAAAGCTATGAAAATGCCGAAAGGAAGAGGAGAGAGGAAGCGATAAAGCAAGCCAGGTAAAGTACAACTAATGATGTCATGGGGTGTGGTTGTGAGGAGACATCAATGGGTTGGCTGAAGTAGGAGTACGGCAAGACTTTGATTTCATGCTGACATTTTATTGGCAGGACTCGAGCCCCCCCCTGCTCTTGTCACTCCTGCGGGTGCTGCTGTCAGGCATGCCAACTCATTTCACAGCTGAACGACACAGACCATTTCGTGTTATCATTAGAATTTTATGCATGGCCACCATGAACCACCATATATAAGATATGTGAGGGAGCTGTAGATGTGCCAGACACAGACACAGACACAGACACACTTCATACAGCAAGCCACAGCAGACAGATGCAAGTCTTGCCCGGTTAACATTTTAGAAGTGTGAAGGAAGATAGCTTTGAATACGAGCACGTTGGCAGGGGATGATTAAGAGATGATAGAGCTGACTGGATGAATTGTCAGGTGACCCAGGAGGGAAGATTAGCAAGAGATAGTTCTTGAAGAACTAATAGACATTAGTTGGACAATGTATTACACAGAGACTGCTGTTTAGATTCATATTGATGTAATGTCTTAGATTGGTATTCCAAGATATAAATAAGACATTCCCTTTTTGGGTAAACTCGGATTCGATTCCAATTGAGTTCCTGACAAATTTCTCTCCAAATGATGCTCTCAGCCATAACCATCAACTCCATTCCATACTTATTCCATATCAAACCAATATGTCTACTGGGTTACCATTGGTTACAGCTGCTTTTCATTTAGGGTTGACTTCTGTATGCGTTATACAACTTGCACAAGTTGCAGAAAGTTTGTTAATTACTTCGAATCACTGGGGAATTTTTAATTGCTCGCCTGCATGGTTTAACAAGCTTCATATAAGACTGAAAACCGAATGGAAAAAATACAGCAAAACTCTCCAACCAGAAAAAATTAATATTCAAGTGTAGCTACAACATATTTCATGGCAAAAACTCCAACTGCATTCGAACAACATAATTAAATTAAAAATTATTCTGCAAATATTTATTGCGTGCATTTTGCTGAATATTAAAAAAAAGCCACAAAGGCAAAAAAAATGTAATAAACTATATTTATTTATTAAAACCGCCGCTGTGCAACAATTTATTTCAAATTGAGTTTTAAGTTTGCATGACATACTTTTTCATGATATACAAATAGACGGTGTAAAAAATGTTATATAAATAAAATGTACAGTCAAATTGCATTTCATACTTGTGGGCTTGGCAAACCTGATTAAAAATCCCAACAAGTTTTTATTGTGACCTAGAAAATGTTAATTTATAAATTGCTCAGCGAGGTATTGGGCGGGTAAAGGGAGGTAAATCTTTATAGAATAGGGGAAACTTTGAATATTTCTTGAATTGAATTTATATGGGTCTTTAGCATTCTGTTCTTTGTGGTTGACACTCTTTTTCTCCCAGTAATTAGTAAGCTTTTCTAGGAATTAAGAGAGTTATGCCATATAAGGTCATTGACATTTCTAAGGAAAGAAGATATGAATGTGTTTACCCGGATATTTCCTTCCTGAAAAGCATATTCTGGTCAATTTTGGATGGTTTTCCTTTATTTTCATAGATCTGCTAATGTAAAAATTCTAAATTTGGTTGCTGATAAAACATAAAACTAAAAATGCACGAACATCTGTGCGTTTTATAAATGAAAAGATACTTTGCTCGTGTGTTTGTTCTTCCCTATTATCATAATCCATTGTGATGCATCAGTTTTGTCAACCAACACCATCGTCTTTGAGATTTATTTATCCGAAAGTTTCACTTAAATATTTATTACTAACAATCAACAGGGAGGCTAGAGCACGCGGAAGTGGGTAAGGTTAGAACCGTCAAGGCGAAACAGCAGAATTAGGCAATGCTGTAGATGCCACGCAATTGATCACACCGAGAATTACTGTCGGAAGTAGCAAAAATAAGGAAGATGAGGCCAAGTGCAGGATCATTAGACTTATTCAAAACACTGAAAGTCGTAGGTAATGAAGGACTTTAGATGGTCGAATTGCCATGGCAAGAGCTGCATAATTTATCAAAAGATGATGAGGAGCAGCAAGACAACCATAAATACAGCTCCAATTATCAAAGGCATTCGCCACCAACTTGCCCCGCAGCTCCCTATGCAACTGCGCAACAAGGACTCATTTTTTTCCTAAGCTGCTCTTTAAAAACAGCATGGAGGTAGTGGGAGGCCAAGAAGCAACAAAGTTCACTCAGTCAGACACAGACCCGCCACGCACATCGGCAGTAACCTTAAGAACTAAATCAACCAGATCGACATAGAATCGCCCATCTCGACATCTTCGATACCCTGCTAAGGACCCTAACAATCTCAGTGCTCTCAAGTTAGGTACGCCTCATACATCATTCCAGGACAGCTCAGTAGCAGGCGTGCTTGTAGCTTTTCAGCATGCCATTGCCTCCCAAAATACGTCTGTTGTCAGCATTCTGGAAAGCATAAAGGAGTTGATGTCGGCACAGGGCCTTCAAACCCCGATGAACTCTACATAGAACGTATACATAAGGGCTGCGTAGGACAGACTTTTGGATCTACAAAATCGCAAATTAAAATTTAGTTGTAATGGTATTTGGCAATCACTCCAGTGTAAGTTGCCTTGCTGGGTAATAGCACGATTTGAAAAGGGGTTCTTTTTATGCCCATGTGAAGGAGGGAAAGAAACATAATAGAATTTTTTTTTTTAAAGAATTAAGGGGGGATTTCAGAGACTGTTGGATTGCAGCCTGGGACTCCTTAGCGGCAACACATCTTAGCCTGATTTGGCTGATTGATCTTGAGGTTTCTAAATTAGTAATTCAAAATCGCATTGAAAGACAAAAGCTTAGTGAAGTTAGAATATCTGACTGGCTGGCTTACAATATTAAAGATGAAGGGAAAACGAATAATAGAGATTACTCACAAGAGTGATGACTCTTTCTTGCTCTATAGAAAATAATGGTGGATTCATATTTCATCAACATTAATGTATTGATTCAGAAACTCATCAACCAAGCAACTACTTTAATTGACCACAGAAAGGCAATAGAATTCAATGCCAGCGCAAGCGCGGCGAAGTGAAAAGTTCTAGTGTATTCTCATGCCATGGGGCTTTGAGAAGCTCTTCCGCTTAGACTCTACAATCATCATAGACGATTTTGTCAATAATTTCTGGTATGTACACAATTGCTGGAGCATTCCTCAAGTGCAAAGGTAAAAGATCGTACAAGCAAGTAAAGCGTCAATGTCAGCATTGATCTACCTGAGAAGTTAGGTCAAAAATTGTATAAACACAATCGTTTTAATTCATCTCTAATCTACTTCTATCTTATTTGGAACTCTCCATCAGGAATTCCTTCCACAAGGTCTCTATTTTGTTGTCGCGGCATTGAAACTCTGTTTCACCCATTCTGTTAAATTTTGAAAGACTTATTGAAATGTTTAACCCCGCAGTACTTATTACAGTCCCACGCCTTCATTGACAACATCAATACTAACTTTTCACAATCAATTTCAACAAATACAGTGAGCCGCACCCTCAAAAGCGTATGGCAAATATTTGCCTACCTTTTTCCTGTTTCGAAACGAAACTTTAAAATTTTCCTAGCGAACTTTGCGGCGCCTTAAGCACCCACCAAGGACCTGTCAATTTGTCTGCAGCGAGTGAAGTCATTAATTGTCGTCGACGACGCTTAAAAGTCCCAACCCAGCAGTTTTCAGAGACATTGAACATTGAATCTTGACCAGGACATGGCGTAGGATATCAACAAGGACACTGACACAGGCAAACACCAATGAGAGGCTAGCTTACGAGTCCTTGGCTTTGCCAATTAATTGTTTTGCGAGGCGCACGTGTTTTGCATGACAAAGAGCGTAAGCCCAGCACTCTAATTTGTGTTTGGCATTGCATACACGTAGGCGCGACCGCCTTTTAATTAGCTGGCAGTTCTAATGGTCTGAAGGGGGCGACCAGGTATCGACGCCAACAAATGCCAAAGCTATCGACACCGCCACAGCCGCTGCCAAAGCGTGTCACTTAATTAACGTATCAGGTGTAGCTCGTACAAATGTTTGCCAAATTGTGGCATAGTTTTAGGCGTGTACGAAATTCAACCGAAATCATTTCAATTGCCAGAGCTTTTCACAAAACCAGAGCCACGCTTGAGCGGAGCGGAAAATTGTACTTGTGCTTGGAAAAGAGTTGGAAAACAAAGAGCTAAACGAGGTACAGTCACAACAAAAACAAAACGCAATAAAGAGAAATCTGGAAGTCTTATGCCAACCACAAGGCAACAGCACTTGACCCCTGACCGCCCCGTGGATGGGAGCTACTACCAGCTGCCACCAGGCTAGGGCAAGTTCTCCCTCTTTTATTTGGCGAGGGGGGGAAGTTGGCTTAAAGGCGACTTTCAGCCTGCTTGGCCACGTTTAAGCTGCACTCAAAGCTGCGTGAAAAAATTAGCAGCCTGTGCGCTTGCCTGCTGCAACCCATTTACGGCAGCTGCTGAAAGGCATGCCAATCCCTCTGCCCCCCCTCTCTTGTTGGCGTTCCGCCTTCTATGAAACTTTTTCGGCTGTGCTTTTGTCATATTCGTGTTCGGCTCGCCGGGCTGCTGCTGATTGTGCTGCATACTTCTAGGCAGCACATAAAAAGCAGTTCAGTTTTTGTCGTTCCTTTGCGGTTGCCTGTTGTTGTTGTTGCTGGCGCACATTATGTGGCTTTTGCGTTGCGCCACATGTGGGCAAGTGCAACGTGAAGCGCGGCCAATGCTGAGGCTAATAAATGGGGACCCAAAAATTGTGAGTGCGTGCTGTTTTATGGGCTTTCGAAGAGACGTTGTCATTGGGAGGAATTGTGGAATGGCCAGGGGAGGGGGAGCATGTTATGAGAGAAACGTTTGAGCAGCAGCATGGTGATGCTTATGGTTAAATTGAGCCTTGTATAAGCAGATATTCAAGCATTTGATATGAAGGAGAAAATGGGATGAACGTTGCTATGATTGTTCAAATAATTTGGGTCTTCTGCAGTCCTAAAAGAATCCTTCCAATGGTTAGTAAATATCTTTATATAATAAACCGTTCCTATCACTCTCTTTTCTAATGCTATATAGACAGAAGAGGTATACTTCTGCTCGTCCCAATCTCTAAATTCTTCTTCTGTTCTTTCCTTTCTCTCTTTCTTTCTGTCCACTCCCTTTTATGTTATTCAGAATCTTCCTATATTCTCTTTATATCAGACAAAAATAAACACAGATCGTTTAAGCAAACAGCATAGCAACGTTCTTCTCTAAGAAAGAATATCTTGTTGCAAGCACAGGTTAGGAGGGTCACAGAGAAAGCAGAAATGTAAAGAAAAGAGAGGAAATAGAGCAACGAGTGAGTAAGAGCTATATAGTAAGAGAGAGTGTGTAGGTATTTGAAATCACAACGTGCTCACATACTTTATATTTCATGATAACAATTTCTTAAACTTTACTTTTAAGGTAAAGAAAAACATAACGTGAGGATATAATGATCTACATTTAGATGTAAGAAGCAATTTGTTGTCTTGCAGTATGTTTATATAATGAGTAAACACTGTAACACTCAGTTGCAATCGCACACACAAGCAAAGCGCTCCCGGCGTGGGAACTGCAATGGCAACATGCCTACCATTAGTCGACAATACCCAAAGCTAATACTATACGCTAAGGCAGCGAATATATAATAAATACATAAAACGACAGTACGCCTGTCGCTGGCTACGCAGCTTTTCTCTTTTAAAAAATGTTAAAATTTATTTTCAAATTTTTGTAATTGCTTTCCAAAATTTGCAGTTTTTCCTTAAATCTTAGACAGTTTCTTGTACACCTTCTTGGGCTTCCTACAAATGAATGCCACCTTTTGTTTAATCTACTTTGAGGCACCGCCTGTGCATACAAAACCTGCCTTGAACTTTTTTAAAGTTTCACAAAACTTGCTCTATTTGGCGTACATGGTTGAAATTTGCCATATTTGTTGTTGTTGTTGTTGTTTTTCATTTTGTTTTTATTTGTATTCTTTTGTATTTGTTTGTTTTTTCTTTTCTAGGATGTGAATCCCTGCGGCGTAGTTGAGCATGTGCGTGCATGCTATATCATCGACGTGTGTGTCTCTATACACACACACACACACACACACACATTGCTATATACTATATATATGTGTGTGTGCATTGGCCACTTGGGTATAAATATAATTAAAAGCGGGATTTCATTTTGGATTTTGTTGCCGAGTTTATTCTTTTCTTCCGCTTCTTCTTCTTCGCCTAAGCAAAGAAAAAAAGGGTTAAGCTGATTGAAAGCAGCAGAAGTGGAAGCTGAAGCAACAGACGACTGGTGGCAAAAATTGAGCTTATGTGGGAAGCGAGAAAGCCAAGGATAAGCATCTTACAGCTAACATGTCCTGACTTGAATTCTACTTTGAATGGCTTTACAGTAATGAAGCAAAACATTTCCAACAAATAGTTACGAAAGGCAGCTTAAGCCAAAAGTTTTCAGCTGCCAAAGACAAGGAAAATATAAATCTTGAGAGAGAGAGAAAGCGCACACAATGTTGTAAAGAGAGAGAGAATCATGGGAATTTGTGCAGGAAATTTAAAATATATTTTTTAAATTGTTTACATATTAAAGCATATAAATATATAAAATTAAACAATTAATAAAAATTTAGTTTATATAAAATAGAAATGAAAGTAAGAAAGGAATGAAGATGAAATGAAGTGAAAATAAATATGAAGCGATTGTTTGTGGGATGCCACTTCTTTGTAATATTCAAGCTGGTTTTGATTTCAAAGTCGCAGTTCCTATTTCAGTATCGATGAATACATTCGTAATATGCCACGTTAAAGTCTCTATGTATTAGATTTTCAGATTTCTCGATTCTTTTTCTTTCTGTGGAAAAAGAACGCTGCATAGATGCATTCCCTCTCGAGCGCTGCAATCCTTGAGCTGAAGATTTTTGCAAAGACAGGAGTTGAGAGCTTACAAATGGAATCTTTCATCGCATAACATAGATGACAAAGATAAGCAAACAAATAAGCTTCCTCTTTGTTTCTATTTCTCGAATATATGCCGACTTTTCTTTGGAGGAGAGCGCTGCATAGATGCATTCCTTCTCGAGCGATGCAATCCTTGAGCTGAAGATTTTTACAACTGCGATTTTCACACATTGCATGTGAACGATGAAAAGATCTGAGAGCTTACAAATGCAATCTTTCATCACATAATATTGAAGATGACAAAGATAAGCAAACAAATAAGCTTCCTCTCTAATTCTATTTCTCCAAAACATGCCTTATATAATTCCACCTTTAACATTTTCCATTGTCTCTTGACATTCCAATATCATTCGCTGCAATTCCAAGTCCTGCTCTACTACACATTCATCAAACCAGCAAAACAAAATTGCCATCAACGGACACTCATCGCGCTGCTTCTTATTTTTGGTTCCCCTAAGCTGACAAATCTCGCTCTGCCACTGAAACTAGCCACTTTAGCAGTGCACAAACCCACTTATCCACATAAACTTGAACTCTTGTGTTTTACCCTAAACGCTTACCCCAACCTAACCTCAATTTCAAATCTCATAACAGATGCTTCAGTTGCCATAATTACATATCTAATATGAAGTCAAGCAACTTTCCGCATTTCATTCAAAATCCCCACGAAAAACGCAACTACAAACCAACCTGAGATTTCAGTCTGCATCCTTTCAGCTTGCGACCCCAAAAAAAAAACAAAAAAGGCAAAAAGAAAAGAGAAGAAAACATAAAAATCTGCGACATATTTGCCCTGCATTGTTTGCCAAGCATAAGGATAACGATTCAACTGTCATACGCAGCAGGAGCAAGAGCAGGAGCCACAGCACTGAAGCTCAATCTGAATCTGAATCCTGGCCATAAGTGTATGGCGCACATTTTTGCATACACTTGAGAATTTGGAAAATTTCACGTGAAAAATCTGTCGTCGTTAGCCAACCGTACAGATATATATGTGTGTGAGAGCATGGAGCGGGAAAGGGGGAAGGGGCAAGGAGAGTGATGTGTGTGTGCGTATGTTGTTTTTGCATTTGTCATCGCAAAATGTATTTTTTGCTGCTTACCTCAGCAGCCAATTTGAGAGACACGCCTTGCGCCTTGTTCCCATTCCCCTGCTTACCCAGCCGCATCCTCGTGCTCTTCGGCAAACCCCAACTCCCTGGGCGTAGTTTTTGTGTTGAAACGGAAAGGACAACAACTACAAGAACAACAAAAGAAGAGCAGCGTAACTGAAAATTTATTGTAAGCCACATGCGATTCCAAAACGGTAAACAATGTGCAGTTGTTTAGGAAACTGAAGATGGGAGGCGGCCAGGACAAAGGCAACGGCAACGGCAACGGCAAAGGACGAATGCGAGGGCAGACAGCAAAAGAGAGATATGAGAGCTTAGATGAGAGCATGCCCTTGGGCAAATCCAATTAAATTGCTCGCAAAACTGAAAATTGGACACGAAAATTGAGTTTACCTGGAGGAAAACTCTAACGCGCACACACAATGCTCGTTTTAATTAGAAACCAAATTACGCAACAGCCAAACAAGAAAGTCGTTACATACTTGTTGTGTGCGAAATTAGAGAAAGCAATTAAACAATTTGATTTGGATATGGAATTTAAATTAAGTGTGATGGACAATGGATTGGAAGGCGAGGGAAGTCGTGGGGGGGACAAACAAATACACAAGAATTTATTCAATACTTAAAATTCAACAGACGTGGCAGGGTATGCTGATATGAAGCTACACTAATAGCTATAAGGAAAGATCCTGTGAAGAATCTTAACACCTTCAATTGCAGCTTGATCTTATAGAACGTTCGCTTGCTCTTAGAAGTGTTTCATGCCCAAAAGCGCGACTAAACGGAAGGATGCACTGGCACAGCTGCGCCTGTAGAACATTTTCTTTTATATAAAATTATGCTTAAGCCGGCTTGGGCATAACTTAAACACTGAAATACTCCAGATGTATGAAAATACTGGCTAGTATGATTTAAGCTTCTTGATATCTATCCAATTATGTCATTTATCAAGATCTGAAAACAAATTTGGTTACCGAAGAAATAGTCCTTAGAACGACTGAATGAATTCGATTCCCATTAGAAACCAGAAAAACTAAGCTAAAGTGAAACTAAGTGAGAAATTTTGGCACAAGTTTAAGCTCGTATATCTTAAAAAGTCAGAGAACCTAAGCGCTGTTAGAGGTAGATGGAGCTGAAGGCAAGACTTGAATTTAATGTTAAGGCACAGGATACTTTCATATGGAGTTCAAGCCAGCCACGGCCTTATCAGAGTAAAGCAATGTTGATATAAAATCCTCTTCTTAGCTTCATTCTAAGGCTAAATTCCAAATAAACATTATTCGTTAAAGCCTTATTTATTCAAATCATGCGGATTCCGATGCCGATCTCAAAAGCTTGATATATTTTTATATGAATTTTGAATTCATTGAAAAGAGTTCTAATGGTTGATTGATATAAGTCACATGAAAATTATTCATGAATATTTTTACAAAAATTGAACCCATTGTTTGCTTGCATAAAAATAGCCGAAACGAGCTGAATGAACTCACTTCGTGTTGCTGTTCGTCATCATTCCGTCGTCGGCTGCCGTCAGAGGACATTTTTATGTAATTCGAACATAATTTCGAAGAACCATTTCAAAGTGGTAGTGGAATAGAATTCTTTTTATCTTTCAAACTTAATTAGTAACGTGAGCAGGTATGAATATGATAAAAAACAAAGACTAAATGCACATGACTCCATGACTCCATGTTATGCCAGATAATGAAGATTCTTGATATCACATATAAGACAGCTGAATCTTATACAAACATAAATACTTATCGACATACCTCTGTTTCGGTGATCTTTTATCAATCCTTACCTTCTTCTTCTGATTTCAGCAAAGGTGTCTGGGCTTAATGCAGGTCTACTATTTGCTTAAATTTTATGAATTCACTCCCAAGATTGACAGAATAAGCACCAGAAAATATATTTTCTTTTTCTATTCACATTTGCTTAGACTAATTTCTGAATTGTCTGTGGCAAATTTTGTTAAGTGCAGAGTCGGAAAAGATCCTACACACTTGACACAATCAGCCCGCTCTTAACCCATCAAAAGTTAATCAAATCAATGTTTGCTGGTCTCCTGGCTTTAGTTACGTGTCTATTTGTTATTTGTCAATCACTAAGCTACTTTATGTATGTCAATATGCTGCCATAGCTTAGACTTCGACACGGACTCAGGCCCAGATCCACATCCAGATCCAGGGCACAGCAAGCGAGGCAGGTGAGAACAGCATTTTGTGGCCCACTTTAAGCTGGATATGTACTGGCCTGGCCTGGCCTCTCCTGGAATATGCCCTCGAGTGCTTTGTTCTTACACTTGACTGGCGCACATCCCACTCAATGTGTCTGTTCGAACTGGCTCTATACTATAGTATATATGTATTTGTATTGGGTATGCTTAGACCTGCACTCAACCTCACAGAGATAGAGACAGAGATAGAGATAGGGAGAGGGAGGGAGCTCTGTGTGCTCAATGCATGCTTCATCTAGCTCACATAACACCATTTCCAATTTGAACATCAAATCGAACTGGGACAAAGAAAGACATTGAAATTGAAATCAAAAGCAACGGTTGCCTCAACGACTACGGAGCAAAAGGGAACAGGAAATGGGCGCATGGGAAATGGCAGTGGGCATGGTTGGGCATATAAAAAACACACTCACACTCACACACAATGACAATGGGACAAGTTTGTTTTAAAAATGTAGCAAATCTATTTCTATATAAAATACAAACAAAATCCTTTGATGCCTTTGGACAACTTGTTTGAAATTAAAGAACAATTTCGGTGAGAAAAAACAAAGATTTTGGAAATGGAGCAAGCATGTGTAACTGATGACTTACTTGCTGAGTGTGCTTAGAGCTTCTAGTAGGGTTTCACTACTATAATCTCTCTTAGGTTTGTCCACATTTACTCCTTCGAGTTCGATTGGACATCACCAAGCTCTTCTTTAAAGTGGTTAAAGCCGAGTGTAAACAATCGTGGCAAAGATTCATACAAAATGTGTTAAATCTGCTCCGTTGACATGTCCAGACCCTCAGTCGCTTTCAATCTGCGATTTTCCAATATTATTTATAGAAAATCTGTATCTATATGGTAAATTTAAGACCAGGTGAGTATTAATTTAAATGGAAAGTCTACTTTATCCAGAGTTATTGATATTCTTATGGTAAAATATATATTGCAAGCTAGCCCGGCGTGCATCGTTACGCCTCCTCCGGTTGATCTATGTTTGTGTTATGATATTAATATATATCTATCTATATATTTATGTAGATAAAAAGACATCGATATACATGTATCGATAACTAAAAATATCGATGTGCATGTATCGATAACTTAAAATATCGATGTACATGTATCGAAACTCAATATATCGATAATCACATATCGATAAATCAATATACTGATATACATATATATAAATATACCGATAACAATATACATATATGTCGAAAATCCAATATATCGATATACATATACCGGCAATATATCGATAAGCATTAACAACAACTTCATATATCCTTATCGATAGCTCTACTAAGTATATGTAGATAGCTCAATATATCGATATAAAGCTCGACTTATCCTTGCCCAATGTTAGTTACATTGTAGAAATTTCATTGCAGTCTGTCCAATGCGTGCAAAGATATAACGAATTTTCAATATGTTTACATAGGGGGCCATGGCACGCCCATTTCCCAAAGCGATATATAGCCCTTGACAGTCTTCATTTCGATATTCCTATACTGCATATATTCCTATACTTCCTATACTGCCCTTGACATTGTTCTCTTCGATATTCCTATTCTGCACAAATTTCATTGCGATTGGTATTATATATTCATAACGATACATAGCCCATGACCTTCCCCTGGTTCGTATTAGTATACAGTAAACAGTTCATACCGACCGGTCGAATAGTTAAGGCGCCTATACATACAGACAGACGAACAGCCTTTCAGCCGTGTCTGTTTCTCTGTTTGTCTGTGCGTCTGTTTCTATGAGAACTAATCTGTCAACTTCAAAGCTATCCTTTACATTACCTATATATAGCTGCCTATATATCAAAACAGTCCACATCGGACTACTATATCATATAGCTCCCATATAACCTACCAATTCGGAATGAACTCTTCGAATGATATCCAACCGATTGCGAATGAGCCGGATATTTTTCTTGTTTTTTATCCGAATCGAATCAAATGTTTTTACGTGTCAGTCTTAGAAGCCCCAACGTGTGCTGGTCGAATTTGAAACGAAAAGGGGAACTAAGTTTTACAGCGTATTATAATAGTAATCTGCAAGAAATCCTGTTTTTAAGGTTATTCTTTATCTGCAATCCATCGTATAAAGCATTACGATGATTCAAAACCCCCCAATCAATTACTAATTTTCTCACAGCACAGCTTATAAACATAGACATCTTGCTGGAAATCTGTGTTTCTATTTTTTGAGCTCATTTAAGCCGCTTTAAATTTACTGAAAATGAAATAAATTCATCACATTCCTTCGGACTACAGCTGCCACTTCAAGGTCAACGTCAAAACTTTCGCCCTTAATTCAACAAAACCATTGTGTGACATACTTAACAGCATAACTGACAGCTCCGACTCTTGCACACACACACACACAAATGTCAACCATAAATCATACGGAAAACTTATGCAGCTGCCTGCCACACAAATACAAGCACAAGGAAACACTAACAAATCATAGCATACAAATAGGCGCGCAAACAGAAAATTGAAATTCAAAGAGCATTGGAAATATTTAATGGCTTGCACACGCACACACACAAACACACACACATTCAAATGTTGTTTAGGTGCGAGAGAGAACTAACAATTTATGCGCTCGATGTGCGTTATTTATGATGTTGATGCCCGCCTGAAAGTAGGCAACATAAGAATGGCAGACAGCTGCAAGGAGCAGGCCGAAAGCCAACAAAAAATGACACAATTTGGCTGTAAGAAGCAAGTTGCTATAAAATAAATTAATCTGCCACACAACACTTGTCAAGAGCGAGGGGCGGAGAGTGCAGGCAGGGGTGGGGCTCATCATCATCATTATGCAAGGAGCAGCAGCAGCTGTTGGCTTCATTTCTGATGGCCCACGTTGGGCGACGCTTCCTGGCTTCGTTGTGTGACATTTTTTTTTTAGACCATGGTGTCAATGCGACTATTGTTTCGCTTGTTTCGACTGCTTTTCGTGATTTTACTTATCCCTGAGCATCGTCTCATTCCCTGCTTCCCTCACTTACAACAAAAATGTGTTTACTTCTGCGCCATTTATCTTGCTTTGGCGCCTCCAAAATTCCCAACAATGCTGCTCAGCTTGTGCTTTACTTTTCATCTTTCTCTCCTATGCCTTAGCTCTTCCTTGGCTATGGAAAAGCCAGCTAGGAAAATTCAAAACTGTTGTCGTCTTTTAGGCTTCGCAGCACAATTTAATTTTTGGGCATTATAATTTCGCAACTATTGTAGCATTTAATATGCAAATGCTTAGTCTGCAGATTTCTGCTGATTAAGACTACGTCGTTGGCCTTGGCTTTTGCTGTTATACAACTTGGTGTTGCATAAGCTTAGGCTGTGTGGGAAACTTTGTAGATCTATTGAATAATTTATTGATTCCGTAAGCACATTTAATTAATTGAATGGGGTCAGGTTATGTTCAAGAGAGCCAAAGACCAAAGCTTGTGCTCAGCTCTGAAGCTCAAAATAAGCAGCTGTGATGCTTGCTTTAGTAATCCCCATTGCCTACTTTTAGGCTGTCATAAAATATTTAATCTTTCTAACACAAAACATGATGGCTACTTAAAAAAAACAAGCAAGCAATTTTATGGCCCGCACTAAACCGCTAGTTAAATACACACAATGAAAATGGAGCTTGCAGAGCACTGTGGGTTAGGGCAGGCTAAACTGTGGTTAAAATATGATACAAAGAAATTGAAAATGTATGAATTTAAGGATTTTCAATTAGGATTAGGTTGGCTTACTAGCTTGAATGTATGGTAAGTTCAAACTAAAACAGATAATACTAAGTTCATTGCGTTATGTTCGTTTATGGGAATACTTGTGCAATTGCAGGAAACACTATCTGGCTTTCTCTCTCTCTCTCTCTCTCTCTATCTCTCTCTATCTCTCTCTTTATCAGCACCTTTGAGTGTGTGCCTAAAGATAGTCACTTCGGGTGACATTTTGCTTGCTTTATAGCGTATTGCCGAAGTCAAACGAAGATCTGCTTATATGTGTACCTTTCTATCTTGTTCCTATACACAGCAGATAGGAGCTTGCCCAACACTGCTCTTAAAACATTTTCTGCTAATTTAGACTAAAAATTTCAATCCAGATCGATAAAAACATGCTTCTCCCAACTACTCATTGAAATATGTAGATATGTTAGTCGAGGCGCAGTTACATCGGATGTAGATGTAGTGCATTCGGAAGCCCCATTTTCGACTTCCCAGATTGTTGGCTTGTTAGCCTAAGAGTATATTCCTTTTAGTTGTGGCACGAAATAATTGGCAAGAGTGTTTCTATAGTTCCGTTCCCCATTCTCGTATTTAAAGAAGTAAGGACCAAAGCTGTTATCGTCCCAAAAAGCACCTCAAACGACTCTTCGAGAATATCTTCTACCGATTGCGCGGACAATGTGTGAGTACCAGGAACATCTGCAGGAATTGTTGGAGTAGGTGCAATCGTGGATAATGTGGAAGTGCGTTTTGTGGAAGGCAATGAGCAATATTCCGCCGGTAAATTTTCTTTGTAGCAATTGTAAATCCAATCCATGGTCTCCCGATCTATTTGATACTCCAAAAACATCGTGGACAATTCGCTGTTTAAGACTTGTTTCACTAAATTCCTCAGTGAAAACGTCCCTAATTCGATCTTCTGGGCTACTAGTTCCTTTTGTACATATGAAAGTATGTCCATCAATAGTTGTAAGCATCTCTTCGCGTTCAATTGACCCTGAATCAATGCTAGTGTTATCAATCTTCAGTCTAAAAACGACAATATTTCTCA
Source organism: Hirtodrosophila duncani (assembly GCA_037043425.1). Lineage (NCBI taxonomy): Eukaryota > Metazoa > Arthropoda > Insecta > Diptera > Drosophilidae > Hirtodrosophila > Hirtodrosophila duncani. The sequence goes on from JBAMBM010000839.1 coordinate 523,723, forward strand.
TTGGCAAATAAATGTATTGAGCCAAATATGAAACTTCTGAATTTTGATCAAAATAACCGTCCCATGAGCAGCACTCAGGAGCTCTTGGACTCTTGACTTCAGCGATGATCCTGATTTGCTCAAAAAGGTCATAGCTGGTGACGAATCATGGGTACTGCTTTACTAGTCATGCTGCACTGAGTTTTTGGCTAATCAAAGCTTAGGAATGCTTGACTGGGTTTAAAGATTTACAGCAAACAGACGAGCTAATACGGGTCTAAGGGTTCATATATCGGCAAAAGTTTCTTATATGGTAGTACAAGCTAGAGCAGTAAAGAAAGGGTTTCAAAGGGGTTTTCAGATAGGGAGAGCTTAGAATGCCGAAAAGAAGAAGTCTAAGAAGTCTACAAATAGGCAAACCTAAGGTTCTGGTAATCCTATGGTTCATCACATCGAAAATAGACACCTTAAGCATTTGCTGCTCCTTAGCAGACACTGTTCTATGTATCTCCAAGAGCGTGAGTACCTAATCCAAGCCAGATAAGGCAATTCCAACATGGAAATACAAGACATTATAGCAACTTATAAAACTGCAGCCTTGTAACCATCACATCTGTCCCATAGTTCAGCTCCACAAAAGTCCACAAGCAGAAGGCAAAGCCACTTAAAAAGAAGTCTCATTCAAGTACCCATAGACATACATCCTATATATACACATATATAGAATGTTCATGTCATGTCGTGCAACAAAATGAACTGCATTTTATGAAGCCCAGCACGCACATGAGTAGCTTGGCTTTGTCAGGACACACACACACACACACACACACAACACATCTATTGACTTGCACAATACACTCAATAGAAGAGCAATAAAAAATGTTAAGCAGCCTGTAAGTAGGCAATGGTTTTGCTTTGAGATCCGAGGCATACGAGTACAACAATCACACAACATCAATCTAGATGTTGTTTGTCAATCAAAGAGCCCTGTGTGCCCTTTCGACATACGAACTGGAAAATATCCTGCTAGCATAGTTCCAGGCGATTTCGCCAGCACCTATCGATTTTAGCGGCCACGTAAAAAATTGCAGGCCGCAACGCGACATCGACAACGAAAACGCCTGCCGGTGACAGTGATGTACTGTACCACGTGTTCTGCGCCTAATAGCAGGCTACATTTATATTTATTAACTGGCCAGCAAGGACCGGGACCCTGACCTGAACCTTTTTTTCTGCAGTTTTTAGATTTTTGGACAACAACTCGACAGCAGCAGCGGCGGCAGCAGCAGCAACAATATTCTGACCTTGGTGACAAATCTCACTTCAATCAAGTGGGCGGGCAGAGGGGGGCGTGGATTGCGGCTGTATCAATCAATAGCCAAAGTATTCGTATCGAAGTCCATCCAGTAGGCGGCTGGGGGGTGCTTGGGGTATTTGGAGGCGGTGCTTGGTCTCGTTGGCGCCAATTAAGTGCCCATAAAAAACGAGCCCAAGCACTCAGCTCTGCTCTACACTGCTCTGGGCTGTCAGTTTGGTGCTGTTTGCCTGTAGCCTGATTGTCTCAACACGCTCAACATGGCTGGAAGGCTGAGAAAGGAGAGCAGGAAGTGAGAGAAGATGGGTGAAGCTGTAGAGGAAGAGTCTCCAAGTGGCCGTTAAGGGAATACTACAACTGGCTGATGGAAAAAAGCGGTTGTTCTGGAAAACGGAAACAGTGGAGAAAAGTTTGAGGCTGAGAGATTTTGGGTAGGAAGTTTAATAAGTTTTAAAATAGAATTTTCAATTAGTTGAAATTTAATGGGACTTTGATGTACTATTTTAAGTACGCTGAAGTGACCTCGCAACGACACCAAGGCACGGGGCTTGTATTGATCGACGCCAAGGCTCCAAGCCTTTCAACCAACAGAGGACCGCTATGGCATAACACGTGAAAATGAAGACGGAATAGGAAAACAAAAAGGAAGACTTGCTCGCTCTCAAATTTAGCCAACATGCTGAGCTCCTTAACCCTGATAAGGCAATTAATAAGGCATTAATCAGCATCCTTTTGCTTTGCAGAATAATTTTATCTTGGATCAACTTTCCATAAAAGTTAAGCTAACTAAGTCTAAGGTTGATAGAAGAACTTATGGAAATTTCCTTGTTACACAGAACTCTGTTTCCCCTGCTTCACACTCTCATTCCTCCCCATAACTGTCTGTGATACTTGGCCCCGATGCCTTGACAGATCTCTAAAAAAGTTTGTTTGTAATTCGACATAAGAAATTAACGGACGTATTCTTTCTAAGCCAAATGAGTTGTGGAATTAACATTAGGCAAGAGGTGTCCTTACATAGAAGATGGCAGTTATTAGCAGTGTTTATAGGGGGTGTAACTTTAGCTTAGTATTATGGATTTTTTTTCATACTCAGTCCTACTTACGAGCAGCCTTTCTGGCTCTAAACATTTCATCCCGATCGCGATTCTTTACCATATAAAGAGTTCTAACAAGAGGCTGGAATCAAGACCTTTGCATCCCATTGTGCAGTACTTCTTTGAGTTCCTATCTGGTTCCAAAGATTCCATCTTAGTCTGCATTCTAGCCAACAGATTCTACAGAATAAGCTCAGAGTTAAGTACCAATACATTCGAAGCAAATCTTTTGGTTCATTGTAGAAAACTTCTCCTCCCAAAGTTTTGCCTGACCACATGCTTTTCATTTGACAGACGCTGATTCTTCCTTCCTCATTTTGATAGACTGGAAGAATATGGCTTTGACACTTTACTCAGAATATCTCTGCTTAATAGAAAGGCCAAGAAGGCAGGACTTCTTGTTCACTGTTCACTGGACAGCAGAAAGCTCTTTAAAGTTGGAATGCAATTGCCATGCGACGTGCCTTCCCTTCGAAGCATTGATTTCGAAAGACCAATCCATCCTTTTGAAAATTGCCATTTCTTTCCAGAATCTTCTAGGCTATTAGGATTCATCACCATATGGCCTCACTGGAAGTTTCTGTCTTTTACCCTAAGAGCCAGAAGAAAGTATCAAGCATCGTTTATCGGAAGCAGAAGGCCCCACTAAAAGCAGTATATCTCTTTAACCCTACAGTTGAGGTCAGTTGCCTCTTCTGCCTGCCTATCCTCATCTGCACGAATCTCATACGCATTGCATTTTTGGAACACCTTTGCTTATGTGCTTTTAGGCGCTTCACACACGCCTTGGCCATTATCTACTCCCCTGCCAGTGTAGCGCAAAATGCTTGCCCGAGGAGCCTCTTTCCAAGTACTTGACAGCCCCGCACGTTGAAGCAGAAAGCTGGTTTGCAGGAAGGGCAGCTGAGGGGTGTCGGCGCCAGAGGTAGATAGGGGTGAGACTGAGAAAACAAGTGTGTCAACCGACAGTCAACACATCAGGACATGTTGTTTAGTGTTGCATACTTTTCGGCGCGTCAAATGTTTACTTTATCCGGGGGACACGTCGAGCACGCCAAAGTGCTGCCTTAAATAACTGTTGCATACATTTTGGCGGTGGAAAAAAACGTAACACAACTGAAACGTACAAATGTAATTAGCAAGTCATTTGAGTTTTGAGTAAAAAAAAAAAAGTAAAGATAAAAATACGGAATACCCCGCTGCTCATTAGCCATGCGCATATGCAATTAAATTTTACTGAAGCAGCACGAAAGTATGCAATGAAAAATGTACTAAGCGAACTGCTCGTAATGTTAGCTAATGAAACCAAAAACCAAAACCCACATCTGAGCCTGGACTCAGCTGAACTCAGCTGAACGAATGCGTTAGGAAATTAGCTGCTGGCTAAACACTTTTCTTTTTTTACGCTCTGCCAAGGTAGATTTCTGAATTTCTTGCTTATTACGCTAATAATTATGCAATTTGCGCCTTGGATTATGCTACAGGAGAACAAAAAAAACCTTAGCCTAACTGCTGGGCATGCAAAATAAATGCAGATTACAGTTAAGTGAGTAATGCGAGAAACGAAAGCTTTTTAATGCTCGAGCTGCCAGTAATTTCAGGGGAAATTAAACTTTTTGTTATCTGCTTACAGGATGCCAAAGGCAATTTCTATTATTTTCATTTATATTTAAAGCTACATGGCTGCCTTAAGACCGCCCCGAGGGAGTCAGGCGGCACCCAAAACGGAATGCCTTACAGTGGCGTGAATGATGAGTGTAGATGGAAATAACTCAAGTGTAGCTTTTGAAGGGAAATTATCTAAGAATTGTATAGCTGATAAAGTCGTATATGTATTCCCAATGCAGATTTTCTCAATTTTATAATGGTATATCTCAAATGGTGAACGAACATTACTTCATCCTATTTTTTTCCACTCTTGGCAGCTGCAAAACGCTTGTAACCATTCATTCTGTTCATAATGATGCTCTGCTGTTTGCTCAGTAGACCAATGGGTGTCTGTGGTTACTCGTTCTTCCTCAGCTTAATAGCACTTCTTATCCCTATACGAGATCGTTGACATAGGTTTGTTCGTCTGCGAGTCAAAGCAAGCCTATAAATTCAGTTTTAAATAAATATTTATCAGATGTTAAAGCCTTAAAAACTGAATCAGTGTTGACATAAAAACCTTAGTAATCAAATATCAAATATAACTCTCTCCACAGCTAAATTGCACCATTAATTCTTAAAAAACTAAAAAGTATCAACTATGTTTAATCCCCTTTGTAAGCTTACATAGGCGAAATTTCACTCAAATTCATTCAAGCGAGTTTTGCAAAATTGAGCTACAAATAAATGTCAGATTCCATATATGAAAATATGCAAACGAAACATGCAAACACTCTCCTAGCATTGAGAGGGCTATTTTTGGAACTTATACAGTTATGATTAACAAAATAGATATTTGTTTTAGGTTAAATTTCTAAATAAACAACACTTTTGTTGCTTTGTTGAATTTCAAAGAGTGCTAAAGATTTTTTTAACTGTTATAACAACTGGCTCAGTAAGGAAAGAAACCCATAGATAAAATGTATAGCATACTTTACTGTAGTCAAACAAATTCATTCCCGTACGAATTTCGAAATCAATTTTGACCCACTTCCAGTTCGAATTTCGCAGAAAGCCGCTATGGTACGCACCTATGCCATGAATGCAAACTTATGTGGAAATTTAAGAGCTTTCAGACTTATGGCTGGGGCTGTGAGTTGCTTATCAGTCAATGAAGACAAACAATTTTTTCAATTTGTCAATTTGTAACTCATAGAAGGAAGCACCTCCGACCCCATAAAGAAAATATATTCTTGATCAGCATGAGAAGTGGAGTCGATATAGCCATGTCCGTTTATATGTCTATCTGTCCGCCTGTTTCTGCGAACTAATTTTCGCCATACTCTTCTGTAAGCTAATCATATATAACAATTATAAAGATCGGACCACCATTACAGAATGCATGCTGGAAATCTTTGAAGGTAATTGCTTCGCTGCCTACTGCTACAGCTGAAGGAAATACATTTTAGACTACTGTCTTTTTTCCTTTTTATAGTTCTGCACGATTATATAAGGTTCGGATGCCCGAAGATAGCTTTCCTCTCTTATTATATAAATAACGTTGACAATCATAATATTTTTGAGATATTTTGTATATTTTTAAGTCAGCAAATATCACTTAAGCACTTCACCAAATCAGAGACTATTCCCAAAATAGCTTTTCGATTTCCTAGATTACCCAAGAAATGATGGAACACTCCACACCTTATTCAGTTCTCTAAACAACCTGTCATGACGTCCTCTGGGTTACTGGAAGATCACTAGTTGTGGTCTAGTCGTGGTTCTATCTATCTAGGTTCTAACTATCTAGGTTCTATCCCATCGGGGTCCCAACGAACAATTTCTTTCAAAATTTTGGGTTTGAACTGTCACTGATTTTATTACTCTATTCCTTCTTTCACGTCGGGATCACTATGTTACTGCCTTTAGCTTTGACAGAACACAGACCAATCTCTCCCCCAAAAAACCAAAATTTTGCTTGGCAATATCAATCATTCCCACATTTAGCATCCTTTGCCACTGTGCGTCTTGCCTTACGAACTGAGCAGCGTGTGCGTCCATTGATTTTGCTAGCACTAAGCCCATTGACCTTTTGCCAAAGGGAAACATGGGGGGCAGGGCAGACAGCATTTCATTTTGACTTTTGGGTTAAAAAAAAAAAAACAGCAAAAAGGGACAGCAGCCAACTGATGCCCTGAAGGCAGGTGAAAACGTAATTCGCAAATTGACTGACAATCAATGGGCGTTGCGAACCGTAAAACACCTACTTTTAGGCATTTTGCATTTTATTTATTTTTTGCTTTGGAGTGTTGAAACCAGGTTTAGCGCTAAGCAGATTTGAGGAGCCGCCGAGAGGAAGGGGAGTAGGAGAATAGCTTAGAGCATTTAATAGATCTGCAATTGTCTTAGACAGGCACAGTTATTACTTTAAGTAGCTTAAGGGGGGTGCGAGGATGAGGTTGAGGCTGGGCTGGCATAAAATGTCTGAATTCACAAATACAGTTGCACATTTAAAGTCGCCACAAAGGCGGCTAAGCAGCTAAAAGGAAATGTGCAAAACAAAGCATGCTTTTTGGCGCTCACGCAAATTTTATAGCACAAGCCGGGGAGAGTTAACAGAGTGCTAGGTTAAGTTCTGGGCTCTCTCAAACTGCTGTCACTGTTACCCGGTAATTTTTGTGCAGCCGTGCTTGGCCGCAGACAAGGCTGCTTGAACTGGTTATATTTTGTTTGGGTTTCTAAAATGCTTGACATATATTTCCAGTAGAAATTAGGTCGCTCGAATGTAGAACTCTAGATTGTACTTTTTATTTCAACGTTTCAAATTCTTCGGTTTTGAGATTTATACAGTAAGGATTCAATGACAGTTTTTACAGCTGTCTGTTAGGACAGTTTTGTTTTAAATTCCACTGTTATAGACTAACATGGCATCGTTTTAACAGCAATTTGTCATACATTTCTTAACAGAAGTGGGTTAACATTAGTCAAGACACAATCCTCACCGAGCTGTAGCTGTTCGCTGGGAATGGCATATTGCATGCGAGAAAGGCGTTTACTATGAAATAGCTGGTCGAAGGAAAAACAATTGAAGCAACATTTATATTTTCATGAAATAATTTTTAAGAAAATATTTATTTGATATTTTTGTATATTTTCTTTCGAGTATATATCATTAATTTCAATATATCGCTTACAACTCTGCTCAAAAGAAGGAGCTCGTAGCCAGCTTTGTATAAGGGTGGGCCAATCTCAATATCGTCGAAAATATTAGATAAATTTATAATAATTTTGAGTTGTAGTGAGTCAAAGGTCACCTCCCAGCTAGACACATGCCTGAAACTTTGGGTGCGCCTTAGCAGTCGTTGGCTTCGATGATTATTTTGCTCCGGGTTTTCGTCAGCTCTCAATCTAGTGTGAAAAAGTACTAGTCGCACCACGACGATGCTTTCATCGCCCTCTGAGCAGATTACTGGTGTGGCATACTTATATTGGTCGTGTCTTTGGCACAGGTTAAACATCTGCTTCGACGATCTGGCTGCTGTATTATACTAACTGTTTGCCTAACGGCGGTGATATCATTCTCTTCCAAAAATCTTCCATACTTCTTCCTTCTCTTTGTTAACTCATTCATTCATAGAAGATTCTATAGGTCTTCTCTCTCAAAATCACTCTTCAACCTCTACCACTCGTTAGCCTCGGCAATGCCCTCGTACTCCTCTGGAAGGCATTATTTTGAGACAGTCATTTCGGATGCTTCTCATGCCCCATTCTCTTTGCCCATTCTTTCCTTTCTCTTAGTTCAGTTTTTTTTGTCAACCTTCTTCTTTATTTTCTCTTCTTCTTTCGTTTCTCTGACTTCTCTATCTTGTTCTCATAATCTTCCTCTATTAACCACCTTTTGTCATTCCTCTTTCTTTTCTATCTCTATCATTTCTCGCTTCAATCTTCTTTTTGTCTAAAATTACATTTTCTTTATACAAATTATTTTCTAAAAATAAAATTTAATTTTTACATTTCCAAAGGTTTTCATATTTCGGTTGCATTTTTAAGTCTTAAGACAAATTCTGATAACATTCTCAACCCAGACTCCATTTTCCTTTCCATGAAAAATTCAACAAAAATCTTATTTTCCACTTGACTGAGCAAGTTATTCAAAGCAGCCCCCGACATCATAATTATAAGAAATTCTTACAGTTTCTCAGGCTCTTAACCCTCTGCACCCATATAGGAGCAAAAAAAGTGACATATTCATCACTCGTCTGACGACAGCCCTACACCCCACATCGTCAAGCAGCTGTTGCTTGCTTCAAGCCACCAAAAAATCTCAAGAGTCATTTTTGGTAGCTGATTTCCATTCCATCGCATAACCCTAACCCAAACTCTAACTCTGGTTTATATTTTTACGGTATTTTAATTTAATGCTTGTTGACATTTGGTTACACGCTTATGCCTGCCTGCCGCCAGCACCGAGACGACAATGTCCTTTTCCTCGCTGCGCATCCTCATCAGTTGTTGCGCAAAATTTACTTTAAGATAAATTGTTTGGTTTCCTTTTTGCGTGGCCAAGACTAGGGCTAATGGGCACATGAGAGAGAGGAGAGGACAGGAGAGGAGAGGACCAGTGAAGCTGCTGTGGGTGTAGACCCTCTTAATAATGTTTTTGGCATTCATGACAACGACTGTTAGCTGAGGTTCAGTACAGGCTCATTAGGTTCTGTTTCCAGGTACAGGCAGGGGGTGGGGGGGGGGGGTTCTAATGTCATCAGAAGTTTATGATGATTCATTTATGGGCTGTTTATGTAAACATTGTTCAAATATTTATACATTTTTATTGAATTATGAATTAAAATATATATGTAGCATCAGCAAAAGCAGAGAATGCTTTCAAATTAGTATTGAGCAAACAGCAGAGTGACGTTTTTATGCAGCAATTTATAGATTTGTATTGAAATTGAAATCAAGGTAAATGCATATAGGATCAACAGAGATAATGAATTGTTCAAATGCATATTGAGCAAACAGCAGAGCAATAAGCAACTAGTATAAAAGTAGCGCGGTTATGAGTATGACAATCCTTTTGGCATTGGCTGTGACAGAAGGGTCAGAAAAATCAGAGAGAAGGCGAACAGAAGAGAAAAGGTCTTACAGAAAGAGGAATATGAGAAGGTGGATGGAAAAAAGGAAAGGGTAAAATAAAGGACAGAATACCTCCGAAGAGGAAGTGTTTTCCACAGTCCAAGAGCTCCGCACTTTCAATGTACATCATAAGAAAGCCAGCTGAACTTTGATGAAAGAAAATTCTATAATTTCTAAAAATTTCTACAAATTTCTACAAATTTCTTTACATATTTTTTCTTTTTTTTTTTGCATAAATAAATAGTTTCTCTTTTATGTGGCCACACCTATTGACCGAAATTGTAAAATCTACATAAAGAAATCTCACTCATATTTTCAAGCCATTTCCTTTCTCTTCATGCTCTCTGGCTCTGCCCAGATTTTGCCACAAAAAAAAGAAACTTTATCACACATTTTGCTAGTTTTTGTTTTCTTGTTTTATAATTTCCTTTACCGTCGTCACTCTAACACATCCACAACACACCCACACACTTAAACACCATATATGTATGTACAAGAAAACATGCTTAGTATTTTCACAAAAACACCCAAAAGTATGCAATGAAAATGTGCAACAACATGCATGAGCGGTAACATGAACATTCCTTTCCTTCCTTTGGCAATTTGCATTTTGTGTGCAAAAAGAAAAAAACAGGAATTGTAAAATGGCAAAAAATAGTGTAGAAAATGTTGCATAAACTTCCAATTGGACTCTTAATAGTGATGGCAGCCAGGGCACAAAATTCACTTAGCCCCACACAAGGTGTACGGAGACGTAGCGTCGTGTAGCAGAGCTTACAGAGCGAAATGGCCAAAAGCCAAAATTGTCGTAATTAATCACTTTAGAGTTGGCTAAAGCTTTTGGGACATGACACATTAGGATAGTGAAGGGGCGACGGAGGGGCCACAGGTGAACCTCTAAGCGAGGCTAACTAAAGTCATTTGGCCATAAAAATCATAAACCAACTTAAGCACTCACGCTGAGCTATGTGTGTGCTACGTGAGTGTAGGTGAGGCAGGAGATCCAGACTCTGGGATCTGGCAGCTGTTGCACATGAGCTACTCCATAAGCCATTTAATTGATTTATATGCGTTTTAATGAAGCTGCAAAATGCCATCATCATCAGGGAGCGGCAGGGGCAAACTGTGGCTAAGGGGCTTAGCTCATGCGAGCGTGTGTGTGTGTGGGAATGTGTTAATATGTGTGTGTATTTGTCTGTGTCTGCAAATGTGTGCGTGTCAAATATATTAATTGAGCGTAATTAATATCAAAATTATGGCCTACAGGTTTATAATGCCCAACTCTCCCATTCTCTCTCTCTCTCCCACTCTCTCTCTCTCTCTCTTTCTCTCTCTCTCTCTCTCTCTACAAATATACTCCAAGCCACTTAATTAGGGACATTGGATGGAAAATATGTGATTATAGCAATGCCATATTTCAACTTTAGCAAAGGAAATAATAAGGTAAGTTGTTAATGATGAAATTTTGAAGGAAAATGTAGACTGAAATATTTAACAGAATTGGCATGTTAATGTGGGTTAATCGTACTATCGCAGAAGCAAGAAGCTCACATATGTACTCATGCTATAAGTAATTTCTTTATTGAAAATTTATGGAGAATTCACAAATAAACTAGCATGACAAGGAGCTGTTCATTTGACACTTTACTAAAAACTCAAGGATTATCATCGCTCCAAATGCATCAACTTAGCTTATTTATACTCCTATTGAGTCAAAAATGTGTCATATCATTGCGATAAGATAATGGGTGGACTTAAAGTTCGCTTTTAGTCTATTAACCAAAGGAACTGTACAAATATTGCTCAACCCACTTTCATTTTTGCAAAACTTTAATCTTATAAGGTCGTACGAGTTCTACTAATTAAATTCCAGTAACTGGCAACACCAATGTCAATAGTTAAAATCTGGCCACACCATAATAAAGTTTGACATTTTTTAGCAGAAGCTTAATCATGGTATATTTTTGATGTAGAAGTGGTATATTTTTGGTTTACAATGAATAAAAAGTTTTGCCAGAATAAGAATTACAAGAGAAGGTTTTCGTTGGATTATCTCAACAAGAATGTGTCGATGAACTCAGTTCTCTGTATGGCGATAAAGCTTCATTAAAAGCCACAGTATATGGCTGGTACAGTGAATTCAATCGTGGTCGTAGTTTGGTAGCCGACGAATTCAGCGTGAAGTGATATTGCAAGATCGTCATGTGACATTTGGTGAGAAAGAGGCACATTAGTTCTATTAAAAACTTCGACATTGGTGCTTCAAAAGACATGTAGAAAATCGTTACAGGTGACGAATCATGGATATATGAGTATGAACAAGAAACAACAGCAATCCACGTCGGGGCTATGCCAAGACGAGCCAAATCCAACAGAAGATGTTTCTTCTGCCGAATGGGTTATGTGGCCACTGTTCCTCTTGAGCTACTGAGAACTGTGAGTTCCAAGTGGAAAAAGTACAACGAAGCAAAAGGTCGAATGTTTCTTCTGCCAAATGGGTCATGTGGCCACTGTTCCGCTTGAGCTACTTAGGACTGTCAGTTCTAAGTGGTACAACACCATTTCTTTGCCATGTCTTTGGAGGAATTTGTAAAACCAACCGCCAAAGACTATTCATTCTTCATCATGACAATGCAAGCTCTCACACATCCAGTCAGACAGGTGAATTTTTCGAGCAGTTCTGATTTGGCTCCCAATAACTTTTCCTTGTTTCCAAATATCAAAGGTCAGCTGCGTGGTCAACTATTTATGAGCAATGAAGAAGCAGTTGAAACGTTCAAAACCCATATTTTAGCGGTGTCTCAGGAGGAATGGAAAAACTGCTATGAAAAATGGTTTGAACAAATGCAAAATAAAATTTCGCATAATTTTACAATTGCATAAGATTAAACTCGCATAATTTTCGAAGATTACTTTTGCGTGAGTGTGTCTACTCATGATACAAAAGCTACAAAAATCCATAGCTCAAATTTAATTTTTTTAAAGACAAAAATTGCCTTTATTTATAATAATATTGAGACTTCCTATGACTGCTAAAGATATCGTCCAGTAATATAAGAAAAATATTTTAAATAAAGTCGATCTGCTAATTCCAAAGGCAAAGTTAAACGTTTCAACTGTCGCTAAATCAAATCCGAAGCAAAAGTGAGTATTTTGCACAAATTTACCACAAAAAAAACTCAATTTTCTTAAGGGGAAATCCAAAGAAGTTATATTAATAAATATTTTCATTAAAATCTTTAAAAATCCATTTCTGTCCAGTTTCTCTGCTGAGCTCTTAAGCTCAATGAAACACACTAAATTTCCAAGCTATCTCTAAGCAACTCACAAGTATTGTACTCATATGCACCTCTGACCTATGAAAACAGACTTTCTATAAATGCGTAACTAATTTGCAAGATTTTAATTACAAATTCTCACATGTTTCAAAAGTCAGGCATGACCCCCAATGACATCAACAGCAACAGGACAATCGCAACAACAACAACAGTAAGGCATAAATTAGCTGCTGACCAGAAAACCATCAACATTATGTTGATTAGTTTGCAATTTTGCAAATGCCAGAGAAATATTTCAAATATGCAATTTGCTTTACTTGGTTGAGTTGGTTGATGGTCGGTGCAGGAAGGATATGGCAGGGGGAGGGTATGTATAAAACGAAATGCGTTGACATTTGAATTATGGTCGTTGGCTGCTGTTGCTCTGGATGTGGCTCGATAGCTTTATTCCTCGATGTATCTATGGAGCTCATTAGTATGCGAATTTGAAACGAAAACTGGCAGAGCGAAGCGAAATGCAGAGCTGTGGTTAATGGGGGTGGGGGGGATTTCATATTGGATTTGGTTTTGTCATAAAGTTAATCACTACTTGAACTTGCTAGTTTAAATATTTCAATAAATTTTTTATAATAATTTTTATATTTAATCTTTAACTTTTGTTCTCCAATTCTTTGCCACTTTTCCTATCACATCCTTAAAGTCCTTAACTGCAAACGAAATACATAGCCGCAACGTCAACATCTATGGCCACAACATTTACATATCAATATACTAAGCCTGCCTTATCCCTACAAAGTCAGACAGGCAGACACACACACACACACACACACACTCGCTCACACTCGCCCAAAGTTAAGCCAACAGCGCCAAAAAGTATGCTACTAACTACGACATAGAGGCAGACGCAAACTAACACATTCGCACAATATGCCACATACGACAGCCAAAAAACTAAGGAATTTTATTTACACAGTTGCCAGTTTTCGGTGTAAAAACAACAGAAGCAACAACAACAACAATAACAACGTCGTCGCCAAACGATGCCAAAGAAATGCAAACAACGAAACAAACTAAAAGCGCATTTCGAAAATCGAAAAGAGCCGAAAGAGCCACAAATATGCAACCGCAACAACCAAAAACGAGACTGCCACACGCTACATCTCCCCCCCCCCCCCCCCAAACACCAAGGTCTAACCCACACATACAGATGTGTGTATGTATGAGTATATGGCACGCAACGGCACATGAGATAAATGCACGAAGCGCGCACAATTAAATATTCAGAGCGAATATTTTGTCGGTTTTTATGCTGCATGCAAAAAAGAAAATGCAGTAAAAAAACTACAATAATAAAAATGTAAATAAAACTAACAAAGGTCAGCTGAAACTTTCACACCCTACAACCCTATTAGTATGTAAGCCTGGATGTGAGAGGTCCTTATGGAGAATAGACATGACATAAGGTTAAGTCTTTCAGTTGATATTCTATTGTAAGAAGCCTGAGACTATATGCAAAATTATATTTTAAAATTAAAATATTTCAATTAAAAGTTAAATTTATATATAAAACAGAATGTTGAAATTAGCTGACTGATTGAAGAACAAAGCCAAAGCCTAAGCCATTGGACTTAGAGCTGCGAAATATTTATGAAATAGAGGATTTCTAAGACAGCTTTTTGGTAAACTTGAACCTCCTTCTTCTATCTCATTTGAAACATTGAATGTGTCTGAACTTGAAATCAAATCTCATAAATACATCTTTGAACTTAAAATTGATCTAAAATCAGACTTAAAGAAGTTTTGATTTAGATTTATAAGGCTGCTTTCACTATGGCTTAGCCAAGCGGAAACAAGCTTTGGGGCTATAGTTAGGCGACTGGTGGATGTCCAATGTTTACCTAGGGTACTTGGATGCTACAGCCCGCATGCTGGAAGAAGGTGATGGCGTAGTCTAGTTCAGGCTCACTTCTATCCCGCTGGAACGCCAAATCGCCAGAGAGAGTAGGAGGAAAACGGATCCCGCCATGTAATTTTTGGTTAATTTTTGCTGTCAAACTTAGTTTTCGTCTCTCAAAAAGTTGTCAGCTGATTAGAAATATCCATATGGAGATTGCAACAATCGCTTATCTCGATAGCTAACTCAGTTGTTATCACTTATTCATAGCACTTGAGATTTTCCTTTTCAATACGATTTTTCCTAGTCCTAGCTTTTTCCTAGTCTAATGCAAACTTCTTGGGAAAATTCTAATACCCTTTTCCAAAGCGTATTAAAAAGTTAAATGCCAAAATGCCGAAAGTAAAAAGTTTTGTTTCATATTCAGCATGGGTGAGAAGCAACTAAAAATGTTGTTCGAACACGAGCAAGGAAGAGCTTGCACGTGTAGAAAAAGTGCAAGTACATAAATGTATAAATTGTATGACCTGGCATAAGGCTTGTGTGCAAAAAAGTTATAAATATTCTGCTTTTATATTGAAGCGAAGATAAGCTTTGAGTTAGAAGTTATTAAATGAATGTTTTTTGTAATAAAACTTGGAAAATGCCAAAGCAGCTTCAATAGAGAAAGAAAAGGAAGCAGATCTAAATAAAATATTGCGGAAGCCAAAGAAACTAAAAGACATTAATAAACTATCTGAAAATGATGTTGACATTCCTAAATTTCTTCAACTTTTGTTCTAAGAATCTTCTTCTTATACTTTGCAACTGCCTTCAGAATACTGTAATGCCTATTTATCGCTCTTCGCAAGCCTTACACTGAAGTAGCTGTATTGCCAAGATATAGATCAGAGATAGAAATATAGAAAATGTAAAAAATGCAAGTTTCAAAGTGAATACGAGGACTCTACTTTATTCCGTTTCCATCTCCAGATAAGTGTCTCATTAAATCCATCACATCTCATCAAAGCTTTCCAACTCTGATCAGAGCAAAAACTCACCTGCATAAAAGCCGGAAAATGTCAGAGCAAAGCTGACATTAGCCTGCCCCAAAGCCATAGGCATGCGTTGTCCGCGAGGCATATAAAACCAGCAACAGAAATGCATAATTCTTTCAACTGGCCTGGCCAGCTGGCAACACTCCCCACCTCTCTCTCCCTTTCGGGCCTCCTCTCAACCATCAAATGTCAATGATAATGCTGGGCTGGCGCATGTGTATGCGGTTTCCGTTTTCCGCCCAGACTTTCCCATTTCAGAGAAAATGGCTGCCACTAAGCTGGCCATTTGTTGTTATCAGCTGTTAACACATAAAATTCGCACCCCCATCCCACCCTCCATCTCTTCGCCTCTTCTCTTCTCTCACTCTTTCACTCCCTCTTGGTCCTTTTATTATTCTTGTTGTTGTTGCTATATTTATTTTTATGCATATTTGTGTTAAAGTTTTTCCATTTAAATGCGACAACTTCCTGGCACTTGAATTGACACTGCCGGGTGGTCGAGCAGGGGGGAGGCGGGCGGGTGTAATCTATGCTCTGACTCGACTTTATCTGCTCGCAGCACTTAAGCTTCCTACGAAAAGTTACTCGAGTGCATTTCCTGCTGCAAAATGTTGCATTTCCTTAGCAGTGGACATCCGAGACCCTTGGCAAAATTGAAGCCAGCTTTGCATGGAGAAGTTTTGGTCTAAACTTGTTTTTGGTGATTAAGTTTTGCCAATTTGGCTGGACTTTGACAGAGCTAAACCAATAAGCTGGCTATGTTGTTTATTCAAAAGGCATTTAAAAGCTATATGACTATGCTTGACCAGCCAACATGACGTATGAGCAATATGTGCAGGCGAGCTACAAAGTATGAAAGAGCAAATTGTAAATATGAGCTTGTGAAATTGAATAAGTAATAAAATGGGATGTGTAAGAGCAAAGTGAGGAAATTAGATTTGAAAGGAAGAGTTGAGAGTTGAAAACAAATTGGAAAATAAGATTTAAGATGAATAACTCGAAAAATGAAAGTTCAAAAATGGTTAAAGATGTGAGAAAAGTTTTGCTGAAAATAAATGAAAAAAAATTAAAGGAAAAATATGTTTGAGTCTTGCACTTATGTAGGCATATTTTAAATATAGATTTTTGGATAAAATCTTCGCTGTTATCGTCCAATTTATACCTCAAATGATCGAGTTTTTCCAGTATTCCAATACTGATGGCTTCTTTATCAAAGAAGGAGGCTGCTGCCATGTTAACACAGCTTCCATTCGGGATATTCTCACCGCTTAGCTCCGCTATTATGCTCCGCCTCCTCAACAGCACTGGGGGCCAGTTGGATGACCATAAAGACCGCTGCCCATATGCCAGAAAGCAGCCTTGGGCACTGCACAGTAGGTGCCGGTACAGTAGATGCAGGCCGTTCAACGACCCTTCTAGAATGCATCCCATTGGGCTTAAATGGCTCGGACTCTTGCGGCTCTAATCCTATATGTGGTTTTTATAGTTCAAGTCGCTTCATACAGCTCTTTGGTGTGGTGCTTTTCACACGCTTACAGTATAATCTGGCATCTTTTTGAGGGTACCAGTGCTTTGCCCACGCGGACCGTGGACGTCTCCGTATGTCACTTGTCATTTGTATTATCTTCTCCTCCTTTACATTATTTGTGGCATCGATGATGATCCTGCATGATGTGCCCTCTCTCTGCAAGGGTAACCATTTCGCCTTATATAAAGGCTTCAAGGTTTACCAAGAGGCCAAGGAGCCAATCCAAGAAGCCACTCCACTTAGACAGCATCCACTCCAAACCGTTCTGCACCCGTCAACCCTGCAATGAGTTTTGCGAACACCCTTCCAGGAGGGAACCAAGTACCGAAATTGGCCACAGCTACACCCCCTGATCCAAGTCAATCCAACACTAGAATGGACCAACTGGAGGCAATGATGGAGAAGATCCTTGACCAATTCGCAGCCATGACCCAACTGCTCACGTCATTATTGGCCAAGCAATGCAATTAAGTCTCCATATTGTCCAGTTTAACGCGAACAGCCTGTGCAGAAGCGGGCCTGAAGTAGAGTACTTCCTTAAGAGCAATCGCAGAGACATACTTCTTGTACCATCACCAGATCCTACTTTACCATCAACGCATTCGACGAACGATCCACGAACCTAGCCATAATGCCTCCGCCAATGAAATACTAATGTTGTGTCTCCCACAATTTGCTGATTGTTTATATATAAATAGATTGCAAATGCAGAAATACCTAAAACAAAACAAAAAAAACACCAGGATGTTCATTAGGACAATCTTATGTATCCATAAGGGAAGCTAATTCAACTGTATTCGATTGCTTAGCAACATCCCCGTTCCACAAACGCGAGAGTGTGTTCGGGCTCCATTGGAGTTCGTAGTAACATTGTCATTCAATGAAGAATTTTTATCTTAATTTCTCTTTTCCGGTAAAATTTTACAGCTTCAATAATGATATGATTATCTTTTTCATCTATACAATGTCTGTTTGGGAATGTTTGGGAATCTCTAAAGAGTGAGATGCAGTACAGTAAGAGCAGCATCCATTTATTCCACTTAAACTAGACCCTTTTTCTCTTCACCTGAGAGAATTTAATCAGTTGATGAGAAGGTTTCCAATTGTGTTCTATCATTGATTGAATCAACTTTAATTCCACTTACATTTTTCAGCACAAATAATTTAAAGTCTTACAAATATTTATAACAAACAGACTTACACATGCTGAAAAGGAATTCTCTTGCACATCCTTTGTGGCTTTAAGACTTCAGCAAGAGGCAACGGTGGCTGCTGGAGGGTTTTCCACGGGCGGGCAGGGTATATAGCAGTAACTGACACTCCACATCCGTTGTGCCATTTGCAAGCAGGATTGGTAAGAGCCAGAGGTAGACCAAGCCACAAAACAAAGCAATGCGATAAAGCTCCCTTATATGTACTCGCACTCGAAGCTGTGGCGAGGGTTAAATCTGCCATTGGGGGGGCTATGGAGGGGTTCCTGCTGTTGCTGTGGCTGCTGCAAACAATTATTGTTATTTCAATTGAAATGCAACGTTCGCCCTGCCCTGCCACCCCACTCCACGTATAGTTAAGCTCCCACACCGCGTCCCGCTTGTCTATAGCCTTTGTTGCAATGCTATCAAAATTATACACCTTGCAGCAATGAACGATGGGCAGGAGCCTGAAAGCAAACGGAAGGGCGGGCTTGCGAGGGGCTCTTGGTTTGGGGTACACATTTCAGTGAGTTCATTGTAATGCAAATTACGTATACGCCATGCTGGACCCGACTGCACTTGCATGCTGCTGCTGCTACTACGCTTTTGCTGAGGCATGAATGTTTATGTACGTGTATGTGTGTGCTCACTTTTGACCCTTTTTCATTGTCAGACCTCAAAAACAAAAAAAAAAAAAGAAAATCATCATAATAATGAAAATATGAGCGCTGCTTTTTGAGCTTGGAAACGAGCTGCTGCTGGTCCAGACAAGCTCAGAAGATTGAGAATTGTTAGGAAAATGCAATTAAAGCATTAAACAGTGTGAAAATGTTTGCTCGTGCATGTGTGTGGGTGTGATGTGAGTGCATGTGTATTATGTGTTGTGAAATGCATTTAACAAATTTGCATTTAACAATTGTTTGCCTTGTGCATAAAATTATAGAAATTGATCCATGTAGTAGCCATGCCAAGGAAAAGTTACTTTTAAGCAATTAAAATGTAAACAGAAAAACTTTTTCCAATTTGTTAGAAATTCTTCAGAAGAGAAACCAACAATTCAAGGAGTTGTTTAAGATGTAAAATTTCATTTAAAACAATATAAAAATATATTTCATATTAATAGTTTTTCAAATTTAGAAATGGTACTTAAATATTAGGTTGGGGAAAACCAAATCCATTATTTTGTTGCGCGTCAACTTTGGTATTCTGTTAGTCAAATTGCTTAAGACTTGGGCTTCTTGAAAGAGCAGGATTCCCCATTAAAATAGAAAGTTGTCAGATATTTGATAAGACAATTTTCTTTGTGAGATAAATTGAGTTAAACAAGGAAAATTTCGCTATATTTTACAACTTCTTTATAATAAAAGCGAAAATGCAAGCGAGACGACTGAAATTGTGATTGAGTCTTATAGTCCCGATACTGTCTCGGCTAATAATGAAGGTTTCCTTCTGGAAATTTCGACATTAAGGTAGCATCATGCACCGCTAGATCCATTGCCGAAAATTCTGATAAGATCGATGAGATTACTGAAGCACAGCGGCATATCAGCAGCCGCAGCCACAAAACGAAGAGCTTAATAATAACCACAAAATAGTTTTAGGCCATTTAAAATAGGCTGGATTTAGATAGAAGCTAGAGGCATGGCTGCCCCACGAATTGTGTAAAAAAACATAATGGATCCAAATTTCTTCTGCAAATTTTTGGCCAAAGTAATGAAATTGACCATTTCTTAAAAGGATGGAGACTGGTGATGAAAAATGGGTCGCATACGACAATGTTATGAGGTGAATCAACTCAAACGCTGTTCAAGCCAGGGCTAACAGCCAGAAAGGCTATGCTGTGCGCTTGGTGAGATTGAAAAGGAATCATCTACCATGAGCTACTTCCATATAAGCAAACACTCAACTCCGACATCTATTGTCAATAATTAAGCAGTTTAAAGATTGTAACAGAACAGAAGCAACCAGAATTGGCCAATAGGAAAGGAGTTCTACATCAGGACAATGCTAGATTTCACACACCAAACATAGGGAGCTTGAATTTGAAGTTTTAATGCAGCCACCATATAGTTGGGATCTAGCACCAAGAGACTGTCATATGTTTTTTTTCTTTACAAAATTTTCTTCATGACAAAAAAGTTAATTCAATTGAGAACTGCGAAACTAGGTTGGTGGAGTTTTTCAAGAGCAAGGACCCGAAATCTTTTGAGAGTGCTTAAAATATCTAATAGAAAAATAATATAATGCATAATATTTCGAAATTCTTAGTTGAGCTTATCTCGAACACAAATATAATAAGTGTCTCCAAAATATTATATACAAATTTGACAAAATTTAGGAGTCCTCACCTTTTCCAACATCACCAAAGGTTTGTTAATCAAAGGCATGACAGAGGCATGATATGACAGAGGCATGATATTACAGAGGTATGATATAACAGAGGTATGATATGACAGAGGTATGATATAACAGAGGTATGATATGAAATTCCTCTTTCTTTTGCCATAATTGTCATAGCAAAATTCAACTTCATTGAAGGTCCAACAGATGGGTCTTGCCCAGGCGTCTTTGTGTCTGCTGATCGTTCCTTCTTTTCCTTCAAGGAAGCCCTCTCAATTAGGAGCGCGCCAAGGCGATTGATTGATTGTGATTGACAAGCAGAAATTGTCTGCTGTTCAACATTCAACAGAAACATTTTTTCTTCCCATCACGTGGGAAGAAGAAGACGCCTCTGAGTTCTCATTCATTTTGATGTGTGTGCCCCTGCATCGTAGCAGCCTTAATCACATTTTAAGAGTCTATTCAATATGATTTCTAATATTCCATCAAAGCTTAGTCAGCTATTTTTAATGGATTTCAACTGCCGAAATCCAAATCAACAGTCTTAAACCTTCTAGACTTCACCCTTTGCACTTAATCAAACAATTTTATGCTAACTTTCAGACAATTCAAAAAATCACTAACTTATTAATCTGCTCTCTCATTTTTATCACAGAGAAGGTAACATCTCTAATTTACAGGAAAATATCTAAAGATTGATTTGCCTTTGCATTAATTTTGGCTCACAAAAAAGCTTAAACATCATAGACTTATAAAACCTTCCACCATGTAAGCCAACTTCATGACAGAATTACTTTTTCAAAATCGAAACTTTGTCTACTTTAGAAAACTGTTTAAACTGTTTAGCAATACCTGAACTGATTTAAGTATTCTATGCACAAAGTGATTCCACAAAGTTTTCAACATTCCCTCATATATAATTCCCTATCACCAACTCGCGAGCTAATACATATTTATAACTAATTAAAATATTTAAGGCCCAACTTTTAGGCATAACTCGCTCATTGCCAGCAACAGCATCGTAAGCATGGGTAACTTGTTTCTCTTTTCCTTTCCTTTCATTTCATTTTATTTTTTCTTTCTTTTTCCCGCGCTGTCACTTTACGCTCAACATGATTTTCAATTATGAAACGCGACAGACGGCAACGACGCGATGGAGTTAACCTGACACAACGACAACGATGCGATGCGATGCGATGCGATGCGATGCGATGCGTTGGGGCGCCTACGAAATGTTAAGAATGTCTTGGCATAAAAACTTTTTAATTGCCATATGCTCTTAGCTCAAGCGCCCGCGCCCAAAAGTATGCAACGGTCGGAGAACTGAACTGAGCCGAACTGAACGCTTTTGTAATTAGTTGGCAGAGTTGACTCTGCAAATTATGCCATAATTATGCAGCAAAGCGACACTGCTGTAAGTACATGCCGTGCGCCCTTTGCCCTCTGACCCCCGCGCTGGGTGAAAAAACACTTTTTGAAAGGTGCTCAACGCCTTTTGATTGGGTCAGCAGAGAAGTCAGCCAAAGTCTGCAACTGAACTGCAAACTAAAGCCGCAAAATGGTTGACTGAACCATTAAGTACTTGGCCTGCCCCAACCCCCCTTTAGAAGAGTCAAGCCGCAACAATTGGCCAACAAGTTGTCGCAGAAAAACTTGCAACAACCCAAAAATGCTAAGCCTGCAAAATTAAATGTTGCTGTTGATGCTGTTTGCTGTTGCTGTTGCTGTTGCTGTTGCTGCTGCTGTTGCTGTTGCCGTTGCCTACTTGCAGGCGCTGAAACAAATGGCAAATGAAATGAGTCACTTTTCTGAGTGCAATGGAACGCTGGCAATGGGAGAAATCAGAAATCTCGCACACCCACAAACTGGGCTATAACGATGACAATGAGCTGAGCAGAATGGTGACATTTGTAGGTGCCTGGCTGTATCTCGTCCATTTGGTCATTGTTATTGTGCGCCCATCGTTGTGATTGTGATTGTGGATCGCTGTTGTCGGTGGGTCCGGTCGATGTCGGTTGCTTGCGGGCAGCACAACGGCGGCGCCTGATAAGCGTTACAATGACACTGTCAGAGGTTGTGATTGATGCACAGGTTGTTTGGTTGAAAGACTTGCTCTGCCCTACAGTGGCTGCTCAGATATAAATATTGGCTGAATATAAGCATATATAAATATACAGGCTGATTAAGAGATAACCAAGTGGCTTGATACTTGATTGCACTAATTCGTATACTCAGTATTATGCTTATGAAATTCAGAGACACCAAATTATATGATTCAGTTTCAGATTATTTGGTAAATCATGTCCTTTTGTACCTTTCAGTACTTTTCAACATATGGCTAAGTGTGGCTCTACATTTAGATGCAACTTGCTACTAGAAAACACTGAAGGCTGATGGAAGTGAAATGATGGCACACCTAATGATACAAATGATACAGTTTGCTTTCAGTTACACTTTCCAATTGCTTCTAGCTCGAAAAGAATAATAAACTGGGGAGGTACTTTAGGAGCCACCATCGCCATAATTTCCATAATTATTGTAATGAAATAAATACATGAATCAATTAGCTATAAGGTTTAAGTCTAAGTCCTAAGAATTCCTGATTTCGGACTCTAAAAAACTCCAGCAAAGTCTGAACTTGTTTTAACAACAAATCAAATAAGACTGAAAACTTATTTAAAGTATTCAAATTCCATTCCGAACTTCACTTAGTCAAAAACAATGTTGACCTTAGAACGATTGAACTTAAAACAGAGAGGAAGGCTATATATACCATTCATATTGTAAACATATAAACGATCTAGATGAAATCTCTTGGGCGTAGCTACAAGGAGAATTTGTTTTGATTTGGATGAAAAACAGAAAAGTTATGCTCCGAAGTCTTCATTCCGGAACAATCGGTTGTATGGGAGCTATATGTTATAGTTGTAAGATCTTAATAAAACTCGATCTTCACCTGCGTGCAGACAAAAGAAGCATCTGGTGAAAGTTTCAGCTTTGTAGCTTCTGAGATCTTTGTGTTGAATCAAACGTTCGGACGGGCAGACGGACATGGTTATATCGTGGCTAAATTGTCATGCTGATCAAAAATATATAAACTTAATATAGTCTGAAATGCTTCCTTAACAAGCTGGAAGAATTGGTAGATGCGGTGGCTACATGGATCAGAGGTGATGTTTAACCATCAGCGCGGAGAAATCTGCTGCAATCGTTCATACAAGAAACCATGCAGAACCCTAAACATATTAGGCACCCCGATCAGTCTCAAGGACTCGCACTGCTACCTTGGAGTCCACCTTGACAAGCTTACTTATAGGCAACATGTGACAGTGATTAGCTTCGAGATAAAGGGCAAAATAAAGGGGCTTGGCTGGCTTCTATAAGAGCGAAGCAAATTGCTTCTAAAAAGCAAAAAATGATGATATACAAGCAGGTGATTGCACGTATCTGTAGGTGCGCCCTATCAATATGGCGAACCTGTTCGAAAACTGAGCTTAGAAGAATACAGGTTCTTCAAATCAAATTTGTGGCGCCCCTTGATATGTGAGCAACAGAACTCTTCATAAGGACTTGCGTGTCAAATATGTGGGAGATGACCTAAACTCAACAGCTACGAAAAATTTAGACAGGCTTGAGGAGCACCCTAATCCTTTTGCTAGGGCTCTTTTCTACCCCTTGAGGAGAAGAAGGCTGAAGACACGGCACCCAAGGGACAATATTGATCTCAATTTGAATTGGCCTTTATCAATCTTTTCTTGAATACCCATGTTCACCCATACAGTCAATCAAACAAACATTTTCACAGAAAGTAAACCATAGCTTGATCTTCTCCATTAATCTACGCCCTGCACCCACTTATCATTTTGGGCAAACCTTCAACTGCTTTCACTTCCCATTAAGCTCCACTGTATGTCACAGGATCTCAGTCCATCTAATTGTCGTTTATGTGCACTTCTTGCCTGCAATTGTCAACGCACTAACTGTAAATGATGTTCCCTCAAATGCTCAATGCACCCACAATCACTCACACACACACACACACACACATGAGTAGACATTATCAGCGGGGAAAGGTCTTGGGGATATGTTGTTTTTGACAGGCGCGTTGGCACTAATGTCTTTTTCTTGCTCGTTTATTTGCCACACACACGCACACACACACACGAAAGCAGATTTCAGACACACAAACAGGACCTCACATTCACATTTGGCCTTTGGCACTTTGTCAATTGACAAACAAAAACGAATTGCACGGCAGTGTCAGTAGCTGGTTGGCCTAAGGAAGCTAGCCAAGTGTGGGTGTCGAGGCTGCTGAGCGGTGCACATGCAGATGAGCCAACAGTTAAAGGCATACTTGTACCACCACACACACACACACACACACACACACACACACACAGGCACACCTTCGCACAGGTATGTGTAAACCCAAGCTATTGTTTTGATAGCACGAATAGCTGAAGCCTGAAAAAAATGAACAAGAGATGTAGATGAGATGATAAAGCTTGCAGCGACTGTGGAATGTCCTTTTAACATTGTTCAAACTGTGTTAGAAAGTAGACAAGGTAGGTTAGGTGAAATATGTGATATCACCTAAAAGAAATAAAGCTGCTATAGTCGAAAGTTCAATGAAGCTTACTTATCTTAGGACCTTGAAAATGAAAACTGGAACAAGCGAGGCTAGCTTTGGATACCCGAAGCTTATATACCCTTGCAGAACTATAACAACTAAGGAAATCTAAGTGGCCCGATCGTTATAAGACTGCCTCCATATCTGTCATTATTAAATCTGGTATTGAAAAGACAGAGAGAGACAGAGCATTCTGCTCTTTGCATTATCAATAGCTTTTTCATTAGCGACACCTAGCGTACATCCATCGCAAAAGTTCTGCTTACATCTATCACTATCAGCAATGAACATGAAAAGAAAGCTACCTCCGGCTTGCTGAAGCTTATATACCATTCACATTGTAAATATATAGCCGATCTACATCAAATTTGGTAAGATTTGGATGAAAAACAGAGAGTTATACTGCTAAGTGTTCATTCCAGAACAATCGGTTATATGGGAGCTTTATGATATAGTTGTCCGATCTGGATAAAACTCGAACTTAACTAGCATGCAGACGAAGAAACATTTGGTAAAAACTTCAGCTCTGTAGCTCTTATGACTTCTGAGATATTTGTGTTCAGTCACAGACTAAGGAAGGACAGCTGGACAAACGGATTATATCGATTCGCCTTGTCATGCTGATCAAGCATATATATATTTTAAACGCTTCGTTCTATGCGTTGCAAACTTCCTGACACAATTAATATACCATTTTGTGAATGGTATAAAAAGCCTACAGTGGAGAGCTTCAAAGCTGAGAGAGATTTCTCATCGAAACAGAGAGAGACGGACAAGCAAACATGGCTATATGGACTCTGCTTGTCATGTCGATCCAGAATATATATACTTAATGGAATCGGAGAGTCGTCCTTCTATGCGTTAGAAAACACTCTTGATAGATTTATAATAGAAAAATATAATTTAAATATAAACCTATTTGTGTTACCTATGCAAAGTTCACACTCATATGCCCAGCTCAACAGCTGTAGGGGCTAGGGCTAAAAAAACACAATCTTTGTATGGGAGGGAGGGATGCCATTTTAGTCGATGACCATTTATGAATATTTATGCTGTACGCATTGCTTGAGGCGACTAATGCCATTAGTTGAGCAGGCCGAGAAAATCCCCCTAGGGGTTTAGTTCTCTGTGTGGTCAATGCAGCTGAGAAACTAAAGTTGAATTTAAGTTGAATTTTATGTCATACTATATATGTATATACATTCACAACTGATTTGAAAAACACACAAAATAATAATGTCTGCACCTCGATCACCTTGTACGGGCGTTTTGAAACCTCGGCCGCCGGAATATCAAAAATTGATGGTGGATAACCTGACTGTGATGCGTCCGCCTATGTTGAAGCTATACTATTGGGAGAGTTTTGATATAACCGGGTAAGCCTTTAGCTACTTCGCTTGAACTTCTCTCTAACTTCTCATTGGCAGACTGAACAAGAAACTAAGAAGCAATAAGCAGAAGCATGAGCATGTCATTGTCTTCCCTGTGCGTCAGATACATAGTCAACCCTTGAAGATGGTCTTCTGGCTAAGGAATCTATCGAACAAGCCATTGACTTTGACATTGAAGCGCATCAAGAACTGTTGCTGCCAGCGACATCAGACGCGCGTGGGTTTCAACCAATTCCGTCAGCTATTCCACTGTCCACATCGCCGTTTGATACATGTCAGCCAGGAGCTGTTGCGCATGCAGCCGGATGAGGTAGTGGCCTTGACAGTCACAGCCTACTTCTTTCTATATGGCGAACAATATCTGACCTATGAAGTGAAGTAAGTTTCCTAGCTGCATAAATCCTCCAGCTGCATAAATCCTCCCCTAATTCGCAAAACTCTCAATGTGTCCAGAACTTGTGATAATCGCGAATTTACATGGCATTTTAAGCTAGAGATTACTTCGTTTGATCCGGAGAAATGTCTGCTGACCAAGGAGCTAATCCCCATGAATATCAAGAACCATTATCGTGTTACCCAACCGATTTGGGTGCATAATATAACCATGATGCATTTGAGCTTTGCCTTCTCCTCGCGTGATCGTGGTCTGAGGCTTTTGAATATGAATTTGACTGTGCCCAGGCAGAGTGTGTGGCCATTGCTGGTGGATTATCGTCCGCTGGACTATGAAAATGAGGTGAGATATTACTTTCCAATCTTTTAGAGTCGTCTAATATGTAATATTTGTCTTCCCCCAGCTGGAGATCCAGCTGGCCTATGAGAATGCCAAGGCCCGCTATAAGATAAAGGCACGTGGCGTGCTGGCAGATGACTTTGAGGAAACGGATATGCCAATTAAGGACAGGGAATGCGCTGATTATCTCTATGTGATTTACCCAAATCGGTTGAACTTTAAGATATATCCCAGAGAGAATCGCTCTCAGTTGGTCAATGTGCACAACTATAATCAGAAGTGCATGGAATTCCGTTGGCAGCCGTAAGCGAGATATGATCTTACATGATCTAACATATCTAAGTTTAATCCAATTAAAGCTATGTCATAAACGAATTCTTTGCGGTGACCTTTGATCCGCCCATCTTCCGTCTGAAAGGTCATCATTCCAAATTGTGTGAAGTCAAAGTGTCTGTCTTTGACCGCCTGGTGGCCTTTCGCCGCATACCCATTGTCCTGGAGGTTCATCGCATTCTGGACAAGGCCACAGCTATAGCCAAGGCTGAGCTGGCCGAAATTGAGTCCATAGATGATCCCAAATGGAAGGAGGACAGCTATAAGGA
Source organism: Hirtodrosophila duncani (assembly GCA_037043425.1). NCBI lineage: Eukaryota > Metazoa > Arthropoda > Insecta > Diptera > Drosophilidae > Hirtodrosophila > Hirtodrosophila duncani. The sequence goes on from JBAMBM010000839.1 coordinate 551,463, forward strand.
GCATGTGTTCTTGCATCTTAACATACACTCCAGTTTGCGCAGCAATGAGTCTTCCGAAGAAGACAATGGAGACATAACCGATGTGAATGAAGTAGATGATCTCATACCCTGCGGTGGCGATGGCATTGCAGCTGGCGAGGGTGCTGCAGGTGACGGGCCACCGCCAGAGCCCACCGAGGAGGAGAAAAAGAAAAAGGAACGCGAGGAGCTTATCAAACGTCTGGTGGCCAAGCGCCGTCTGACGGCCAATGAGATCATTGAGCTGAGCATGGCCATTGATCAGCGCGTTACGATCTTCGAGAAACTGTTCTGGAAATATCTATGCAAGTCGAATTTTATGCGCATTTCAGCGGATCGCAGTCGACAGAAGCTGACCAAGACTTATGAACAGATTATACATCCAGATCTGGCAACGCCGCAACCAGATTGTCAATTGGATGTGGATCGCAAGTGAGTAAAATATGAGGTTAGGTTAGGTTCAGTCATCATTTGAGTTTCACCTTCGACTTGGCTCAATTCATTGTGAGCACGAAATGTTTCGAAAGTCAGTTTGAGCTTATTCATGCTGCGTTCTAGTATCTAAGTAAAGGAATTGGAATTGGTTTTGTATCTTACTGGAACGCATTGAACCTCCTTGACGATCTATATTCGATGTCACGACGCTCTCTCTATCTCTCTTTGCCGAATTACAGATCTGTGCATTGCACTCACTATCTTCAGTCTTTGAGTATTTTCCTGCTCTCACTTGAATGTTTGCATGTAGCTTCGATATATCTCATCTTTAGGTTATCACATCCCCTCTGAGCTAGCATTAAATTAAACATAGTTCAGCTATCGCTCTCTTTACACCACATTTTCATCTCTCGCCCGCAGCACCATTATGGAAATTCTCACCCGCCTGATGAAGGAAGGCGTCAATGAGCTGGCCAAGAATTGGATTTTCATACCCTCTCAATACTACGATCGAACAGCTTAAATATATTAAATGTTTACCTAAATGCATTACATAACCTCAAAAAAAAGCAAACCTCAAACTCTCACTAGAATGAAATGGCACTCTTGCGGGCGTGCAGAACCATTTGGGTTGTCCACACGCCGCCGCCTGGCCATGAAATTTATGTAAGATTTCACAGCACACGCCCAGCTGGGCAAGATGCCCCTGCTGCTGAATTTATGTGTCTGCTGGCTTTAAAAGAGAGTTTCAGCAAACGTAGCACTTTAGAGGGGGGGACGAAGACAGTGGATGGCAGTGGAAATGTTTTCAGGATGCTCGGACATTTTGAAAGAAGTATTTATGGGCGGCGAGGCTTTTAACAGTAGAGACATTGGATGCAGAGCGTGGCCAAGTTTATACATGTGTTAGTCAGCTTTATTGGCAATAGGGTTGCCATCCTGTTAAGGATGTTTATTGTGGAACCAGGTTGGGATCCTCACAAACTAACAAACTTCATAGGAAGCCATAAAGCGAAGTAACATGCGTGTCTCATAACCTTGGACACCACAGGAAATGGAGACACAGTAGACGTTCACGCTTGGTCAACATAACCTATATGAGGTTTGTTCCATGATTTGCCTTGGAGAAATGTGCCAGTGCTTTCTCAAATCCTTAAAACTCTCCTGCTATGTGCTTTGTTGAGTAATCTTAAGCCTCTTAATCGCAGCAGAATTTCGTCTTTTTATGGGTTTTTAGTTTTAGGAACAGGAGAAAGCGGCAGAGGCCAATTATGTATCTATCTATATAGATCAGGGCTCGTCATCCATAGCCCCTGGGGCCGAAAAGATTCGGCTTTTTACCGAAGATTGCCCACGTCTGAGCTATTTCGTTGTTGTAAGACTACGAAAATTCTCATAGGCATGACGAATTTCGTACTTGAATTAAGATTGTAGGAACTTGATCTCAGAGTGTATATTAATTTTGTCATGAAGGAAACATTTCCGACAGTATTAAGCATATATATTCTTGATCAGAATGACGAAAGGATTCGATATAATTATGTCCGTCATTATGTGCTTTTGTCTGTGTGTTTCAACCCCGAAATCTCAGAAGTTTTAAGAGTTATTGAGCTGAAATTTTTGTCAGATCCTTCCGTTTCTCTGCACGCTGGTTAAGTTCGAGTTTTATCCAGATCGGAAAACTATATCATATAGCTTCCTTGCCGCTGGTGTTAGCGCTGGCGTCTAAAGGCTCAAACTTTTGACGTCAGGAGATCAACAGCGGTCGCGGGTTCGACTCCCGCGCTTGGGCTGGGTGTTCCGTGTTGTATATATATATGTATGTGTTGTGATTGTTTGTGCTCGTCCTCGTCCCTGTCAATTGTGTGTACCAGGACGCTGAACTCCACTCAACACCTCACCTACTTATCACCCCTCCCTCAACAACTCGACTTAAGTTAATGTACTGTACTGTACTGTACTGATTGCCCACATAATAGGACAGATTGTATAGAAAGATAATGATATAAATTTTAAATATAGCTTCCATATAACTGATTTTTCTGGACGGGTAGAATTCAATTAGGTTTTGCCCTGCCAATCGTCGCAATCTTTTGTTGAAATCAGATCACATATAACATAAACAGACCAAAGTTGCCTTTGCATGCGTACTTAAGCTTAGACTGAAGGCTTCCCTATTAAAGTAGACCCTATTAGGTGTTGAATATCTTATAAATTTCGAGATAAGTCATATTTCTTTTTTAAGTAAATTAAAAAAATCAAAAAAACAAGTAATTCAAATCCCACTGTGGGGGGGAACCAGAAAACATATTGCTGCGGATGAATTCCGGAGAGCCGAAGCAAAAACAAAAAGAACTAAAAAAAAAGGGAATAAAGTGAAGCAAAAGCGAGTCAACGATTGATGACATCCAAGAAGGTTCCATCCAATTTTTGAGAATCTGGGAGGGCACCTCTCGTCTTGGCTTGCATCTGGGAGGGGAGCAATTATTATGTCTGGCATCATTCTGAGCTGGCTGCCGCTGCTACTGGGTAATGTCTGCTTGCAACAGACCCTATATAAATCGATTAAGATCTCCGATTTATTGGTGGCGATAATGACAAACCGAGAGACAAAATCGAGAGGCTGCAAGTCCAAGCCAGGGGAATAATTACTTGGTGTCCTTGCTACATAAGAAACTCAAATTTATACAGGGATCAAAAACGAATAAAGGTCGAATAGCACCTTTTTTTACTGCAACTGTTATGAGAACCGCCTCTAAAGCCAAGAGGCTCATATATATCCTTGTAAAATTTTTAAATACTCACAATATATTTTACAGGCATCATATCGTTCTCTACTAAGTTATTATTATATCGCCAGAAACACATGGTAACACATGCATACACATGGTTCTTCAAGAGAATTCGCTCCTACGACCATTGCTGGAGCAGGTCGAAAAGACCCCTTCTACCACAGCCGCAGCAAATGTCACGCGACCGCTACCTGTTATATCAATAACCAAATGAGTGCCTAAAATTTTGGTATCATTTTGTTTCCTTTGATTTTGTCCGTTGACTGAGTCAAAAGCTAAAACTGGACAGGGAAAGGGACACCACCAATAGAACAACACGTGTGAGGAAAATGTACATATTTATCGCAGAACATCTTTATCATAAATCACAGGAATAATGAGAGCTGTAACCCAGCTTTAAATTTATTTCATTGAATTTCAGTTGCTGACAACCCAAAAATGCAAAAAAGGGCACTAGCAGCGGCTGTTTATATGCCCCTTCCCCATCTTAAGCTACAGGCACGTTCAGTTTATTCATTGAAGCAGTATCAGCAAGCACATGTGTTAGTGGGAGGGAAACAGTAACATTCTTATTCGAGCTGGCTGGCGTAAATTATAAAACTGAACTATATGTTAATGTTAATTCTTTTCCTTAGCCGATTATAACTAGATTTGGTTTCTCCATAGAAAATAGTCAGATTTATAAGTGGTTTTAATTTCAATTTGGTAACATTAGCTCTTATAGTCACCGAGATCTATGTCAGCGCTATACCAACTCGGCTGTTGATGCTGATCAAGAATCAAGGCTTCCTTTTGCCTGTTACATACATTTGCACGAATACAATATACAAGTTTACTCTACTAGAGTACGAGTACAAATATAAGAAAATTGACACATTTGGAGTAAAGCTAATCCGCCAGAGATTCAAGATTCATAGTTACAATTTAAGTGTGAGTCGCTGGTTCTTTAAAAATGAGATCGGTGAATAAGTTATAGTCAATGGCAAGTGCTCCAGAGAAACATCGATGTTTTCCATATTTTGTACAAGAAAAGCTGAACAAAAAAATAATTAAGAAGCGAAATTTTTTGGATGATACGAAGTTTCGAATTCAAATGGCTTGGAAACAAGGAAAGACTGCAGAATTCTGCAATGATATCAACAAACTTGATAGATATTTGCAAGCTTACGTTTACTAACCCACATCTTGTTGACAGAAAACCCATCAATATAAAGAGAAATAAAAGAAAGACACAAAATCAAGAAATCTCAACAAATAAATAGTGTAAAAAATTCAGAAAGAGATTAGTACACGTCCGTGCCTTAACCCTACTGGATTTACACTGAATGCAGAAATTATAACTCACACAGCTTTTAAATGATATGTTGAAGGCCTACGGCGATTGTGGAATTTCTTAGCCAATTCAAAAGCCTACTTTGTCTTGGAAAATCGACTTATAATTTCATATGGGAAGTTAGAAAATTGGAGATTTATTAACTTCGTAGTGTAAAACAATAAAGGAACAGCTTGGTAGCATAGGAAAAGGAATCCTTTGGATTGACGCTAGGAAAGCTAGTCAAGAATATAATTATTAAAGTCGTATTTTAGAAGATTTCTTCTAAGCGTACCAAATATCAAATATATTTATAAATACGATTATAAAGGAATACCATATGCATCTGTCTGCTAATCAACTCTGTTGAATGCTTTGGAAAATAAAACTCCCTCGAGCACGGTAGATCCCATGATCAAAGTTAACCTTCCGCCTCCAACTCTAAATAACACCCTGGTCTACCTTGGCCCAATCGCCAATGAGCTGAAAGTTATTCGAATGGATCTGATCGTCAGACAGGTAGACCGGTCATCTTAGGTGATGACAACCAGCTCTGTGATCTTCAAGAAGCCCTCAAGCGGATTATATTGAGTGATTGTATTGCCTTGGATAAATTTGTGGCCACATTGGCTCCTCACAGGGTACAAGAATAGCAACTATCCCAGTGAGGGATTGCCATGACTTGGCTGAATTCTGAAGATCTGCGCAATTTGACCATAGTGATTTTGAGAGGCAACAGCTTAACCAAAATCCCAGCCGAACTAAGTAGCTTGGCGTACATCAAGCTAACACGGAGGGTAAGTTCCCTTGCTGAACTGAATGATTGGTCGTGGCTTAAGGACAGCAGCTTGTTCAGCCAATGCCTACCAGATCTGAATTTGTCGGAGAATGATTTGGACCACTTTCGAGCAGGACTGGTGAATCTTGGCCGTCTGCGCACAAGGCCGTTTGCCATCAGCCGCCTCAAGAACCTGCAAACATTAAATATGCAATACAATGTTTGAGGCCGCCACCCATAGATCTAGGCGATCTGCAATTATTATCCTATCATAATGACAATTTGGAAATCAGTAGATTATGTGCTTATTCATATATAGAGTTTCAAATAAATGTGTCGAAAAATGTGGTGGTGGGAGGGGGCATGGCAAAATTTTAAAACAAACTTGATTTTATGCCTCACTAGGGGAATCTACATACCAAATTTGATGACTCTAGCTTTTATTGTCTGTGAGATGTAGGTCATCATACAGACGAACAGAGGGACAGGTCTCGATCGACTCGGCTGTTGATGCTGATGAAGAATATATTAATTAACTGCCAGCCCTGGCAAGCAGCGCGAACTATTGCAGTCATAGTGCTGCCGCATTGAAATGTTTGGCCAGCGCTCTGAGTGCGAAGGTCCGCAGCAGTTAGCTGATATGGTGCACGAGGCGCAACCTCAGCACATAATTATTTATGCTAGTCGGCTCACGTTGGACGGTTATGTCGGTTTTAGTTATTAGATACAGATTATATTTGACATTCAACTGAGCGAAGGCTCAGATAAATATTTTCTCAATTAAGTTGCTGCGTTTTTATAGTTCAGCCTAAGGTTAGCTCTTGCAACTTACCTTTTTAGGGTTAGCAGGCTCAAGGCTTAAATGATGTTCACAGCTCCTCACTTACATCAAGCTTACATCAGCTTAGGCTAACTTAGGCTAGACTTGAAACTGATGAAAAGTAATGTAAATAAGGTTAACATCATATAAAACAAAGCCAAGCAGATGGGAACTGAGCTAGTCCAGTTTTCCTTCAATAAAAATACAATTTAAAAGTTTTTTCCGATATTTTTTGGATTTTTTCGAGCGTTGATTCGAGTTTTGAAACTAACTCTTCTGCTTGTGGTATAGCAGTCTCTTAGGTCTGGCACTGCTAAGGTCTGGTTTTGGCTTTTCATATGATTCCATATGGAATCCATACCTTCTCGGAATTAGGAGATTCGTCAGCGTTGCGGTTGACGCTATTTGTGCATTTTCGAAACAAACTTGAACATTTTTGATTTGATATATTTGATTGATTTTGATATATTTGATTTTTTTGCTGTGATGCCATTGTTTTTATCGCACTCAAGAGCGCATAGGGTCGTGGGTTCGAACTCCACAAGAGTCATATAATTATTATTTTATTTTTTTTTAGGCAAACTTAATTTGTTTGTACATAAAAATTCCTTCTAGAACTTACACGCATACAAGTTGTATCGCTGCGCCAAGCTCCAGTTCAGTTTCAAAGAAAACCCCTTAAGTAGGCAATACAAATGTGCCTTTCTCTTGCACTCAGTTACCACTTACAGTTCTCAGTTGGTTCTAGCTGCTGGCTCATGGAGTGGCACTAGTTTTGCTGAATCAAGTCGTAGGGAAATAAATATTTCCTTTTAAAATATTTTCTTGCTGATTATTTTTCTTTTTTTGCGTAATTTTTTCGAAATAACTGCTGACCGCGTGGTTCAATATTCTTAGGTCTGGCAGAGGAATTCAAATCGTTACTGGCACTGTTAAGGTCTGGTTTTTGTCTTTTCATATGGAATCCATACCTTCTCGGAATTAGGAGATTCGTCAGCGTTGCGTTTCACGCTATTTGCGCATTTTCGAAACAAACTTGAACATTTTCTTATTTGATATATTTGATTTTTTTTTGCTGTGATGCCATTGTTTTATCACACTCTAGTGCGCATAGGGTCGTGGGTTCGAACTCCACAAGAGTCATATAATTATTATTTTTATTTAGGCAAACTTAATTTGTTTATACAAACAAATATTTCCCTTTAAAATACTTTCTTGCTGATTATTTTTCTTTTTTTGCGTAATGATTAAAAGTTTTTTTCCGATATTTTTTTCGAAATAACTGGTGAGCGAGTCGTTCTCTGTTCTTGGGTCTGGCAGAGGAATTCAAAATTGTTACTGGCACTGTTGTCTGGTTTTTGGCTTTTCATATGGAACCCATACCTTCTCGGAATTATTAGTTTCGTCAGCGTTGCGTTTCACGCTATTTGCGCCCCCGTGAGTCGATACAAACTTGAACATTTTTCGTTCTGTCCTATCAGAAAACCTATGTTGTATATCTGCTTCTTTTGCTGTGATGCCATTTCTTATCGTATTCATGCTAATGGTCCCCTGAACACATAGATAGGGTCGTGGGTCGAAATTGGCTTAAAGTGGACGCCAAACGGACTAGCCAGCATAGAGCTGATAGTCTAAGAAAGAAGGAGCCATCTACACCCGCAGTGGCTGTACCAACGCGGTCCAAAGGCTGCTTTGACTAGCTCCACTGACAAGAGCAGTTGGGAGTGCTCACTTTCCCAACGAGAAGGAACCAGACGACTGGCAAACGGTTAAGCCAAGGAGGGTTCGATCTCCGAAAAGCAATGAAGGTGAACAAGGGCAAACGGATAAAACAACCTCAACAGATAGTTCGAAGTCGCTGCCAAAGGCCAAGAGCAAGGTCAGAGGCCCAAAAAACGGGGCAGTCCTTATCCAACAAACTGAAGGTCGTACCTATGCGGAGATACTACAAAACCTCCGAAAAATGTTTCGCTGGACGATGCGATCCTCTTGAAGCTCGACAAGGGCGCTAAGTCTCGATTCCACTCATGACTGCTGAAGAAGTTGAAAATGATAGAAAGGGCAAAGGCATTTGCATCCGATGCGGCGAGGTTGGACACTGAGCTTAAACAAATTGATCACATTCCTGCCTCTGGTAAATGTGCATCTGTAAAAGCCTATCAACGATAGGAACTACCACTGGTGTTGGCGCTGGCGTCTAAAGGCTCAAACTTTTGACGTCAGGAGATCAACAGCGGTCGCGGGTTCGATTCCCGCGCTTGGGCTGGGTGTTCCGTGTTGTATATATATATGTATGTGTTGTGATTGTTTGTGCTCGTCCTCGTCCCTGTCAATTGTGTGTACCAGGACGCTGAACTCCCCTCAACCCCTCATCCCTTCACCAACTCACCCCCTCACCACCTCACCTACTTATCACCCCTCCTCAACAACTCGACACAAGTTAATGTACTGTAATTGCTAATGTAAATTCCATTCCAGGACAGATTGTATATAAAGAGTAAACGATGACATTTAAAAAGAACAAAAAAAAATCAATATAACAGCAATACATCAAGCTTACATCAGCTTAGGCTAGACTTGAAAATTATTAAAAGTAATGTAAATAAGGCTTAACACCAGATGAACTAAGCTGATCCAGTTCTCATTCAATAAAAATACAATTTATACATTTTTTAAACACATCATTTCATAGCTTTATTGAATAAATTGTTCTCCTGTTTTCCAATCATCGTCAAAATGTGTTTCGTGTGTGTGTGTGTGTGGGTGTGTGAGTGTTTGTTGTAAATTCTCAGGGTAATCCATAATGAAATTTAATTGATTCTTAATAAATCTTGCACAGAGTATACCATAAGTATGTCTTATATAAATTGTTTTTGCTTCATTGAATGGTTTTCCATGTTCGTTTTTTTATATTATTTATTTCTTTTGTTTATATAATTGAATAAAAAATTCGAAGAAAATTGTTTAAGGTGTGTGGGGTGTGTGTGTGTGTGTGTGTTTCCATATGAGAGAGAATTCGACATATAAATATCATGTAATTCAATATGTAATTTATGCACTTTAATTAAATTGGAATAATTGTTTGGTTTGCTTTCAACTGCACATCTTCGTCACTCATCTTACACTCATCTTCGTCGACATCTCCTCTGACATGATTAAGTTAAATATAGTATGTATTTTGCTACTACAATACGAATACGACGGTCCACCAATAAGTAAGTATTTTGACTATGTTCTTTAATAACGACGAGAAAAAAAGGTGTTTTGCATAGTGTTTCTTTACTTTTGTCTATATAATATCTGGCATAATACATACATATAGTACTTCGTATATATATATATATAAATATTAATTTTATAGTTAAGCTAAACCATAGACGAATAGAAATAATTTAAATCGTTTGTAATTTATATATAAGTATAAGTTTCTTATATGCGGAATTAAATACGTTTTACTTTAAATTATGTATTTATGTTGAGCCTTGAGCCAGAGAGAATAATTTAATTAATTATGCCACTAAAAGTTGTATTTCGACTTGATTTTCTTTTCCTCGTACACTCCCCTCTTACCATCATCGTTTGGCTAAAGTGTGTTTCTGTTTCTGTTTCTGTTTTCATTTCATTCTTGTGATTTGTTTTCTTTTGCATTCAACAATAGTGCTTAAAATTAGTTCTTTTGACTAAGTTGTTTTTCGACTAAGATTTGGTTTCGTAATTTAATTTAATTTAATATATTCTTATAGTGTTTCCATTTAGCATTTTGCCTTAACATTTATAATGCAAACATATAGAGAGAGCATCGTTCGATTTTTGGTTTTTTATCTTCACTTAACTGACGACATGCACTAGAAAATTGTATGCGTAGTTTTAGGTTTTTTGTTTTCATTATTTTAATTTTTTTAATCTTTAATTTATGAGAGTTTGAGAGTGTTTGTGTATAAGAGCAGGAACTGTGTTTGGAAAGGATTTGAAAAAATGTTGACAAATGTATGATTTAATAAAGAAAGAAAGTTAGTTCAAAATGCATGGGTATAATTCATATAGAGGCTGCCACATGCAGCCGAAGTTTTGAGCAAAAATGTTAGGGCCATATTAAAAATTGGGGTTTTATAGGCAAAATGTGTGTTCAAATTTTGAAAATATCAAAAAACATTTTTGGAAATCTATAAATGATCTCTTTTATTTAGGGTATAAGCAGACCTTCTACCAGGAAGTACAGCTTCGATTCGCTTTTGGTACTTCACAATATGCCTGAACTTATGGGGGGTGTCCCGGAATTACCCAGAGATTAGGTGAAATGAATGCTGAATCACTTGAATTAATAGATTTATTTAGGGAAAAGTTTAACGGCAACTCGATTGACTTTTTTTTAACACGTTTTTGAGGTGTTTTGTGGGTTCATCAAAAGTGCCTGCTCAATGCTGCGAGATTTGAAAATAACGACTTTTCCACAACTGCTATATCTCAAGTCTAGTAGGCCATGCATTTTCCTGTATCCTTTCAAATGATTTCCAAATATAGCTATACATTGACATGAGTACACATTAATTTCTCTTAATCTTTGGGGATTTGCATGACCTCCTCCTCTAGGAAATATCTTGAAATTTCTTTGAAAGTTAGATAAATACATTCAATTCTCAATTATTTACAATTATTAAGTTTTTATACAAGAATTCGATTGTTAGGTTCGAAGCTAAACACCTCTTAGGTCTCTTCTTACGCCATCCAACACATAAGAATTCACAACATATTCTAGTAGCCAAATGAAGAGATTGTGGCAGATCACGAAACAGACAGCCTTATACACATTTGCTACTGATTTGATGTGTTTTACAGCTTTTCTGTTTGTTACTCAGTGAAAATCAAGTTCTGATATAGCAATTATTTCGACCTTGAGCCAGCTAACCAATAATGTAAGCCTTCAGTGAATACTAGCTTCAGGATATGTTCTAATCACCAATCTCTTTCGGATTGTATTCGCTTTCTTAAGACTAAGTGAACTCTAACGCCTGAATCTACTCCCTGAATTGTGCATAATATATAGGTATGTCGGAGATTGGTTCAAGCAGCTATATTTGCATAACATTGTGTTAACTTAACACTATCTGTATAAGTAACATGCAAGAACTATACTAGAAGAACTGAAAGAAAAAATGAAGAAGAACTGAAAGAGAGGGTGTAGCCCTGCTATTCAGCAAGAGAGATGGCCATATGAAGAGCGACAAGAATGAACTAAAAGAAGTGAATGGTGTTGGCCCTGCCAGTAAGGACACTTGAAAAGCGACTCAGTCTCAACAAGGCAAAAATAGATAGAAATTTCACTTAGGCAGACATAGAGTTGACAGTTATGTTAGAATAAGAAGAGCCTGTGCTCCGATCGCAAGATACGATCAATGCATTAGCCCATAGCATATAGTATAAAATATTTAGATATATTTTTAAGTTGAACCACTTATTACCGAAAAAACTTTTTTGTTGCATAGAAATATTAAACAAAAAGAAAAAGAATTAGGAAAGCTAGACAATTAATGACATAGCTCTATTGGGAATGTGTGTAAAAAGAATATGTAAAAAGGTATAGAAAATTAGTAAAAGATAGCTGAAAATTCCTTGTAGACATACGAAAAAGAGCAGCTGAAAGATGAAGAAGAGTAGCAGAATCGAATAAGACAAAAGGAAATGAAGAAAACGGATACAAAGACAATCTGTGAAGCTATTTCCCTACAACTGTATAAATCTCTACAAATGTGTAGGGAAATATTTGATAGATCTAAGAGTTTTTCCCAATCTCTGAATATTTCCAACTAGTCCAAACATTTTGGATGCATTCATGCATTCATATGTATATACAAAGCCAACCGGCTTCTCAAGTGATCCAACATGGTTTCTGATATTTTCAAGATTTAAACTTTTAACCGATAAAATGCGACTACACGATATATGATCATGAATTTTAAATTTTCATACATTTTTTTTAGCTAATTTCATAAGTATGCTTTGTTGCTTAAAAAGTAGCCCTTCTTACATTTTATATTTTAATAAATCTTTTGTCTTCCAACATTTATTTAAATTTAAGCGAGTTGTAGTTTTAAGAGAGCGGTGTTTCGTGTGTGTGTGTGAGTGTGTGTGTGTGAGAGTGTTAGACAGACATTTAAAGAGAGAGATAGAGAGCGCTGCTCTGCAGGCAATGTAAGTACGAGTAATATACGACGCGCCTGCAGAGGGGGGCGACTTTTGCACAACCTTTTTGGCTTCTTCAAAACGCGAGAATGTGCCTCGAGAAACGACGAGAACAAAAACGTGGCGGGCGGGGCGTTACGATCCAAAAATCTTCCGTTTTTGCCTTAACATGCAATATGCAATATTTTTGTTATCGTTTTTTATCAATAATTATTTTCAATCTTTCATCTTGGTGTAAAAGTATAAAAGTGTACCAGACAATATACATATATATATGCACTAATATATGCCCTTTACGCGTAGTTAAAACTTGTGGTAACTTCTTTGTATGATTTTTGTTTGTTTTTCGTTTGTTTGTTTGTTCTTATTCCTCGTTTTCAAGATATGCGCTTTGTTTTCTGTTCTTCAACTGCTGCTTTAAATGTTAACATTATTGCGTTTTTCATGTAAAAATTATAAATTTTTTCTTGCACGTTTCCTTTAACTAGTTTTTGTTTTTCTTTTTTGCTTTTTTAGTCTTTTCTGCTTTAGTTTAACTTTTTTGTTAGCCGTGTTCCTTTAGCGGACTTTGGTGTTTCTTTACGTATGTTTCGCTCGACATATTTCTTTTATATAATTCTTAAACTTTTGGTTTTGTATATTATTGTGCGGTGTTTTGTTCGTTACCATACCATTAAGTATATAATATGTATATATATATATATAATATAATATATTGTATATATAGTACTCATGTATATATTTAAATTTTTTAAAATACTTTCTTGGTTTTCTGTGGATTTTTTTTATTTTTCTTATATTTTTTTTGTTTTTTATATATATAAAACATTTTCCCCAGCTTAAAAAATGTATATAATCGATTGCTTTTTGTTGTTGTTCTTAGTTATTTTCTTTGTTCTTGTTCTTCTTGTTCGTCTTCTTGTTGCTGCTTTAATTGCCTTACGCATTTTTCTCTGCATTTGAATGCATTTTTTGCTTTTCGTTACAACTCGTCTTTGTCAGGGGGGCACAAAAAAGTGCGCCTCAATATTTTGGTTTTTAATTTTTGTATAAAAAACTTTTCATCTATTTTGGTGTTTTATATTTCATATACTTGCTTAGAGATTTGCTGGAAGGTTTGGTTTTTCTTTTCTTTTTTTGTTTTTAGGTTCCTTAAAAGCAAGTATTTCTATTTAAATTTTTTTGTTTTTGTTGTTGTTCAGTCAAGCATTTGCGCATGGGTATGAGTTTCATGTGTACAGTTTGAGAGTCATTGGTGTGGGCAAAGTGAAATTTGGTTTTGTGTTTGAGCAATCATATTTTTGGAATTGAAAATGGAAAAGTAATGCAAATATTTGTAATATTTAGCCACAGGAATTTACTATAGGAAACTATAGATGGTATTTTAACATTTAGCGTTTAGGTTTTTGTATTTTGTGAAAAAAAATACAGCTAAGATTAGTTTGGCTGTGAGATACTATGAGTCCAAAGCTATGGACTACGCGATATAAGAATTTTCTGGAAACATTTTCAACAATTGTTGATCTTTAATAGAAATATTCATTATTTAAGCAATTCCATAATTCAAATAGAATTTTCTTATGAAAAGAAATTTAAAAGGCTTTTCAGACGGCGCATGATCAGCTATGTTGCTTTCAAGGCATCCGAGATATCGACTGCATATGTGAGCGTAGGCAGAAAACCCGAAGTTGTGTCGCCGTGGCTCGTAGCATGATGGCAAAACACATAGGCATACTTATGTATATATGTTTTTATTATTACCACCCCAAGGATACACTTGTGGAAAGTTGCCTCCCTCTGCTATAGACAGATAGACAGACAGATTGACAGATAGATGGACAGATATGTAGATAGATAGATATATAGACAGATAGATGGATAGGCAGACAGGTAGATTACATATATATAGACAGATGAATAAACATATAGACAGACAGATGCATAGCAATTGACAATTGCCAATTGAAGTGGGAAGAGCTGTAATTATACTATAGCGTAGTGCTTGGCCAAGGCCTGTCTTTAGCAGGTGCACGCACACGAGATGCTTTTCGTGTGGCTTCGGCAATGCTCATCCATCTCTTGCAGCTCGTTAGCTTCATGTCTATTTAGACGCACACAAACGCAGTGTCAAAATGTGATTGTATTTTGTGCTAATTACTGCAATAGAGAAAGGGTAAGACGACGTAATATGGAAGCAGTAGATGCAGGTCTGGGATAGAAATTTATTTCCACAGAATATTGTTGTTGCCATTCACAAAGAAAGTTATTTTCAAAACATTTTCTCTACTAATCCATAGCTTATGAGTGATCAAACATAAACATTTCCACAATTCCCCCCCCCCCCAGCCAGTGTCTAGCACTGAGTGTGTGGGTGTGTCTTGGTTTGTATGTGTGTGTGTGTGTTGGTTTGTATCTGTGGTTTTGTGGGTTAGTTTTGTTTTTAAGACAAGCCTGCTGCTTTTTAAATTAGCTCTACAAATTGTTGAAGAGGCTCGTTTCATTTGCTCTATTCACTACACACATACATACTTAATAATCATAAATATATCATATTGAAGTTGTTTTTTAAATATTAGCAATAAATTGTTTACTTGACGTATACATGAAAATGTTGGTTGTTTTTTCTTTTCTTTTTTTTGTATTTGTTCGGTTTTATGCCATGAGTTTTAATTAGTTATGGTATGTATGTATAATTATTTGCCATTTGGTTTCTGGTATGTATGTATATGTATAAACATTTAAAATTTGCAATACACAACATCAATATATTGTTAAACGTATATGTTTAATATTTAGTTTTTTTTTTAATTTGGTTTTTATAAATAGTTATAGATTTGTTTTTTTTTTTTTTTAATATATAGAAGTTATATAGCATAGTTTTAAGTGTACTTAACAATCCGTACGATTTTGTTTTTGTGTGTGTTTGGTGTGTGTGCGTGTGTTTTTATCTAAACTTACCTGGAGGAGATAAGATTGAATTGTAAATTAAAGTAAATCATTAAATACAGTCAGTTTCGAAATTATAAGATACTTGAAGAGACAATTTGAATGTTTGAACTTAAGCAACGCTGTCATCGAATAGCTGATACGTCACAAATGTCATCGATGTCATAGCAAATGTCAGAACCACCAATAGATCCACAATCGTATACAGAATGTGTGAGAAGGTAGGCAGAGCGCTGGCATCCTCGACAATTTGTGTGAATATCAAAACTGAAAATCAGAACTGCAAAATTACAGCTTCAAATGTCATTTGAAGTCGATGAGTTGAAGTGAAGCTAGAAGAACTGTCCAATGGACATAGAATGTAGAGCTGAAAAGTGTGCTCGACTCGATTGCTCACCCACTAAACACATGGAGAAATTATTTCATGTGGATTCATGCGCAAAAATCTTATGAGCAGGGGTGCCACCATGGAAAGACATTGGCCTTGCTAGTGGATCACCCTCGTCCAAATATAAAACAAAAAAATTCAGGAAGCCATTGTGCTCGCTGTGGCAGAATTCGTTTTTTCTTCGTCGGACGCGCTCCCTGCTCGTTAGACCTGTCGTCTATGCCCAGACTCATTATCGACATGCATTGACGCCGTATTTTACAAGCTTTTTATAATTTTGCCATGACTTCATTATGGGTGCATATCTGAGAGGGAATCTATTCCGTGTTCTATTCTGAAGATTTCAAACATTTTGTGTATGAATCCATGTGTTATGTGCTTAGTGTCACCACTCAATTACAAAGTTTTGAATGTAAACAGGGGCAATGCTTATGAAAAAGCTGATAGCCTTGTAAGCGATGATTGAAGCCCTGCCGCCCACACCAAGTTGTAAAAGAGGTAATCAAGTATGTAATGGGTATTTAAGCAGCGGTATACGAAGTTGATCTTTGGTATATTACTTGAATTGCAAAGATTAGTCATAAAGAAGTTCCAGATTTTTAATTTTTCGAACTTTCAACTTCGAATCTACATCGGCATAATACTCCCACATAGACGTGGGATAGATAGAGCATGCACCCATTGGTTGAACAAAAGAAAGAATCTATAAAGTCTTGAAAGACTTAAGGGTACCTTTTTACGCCCATGACGTTTAACAATTGTCATTCGCCTGACGACTACCAAGCGAGACTGCTCAAACATAGGTTGCACTGCCAATTTTTCAGTTTCTTATAATCTTAAAACACACCGTACAAATTTATATGGGGAAATATGAAAGGTCAAACATAAAGTATAAAGCGTTATATATGTTGCTTTGCTGCTTCGCAAGGAAATTGTTTTCAAGCACCATTTTGTGTCACTTTTTTTTTAACTAGAACTTCTCCGTCACGTTACGTTCTTCATACAATTTTGTATGCTTCTTGTTTGTCTTAGCCTTGTGTTTCAGCTGCTATCGTTCGTTTGTGATTTCCTTCATTCATTTCTTTCATTTGTGATTTCCGTTTACAAATCCTTTGCTGATTTTTCTTTTATAATTAATTTGGCATTGTTTTTGCTTTGGGAATTTTTCGTTTAATTCATTAATTTTTTTGTATTATTTGATTAATGTCTTGTGGCTTTTATTTAAACAAATTCGTTATGCTGAAACGCTTGACGTCAATTTACGTTTTTTATTTAATTTGATTTTTAATTTTTATTTTATAATGGTTTACTGCCTGCTGATTTTTGTCTAGGGAGGGACTCTTTGTTCTCATTAGTCTAATGATTTTTAGTTTCTATATATATATTGGTTTTTTTTTTTCTAGGATTTGCTTTTGGCGGCCTGCTGGTTTAGGTTTTTAGTTTTTGCATTAATTTCAATTTTTCTTAAACATTTATTCGTTGTATTCGAAAAATTCTCAATTTTATGTAGCTCTGTTTTATGTTCGCCTTGCTGGGGGTTTCTTTTATTTTTTAGTAATTTTTGTAAGCAATTTCTATCAAGTATAAATTTAACATAGTCAAAGTTATCTTTAGTTAAAAAGTTTTAGTTGAATAATTTAACAAATGTGTATGTGTGTGTGTTATGGCATAGTATAAATAAAGAAAATGGTTTATAAATATTATATTTATTATTTATTTAAAAAAGAATGTAATACATTTAATATAAACATAAACATATATGTATGTCATAGTTGGGTTTAATTTTCTTGTTTTTTTTTTGTTTTTTGCTATAATTTTTTAAGCATTCAGTTCTTCCACGTTTTCTTTTGTTCTTTGAGAACTTACATATCTTTGTTTTATTACAATTTCAGATTTTGTTTAGTTCATTTTCCAATAAACATATTTTATTTTTTGGTGGTTTTTATTATATAATAGAACTCGTCTTTATAGACTGTGTCTTATAGAATTTGTCAAAACAAAAACTTAACTAAAGAAATTTGGTTTTTGAAATTCATTTCATCAATGCTTGACTAGCGTGTCTAAAGCTAAGACTCTGAAAGAAAAAATTATAATAATAACAAACCAAACAAATATCTATTATAAGGCCTGTCCTAAGAGTTATTGCCACACTGTTGACCTACTTATTTTAGAGGAGAAAAGTTCAAGCAACTCATTGACTTTGTCTGAAAATAATAGGTCATATAAAAGGCCTGCCTCCGAGGATTTTTGTCACTAGATGGTGTTGGTGTCTATATAAATATTTCTGGTAACACTAATCTGATGGTGTCAAGCGAATACGAAATTTAAGATTTCAGGCTACATTTTTTGTGAAGACAGCTGTAATTCGTTGATTGAGTTAAAAGTTGTACTGATTTGAATATGAGCAAAATATCTGAAGAAATATACTGTGTGTAACTAGTTCAGTTGATGGTAAGAGTGCTGTAAGTATACGCCGGACCCAGGAGTAGTTTACTTGATTCTGTTCCGGAAACTTCGATGTTAAAGCTGCACCTCGCACTGGTTGGTCTGTCACTGGAAAAGTCTATGAAATCGATCAGTTCAAACTGATGGATGAAGCGGTCAGAAATGGGAGGCACTAAACATTAACGCTATGACAGTTTGGAACCTAAATCTAAAGACAATAGGCTACTTAGAGAAGCTTGATGTTTGGCTGCCATAGGAATTAAGGCAGAGCAATGTAATTGACCGAATAAACATCAGTGAAACGCTGCTGAAATGCAACGAAATGGCACCATTTTTGAAGCGAATTAAGTCAATTGACGGAGCTTGGTTGCGAAGTTTTGAAGCATACACCTTGCACCCTCTGAATACCCTTTGCTTCGCTCTCTGCAAAGCTCTCTTGAGAGCAGAAAGAACAGCCAAGTTTTTGGCAGATAAACAACAAAAATTCCACACCGATGGAATTATGAAGCTACTTGGAAAATGTCAAAAGGGGATAGATTATAATGGTCTATATGTACTTCAGTGAAATTGATTTTGAGTACAAAAAGTGTTCAAAATGTATAAAAAAAAAGCAAGGAGACATTTTATATGACATAATTTTTCTCAAAAAAGTATGTTCACATTGAAATGGCAAGTTTGCTATGGGGCGTATCTAACTTTACACCGGGATGAATGTAAAACATGGCCTGTAATCATATCCCTGCAATAGGCATCGTTACATAACAAAGTCAGATATTGAATATATAAAAAGTTACAACTTCAAATTTGAACAATTTGCTTAGTTTTGCTCAGTGTATTCAGTGTGAAAGCAATATTAAAACAGGTTTTTATATTTATAAAAAAAAATAAGGCAACATCTTTGTCTGTTGTCTGTTTAACTTTAAATTAAATGTATTACAAGAAAAAAGTAGAAGAAAAACATGTTTAAACAAAATTGAACAAGTGGTTAAATATGGTTGAAAAAATATAATTTGTAGTTAAACAAATTTTCCATCAACTTTCAAAAAAATAAAAAAACAAACAAATTCAAAAAATGTTCACAAACTTAAATTCTAAATGAAATTTGAAAATGAAATCAGAAACGAGCTGTGATATTTTGATATATAAAACTCTAAGCAATAAGTTGAGAACTTCCAATAGATTTCAATGCGATATATATAAAACATAGATATCAGAGGTCTTCTTGACCACGTTCAAGCATTCGTGCTCAAAATGAATTGAGTGAAGTCGAAAGAATTTGAATGTCTTCTAAGAAGAGCCAGCACAAAGGCGAATGAGTGAGAATAGCCGAGTTTGATTCGTATTTCGTTTTCATTTTCCTTTTGGCTTAGATTTCCTTTTCCAAATTCTTTAAAATTTGAGTGAAAACCCTCAAATCAAATCATCTTCTATATATCATCCTTATCAACAGCTCTAAAATTAGTAAAAATTATTTAAAAATTAAAAAAATATAAGAAATGAATTTTGAGGAAAAAACTGAAAAATCAATTGAAATGACACGGTTTTGCTCAGAAAAACCAATTCGACCAGGATGGCGGCACGAATGAGGATTGATAGTTGTTGTTGCTAGTGTTGTTGTGGCTGTTGCTGCTGCTGTGGTGGTTGTTGTTGTTAAGATTATTGTGGTTGTTCTTATGGCCAGGGTGGGTCAACATGCCAGCTGGACCACCGCTTGCATTGGTGGAGCCGCCAACGCCGCTGCCACTTGCACCACCAGCTGCTGCAGTGTTTGCCACATTGGTTAGAAATTGGGCAAATTCCTGTTGCAATTGCAGTTGTTGTTGCAGCAGCTCGAAGTGATTTTGTGGCTTGTTGTAGATGAATTTTGTAGATGTTTTCAAAATGTTAGAGTTGTTGTTGTTGGAGCTAGTGACGGCATTGCCATTGGACAATGAATTGTTGTTGTTGTTGTGACGGCTGCTGCTGCTGCTTGGGAGGATGTTGCTGTGGTTGTTGTGTTGTTGATTTGTAGTTGTTGTTTTGTTAGATGTTTGCGACGTTGGTTTCTTGTTGTTGTTGTTATTGTTGGCTTGCTTCTGTCTGTTGTTGCTGTTGTGCTGTCTGTTGTTGTTGTTCTGATTGCTAGTGTGGTTGCCTTGGTTTGTATGTTTGCCAAACTGATAGTTGTTGTTGTTACTGTTGCTGTTGTTGTTGTTGATGTTGTTGTTGATGTTGGGATTGTGCTGCATCACAAATCCATTGGCAGCCAAAGCAGCCAACTTGGTTAATAATTACGTTTGCTTATTTTTGTTTGTCTTGAAGCTCACTTGGAGCACCCGGTTGCCCAGGGTGTAGCCATTCAGGGATTGTATGGCCAACACCGCCTCCTCATAGTTGGTCATGGTTACGAACCCAAAGCCCTTGCATTTGTTGCTTTGTAAATCGCGTATTACCTGAAGGAAGGAGTTGAAATTAGTAGATGTTTATCTTTGTTGATCGCAAAAAAGAACTGCAAAATCAGTGTTCTCTTCAGTTTATTTTGCATTCACTTTCGCCATTGCCTACAACTTCAACGTTGACATCTACAACATACAAGCAGCCAGCGCTTCTTTGATACAAATGATACCAAACTTTATCTTTAGATCACGCATTTATAGCTTGTATCATATGATAATATCAAGAGAAACGCTGGGGGCTTTACACTCTGAGGCGCTAAAAAGCAATCGTTTTTGTCCTTCCTTAGAACGAAATGTTTGCCAAGAAGACAAACATTCACAAAGCGGCAAGTTGTACAAAGCTAGCTTAATTGCAATGCTGAGATCTGAACGTTGAATATGTATACAAATAACATTTGTTAAACGCACAGGCATAATTTTGAAGGAGCGTTTGCAATCACAAGTTAAGAGTTCTCAGATTCGCAAGTCCCGATGCTTTTTCGTTTTGTTCTGACTCACCTTTACCGACTGCACGGCTCCAAATGGACCAAACAATTGCCACAGCACATTCTCTTCGGTCTCTGGGGCCAGATTGTAGACAAAAATGCACCAGCCGGAGCTGGCAATGGTGCTGCCTTGGATCATGCCATTGGTAATCAAATCGCTAGTCAGCGGTGAATAGCGAGAGATCACAGAGCTGCATTTTTGAGAACGAGAGGAGAGTAAGGCCAAAAGGCTTTCCCACATTTAAAGGATGCTTTTCAACTTACATCTATAACTTGGCTTAAACAAAAGTGCTCCAAACTTAAAAATTCATCAATTCTTCACTTAATTTCTAAAGCATTTCTTAAAATTAATTTTAAATTCAATTCAAATTTCCAATTCAATTTTTCCCCGCTCCCAATTTGCCATTCCATCTGATAGCTAAAGCATTATGGCGGCATTGCGCCATTTGCTGACCTGTATCTTCCCGCATTGGGATGTATGGCGGCGGCTGCAGCAGCGGCAGCAGCTCCGGCTGCCGCGGCAGCATTGGCTGGAAAGGTGCGACCGCCCCGTGTATTTTGTGGCGCTATATAGGCAGCCAGGGGTTGCATGGTGTTCTTGTTGCTGCTTGGATTGTTGGCAAACTTAACGGTTATCGGCTCGGTGGAATTCTTAGGTGTGGTGCCATTTAGTTCCTTAATGGCGCGATCGGCCTCAAAGCGCTGATCGAAGCGTATGAAGCCAACGCCTTTGGAGAGACCTGCGAAGAAAGGCAACACATCTTTGATTAAATGACAAAGCAAAGCTGATTAGAATCACTAAGCATGTAACACATAGAGTAATCATTTCATGTGCTGGATTCATACACAATATATTTCGAGTCTTAGTGAAAGAAAGGGTTGGCGGAAAGGAACACGAAGCACGTTCTCTGGGTCTGTTAGCAACCCAATGAATGGTAATGCTGCCCTGCCACAGTCAACGGCGGTCGCTGTGGCGGCAGTAACACCTCGGGATTCATGTCCTCTTTGGCCAACAGCTTCGGTTACGACTCAAAAATATTTTGTATATGAATCACACACCTCAAATGATTTCTCTTGCTTAGTGTTAGAATGTTTGAACAAGCCAGCACCAGAAATCTGTATAACAATGAATATATAATTACATATTTAATGATATAGTTATGGATATGATAGATATATGATAGGTATATAAAGATATGGCCAAGTCTAAAAAGTACTACAAAATTAACAATATAATAAATATAACAAAATGTGACAAGACAATACTTACTGTTGTCAGATGGATAGCGCAAAGCTTTTGTTTTTAATTTATGTGTGTGTGTGTGTGTTTGTGTTGGGGAAACAAAGGCAAAATAGAAGCATTAGTAATTGTACAAAATTATAAACTAAAGGGCATTATCAATTGTAAACATTATAATAAAATATGAAATAAAACAAATTATGATTTTAGAAAATAAATGAACGAATATACATTAGCATTTGTACATAAATATAATAGTCGTCTATGAATATATATATAAATGAATGTCTGTCTGTCCTTTATAGGTATTGGACCGATCTTTCAGTATACTAATGTCGGCCAGGGAAGGTCAAGGGCTACATATCGGTTTAGAAAAACCATACCACGATATCTATTAGTACTAAAGCGGCCAAGAGAAGCGAAAGGGAGCGCTTCCGACTATATAAAGTATATATATTCTTGATCAGCATGAAAGGGGGAATCGATATAACCATGTCTCTCTGCCCGTCCGTCCGTCTGTTTCAACAAAAGAACTTCAGAAGCTTCATAGATGTCAGAGTTTCAGATCGGACAACCAGCTTTTCTGTTTTTCACCCAAATCAAACCAAACTCGGTTTGTGTCCATTTGAGGAGGCTGGTCTGATCTGATCAAGATCGGACAACTATATCACACAGCTAATATATTACCGATAACTCCGGAGTGAACACTAAGTATCATAACTTTTCTGTTTTTCATCCAAATCAAAACAAATTCGTTTTGTATTCCTTGCATTCACTGTTGCCACGCCCTCCGACTAGATTTGATCAAGATCGGTTATATATTTACAATGTGAATGATTCAGTATATTAATGTTGGCCAGGGAAGTTCAAAAGCAATGTATAGGTTCGAAAATCACGATTATTCGATATATATCGGTGTAAAATGTACTAATATCCGCAAGGGGAAGATCTGGATCTATATTTCGGCTTTGAAAATATATCTATAAGTATCAATATGTGGTGATATATTTAGATATAGATATATGTTTATCGATATATTGAAAATTCGTTATAGTATATCGATATAGGCATCGCTTTTTGTACATCCATATATACAGTTTTCCTTATTTTGAGATACAGACGCCCAAATATAGTTATGCTTCCTTATAGGTATATTTTCAAACATTTTATAGATATATATATATATCGACACAAAAGAGTACATAGAGGGATTACCTAATAATTTAATAAATATAACAAATAAATTAAATATAGAAAATAAATAACATAAAATATGATAATGAAATTAGCATTTGTATGAACAAAACAATAGTAATTTTTTTTAAATAATACAATAAAAAGATATCTGTTTTACGATTAAGTAAATTAATATAATAAAAACCGTTTCCCATCTTCTTTGACAAGTGGCATAAGTTGGCACATGCATAACGTTTCGCTTTCACATCTTCCATTTAACATTATTTTAACACTTTGGATTAACTGATTTATTTAACAGTTGAAACTAAAAACGGCTTCGTGAGGCCTACATAGAATTTATCATTTGAGCGGTTGTTATTAGTGCTACCAGAAGATGTGAAAACGAGCCTTATAAAATTAAGAAAAAATTTATAACCTAAAGCATAACTTCAAGCTTTTTGAACGGATAAACAATAACATACAGCAAGCACCCAAATTAAGTTGAAAGAGTAAAAAAAAATGTAAAGAAACTAAAACTTCAAGCAATGCATACAATTTTGTAAACGAATATTGAAACCTACCGGGCGCTTGTTCATCTTATAATGGTGTTTGGTTCGACAATTACATGTAAAAAATAATAAAATGATTTATAAAATTTGGTATTAATCGTAATTAATCTATACAAAACTTAAACGAAACAATTACAATTGGAGAGCGTCAGCCGAATTCGAAAACTCAAATCATGTGCGCCAAAACTTATACATATATAGTATATTAGAGGCTAAACAATTTGACTAGGCTTTAAATATATATGCTATATATGCTATATTATATAGTGTAACATGCTCGAGTATGATACATAATTAAATTTTTAAGATTATACTAAGGTTTTTATATTTTAGTAATTATCAATTTTAAGAAAAATATTTTAGTTGCAAAAAAATGTATTGTTTTTCTTTATAAGTTTAAAAGAAGCATTGATATCGAGTTGACTAAGAAGGAACTTCAATAAAGATGGGTGCGGCACAGCACATACAATGTTCATTATATATAATTCGCACAGAGGGAGACCCAAACATCATATCTTGTAGACTTATCTATATATGTAAAACTCTTTGTCCAAATTGACTTAGGATCATAGCAGAGGTCGAAATGGCAATAGGTAGGACCCTGAAAGTTGTACAAAAGGTATGGTTCATGGAATAGGTGCGCAGTAAGAAACCATTTTGCAATAGTGCAGTGGGTCAATATGGAGGCCTCCAAGGCGATACAATGGCGCCTAAACCATTGGATCGCCTTGCAATTTTTACAGTATACTAATAGCAGCCAAGAGAAGATCAAACACTGCATAATGGTATAGCAAACCCGATATATAGCTAATTATCGATATATGTGTATATATATATCGATTTCTAATAGTGCTTAAAATGTACTCTCTCTATTATCCATATTGTACACTTTTTACATTTAAAGCTTTCGTTTTCACTGAATTGGGAATTATGAATTGGGAAAACCGTGTTTTTTTGGTGCGGGATTATTTTCGATTTTTTAACTTTGAAGTTCAAGAAAAATTAGAAAAAAAATTATATCATTCTTCATGCCTATGCACTGACATAGCTGCATAAATTTGGCGTCATTTGCTGAAAAAGCCAAATAACAACATTTTCAAGCTAGACAACTTTTTGTACAAATTCAGTTTTGGTGTTTTGGCATCGTTTGCATGTGACCTCAAACGTCATCATTATCAAAAATACCTAACAAATGGATATTAAACGCACTGAACCTCAAACTAAACCCCATACTTATGAGTGGGTCTCATTGTGTTGCC
Organism: Hirtodrosophila duncani; assembly: GCA_037043425.1. Taxonomy (NCBI): domain Eukaryota; kingdom Metazoa; phylum Arthropoda; class Insecta; order Diptera; family Drosophilidae; genus Hirtodrosophila; species Hirtodrosophila duncani. The sequence continues at coordinate 576,741 of JBAMBM010000839.1, forward strand.
TAGTGTAATTTGACAATAGTCAATAGTCTGTTGAATATACATATATGAGATTTTTCTTTGTGTTACTCGAACCCGAAATGTTTCTTTAATTTTCCAGCCGTGCCACATGCATGGGTCCATCATCTCTCAAATCTCTAATTAAGTGTTTTTAAAACGAATGCAGTCTGTTTGGTGCAGTCAAGATTTTGTATAAATATATGTAATAATAACTATAAACTATAACCGTTTGATAATTAATTCAGATTCTAATTTGTAAGCTCTAGACATGCCTTAACTAATTAGATATATCATAGTGGCGTATTCTCGAGAAACTCACCAGTGATATTATCACAAAGTATGCGCGAAGTTATGATTTTTCCGTATGGACTGAACAATGATTCCAAATCGGACTGTGTCATATTCTTTGGAAGACCCGATACATATAAATTGGCGCCCTTGATGCTCTCCGAGCTAGGCCGGGCAATGGAGACCTTGATGGTTTTGTTTTGCAAGCGCAGGCCGTTCAATGCATTGATGGCCTTCTCAGCATCCTCTTGCTTCACATAGTTGACAAAGCCATAGCCAAGGCTTTGACCTAAGCATTAATAACAAGTCAGAAGGTCAGATATATCTGAGGATGAGCCATATTTTATGTGGATCCACTTACCTGTCACCTTGTCGCGTATCAATTTGCAACTCTCCACCTCACCGAAGCTAACAAACAGCGAACGTATCTCATCCTGCGACATGGTCTGTGGCAAATAGTTCACAATTAAATTGGTCTTCGGATCTGGTTCAATATTGTTATTGTTGTTGTTGTTATTTGTGGTGGAGTTGTTGTTGTTATTGTTGGCTGCATTATTATTGGCAGTGCCTTGATTGGCAGCACCACCAGCCGTGGAACCGCCAGCAGCAGCTGCATTTGCAGCTGTGCCGCCATTTTGCTGAGCCTGACTGTTGGCCACATTGTTGTTGTTGGTGGTGGTGTTTGCAGTGGTGGCACCACCGCTAGCGGCACCGCTACCAGTTTGCTGCTGTGGCTGCTGCTGCACCGCTGTCTGACCCTCGACCATGATGGGACTGTTAAATTGATGATGGAATGTTGATTATAATCAAGTTACAGTTATATTTACAGTTGGAGGTAAAAAAATAATAATATTTTTAACTAATATAAATATTTATTTTAAAAAAATAAAGAAATTACTAAATGTTTGAAAACAGTCAAGCCCGAAGTAGAAAGAAACTGGAAGCGAAAGATTTTTCGACTTTGCCCATAGACAAACTATATAATAGCTTATATATGGCTTGCCGTAGCAGGCAAATCTGTAAGACAGCTAGGCGATATAGTAGCCTGATCTAAGAAATCTATCTGTATAAATATGTAAAGCTAAAAATCCTCTCACTAACTGAAATACATGTAAACAGTGCAAACGGTAGAGCTACAATTGAAATTTTCACATAAGCTATATTTTATAGTATAATAATGCATCATGTCCGGGGTCGAGTTAGTGATAAAAGGTCTAGTAGCTATATATTATAGTTGCCCGATATGATATGAACGATACTTATAGGATAACAATTTGATGGTAAAAATGTATAATATAACCCCAATTTCCATACGAAACAACTCGAGTGAACTATTTTTTTCTATGACACCTATAAGATAATGATGCTCCGATCAGAATGATATATGTGAGGTCAAGAACTGACCCATGCATTTAATTGCAAGTTGTACCAAGTTCTGAATAAGATCATAAAATCCCTATATTGTTTTCCATATAACTATCAGATCTCTCTCTCAGTTTCACAAACATAACTCATCCTATTTGCTTTGTTGGAATACCAAAAGCCGTCAGCAGCTAAGCGGTTGTCTGAATTGCATGGTTAAATTTCAAAGCGTTTGTGTTGAACTTCTGTTTCTCATTTTCTGATCGTCAATGCTGTTCGTTGGAAACCTGTCAAACGAAAGCTCAAATGAGAGCGCTCATTAGAAAACCATAAAGAAAAGAATTCTGCTGCTCAGAGAGAGCGCGAGTGTGCTTGGGTCTTTCGGTTATGTTTATGAGGAAAAACGGTCTTTTCAACTTCCATCGGCATACGATCGGTAATGTTGTTGATAAATGCACATTTCTACAAAAGTTACTATAGGACAAGCAAGTTTGGCCTAACCATATCTTTACATTGCTAAACTACAAGCATGATTATTCTTATGACAGCTTTATGATAAGACTAACACTTCTGTCTATTCTTTTTCAGAGTTGCGCAACAAATTTTATCTAATTTTCCTGGTCAAAAGTACTTAAATATCCACTAACATTATTTATGCTCTCAAACCCACTAAGATATGACGAGTTTGCTTGAACTCCCCCAGAAACTTGGACACATTTGCAGGTTAAACTTTACATATAGATTTCTTAGTGCTCACATACACAACGTAAAGTCAAACCTTTTCACAATTTCAGATTTGTAGTTCTTTGCCATTTGGGCTGTTTGTTGTTCTCCAATGAATCAGTGAGTCAATCAGACGAAACAGCTATGTATTTGTATATATAAGTTTACCAGCAAATATTCATTTTCATACAAATTTTGGCCTCAACTTCAATTCTTCTGGATCAAATTTTTCAAAATTGATAAGGAGCATATATGCCAAGTGAGCATATATAGAAACACACACATACAAACAAACAGACTATGATTTTAATTTGGAATTGAATGCGCTTGGCTAGCTTTATAACAATCCCCATTTACCTACAAATACACTGAATAGAAACGATACAATCTATCTTAATAGCTATCACATAATTCTATAGAATCGATGTGTTTGATTTTGACATATGTATGTATAATCAAATTCAAGCAATCAAAAGTTCAAGTATATAACTTACATTTGGAAGACAGACATATATGAAATAGGAATAAACGGACAATGGTCTTATATAGATATATGTATAACATTTATGGAGATTTCTAAGTCCCATCGATCCATACTTCTATCTACTTGGGCCTAACTGAGTTCAAACTTGAAGCTTTAATAAATAAATCAAACTTTACTGCTTCTTTTGTTTTTCTTAAAAGCTTATAGAAGAGGTTTCTATATAAAGACTTTTATACTAGTGGTTTTTTGAGTTAATACTGATGTTATATGCGCTTTAAAATCTGCAAAGAAAACAAACACACGAATTGAAAAAATTAATAATGAAAATGTATTAAATATATATATCAAAGATGTTGATCAAAGATGGAGACTCACCTTATTTCAAGCGCACGTTGCACACGCGTCGAGCAAACAAAGTGGAAAACGTAAGAGATATGTTGCTGCCTCGATCGAAAACGGGTTACGTTACGGTTGCTATAGCCTAGTTATAAGCGCGCGTCGCCAAAGAGTGCTTTGGGTATTGTTAAGTTAGTTAGCATTGGTTAAGTACCCACTATGTTATACGTTATCTATGTATATATGCCCGAAAGTTAACTGCAAATATAGAAGTGGAATAGAAGACGCATGAATGCAAAATGAAAATCAATTATTTTAATTTAATTTAAAAGAAATTGAAAATGCTGCGGGTTGAATTCACTCAAAAGACACACAGAAACTCACAAACATGCAGAGCAGGCAAAACAATACGACATTTTTAATGAAACCCTAGAAAAGCTAGGCGAGAAAGACAAACTTTTTACTGCTGCGGCTGGCACAATTTGCAACATTTGTGTGTGGGTTGGAAAACTATCAAAATAACAAGAAGCAAGAACCCTGACAACCAATCGATTTAATTAAAGTGTGGAACAGATAATTGGGTGGGAAGCGTGGTTATGCATATGTGTACATATGTAAACATATAGAGGCTTCATAGGCAAAGTATGACAAATATTTTGATCTCTTTGTTTACATTTATTCTACAAGTTTGGTTCTACTATTTCATCATACGATTTCCTACCCTAACATTAGTCAGGTTTGCCCTCAAACTCTCTGGGCATGCGCCTTACACTTAGCTACTCTCATATGGCGAGGGCTCTCAGCTGTTTCGCACATTCAGAGAAGAGTTCCTAATGAAGAGATCGCTCAAATTAAGAGATAATCTAATAAATATGACTCTTAATCGTTTGGTGAAGGACTGATCGAAAAGCCAGCTATCATTAGCTTAAATACCCTTACGATATTAATTGAAATTATTTATAAGAAAATATATTTTATAAATTGTCATATTGGTTGCCAAATTTGGCTATCTATTTTCTGGTTAAGGAAGTTTGATAAAACTGTGTTTACATTTTGTTTATACTCGTATTAGTACAGAGTAATCGAGTCAATCTAACCCTGTCCGTCCGTCCGTCATCAAATTTGGTTTGTAGTATCCTCTTGTAGCAGATCAAGTTTATTCTAAAATCGATCAAACTAAATATATCCTATCCTCTGACAGCTAACCCGGTAGATTGAATAAAATTTTGCATAGTTTTGCATTCAATTCATATCTCTAGGGTATGTATATACTGGGGACTATATTATTCTGTTTCTTATCCCGCACAACAAGGAAAATAAAGCGTTTGGCATTTGGCTCGCGCTTAAAAATAATGTAAAAATTATTAGGAGAAAAACAAAATAGGCATAGCAGGGAAGTCAGCGTATGTAGCTAGCTGTATTAACAGTCCATTAGGACTACTTTAGAAATTTGAGCAAGCTGCGGCATTCAGTCTATGTTTAACGCCAATTGCAAGCAGACAATTTGGCATTTGTTGATTAAGAATAATAAGGAAGTGATTGATAAATAAGATGGGACCTCTGCATTATTAAGATGAATTCCATTAAAATCTTTGGAATGATTATGAAATTCGGGCTAACATCGGGCACCGAAGCTTATATACCCTTGCAGATTAGCACTATTATAAACCTAAAAATATAGTTGCCCGCTCTAAGACTGGCAGGTACCAAATTTGGTTAATTCGGATAAGAAACAAAAACAAAATCGGGCATACTAAGAGTTCATTAAGAATTGGTTGCTTATATGGGAGCTTTATCCATAAACACATGCAAACATATTCCAAGGAAGCAAATATGAATTGTGTGAGAGAGAGACAGAGCATTCTGATTATTGCTTTGAAGATGAATGAAGTTTCATCCTCTCTTTCTCTATCTATCAATCAAACCCCATACAAACACATACTTCTTATATATACTTTATGGGGTCGGAGATGATGCTTCATTCTATGCGAGGGTATAATAAATAGGGCTATGAGGTGCTACTTCACCAAGCATATTCTCCGGATTTAGCTCGTTCCGTTGCTAAAGAAATGGCTGGGGGATAAGAGACTTGGGTCAAATGAGGAGGTAATCAATAAAACAAACAAGCCATTTTAAGGGTCTTAAGAAAACACCAAAAGCAAACTATGTTGAGAAAGGAAATGTTCAATAAATGTAACATAATTAATTATGAAGCGTTGCCGGTACTTTTGAACCTGTGAGAATGAACCCTTGTCCCGCTCCCGGTCGCAGTTCATATTGGAATCAATTTTTAAATTGATTTGAAAACTATGCGGGATTTTTCTCGAACTTCGGTAACTTTTGGGAACTGCTGGAATGAACCATTATCACCTACTCCTTCAATATTAACCCAGAAATTAATTTGTGTTTTTGTAATATTTTACACAATCTGCTAGCTTTGTGGGAATGAAAGCTTGTCCTGTGCCCGCAGGCATGCTCTCCCATTTTAATGGTTTTGGTAATAATAAGCCCGAATAAATTTGCTTTGTCAATCCAATCTAGGTTTTATAGATTCAATTCGATTAGGAATGATAAAAACTTCAGCTCAATTGCTATTTAAACTGACACACAGACCCATCTCAGCGTTATGATTTGGAATTGCAATCGTTCCAAGCTTCCTTGCAAAGCTCACATTCCCTTCCATTTTATGCAGAGCATCAAAATAATGGCAAACAAAAGAAGCCAATATGTATAATTCAGGCAATAGTTCTATATATAGATACTCATTATTTCTATATATACATATGTACAAAGGTGCAAAGACTACTTTCTCTGTCTCTGTGTGTTGTTTTGAGTTGTTATTCGTGTTTTTTCTAAATTAGTATGTTGCCTTTTGTTTTTGCATAGACAACAACAATATTGTTTGGCATACAATTCTCTCAGCATATGTTTCAATTGGCATTGATAATAAGCTTGAGCTATAATCATAAATGTTTGCGCTTTGATGTGGCTTTGGCTAGATTCGGTGGTTTCTCAGAGACACTGGGATGTTTATCGGTTGGATGTGTTGGATATAACCATGTGTTGTTATCTCATACACACTGCCAAAACAAGATAAAATACAAGAGACAGTTGACCTTTGTTGATGAAACGAATGGATAATAATGATGATGAACAGGGAGTATATGGGAGACTAGAAAGTGGTATAATAATATATGCTCTCAGAGAAATATATTAAAATGTTTTATGTGTGAATCAAGGAAAGTCAGCCCATGTCAATTCAAGAGGTTTGGTTAAGTCCTTGAATCGTAATGCAAAAAAGCCTTTATTTAAGAATCAAGTGAGTATCAGACTGTAATCCAATCTGATTCAAATTTAAAATATTGGACTATATGTGAAATTATGAAATTTTTAATACCTGCATCAATAAAATCAGCCTGAGTGGAATTTGTAAGCCCTGCAATTAAGAACTACTCATAAAAAGAGAATTTTTAACTCTAATAAGCTTAGAACCCTGCCACATCTTCACGATAAAGTTGGGTTTATATGTAGAGGATAGGTTTATATGCGACCTAGTTGCATTTTTTACCATAGACTTTTCTCTGCTCATGGTTTAGATCGACTATTATATCATAGAGCTCCCATATAGCCGACCCGCTTAGAATGAAATCTTAGCACAGCAAACTTATAGTTCCGAATTGAACACAATTTGGTAAATGTTTTAGGAGTCACAATTGTGCTGACTATGTTGGATCCAGATCGGATAACTATATCAAATAGTTATTAAAGTAACTTCTTTTTTCGCAGGCCCTGTGTGTTCGACAGAGAGAGGGGATAAGCCTTCATTCAAGATCTAAGCAAAGAGTAGAATGCTCTATCTTTCTCTCTCTCAGAAAACAGATTGTTTGGGAATTTGTATGAATATATGTATGAATGGTTGTGTGTTTGTCTATAAGAATGCAGGTATGTAAACTGTTCTAATAAATGTACGAACTTCGAGAGTGTTAAGTGAGTCGGCCTAGAACCTTTAACCTTTAAATGGAAAATGATAAATATAATAATATGAAGATCTGAATTTTATTAGAGTAACTCAAAGTCACAGGAAGCCATAGTTTCTATTCATTCACATTTATCTTCCTTAAAGAAAACACAAAGAAAACGCCCCCCTCTCTATAGTTCATGAATAATAAGAAATAATTTCTTCACAAAACAAATCACAAATTTCAATCAATGTTTTTATTTATTTGTTTTAAACACTCGCATTTCGCAGTCGTAAAAAATAAACTAAGGAAATCGCAAACACACACAAAACGTAAATCGTGTGAGAAAAAGAAAAAAAGGAAACTAATAAGTATTTTAAAAATAAACAAAACAAATGGTGGGGCAAAAAGTAGCAGGGGTGTGATGGATGATGTGAATGTTGAATCGTGGCAACCGCAGCAGCAGCAGTAGAAGCAGCAACAGCCGCAACGCGTTTGCCGGCGAAAGTCAGACAAGAATAATATTTTCGAAAATATTTTTAAAAACAACAAAAACAATGAACGTCGCTTATAGCACGGCATTCTCTTATTTGAGGTTAAGTGGGCAAGGCAGAATAATAAAAATATTGAAAGTATTTTCGAGAAAATATCAAATTATATAAATGCAGCAGACATATTGGGAGCAACTACTACCTTTTGTTTCAAAACAAAACCAAAAGAAAATGTGTAATGTAAATGTGTATAACTTGTTGCTGTTTTGTTGCTGAGAGGTGCGATTACGAAACACTTTTTATATATATTTAGAGATTTTTAAACAATTATTTGTTGACTTGTTTTGTAATAATAAAAGACGCGACGACAACCGAAAAGAAACAAAAACTAATATATTACTTTTAGAGCTAAGTAGAAGATATAACAGACTAAAATATAATAATAATTGAATTGGATTTATTTTTGATTGGTTTTTTTTTGTTTTTTGTGTTTTTGTTAGTTTAAAAACTGAACTGAACGGAATATAATCGAACCGAACTGAACCGAACCGAACGCGAAACCAAATATTTAATAACAATAATAATAATAATAAGGAAATAAAATCGAACGGAAAGTAGAAAAAGAACACGTTCCTGCAACTCAACAGAACAGAAATAAACTGATTTGTCGGAGCGGCGTGGATATTATTTTTATGCCCTCGCTCGAAAATAACGGAAATTGTGGCAGAGGCGGCGGCAGCCCCAACATTGCACTTGTGGGGAGAGCTCAAGAGAGTGTGAGAGAGACAGAGTGAAAGAGCATATTGTAGTTGGGAGCTCAGAGGAGGTATGTTATTTGCTCTTTGAATTTCAATTCATATAGCGGTTGGAGGCATGTGTGTGCGAGTGTGTGTGTGTGTGTGACAGGGAGGCAGAGGAGAGTACATACAAGTATAAACAGCATACGATAGATACTGGATATGTGTCCCTAGGGTATGTGTAGTTGTGGTTGCAAATAGAGAGGGGGCTTTGGGACTGCCTGCTTCCTACAGATCAAGTTTGTGTGTTGCATATAAAGCTGATGACATACATATAAAAGACATGGATGTCAGTGTGAAAAATGAAATGAGAAAAAAAACAGAAACAGAAACTGCATTTTCAATAATTGGATTATGAGGCAGGCAGGCACAAAAGACGGGCAACCAATGTAAGGTGACAAAATCAAATTGGAAGAAAATAGATAAAAAAAATGGCTTAATTCGAAAAATCTAACTAAAATCTGTGTATGCAAAGCAGCTGCTAAAACAATTACAATTGCTAGCAGAGATATGCCAAACCCTGTTTTAAAGTTTTTGCTAATCAAAAAATAAAACACCTGTGTAAATGTTTAGAACTGATAGAATTGAGTAAAGCTGAGAGAGAACTTGAATTTATAAATATTTATTGAAATTAATTGTTATCTGTTGGTATTATTTGAGGAAAACACTAATAAGTCCGTGGTGTGGTTAAGAGCACACCATTGGAGAGAAGTCTCATCATGGTTTGGGTTGGCGTTAAGATTAGGCTCACAATAACAGACACAATTTGAGACAACAGCATTACTTTCGAGTTTGGTAGAGTTGTTATTGTTCGTCGTTCTGTCGTCGGCTGTCGTCACACCACGATTATATGTAATTCGAACATATGCCATATTCAGATCAAATAGAAACAGATCAGCAGACATGGTTCCATTCAGAGTTCACTCTGATTCGATCGGCTTATATGGGAGTTTCTATCTAGCTATCGAGCTGTACAGCAACAAAAAGGCCATGGTGAAAATTACAGCGATACTACGATGGGAAACAGACGGACTACTTCGATTTGGTTTGCCATGCCGATCAAGAATATATGTATGCACTTTATGGGGTGGGAGATGCTTTACTCTATCGTGTCAAAATTATAACACCCTCTACAAGGGTATAATAACATGTTGGTGGTATATTCTAACTAAGTTCCCAGATATATTCATTATTATAAATAAAAGCTATTGACAAGTTTTCAATAATAAAACTTCATTCTCAAGTTCTCAGAGAACTATGTGATATAGTAGCGTGATCCGAGTCTTAATCTATAAAAAACGAAAAATTTGGTCGTATTTCGACAAAAAAAAAACCAAAAATATAATTATTAAGTGTTTTTTCAAATATAATAAAACAACTACAATATATCCTCTTCCAAGATATAAAAATAAATTTATCGCTAATCCCGATATTCGTTCACATAGACATGGCTATATCACCACCCTTCATAAAGTACATTTAAACTATATTCTAGAAGCTTTTGAAAAAGTTTTCTTAGGAATTTGTATGTTAAATCGTATCGATTACAATCTTTGAATCAAGACAATCAAAACTTCAAAAACAAATTCTGAATTTAAACGTTTTAAGAAATGTCAATGCTGATATTTCCTAGAGTTCCTAATAAGCCTTACACACACAGAATTGATACTTCAGCGTCATTCAAGTCATTCAAGGCTTTCCATTATAAAAACAATCAGCTTTTTAAAAAACCTCTCATGTAATTATCCATAAAGGCAATTGAGAATTTGATACACGCCCCCAACTAGCTTAATGGTAGTTAACGCCCACCTTTTTTCCACACAGGACGACATATAAACCTTTAATTTTCATTCATAAATTGTTGAAAAAATTACTTCCTGTCTGAAAATTGTTTGGGGGCTAAAGGATTACATATAGAGTATAAATGGCCCAAACAATAGACCAAAGAGCATTTCAAAATGCAAGAACAAAACAAAAAAGTGACACACCTTGGCCAAAAAATGATGGTAGAAGGAAATGGCAAATAGTGGGAGAAGCAGAAGCAGGTGCAAGAAACAGAAACAGCAAGGGCCATTAAAAATAGTAAAGGCCGCTATGGGTGCGGCAAAAACGCAGAGAAAGAGAGCCAGCCAGCCAGCCAGAGCTGTGCTAGCTGTGCTTGCTGCAACTGCGAGCTGTCAGCTGTGAGCTGAGCACGAGCGCCCCAAGATATGCAATGCCGAAGCCAGCAACTGAGAGCTTGTTCAAAGAGAGAGAGAGAGAGACAGTAGCTAGCTTGCAAGCTCAACTGCGGTTTTTGTATATGTGTGTGGTTTTTCTTTTAATTTTTTTCTTTTTTGTGGGTTAAACGGCGGCCGGCGCTGCACGAAAACGCAGCCTGGGCCTGTGCATATGTGTGTAGGCGGCAAATGTATACACACAGAAAAATTGATTGCCTAAACTGGTCAAATATTACTTGAAATTCTTCGATTATTTTGGGATCCATAGAAAAAATTGACTAATGTGAAAAAAATCCTTTCCATTTAAGAAATTAATTGTTGTGGAACATTTTTAGAACATAATTTTTGTAATTTATAGTTTTTCAATTTATGTCTATCCTACAAATTTCAAAAAGTTCACAATCACCTAAATTTTTTTTGGTATAAAAATATATTGCATACTTTATAGCCCGTTGCTACCTTCAGGAGTGATTGGCCAAAATTGCAAGTCTTGGTTTCATACATTTTTTAGATATTTTTACCAAATATATTCTACAAATTGCAAAAAGGAGACTATTTTACTTCGCTCTGTTTCTTCATTTTCGGAATACACATATTTTTCTAAGTGCACCAAAGTGTAGAGAAATGCAAAGCCAAATGCGCGTCGCTGCCAACTTTCAGCTGCCTCGGCCGCCCATTGAGCCCCATTTTACTATCGTCTATATGTATAGGCAGGCTTCGCTGTATGTACACATATGTATGTACGTATGTATGTATGTATGCATGCAACTGTGTATGTATTGCATTGTGGGCAAATGTGAAAAATCGACCATGGGTGTGGGCACTTAGCAATTTTTGTTGCAGCCATAACAACAACAATAACAACAACTGCAATATATGTGAATGTGCTCACTTTAACCGTTATTTTGCTTACTTTTGTTTTAGCTCCGTAAAATGATTCTGCACTAATTATAATCATATACTTCAATTTTTTTGGTTCGTTGCAAATGAGTTTTGGAAAAAAATCACACACAACAGACACACATATACGCGGCTCTCCTCTTTTATGTTGAGATCCTTTTGCCAAACCGTTTTGCGTTTTAAACACTACGCTTTATATATGTATGTATATGCATATGCTTCCTATGTGTGCATGCATGCATGTATGCATGTGTGTGTGTGTGTGTATAGTAGAGCTGTGTGAGTATATGCCAGAATGTGTGTATTTTATACCGATATACAACAATTTATAAACGACGACGATACGACGAGAATCAAAAAACACAACTTGCTGCCGGAGAGTGCAAGAACTAAATGATTAAAGTCCTCAATTGCCGCCAGGATAACTGCACAAGCGTCGCCGCAACCGTGACAGGACGAGGACGTCGACTGCGACAGCACTGCTGCTCCTGCAGTTCCTCGCTCTCCAATTGGCGTACAGACAGTTAAGCTTTGGTCTAGGGCGAGGGAAGGCGATGGGAAACTCAAAGCATAACTGCGTAGTTTTTTGCATTGGCATGCACCGTGGTTTGAGACTAGTTAACAAGATCTAGTTAACATATATCAAAAACTCAATGCATCGATAACGCAATATATCGATAACTCAAAATAGCGGTAAATTAATATATTGAAACTAAATGTATCGATCATTCAACGTATCGATAATTTAATATATCGATAACTCAATATAGCGATACCTCAATACATCGATACGTATATATATCGATAGCTCGATATATTGACAATCACACATCGATCATACAATAAAATTTTATATAGGTTCGCCTTGCCAATACAACTGTATCAGATACTGTAAAAATGTCTAATTTCTATACTGCTGATAGCGCGGCAGGAATTGAGATGGGGGGCAAATTTGCTTCTCCTTAAAAAGCGTGCGGGCATCACCGACTTTTTCATACTTTATTCAATCCTTTAACATACATATTAATTTTCATTCCCAAGGTACGAGTACCATGACCATTTTTCCATAGCGATATGTAGATTTTTAAACTCCGCTGATCGATATATCTATACTGCATGGTGATCGGTTCAATAAGTGCAAGACATGACGAATTTTCATAATCGCTTATATGAAGGGGCAGTGCCACGCCATTCTTCCCGAAGCGATATATAGCCATTAATATTGACAAACTGATAGACAATTTAGCAGTATCAATAACATTAGATGGGTTCCGGGGCACAACAACCTAGCTAGAACTGGGGCGGCAAGTTTTCTTATTGGTCGGAAGCCTTATTATGGAATTAGCAATCATACAATAAGAGACACAATAAGAACTGAGGAAAGGAACAGGCGAAAAGGTGGAATCAGACAGTTAAAACTCTCCTAGGCTGCTATAACCTTAAGAGATTCACGCTCTTAATAACACTTGGGAGAACCCGACTACGAATTCTAACTGGACTCTTATCAGAACACTGCAGACTGCGTATGAACACAAAATTGGCAATGCAGCTGATAGACTATGACGCTTTTGCAACAGTGAGGAGAAAAATCTCAGATCTTATACTGTGTGAGGGTATGGAGTACTTGCAAGTGCAACTAACAAGCTACTGGGAATGCTCATACTTCAATGAATGTTGAATGGGTCAGCAGTATATAATATTCAAATAATTTCTTTTCTAAATTTTCTTTTCTAAAGAAACAACAATTCATACACACTTAAATGATTTTGTACTCACTAGACCAAGAGTTAGCTTTCAATAACTTTCCTGGTTATAGCTCGCTAAACCGTATTCCCGGACACTGTGCCCAAATCAAAATCTGCATTAACTCATTGAAAAAAAAAAACAACTATTAAGTCTGCAAGCAACACTAACACATAAGCAACATGAAACCCAATTCGCCTGCTACACTGTGCCGCACCAGCGCGAGAGGAATACACTGCTAACAACAAGCGACGAATGTAACAATGAAGAAGAAGCATCAGAAAAGGCAGCAGAAGAGGCAACCGACAACAAGCCGGCGGCAGCAGCGACAACAATTACAAAAAAAAAAGCTGCAACGCAGGTACAGGCAGAACAACGGAAAGCAGCGCATTCGCTGCAGCAGCAGGATATAACGGTACACTCTCTTCTTCGCTGCGACTGTTGCTTGCTCTTTGCACATGCTTCGGCACTTAGCCGAATACCCTACATTTGGTCCGAAAACATAAACAAGGAAATGCAAGTGCAACGAACGAAGACACGAACACGAAACAAGTTGCGGTAGGTTCTACAAGCGGGGGTGAGTGTACAACGCATGCTAAATGAGAACGAACGAGCGAGAACGAGAGAGAGAGCAAAGGAACGCCGGCCGCATAGCGGTTCAGGCACCCAAACAAACAGTTAAAAGCAACAACAACAACAAATGTAGCGATAGCGTAAGGATTGTGCAAAAGGCAGCTGACTGAGCAACGAATGTGATGAGGAGGGTGAGGGGTAGGTGGATTGAAATGAAAATAATAACGGGTGTGTGCAAGCTATGCATGCATACAACACACACACTCGCATGAGCCAAGCCAAGCCAAGCCGAGCGAGCAGTGGAGCCGAGCACACAAAAACACCATCGGGTGGGAGTCCAGAGTATAGCCAAGCTCAACTTGACATCATTTGTGTCAAAAGACCATTGAACTCTGCTAGCGAAGTTTTTGCCATCCCCATTTTGCACTCCTTTTCTACATATGTATGTATATATGATGTACATAGTAAGTGCCTCTTCTTCTTAAATTTCCACTCTTTTGAGAATTGTTTCGTTGCTGTTTACACACAAATCGCTCCCGTCATACATGTTGCAACTGGACAAACTTTGCCCCTTGTCACATTGCTGTTACCTAACAAGTACATGTGTTTTGATTGCACTAAAACTGTGATAGTTACTTGTAGTTAAAGTGTTCCTCAAACTGTAATAGTTTGTTCATTAGTAGAAGAGAAGACGGACGTTTGAAGAGAATTTGGCTTTTTAATAAGCAGATTGAAATTGCCTTGCGAAAACATGTTGCTCGCAATTTCTTGTAAACATCAAATGAATAAATGTTTGCAAATGAAATTCCCACAGAAACTGCGCTGCTTCTGTAAAGCTAAGTCGCTGTGTATCCTGTGTCCCTTTATGTACTCTGTGATCTGTGGCGTTTTATGTTTACAGTTGAAAAGTCACCACAGCTAGTCTTACAGTCCACAGACACACGCAGGAGCATTCAGCTCCTACTTTGAAGCACGTACAATGTAAACAGAAACTCACCTTACAAATCCTGCCAACAACTATAAACCGATGTTGTGGTATCCGTACACTGTCCTTGTTGAATGTGGACTGTATGATGGCTTTGTTGATATTGCCAGGTGCCATTATAGGGCAAACAATTGGCTGGCAACGGTGCCGGCGGAATTGGCCATGGAGGCGGCGGCACTGACAAATAATAGCCAGGGCCTCCCGGCCAATTTGAATGTGCCTGGTTCATCCAAGGCGGCGGCTGTGGCATCGCAGGGTGCCGCCAATTGGCAACTGGTGCTGGTTGCACCGTAGGGTGTGGCCAGCAGTTAGCAGCTTGAGCCTGAGGTCTTGGTGGTGTCCAACCAGCCACAACCACAGGTGGTCGCTGCGAGCACTGCGACGACGGTGATTGATTCCATAGCCGAATAGGAGGAAGTTTAAACAAATTGGCTGCCGACGCTTGTGGCGTTCCACCTGCAGCAGGCGCAGGCAGCTGTGGTGGTGCCGGTGGTGGTGGTGGTGGTGGTGGAGGCACTAAATATTTCGGCATTGGAGCACTGGTTTGAGTTGGCCATGGCTGTTGGTTGAAAAGCGGCACCTGCGACGGGGCACGCTGTGACGGGATGCTGGCGGCCTTGTGCCACACTTTTCCATTAAAAGCCTGCATATCCTTCTCAATGTCTTTTTTGCGGCAGCTTTCCTGCAGCATGATCCTTTTGGCCACCGAATTCGTAGAATTCATATTTTCCTCGCTCATGCAGCGTTTCCTGCGACTTCTACTCCTACGCTTTCTTATATTGCCATCAGCATTCGGCATAATAATAAATCTAAAGCGAAACCCAAACGAAAGAGACGCGGTAAAAAAACAACAAAAAAATGTCTAAAGATGGCCGCCGCACGCGACTTGTCGCAAATTGCGCACGCCAAGAATTTCGGACATTTCTGTGGGCTTAAATTAATTATATTTCTTACCTAAATACATGCACATGCACTTGTGTCGATCATTAACATAAAGAAGCAATTAAGAAACAAAAATTTAAGAAGCAACCAAAAAAAAAATAGATACACAAAAAATAATATACGCGAAAGTCAAATTCTGCAAACTATGCCATTCCGTTTAAATTTAAAAATGCACCTCAATGTGACCGTTAAATGGCAGGCAAAAAATATGCCCAAAAATACTAGTTGAGTTACCTAAATATGCCAGAAATATATACTCTTTAATATTTGCGGTGTTTCAATAAGCCCTTGAGATTGTTCGAGTTCGTTTGCTACAAGTTCACTTGTTGGAATCAGGCATCAGATATTAGGTCCCTAATGTGGACATAAATAAAGTTGTCTATGTTAAACGTTCCTGATCACGTCACCGTCATCGATGAATCTCTGGTGTCGCTGGTATCTTACAAGATTATTTTATCGTCTCTCATTTTTAATACTCAGTTACCGATACCGATTCGCTCTTCGTGTTAAGTTGGCACTCGCGTTTGTAATTGAAATCAAATCTGCAAGGGGCAAGCAGCTGTCTAAGTATATCCAATCCATCTCGACTTTCAAATAGACTTTGTATTGTTCAATCTATATCAAACTAATTCACATGTAATACGCACTATGACTCCAATTATACCTATACATAATTAACTTTTCACTGGTACAGCAATTATGGATACCCACGCTGAGTCTATATTCATGTGATTTTCAAACATTATGTCAGTATATACATATGTCAGTTTTCGCCATCAAAGTCATTTGTTTATCTTAATAGAGCTTCTTCTCCATTCCACCGAGGTATCAAAAGACAAATATGTAATAGGAGTCTTAATGTTAAGCTGCAAAACATTGGCTTCAAAGGATCCACAAAATCTGTTCAAATCGAAACTCAGATCTAAAGAGGCCAAAATGCTGCAGAATATATTGCTCGTCAAATTTTTAAAGCTTAGATATATTATAAATTTGCAGTTTTTTATCCAGTTACGCTCATTTGTAGTCCAAAAAAATTAAATATAAACCCCATTTCCAGCTTATCTTTCTCTCTTTCCTTTGCAATATTAAAAATGTCATTCGATATTTTACAAAAGCAGCTTGATATTTGCAAGCCATATATATGCTCGATTAATATTTTTTCACAGTCGGCGTGATAGTAATAAGCGATATATGTATGCTCCTACGATATTTGCGTTTGAGAGTTAGGCGATGCTTGTATCGTCATTCATCGTTTAGTTGCAATATCGCTTCTACAAGATATTTATTGGCACTTATTCAAATTCAAATCCATATAATAAAACTTCCTTTAAATATATTTAAATGTTACAATCGTTTTGTTTTTATTTGTTTTTGTTTTTGATTTATCAACTACTGTTAAGGTAATTGCATATTAAATTGGTTTTTTGTTTGTTGTTGTGGTTTTTTGTTTCTTGTTGTTGCTTAAACTTTAATAAGTGTACTTGGTTTTTTGCTGTTTGCTGCGGTTGTTGTTTTTTGTTGATGTTTTCTCGTTTTTCTCTCATTAATTATATTTGTACAAAATATATATTTATATATATATATATATTTACCTTTACTATGCTAATGAACAATTTCATGTATTTTGTGGTTGTTTTTAATTTTCTTTTACAAATTGAATGATCAGCTTAAAACTTAATTCTGTTGGTTTTTCTTGCTGTTCGTTTGCTTCGTTTTTACTACAATAACGCTTAACAAAATATAATTATTAACTATAACTAGTCGCGCTTCGTTTGTTGTTTTGTTTTGCTTACGATTGATTTGACTTTTTGTTTGTGTTTAAATTTTATTGCAACATTTCTGCTGTTGTGGTTTATGTTGTTTGTTGTTTTGTTGTTATCGTTTTCTTGAAAATTTTAACTATAACTTAGTGTGGTTTTATTTTGTATATATATAAAAATATATATATGTACGTGTACGCGTGTGTTTGTGTGTGTGTATGCAATTTTTGTTGCGGTTGTTGTTGTTGTTTTATATATGTACAGCGTTTAATTGTTAACAATATATATATAATATATTTTAAATTTATAATAATTACACTTAGCTGCATTGCACAATAAAATTGCGCACTACGTTTTGTTGTTGTTGTTGTTGTTCTTGTTCTTGTTGTTGTCGTTTTAATTAATTGATAACTTAAAATTTGCCTATAGTTTAAATTTAAATATTATGCTTAATATTTTTGTTTGTGTTTTGTATTTTAATTTTTGAAAAGTTTGAATGCTTTTGTTTCCCCAGAACCACATGTTTGTTTTATTTTATTAATATTTTAAATTATATATATATTATATTAAATTTTAATTTGCATTTTGTTTTTCGTTACGTTTTCGCTTTGATTTGTTGTCTACTTCGTTTTGCGCTCGTCGTTTTTTGTTTATCGCCAAAAAAAACTTAAACATAAAAATGTAACAAAAATGTTTTGCACATAAAAAACGCCCAGTGCCTGCTCAACATTATCATCAATATCATCATCCTATAACTTCATCATCTTCATCATCATCATCATCATCATCATAATCGCAATTGTTGACTGATTGTATGCTTTGTCTACTGAATTACTTAATAATAGTTTATTGCATGTCTTTCAACTGTGTTTCAACTTCAATTTCAACGTCATCATCGATCTTTGTTGCTTTTGAATCCTCTTGTCTCTTGGCTTATGGACTATAACTTGATTTTCGCTTGGCATATTAAAAAATATATGTATGTATATATTTTATATATATATATTCATTATAATGTATGTATGTAGTATGTTTGTTTTAGGCAGCTATATGTATTTACACTAGTATATGTAGGCATGTATCGTTTGGTTTTGTTTTGTTTTGTTTTGTTTTCTTGTATATATGTATATGTATATCATCTATATGTAATGTATATATGTATATCGATTTCGAGGGCAAGTCTATTTCCATTGATTTTTAACTCGTTTAAATCTACTAATGCACTATTTAGTTGTTGCGTCTGTGTGAATTACGAGGCACCCATTATACATATATGATAATTATATGTACAAATATTCTTCGGCAAAACTTAATTTCACATAAAAATGTAACACACCACTTTTTGCAAAAAAAACCCATAATCTTTTATAATTATGCTATGTAGATCACGTCTATAAATAATATCACAAATGTGGATGTTGTAATTTGTTTAGCAAATAAATATGAATTCTTATTTTCACGTTTGGTAAGTTGGCATCAATATTCGGGCATAATCATAACCCATATGTCATGAGTGTGTGAGTTGATATATGAGTTGTAGCAAATCCTTTGCCAATCTATTAGCTTGTATATGTGCTGTTAAGATTATAAAGTAAAAAGTTTTGTAGCTCAACCCATTTCTATAATAAAGTTTAGGCTTTTGTGAATTCAAATCCATAAAATAATGTAAGTCCCATGGACACCCTCAAGAATGTTTCCAGAATATGTTATGCAGGTCTGAAGCATTATTAATATTGCTTTGGCTATTTAGAATAAAGCAACTTTCATCTGTTTACTTCCTTAAAATCGGGTTTGTAAAATATACATGTGAACGACTATATCCTTTTTTTTTTAGGACTGACTTTAAAAAAGGTAAAAAATAACACCACTTTTTTGATTTGCTAATTTGAGTAAAAATAGATTGTCAAAAATCATCGTTAATTTGTTCGATCTCATTTTTTGATAGACAAAAAAAAATTATTGCTGGAAGAATACTAAAAATCGAAGTGCCATCTTAGGCAAATATGTTGTCGTTGTTCCTTTTCAGCCCAGCTATTTTTTTTTAACATTTTGTAAGAATTAATATTGCTTTTCAGAGAACAGGATAAAAACCATACAACATTAACTTTCGCTCAGAAAATCAAAAATTGTCTTTTGTTTCTAGAAAAAAATATATTGTAAATGTGATTCACTAAATATTTCTTAATCTGCGGCTCTCTGGAGAGTTTGCTATATATATTTAAGAACAAGGGCGAAATTTCAAATAAATCTGGCACTTCAGAATATCCCAACTGGCTAAAAATCTAAGAAAATTCTGAATTACTTGAAAGTTGGCTTAAAAGAAGGATTTAAGAGACTTTCTGAATTACTTGAAATTTTGTTTAAAAGAAGGATTCAAGTCTCTTAAGAGAGGATTTAATTGAACATTTTGCCAGCTTAAATCTGTGTAAAGAATCACTAGAATTCGTGGTTTAAGAAATTAAAACATAACTAAGATAAGTGCTTGGGTGTGCGGGCTCAAAATTCCATATTAGAGGTTGTTGTTGATTCAATTTAAAGTTCCCATACTTTATATAGCGATATAATCCGTCAATTGGTCTTCGTGCGGGTGCATTTTGTTGTTACTTTTTTTTTGATCTGGTGTTGTAAGCTCAATTGCTCATTCGTCAGCTGTAGTCTTTTCTTTGCATCGTAGCAAAAGAGCAATGACAGCCGAAAGAACCGCCAGTTTATACATTCTGTTGTAGTTTGCATTTCATTTGAATTTGTACCACGCTTCTATATTGTTTTTGCATATAGGAAGTTTGATCTAACACATTCATTTGTCCAAATCTCTAGACTACTTAGAGGGGTCTGAAGCAAACACTGAAATACACGACAGATATGCGTGCAAGGTGATGGAGTAGCCTAAACTATAACTATCTGATTGATGTGATTCTAACAACAGTTTCGAGAAACCATAGATTATGTACATATAGAGCAAGACTTTCGACCGATCCTTGAGACAGGGAGAGATTGTTTCTTCTTGAACACTTCCTATTTTCTCATTCAAACTGTCTCGTTCACTTAAGTTATTCGCTTCAATCTCACCCAGCAATAATGTCCAGGCAGAAAGTCTTGCTTTGCGGAGCATCTTTACTTTAGAATCTAAAGAAGCTTAAGTAGACTAAGACAAGGTCTTGGTTTAAGCGTGGCTGTTTAATATCAACAACATTGTATCTATTGCATTATATCTATTTATCATCTATTCAAATACCCATCATTGTACTCGCACACATTTTCATTATAATGCTATAAACTCTCTCCCTCTCGTGCTGTTATACGTTGTTAACCTGCAGCTGTCTCAAGCATAAACTGTTTTTATAAGTAAAAAATCCCAGTGTATCGAAAAGAAATCTACAGTATCCACAGAATCTTCCCAACCAGTGGCTGGATGAGTTACGAGGCTGATAAACACGTTGCTTTGTGTGGTCTATCTAGGAGAAAACACGTATACTGAACCCTATTGCAAGAAATCAAGCCAAGCCAAGCCTTTCCACATTTGTGATATTTCCTAAGTAGATAGACATAGCATAATTATATAAACTTTTGGATATTCTTCGCTGTTGATATTTTTAGTTTTAAAACATTAACAAAAAAATTTGTTAAAAATTTGCAGTCAAAAATACATTCTTCGACTATTGATGTTTGCTTATATAAATAAAATGCAAACTAAATGAATAAAACCAAATATCAAATAAAAAATGGTAAAAAATTTGTTCATAAAAGTTATATATATTTTAAAAATGTGTATATATATATATATTTTGTTGTTGTTTTTTCGTCTTCTTCTTCATCATTCATTCATCATACATTTTGTGTTCTAAAAACATTGCGATTTTAAAAAACTTTTACTTTAAAATCAATAAAATAGTGATTGTTTTTGTGTTTAGTTAACATAATAATAATTAGAATAATAATAATAATAATATAATAATAATAATATTACAATGAATTAATAATAATAAAATGTAACTACAATTTTTTAGCATATTGGCTAACAGAAATTTGTTGTAAATTTTTGTTATTTGTTTACATTAGATTTCTGGAGGCGGAAAGGAAATTTAACTATAAAAAAACTTAAACAATTATACAAAAAGCCATTTTCTTTTTAAGGTAAAACAAAATTCAACTAAAGGGTGTGTGTGTGTGTGTGTTTGTGTGTTGGTAAAAGTGTACAGGCTTAAGATCTAATTGTTATACGCTAGGATAACTTGTAATGTGTATGCGTGTGTGAGTGTTTGTGTGTGTGTTAGTTAATATCAATTAAAACTAATCATAAATATAAAGCTTAAGAAAAAAACCAATTAATAACGCTAGGCAACAAAATTAGACTTTATTTTGATATAGTTGATGAGATCCACTTTTATTTCATAGGATTGGGACTCCATATGAGGATAAACCATACAAAATTTGTATCTATGGTGAAACTTTTTTAAAGAATTTTTAAAATCTGGTATACTTTTTAGCTTTTTATCAAAGGCGATCTGGCAGTTTCGCTCATAACACGAAAAGGCGTTATTTTGGCATAGTTTGAGTGCGACCTCCACTGTCATCACCATATCAAAACTACCAAAGTAAAATTCTTACTAAACCTCAATTTTCACCAAAAGTTGTCTAACTTGAAATTGTAATTTTTTGCTTTTTCGCCAACACTTTATTATTTATAATTGATTTATTTATAATAAATATATATAATTATTTATACAACAAACGACGCCTAACTGATGCAGCTGTGTCAGTGCCATATGCTTGAAAAGTGATATAATTTTTTTCTAATTTGCCTTGAATTTTAAAGTCGAATAAAAATCCCACACAAAAAAACAAGACGATTTTCCCAATTCATAAATTTGTACAGTGAAAACTTAAGCTTTAAGAAGAGATATAATCATTGGCTTTAAAGAAGCGTAAAGCTTTTAGAAATCTGTTGTGGTATTCTCGAGTAATGGTCAAAACTCCAAGGACACCAAGGTCACTTTTGAAAAAATACTAAATTGGGCAGATTTGCTGAAATTGTAATATATTTCAGCCTTCTCTCCATATAGTTTAGTTTATTTACAGCTTAAAAGGCGCAGAATGAATGCAGCTATGCAAATGAACAGTACACCTTAAGGGTTTCCTTCTAGTTTTCCTTGAATTTTAAAGTTTTAATCCAAAATTACATAGCTGCGAAACTAATGAACTGAACTTGGTTTTTAAAACGCCTTAAAGATTTTGAAAATCGACTGCTTCCTTTTCAAATTCTGACCAAATTGCATGATCACTTCTGAGGGGAAAGGTTAAAAAATCACAATTTTACAAATTCTTTAAAAAAGTTTCACTATAGATACCATTTTTTATGGACTTTCGTTATATGATGCCCCATGCTTATCAACAAAAAAAGTGTGTCTCTTATCAAATATACAATTTTATGTTGCCTAGTGTAAATGAGCATAAGGAAATAAGTAAATGATGTGCATATACAATCATAATAATAATATAATAATAATAATAATATTAATGTATTAAACTGTTTTCTTATATATGAAAAAACTATAAATTAATAACAAATTGTGTGTGATATTGTAGTTGTTGTTGTAGCTTTTGCTTTTGCTTTTGCTGCTGCTGTTGTTGTTGTTGTTGGAAATTTGTATTCTAACTAAATTAGTAACTGTTTTTGTAGTACACATAATAATAGTTGCTAATTTGGCCTGACTTTCATTTAGACACGTTTGGTGGTGTTGTTGTTGTTGTTGTTTCTGTTTCTGTTGTTGTTGTCGCTGCTAATGCGACGGATGTGTGTGTTGCTGTGCCTGTGTATGCGAGTGTGTGTGAGTGTGTGCATGTGCATGCGTTACTTCTGAATGTGTTGGATGCGACGACACTGAATCCCGTAGCGCCTTCAAACCCGCCTGCACATAACGAAACACCTCGTGCATGGTGCTGTGCAGCGTCAATGGTCCATTCTCATGATCCAGTTCGCGGAAGAAAGCTGTTGGGAATGGTAAGAGATAGGAGAGAGAATTAGAAGGGTTGATTTCAACAAATGGTTTGGTTTGAGAGTTAAGGAAAGGATCCCTATCGTAATTTCAACGAAGCTTCCTCGTTCGGCTTACGCTCACATGCGTAGTTTTTAATTTTTGTGTTAGTATGTGTGTGCCCATCCCTGGTTTAGATGTGTATGTTATTATAACTCACCTGTATGATTGCCGGTTCGCACCAAACGATCGGCTTGATCCCACAACTCATGAGCACTATTCACATAGCTTAGATACTCGTTTTGCTTGAACAACTGATTGTGTATATCTTGAGGCACTATTTTACCAGGCGGTGTATTCGAACCGGAGCCCTGTGATATATATATTTAAGTAGAAAGTGCTGTAGAACCAAACACGACTTCTCTCACACATAATAATAGTATAGATTCTAGATTTCAGACTATAGTCTTCCATCGATCTACTACTACTCACCTGTGAGCCCACAGAGTTCGATGGCGATATGGAGGACGGCGTACTGCCATTCACAATATCCCCCCTGCAATTGCGAAAGAAATCCGAGCAGTTGGCAATGATGATGCGACAATTAGAACGTCGCAGTTTGTAAAGCTTCAGGGATATCAAGGATTGACAGCGCAAACTGTGTACAAAAGAAAATAGTTGATGAGTTACGAGATTAATAAGGCAGGGCAACTGCATGGGCGAAACTCACCTGAGTATGGCAACTTTGTTGTGCTTTTCCTGCTGACCATTCGTCGCTTGTTGATACGACCGAAACTTGGAGGATATGAATCTGCAGAGAGACAGAGTGGGAGAGGAATGCAAACAGGTTAATTTAAGAAATATATCAAGGGGGAAAAGAGAGCCGTATGAAGTTGTGGGGATTCGAAGGAATGGTCTAAATCATTGGCTAAATCCGTTTGGCTTCTGGCTTCTTCGGCTGTTGCTGTGCTGCTTCGAGTAGTCACGAGTAGTTACTCGACGTTTTTTCGCTCACTCACGACCTTGAGCCCGCTTACCCAAACAGTTAGAACATTAATGAAGTTTCGCCCCCACATTCTACTCACTTGATTAACAACAAGGTCTCCTTGTACATGGTCCAAGTGGCCGCCTCAGTGCTGCAACGTTCCATCGTATCGGCGGTTAAGAGAAAATAGACAACCGCCTCCACATACAGGGTGACCTGATTGAAGGAATCACGTTCCGAGTCGGCGGCATGCTTACGTTTGATAGCCTCGTGCAGGAAGTCTTTGTTTCTGCGGGACGACGATTGGATGAGAATTAGTTTCAATTAAGATCATTGTCAATGGGGAATGTGCAAATGCTAACCTCAGATCATCGCTGGTGTGCTCTTCGTCGCGATCCAGGTAGGATCTGTAGACGTATTGCTTGACTGGCTGCGGAGGTGGAGGTGGGGCCGGTAGCGGTGAGGTTTGCACCGCCTGGCTGCAGGTCGCCACACCGCTGAAGGACACTGTGCCGGTGACTGAGCCGGCTATGCCAGCTGCAGTTGTGGTGCCCATTAGCTTCTGGGCACGCGGACTGTTGCCATTGGCAGCAGCTGCCGCCGCCTCCTGCTTCAGGGCCAGCTTGTCCAGCGATAATCGCTCATGATTGGTGGCAGGCAACAGATTGGACATGGATACGGGGAGCAGCTCCTTGCCACCGCTCAGTTGCGTCTGCGACTGTGGCGAGGACAACAGGGGCTGTTCGGATTTCTCCTTTTTCCGCTTCTTCTCCTTGTAGGGACTGGAACTGGAGCTGCGCTTGCGACGACGTGCCGGCGGCGCCTGCTCCTGTTTGAGTTGAAGGAACTCCTGCTTGACGCTGGAAGCTGAGGCTGAGGGTGCTGTTGCTGCTGGCTTGTACTTGGCTTCATAGCCGGCATCCAGCTCCGGCTCTTGTTTGACACCAGCTAGAAGTTTTGTGGGTGCTCCCGCAACCGCAACCGCTCCCGCTGCTGTTGCGGCTGATGCTCCACTTCCTCCACCCGCAATGGGTGTATGTGTTGCTGCTATGTAACCATTGTGCTGCTGCACTGCATCCTTGGGCGTGAGATGACCATTCTGCTGCTGCTGTTGCTGCTGCTGCTGCTTCAGTCTGTTAATCCTCTCCTGGCTATGCTGATGCCACTCGGCTGGTATGCGTATCAGCTTACTCAGATCAATCCTGCAGCGCAGTTCGGTGAGATGAGGCGTTGTTGTTCTCGCCGGCGACTGCAGCTGCTGATGATTGGGCGTCGTTGTCGTCGTCGTCAGCCTGGGCTTGGCCTGAACCATAGAAGCCACCGGCGCTGCTGCTGGAACATCTTTCACCTGCTGTTGCTGCTCCTCGGACTGATCGATGATCACAACCTGACCTTGCTTCTTGGCGCCCCCTTCCTTGGGATTGAAGATCCTGGTCAAGGTGTTAATCTTGTTCTTATCACTCTTGCGCTTCCGTTCCCGTTCCCTTTCTCGTTGAGGGCCATCGTCATCGCTGCTGCTGCTGCCGCTGTCGCTTATGGAGCTATCCGAGCTGGACAATTGGCTATGCTGACTGCTGCTCATCCGATGGTGGTGATGGTGATGGTGCTGGTGGTGATGCTGGTTGGCAGCAGGCTGTGTGGTGGCAATCTGTCGCTGCTCTTCCGTTTCGCTGGAACTACTGCTGGGCGAGGAGCTGCTGCTGCACACGGTGTCCTGATAGCGGCCAACTTTGGCTGTTACTGATGATCCTGATCCAGCTGCTGTTGATTGTGGAACCGCGCTGGGGACGGCCACAGCCACCACTTTGTTGTTGAGCTTCACAATGCGCTTCTTGGAGTTCTGGGTGCTGCTGCTGCTACTGCTGCTCGTGGAGCTGGAGTTGCTGGAACAGCTGCTCGAGCTGCTATCCTCATCCGAGCTACTGACGAGCGGCGGTGGTGGCGGATGAGCTGGAGCCTGTGTCTGAGCTGCCGCCATGAGGGCTGGCCTTTTGGTGGGCGTGTTGCCATTGGAGCTGCTATTGCTCGAATGGTCACGCTTTCTGGAGGCGGCGGCGGCGGCAGTGTTTGAGGTGGATGATGATGTCGTCGGCTTTCCCAGCGGCTTTTTGGCCGCGGTCAGCGTGGGTCCCTTGGCCTGGCTGGAGCTGCCGGCTGAGGCACTGCTCAGATTACCGCTGCCTGGCTGCTGTTGCTGCTTCCTCGGTCGGCCGCGTCCCTTCTTCATGGTGGGCGCTGGAGCAGTGGGCGGCGTCACGGTGGCCACCGGCAGCTTCTCACCCGCCTTGGCCTGCTTCGACGACGTCACTGTGGATTCCTCTTCGTCGCTAGAATCCAGCGGCGGCGACACCGTGGGCGCTGACATCTTTTTCTTGCGCGGCTTCTTTTGCCGCTGCTTTGGCGGCGACGCTGGCAGCGGCCCTATAGGCGTCATGGTCACACTATTTGGCAAAGCCTTTGGCGGCAGGGCGGAGCCGGGAGGCACTCTCATCACAGCCGTAATGGCAGCCGGCACACCGGGTATCTGCAGGGTGCCGCCTGGTCCCGGCATTGGCATCGCCATCACTCCACCGGGAGCAGCTGTAGCTGCATCGCTGGCCCTTGGGGGAGGACTCTCCTCGGAGCTGCTGGCGCCACTGCTGCCACTGCCAGTGCCACTGGTGGCCGTTTCGCTTAACCTGGGGGCGGACTCCCGCTTGATTTGGTTTTTTGGTATCGCCAGTGGCAGTTCACCTGCTCCCGGTCCCGCTGTCGTGCCCTGCTGCTGCTCCATGGCCTCTTTCTTCACCGAGACGGGTGTCACACTCAGGCCGGCACCATAGCGCAGCTGTTGATCATCCTCGTCATCATCCTCCGCCTCATCCTCATCCATATCCATATGCTCGTCCATAAGCAACTTCTCATTCTTCACAATGGTCATGGATTCGGGTATGATCTGTGCACCGCCTGGCAATATGCCCGGCACCTTCATGCTCACATTCCCGACGCCCACTCCTGGCGAGACGCCGCTCTCGGAGCTGCTCTGATTGTCGAGTTTAGGAAAGTAGCGCTTCAGATTCCACATATTTCTGTCCGTTGTGGGTGAGGGTGTCTTATTCGACGAACTGCCGCTGCTCATGGCGCCAACGCCGGAACTGCTGCCGGAACTGGCGCCACCAAAACCGCCGCCACCACCACCGCTGCCTCCGGCGCTGCAAGCAGCGCTGCCCAAACCGCTGGAGGTTAAGAGGCCACTGATGGTATTGCCACCGCTTGCAATGATCGTCTGACTGTACTTCTTCTTGCTGCCATTGGCTGTCAGTTGGCGCTGCTGCTGGAGAAGATGCTGCTGCTGTTGCTGCTGGAGGAGATGTTGCTGATGTTGTTGATGCTGGTGTTGTTGTTGTTGCTGCAGATGCTGTTGCTGATGGTGATCACTCGTCTCGCTGCCAGATTCACTGGAATCCGATTCCGAGCTATTGCTGCTGTTACCCGCCGAGTGCCTGCAAGAAAGAAGACGTCAAATTCACTGACTCTCAAACTGTACACAGACTGCAAAATCAAAAAATCCACCACTTACCCATCCTTCTTGCGTTCATCCTCGGACTCAGACAGCTCCAGATCATTCTCCAGGCTGTTGGTGAAACAAAAATATGCCAGGTTATGACCATCGCTACACCCACAAACCCACACACACTCACCAGGAATTCTGTTTCTCCAGCGAATGATTCTTCTCCGGCTTCAGCGGCTTGACCACTGGCAGGGTGGGCGACGCCTTGGGCGGCGTTGGTGGCAGCTGTTGCAGTGGCGTCACCGCCACTGGAGCCAGCATAGAGGCAGACCCGCCCACTGACCCCGTCAGTGGTAATTGACTCGCCTGCGGTGGTGATGTTAACGGCGCTATCGGCGCCAACGATAGCGGTGTCATTAGGGACGATGGCGTCGAGGCTGGCGGCGATCCCAGAGGCATAATAGGATCCGAAATTGTGTCAAATGCATACTTATGCTTATTGGGCCCGTTCAGGTTGTAATTCTCGCGCGTTGGAGCCAGCGGCGTGGCCGCTATGAGGGTCAGGGGGGTGACGCGATAGTTGTTGGTCATCTCACTGATCATCTTGCTGATGTCCGTCTGGTGGTGATGGTGGACGAAAGAAAATGGGAGTTAATTGATGTAGGTTAACTAAATCGTTATGAGATAATTACTTCTGGCGGAGGCGGTGGTTGGAGTCCAGCCCCGCTGCTACTGCCGGGTCGCTTGCTAGCCGCTGGTGGCACAAAACGACCGCCGCCATTATGCAGCGCCGGCGCTGGTGGGCCCAGATACGATTTCTCCCGACCATTGGGCATTTGTGTGGACATGGGCGGACCCAGGGGCGTTGTGCCCGCACCGCTTGTGGCATTGTTTGTGGCGCTGGACGAGTTGTTGCTGCTGCTGTTGCTGGATCTTGGAGGGCCTCGTGGTGGGGCCATGCCACTACTCGAGGGTATATCATTCTTCATGGGCTGACCGGGATAGCCACCGCGTCCATTATAGGGTGGCTTATTGTCCGCCTGCTTCAGATAGGTAGGCGCACGCTGCTGTTGCTGGTAGTGTTGTTGCTGTTGCTGCTGATGTGCTTGGCCAGCAGACAGCGAGGCGGAGAAGGCTGACGCAGTGGATTGACCCTGCTTGGGCGGCGCCTGCAGACGCGGATTGCCGGCGCTAGGCGCCTGCCGACTAATGCCCACCGTGAACTGATTGATATGGTCCTTCACTTCAATATACTCGCCGAGGGCGGCCGTTATCTCGGCATCGCCCTCGGTGAGGCGACGCGGCTCCCCAAACAAGCTCGTCTCCCGATCATCGATCTGTATGCCCTGTTGACGTTCTATTTTTTCACGCTCACGTCGACGACGCCGCTCCGTATCCTCCATGCTGTAAGAACACGATATGCGATTAGTATAAGAGAAGGCAGGCAGGCATATATGCATTTCGTATGCATTTCGTATGCATTTCGTATGGTTATGTAAATGTCAAGGAGCTGTTCCTTGAACAAACAAGCAAACACACTTCGGGTGCATGAACAACAACAACAATTAGAACAACAAACAAACATGGACAGACGACAGGCAACATTAACAACAGCAAGAACAACAACAATATTAAACATAGGCAAACAGTTTGAAATCAGCCAACGCTAAGCAAACAGTTTGACATGCATTCTGGACAGTTTTGTAACGCCTGAGAGAGATGGGGGTGATAGATAGGTGAACGAACACATTTACATTTCAGAGACGCGAGACTGTTTTTGTGTAAAGCGTTGAGATTAATAATGATGCTGATTTGATGGGATTTATACAGAAGGTGCTGAGGGATAATATAAGGTATATATAAATAAAAATATATATTTGCTAGTGATAATAATTACTAATTGTTCAATTAACACTTAGAGTACATACAAATTTATTGTCTTAAGCTAAGTTAATTGCTAAGTTAATTGCTTCCGAATGAAAGATAAACCTTAATCCTTAAACCTTAATTAATCCTTAAGAACCAGAACTTTGGAATGATACAAATGTGTTAACCATATTTATAGGTAGGTAGGGAATGTTAATATTCCCCTCCCGAAACATCTCAATGGATTCTTCTTGACGGTGAATTATACAAATTTATATATTTGGCTCAACTGGAGCTCTAATATATATCATATAAAAAGTTCTGTCCAACTTAAAATTTCGACTTAACATTAAAGTCGACTTTTGAATAAAGATCTTAACAGTTCTTAACAAAATTCTATCTTTATAATAGTAAAAATTCGAATTGACAAAAAAACTTTCATCTAAGGCTTTTGACTGCATTGACTGATTAATAAGTTTCTATAACTTAAATGTAGAAATATGTATATATATAACCAAGCCATGTTAAGCGAGAAACTAAGGCTGAAAGCACCTGCTCCCGCCTAGCCGGCCGAGGGTCTCTGTCTCATAGTATTAAGAGAGTCATCATTCTCGATTTCTTATAAAAAAAAACAACTTTCTATAACTTTCTACATAAGTTGCCAAATTCGATAAAGCTAAAGATACCAACAAGAGTACCTGGACGAACCTAATTGGATTTCTAAGGAGTTTCTATATTTTTGAAACTAATTTTAGAGTGTAATACTATGATATTCAGTAGTGCTTTTAAAGTGAAATCTATATTTAAGCATTTTGCAAGAAAAGTATAAAATAGGTCATATAAAAAAGTCTCCGAGGTTTTCTGATTGATCTGATCTGATTGCATCAAACGGAGACGTATTTGAAAGGTGACATTTCAGGTCATATTTTCTGTACTAATTTGAATATGAGTGAAATATCAAAAGAACGCTATGTAATGCTTTTACACTATAAAGAAATGAAAAACGCTGAGAAACATGCCGAAAAATTAGAGCAGAAAGCTCTGAATGAACGCCGTATCCACGAGTGCTTTGCTTGATTGCGTTACAAAAATTTCTATGGTAAAGATTCCTCGCACTGGTCGGCCTGTCAATGAAAAAGCCGATTAGATCTTGCAACCTACAGAGCAAGAGTGGCAGGAAAGATGTCAGGAGATAGTGGAGGCACTAAACATCGACCCTATGACAGTTTGGAATCATCTAAAGAGAGCAGCAGGCTGCTTAAAGTAGCTCGATGTTAATTGACCGACTAAACATCAGTGCATCGCTGCTGAAACGTAACGAAATGGCAACATTATTGAAGTGAATCATTAGGTTCAATGAAAATTGGATTAAATACGAAGACGACAATATCCAACGTAATCAATCATGGTCAAAAAGCTGGTGACCTTCCACAAACGACTTCAAAGCCTGGATTGATGGCAAGCAAAGTTATATTGAGGAAGGGAATCATAGCCTATTATGAAACGGTCCTCTACTGATCCTCTACTGTGCACAACTCGACCGTTTGAATGAAACAATCCAGAAAGAGCGACCAGAATTGGCCAACAGAAAGGGAGTTGTCTTCCATCATGACACACCTTTGATGACCCGGAACAAATATAGGGAGCTTGGTTTTGATGCATCCACCGTATAGCCCGGAAGTTGCACCCTCTGTTTCGGTCACTGCAAATTCTTGATGGTCAAAAATTGGCAGACCGAAGAGCCAAGTTTTTGGCTGCTGGAATTATGAAGCCACCCGAAAAATTGCAGAATCTCATAGATAATGGTCCATAATGGTTCATATGTACCTGATTGAAATTGCTTTTGAATACAAAAAATGGTTGTACCAAAAAACCAAAGAGACTTTTTATATGACCCAATTTTATGCAATTTATATGTCATCTGCCTTCTTCTTTAATTTCAATTAAGTATTTAAACTATATAATGGCCAGATTTCATCAGAGTACACAGCCAAAGTCTCTCATCTGCAAATTCTTTGTTTTCTTTTAAACTTAACGTGCAATATATGGATGTACTTATATATATTTAAATGATGTAACACACCTGCAAAAATTTCGTGCGATTTCATGTCAATAGTTTGACTGAAAATACACACACATACAAACACACAGGCACATACAGGCAAAGAAACACATATAGACACAGACAGGGCAAAGAAACAGCCACACAGTTTGATGAGCATGTAAACAAAATGTCAGCCGCTTTCGGCAGGCAGTAGGTGTGTGGGTGTGTGTGTTTGTGTGTGTGGGCGTTATGTGGCAGGAGGTCAGTGGCTAGGGTTGTGTACTAATATTTGCTTAGTAAGTATTCTTTTTTTTTAGTTGCATGCTACAGAAAACAAACACAAACACAAACACAGTCAGAGACAGAGAGAAAGAGAGAGAGAGAGAGAGAGCGTGTGACAAAACAGCCAAAGACACAACGATAACGAACTGCTGAGGGTCCAAAAACTTACTTATAAAAGTTGTTGTTGTATTGCTGTTGTTGTTGTAGCTGCTGCTGCTGTTGATGGTGTTGTTGTTGCTGCTGCTGTTGTGCCATAATTCGCGCTTAATAATTAATATTATTTATATTGTTTTAAATATTTTTTATAAATATTTGAAAAATTAGTTTCTGGCACAAGCGAAACGACAGACAGACAAACAAACAAACACTCAACAAACACAGAGACAAAAAATAAAGAATTCAAATTGTATATATATCGCAAGAGTAGGAATAGTTCTCTTGCTGTTGTTGTAGTTGTTGCAATCGCAGTTACAGGTTGTTGTTGTAATTGTCTGCTGCTTTTTATGTTATTATCGTTGTGATTTTGCTTCTGTGTTGACAGCAGCAGCGTGGATTCTTGTTGTATCTGTTGTTGTTGTTGTAGTAGTTCTTGCTGTTCTTGCTGCCTTTTGTTGCTGCCTCAATTGTGGCTGGCAACATTTTTGCTGCCATTTGTCTCTGGCCGCTATGTTAAGTCGCTGTTAAAAGCGCTTTGCTAATGCTACTACGATTTTAAGGCTGCAGTTTTGGAAGCACTGGGCGGCGTGCTTGTTGCTTCTTCTGTTTCTGTTTTGGTTTTATGTTGATTTTCTAGACATTCATTCGTTGTTGTGCTGACAGGTAAATGAGTTTTTCTTCTTTGCTTATCAATATCAATATTCATTTACATTTAATTTAATTTAATTTAATTGTTTAAAAATAAATATGCAAACTAGCTGCTATTTCTTCTATTTGTTTTGAGTTTTTATTTCTTCACAGACTTTTGTTTTAAATGCTGCTTTGATTTTTATTAAAATAGTTGGTGTTTGTTGTAGTTGAGTTATTTTTTGTTGTTTTTTGTTTTTGATTATGTTGACTTTTAGTTGTTGTTGTTGTCTTTTAGTTGAGAAAGTCTTTTATTGCTTGAGTGTGTGTGTGTGTATAAAAACGTTAAAGTTGCAGTACCTGGAAATAAGAGAAAGAGAGAAAACAGATACCAAAAATTATTAGTCGTCTACGTTTAGGGGATGGGATAAGAAAATATGTTATAGCTAGTTCAATTAATTATTATAGTTAGCTTTATCGAAAATCTATTAAACTACAGTAATTTGTCTTTATTTTTCTGAAACAAAATATCAATTCACAGTTTAAAGCCAATTCAAAGTTGCTTAAGAAGGCCCAAATTTGTCTGTTAAACTTCTGCAGCCTATTCAAGATATCAAGTTTGGGAAGTATAGAAGAAGATGATGAAGGAGCGCAGTACCAAAAGGTGAATGAAGAGGAGGAAGAAGCAGAAGAGAAAACCTCGTAGTAAGCTTTCCTAATATGAAAACAGCAAATTAAGGCTATGAACTACAAAAAAAGGCTAGCAGCAGCAAACTCAAGTCGCATCCTTAACTTCTTTTTCAGCCAAAAATTTGCTTATACAATATCTTACGAGTAATTACTTCTCCCAATGCTTGGCCATATGTATTCCATAGAAATCCTTGCATCCCCGAATCCTATACAGAATATATGTTGCAATTGGACACTCAACTGCTGTACCTCCTCTTCATAAATTTAACCTAACCATACGTATAACATCGCCAAAAAAAAAAGAAAGAAGCAAGGTGCACAACGCCATTGTCCTAGACTCCTCCTCTCCTCTACTTGGTGCTCATTTCCATTTTGCGCTCGCTTAAGTGAATCTAAGCGTTGCACTCGAAGCCAGCCAAGGCAAGGCAAGGCTAGATGACGCCATCCCAACACAGCTTCCTTCTGCTCCAAACCAAAGTCCTGGACTATACTATATGTTTTTGTTTGTGTGGGGCAAAAAGTCGTTCATGACGTTCAATGACGCTCTAGGTGGGCGGGCGAATAACGACGTCGTCGACTATGACGATGACTTGGCCATGTCGACAACGAAACGCTACAGCCCAAAGCCCATAATCCTCGCTTGTATATGGTTGTGTGTGTGTGTGTGTATGTGTGTGAGAGTCTGTGAAGGAAAATGTGGGTTGTTTGTGGCGTTGTCTCTTGTGTTTCCTCCACAACCAGTGTCTTCTTATGTCAAGAGCTGGCGCATCCAAAATCAGTGGCGAAAAATGCCGTTGCATAATGAGAAGGGTGCGAGGGTGACTGTGTATATCTTTCTTATCAACTTTAGCTTTTTGTTAATAATGATGAATTGTTTTATGTGTAGATATTTTAGTTATTGTTGAATATGGTAAGCTATGGTAAACATTGATTTGAAAATGGAAAATACGAAATAAATTTTGTTGAATTTCTTCAGACAGGCAAAAAATATAAAGCGACAAAGGCGATATATGTAGGTTATAGTCTTTCATATCGAAATGGAAGGCAAAATAACTATGTGCTCAATAATTACTTTAATCAAAGTAGATTTCATGAAGAAAAGAAGTCATTGAATGGCTAGAAACTATGCTTTGAACAACTTCAGAAGACTGAAGGAAGAAAGGCATTGAGAGAATTGAAATAACACTTTTTTGAAGGAAACATGATATTGGAAGAGATGGAACAGATAAACTAGCAACATTTGCCTTATAAAACAACACTTAAATACGAATTATTTATGAAAGAGAGGCATGGGAAGCTTCGATCTACATCAACTGTCCGCAGAGGATACGATCGATTATAAACAGCAGCAAGATCATAAATAAATTTGTGTAGGATTTATCTGTATATATAAAACTGTTTGACCTAATTAACTGACTGATGAACAACGCATAGACTAAGCCATAAGTTGCAGAGCTCTGAAGTTATCAAACGAATCGGAGTTAAGGGTATGGGTTCGTACTAAGGCGGCCTTATTGAAGTTCAATTAGCACATTTATGC
This sequence comes from Hirtodrosophila duncani, assembly GCA_037043425.1. Lineage (NCBI taxonomy): Eukaryota > Metazoa > Arthropoda > Insecta > Diptera > Drosophilidae > Hirtodrosophila > Hirtodrosophila duncani. Next base: position 611,955 of record JBAMBM010000839.1, read on the forward strand.
TGGAAAAAAACAGTAAAACAAAAAGTGTTAAAATCCTTACAAAAACAATATCAATATAGTTATCAATAGTACTGTAATCCTATGTTTTCCTCTATCATGAACGATGTTCTCAATTTCAGAATGAACTTTTCACTTTTCAACTTCTTTGGCATGATTATAATGTTCTGGAATACATGAAGAACGATATGTTCTCATTTCAAGAACGTTTTGGATCAATTTAAGAACGCTTTCGAACGTCAGCGCTCTGAAAAAAGATCAAACATCATGTTCTCACTATCACTTTCTTAATAACACTCCCCCCTTCTGTGTGCCGCCCACTAACCGACACGGCCATTGCAAGGGCAATGATGCTGAATATGTAAATCAGAATATTTATAAAAATCGGAACAGAATCATGAACGATGTCAATGAATATGATTAAGCAGGACAAATTCTACAACAATTTTTACAAATCCAATAAAAATTTGACTGATTTTTTAACCTCGTTTCTTCTTAGAGAACAACTACAAAAAAATCCCCAAAATGACTTTCTGCTCATTTCCGATTATACAAATAATTCCTTAATAAAATAATAATATAATAAACCAAGGCTTTCCAAAGCCTTTGGGTTATATTAATACCCCATCCATGTGGCTGTAAATCAAGCAAAACTTCTCATATAAACATGTCACAGGCAAGTACAGGATCCATATATATATATATATATATACACATGGTTGAGCCCCTTGACGTATGCAACGCACATACACACACACACAGCACACACACATACAACAGCAAAACGGAGCATACAATTTTATTTATGACAAAAAGTACTTTTTATTTCAGAATGAAAAACGTGTCAGTTAAATTAATTTTCTGGTCACCAGAAATTTTCCCAAAAAAAAAACAAAAAACCGAAAAAGGAAAGCAAGCATTATACCAACAGTTGACCCTTTTTGTTTGAGTGTGTGAGAGATAGAGAGAGAGAGAGAAAGAGAGGGAGTGAGCAGGGCAAAAATGCCACAAATCTGCTGCTGCTTCTGTTGCTGTTGTAGATTTTTGTTTGTTGTTTTTCCGGCTGCTAAAATTTATTTGTCTTATAAATATTGTTAACATCTCAAGCGAGTCCGAGACACAAACACAGACACAGATACAGACACAGACACACATTTAATTATTTTATTTCTGTGAGTGAGTTTTTGCCCTTTTTGCTGGGCATTTACAGTGCTTACAAATAGTTTATGCACACCAAAGCGAAAACTCTCGAGGGGACTAAAATAGATGAAAGACACACAAATATATACACGCACACACACAGCCAGAGAGCAAAACTGACTTTGGGCATAAAAGCTTGACAAAGTTTTTGTTGTGACTTTGGTTATTTTTTGGAGCGGGGATAGTAGAGAGAAAGGGGGCAGAGGCACTCTTAATTTATATATGGAACAGCAATTTGTGGGTGGCCATGTCTCTACTTAGTCTCGAGCTCAACACATACTAGCTCTCTCTCTCTCTCTCTCTCACTCACTCAGTCAATCTTAATGCTGTACTGCTCTAACATTCGATATGCTGTGAGCTTCTTCTGCTTTAATGTGCGTCCATTTAAACGTAAGCTACTATAATTTGTCTTTACATTTTTTGCATGTCTGCCTGAGCTGGGGGCTTGACTTTCGGTCGATGTTTTATTTGCATTTTGACTTTTTGTTTTTGGAAGAAAATTTACTGGTAATTCTGTTGATTTTACAATTAGGAATGGTTTAGACCAATTGGGAATTGTAGAATAGGCTAAAAATGTGGAATTGGTCTGAATAAAACAGAAATTGTATGAGCTTGCCTGATTTATCAGGACATGATCTAGGTGATCTTAACATCTGCTACGGCCATGCTATAGAATAGGCTTCTTATTTTTCCCACAAGCAATTTTAGGATTGACAGTTGAAATGGTATTTGCTTTGGAAATGTTGAGCATATAGGTAAATATATAGGAAGATAAGTTCTGAATGGAAAACAACAGCTTTTGTTTGAAGAATTAAGTAAAAGTAGCCATCTAAGGGGGATTATGATAAGATAATGCGAGGTTTTTGCTCAGAAAACAGACGTTTTGAACTCTCAGCCCTGACTTGCCACTAAAATTCTCTTTTGAAGTCTCAAAAGATGCTCAGTTTTGATGAAATATCTTTGTCTATGTTTTCTTTTCCCCAAAACAGAAAAGAGGGGTTCCTTATATCTTTCACAAATGTTGCCTAATATAGATCTTTGTGTAGGATGGATATATTTTTATAATAATAAGTACCATTAAGTCCCTTTGTATATACTCTACTTGCCTCGCTCAGAGAGCGATACCCTTGATCATCCTTTCTCCATCTACATCGCCATGTACAAACCAATCTCCATTGTAAGTCTGGATTTGCAGAGGAATAGAGACACACGCGTTTCTATTAAACAGTCCCCCACCATCCCATAATGTAATGAGTTCTAATGAAATTTGTATGAACTTCATATAATTTTTGTTCAAAACTGAGACATTGATCTAGGTTTAGCTTCTGTCTCGCAGCTGCAGATGTATTCCAAGATATCTTTCATTCAAAATTAGCACTGCTTGCCCGGAAAACCTTACATGGGCATAGAATGCTAGCTGACTCTCTCTCATTGTAGTTCTATCATTCGCAACCTCCTTGGCTGCAATATAACATAATATTTTGTAGTTGATAAGCAAATCTCTTAATGAAACTCCCCAACTACAAATTGGTGAGATTTGCTCTTTCAGCTAACCTTTTATATACATTCAAAGCTTATCTTTATTCTTAATAATATTCAATACAACTTTTCTCTTTTATCGCCAAGTTAGTTTTGATACTGAATTTATCTCAAAACCTTCTTCACTGCCTTTAACTTGCTTCAACTTTTTCAACAAACTATAAAATATTGAAAGAGCTCTGCCCAAAAATGTTGTCTTGCCCTCGAGCATTTTCTCTTTTTTTTTGCTCCACATGCTCCTCCTCCTCATCCACACACATGTCTATTTATTTTTTTCCACTTCTTCCATTCTTTTTTTTTTTAACAAACAACAACAAATATGATGACGTTGGAGTACAAAGGCTCGCCGCGTGTAAGTTGTTTACCTTTCGTTGCCTACTTACGGGCGCATAGCAGACGGGGTCCACGTCCACCAAGGCACCTACTACTACAACGACGACATCGACGTGCTGGAGCTGGAGCTGGAGCTGTGCCGAGGCATATGTTATGAATTTTATGCAAATATATTTGGGATTGGTTGGGGTGGAGGCAATCTCTTGGCTCTCTCTCTCTCTCTTACCCCTTCTTTTTTCAGTACATCCAAAAATGCAAAAAGTTTTAAGAAAATTCGCGACGTTGTAAGTTTTTTATTTTGAGACAGGGGGCACGGGAGGGGTTTTGGTTTGGGTCGTCGTCGCTACTTTATTAACATTTAAATCGCTTTTCGGAAGTGAAGAAAACAGAAACAAAAACAAAAAAAATGGATTTGTTTTTTCTTTTTCGGCTGGGAGGCTGTAAAATGCAAACTCTTTCGATTTAATTTGGGTAAAGTTTTGCAAAGAAATGCAGGTCGTAACTTTTTGTTTAACACTCTTAAAGGGCCTGTAAAGTATGGGACAATAAGAGAGAGAGGGGGTTAAGATATATATGTTTTGGCGACTCTATGTTAAGTTTGACTGGAAGTTTTGGGAGAAGAAAGGGCAGAGAGCTAAATGAACAATCTGCTTGTACACAGCCTTCTTCGGGTTCTCTTTTTGGGTCTTTCTTACAGACGTAGATCAGGTCCAATGAATTAATGTTTATTTCAGTCAAGAGAAATATAGAAATTCTTCCTCAAGTCCACATCAATCCCAGCTTAGTTTAAACACTCAAATTAGCCTAAAAAACTTTAAGGCAAAGACATCCACCAGAGTTTGATTTGTCTTCAATGTTTGAACTTAGATGAGGTTAGAATACCACTTGCCTTCATACAACCCTTGACCTCGATTTGGATCCACTTACAGTTGGAATTTGGTTAGGACTTATCCTTAGTGAGTATCTACGACACAAAATCTAACATCTGTCAAAGATTCAGAGTTCTAGCCATTGTCTTTGGAACAGGATCGTGTTACGATCAAACCTTTGCAAAGAGCAGCAATCGTTGCTGTGCCGCGGGATATAGCCTATATGCAAATGATCCACAAAAAGAGGTCTTTGAGGCAACCATAGGAGAAGTGATCTCCAGAAAAACGTCCCCCAACATCATTCGGTCATTGTTTAAGCAAAGCGTGTCCACATAATTTCCTTTCCTAGCTTATTTCTTGTCATCTTTAGCTGCTAAATCTATCCTATATGCCAGCGTTCTCCCATTCAACACCATCAACAATTCCAAAAGCTGTTGCACCCAAAGCATATTTAACATTTGATTTACAATTTTACATGGCCAGCAAAATATAGACAAGGATTCTTTCTCCACCTAAAGCCGAGGCTGGCGCTGGAGCTGGGCTCATCATGAATCATTTAACAACATGCACAAACATTAAATTACGCATGAATCCTTTTTTACGGTCTACAACTACAACTACGGCAAGAAACACCCTCGCACACACACATACACTAACGCTTGGCATACAAAATTCAATTCCATTCAAGACGACAGAAAGCCAAGCGCCCCGCCCCTCTTGCTTCTCTCGTCTCAACCAATCCTCAGCCCAGTCAAGTAAAAGTAGAAGAAGAAGGTAGGCGCACGATGAACACATGCGACTAATTTCATATTCATATGCATATTTAGACTAACTACCAAAGCGGAATAGAGCACAGGAGGCGGCAGACAGTAGGACAGTAGTGGGTAAAGCTGCATCAGTGAGTGCAAAAGGGATATAGTGATTCTGAGTGAGTGAGTGAGAGGTAAAAGGTAAAACGGCAAACGGCAGTCGTTGCACATTGGCACGCCTAATTTATAACACAAAAGTCTACTTAACTCCCCTTTTGGCAACAGCTACATGCCAAGCCGTAGCGTTAAGCCGCCAAGTGGGCCGCCGCACGGCCAGGCAAGCATCAGCAGCAGCAACAGCAGCAGCAGGCGATGGGCACTCTGCGCTTGGGCAGTGCATAAACAAAAGCTCAATGTGAGTGTGTGTGTGTGTGAGAGCTGTGTTGGTGGGTTGGTGGGGGTTTGGACAGGATTTATTATCAAATGGGCGTCATAGACTAACGACCGTAGCCACACACACACACTGTTGCCCTCGAAGTCTCGCTAGCATCGTGTCTAACTGTATGTCTGTCGATGTCCTTGTGCTCTTGTGTGTGCAGCAGGAGAGTCAACAAATTTTATGGCACTCATTAAACTTTCTTTCAGCAAAACGCCTCAACTCGAGTCGACTCAACTCGACTTACCTAGGAGTCGCCCCCTGCCTGCCCTACTATCCAATCCACCATTCTCCTTCCTCCTTTTCCCATGTTGCTTAATTTATTTCTTTAAACGTGGCGAACGCTCAACAAACAACAGCAATAGCAAGTCCCTGGTCCAACCCGGCTACAACAGTTGCTAAAATTTATTTAATTAATTTGTGCAGTTTAACGTTCGAGTTGAGTATAAAATCAATCTTCTCTACAAACACACACACACACACACTCACACTCACACAAGAAGCACAACAAAATTTGCAGCTGCAAATTGTTTAAGCTTCAATTTACAATTATTTGTTGTTGCATACTTTGGGGAGCTTTGGTTTGCATTGCTTTCTCCCTCTTGTCTGTCTGCGTGGGCGGCGGCAAAATCAAGTGAAGATGCAAGAGTTATATAAGCCAAGCCGAGCCAAGCCAAGCCAAACCAATGGACGATGGCCAATGCCATTTATTTTATTTGCTTTCAATGGAAATGTTAGAATTTCGTTGCATAACTTGAGACAGCTTATAGCATTTAATACTAATTGTTATTGTTTAAGTGTGCAATTATGTGCTTTATACAGGTTTTCAAATGCCAATTAAGTGCTGTGCGAGATGACGATGACGATGACGATGCAATTCGAGAACAAAATGATTGAAAAAGGTTTGACGATGGAAATGGGAAAGGGATTGTCTTGGAGCGATTTTGTATTCCGGCAAAACGGCCCTACAGAGGTAAAGCAAAATCTAAGCGAAGTTATTAATATGTTTTGACATTTACAGTTATTTTACATTCAAACATATTTGTATTTGTAAGCAAGTCAAACTTAAACTTCATTGTCTCTAGAGTTGTATACTCTGGTCAGAGGACAGATCATGTTCATTATGGCGACCGTGACGAAAGTATATAATATATCATAAGCTGTAGTTTGAAAAGCAAAGCAACAGGAACAAAGCATCAAAGTGTCAAGCTTGCCCAGCTTCTGATTTTAGGAAACTCTTTCTATTTGTACTGTTGCAAGTTGCCCTTATTACAAAGTTCGATGGATCCACTTAAAATTCTTCACCCACTTTAACCTTCAGTCTGCAAACCAAGGTCGTTATTTCTACATACTTATGAGTACAAGAATGGATGTCTACACACGATCTGTAACCTCAGCACCAGAAGCCTTTGCAAATTCTCAGTGTTACAGCAAGTAACACAACTATAGAAAGCATTTCATAAATTCATAGAAATCAAATCATAGATTTGAACCTCTTAAAGACATTTTGTGTTGAATATATCGACTTATATCCTTTCTTAACTCTAACTTTTAGTGTATTTTTATTGAATGTTTCTTGAAAACTCAAAATGTTCTGGTTATGTCAAGCCCATATGCTACTTTTCCAATGACAAATTTGCTTATGCAAATTTATCTTTACATGACCTACATTGAGGCAGGCGTCTTTTTAAATGAATTATGCAATTTGTGTACAGTTTAGTAATTGCTTTTGATACTCAAATGTCAATAGCAGTGACTTGGTGTTAATAACGTCTAAATTTATATGTGGCTCAGTTTGAAAACAATTTGCAAAAGTTAAAATTTTGTTGCTATCAAGTAAAACTTTAACTTTATTTAGCATAGCCTACTTTTAGGCCTCTTTGAGCAATTTTCCTACAATTTATGGCACGTTATAGCCGACTCTAGCTTTAAACACCCGCACTTAGCATCATTCCAACCCGCTTAAGGCATAAAACTTGCTGCAGTCAGGTACATAGTGCATTCCAATCAATTTCATATGGTTACACAGTTGACAGCTGAGGCTGCCTGCCGATGCTCCTGAATCTCCTGCTGTGTGTCAAGTCAAGTTGGTTTACCTGAAGCATTTTATCTATTATCTGCATGCGTGTATGCAGCTGCTTCAAGCCACAGCTTCTAGATTTAGCATCTATTTCTTGTACCTCTGTCTCTTTAGCTTGCTTCAACGGCGGCACCTTGACTTGTCCAGAATGTTAGAAAGCCAGCCAGCTAGCCAGCTAGCTGTGGGGGGCTGTCAACATCTTTTCATAACCAAACATCTAAAGTCCTGTACTTCCGTCTCCACTTTCGACTACATATTGATGCTGACGCATATTTCCTGCTTCATTAACAGCGACGCCGCCATAAAGTATGCTACACTACGGCATCAGCATGAGAATGAAGCAAAGCTACGGAGGGGCGCGAGCAATGACAGCAAAAACCAGCAGCTCTGGTTGAGGGAGAGGGACGCAGAGTCAGAGAGACATTGTCTAAACTGGGAATATAAAAAACTGCAATGCATTCGTTAGTTTTATACCCTAACGAATTGTATTTGAGAGAAATTATGGGTTTAATATAGATATACATAGATATAGGCTATAAGAATTGTTATCTAATCAGATTCCAATCACAGTAAAACCTCTATATCATCTGAGGGATACAAAAAAGAGGATCAAAATCATATGTTCTTGACATTTCCTATATATGTAACTCTTTGTTCTGACTAACTGATTGTGGTAGATCGCTTAGTTGAAGACTGAGAAGCCGTTTTGGATAATCCCAAGCGAAAGTGCTTTCAAATCGAGGACAAAGTTTATATAGAAATACATTTAAACATCTCAACAAAGGATAGATAATGATGTAGAGGAACAAGGACTCAGAAGTATTGACTTTAGAACAGGGATTGACAGTTATAGCCTTAACAAGGGGGCAATCGACTGTGCAGGCACCAGGCCTGAAGCATGTCGAAGACGGAGCTGTGTATCTCTTGAGAGCAAGTATTATAAGGATATAGAGAGGACAGTGAATCCACCTGCAGAGTCTGGCGATAAACGCAGAAAGCCGCAGTAAAGTTGGAGTTTAAAAGATATAGGAGTTTTCATATGAAAGGCAGACTTCCTCCAATTATCTTTTAATATATGGAAGAGAATATGGAAGAGCCTTATAGATTTCTCAACTATTTGCAAAGTCACTTTTGTCATTGAAAATACATACGATATTTATCTCAACCAATATCTTCAATACTTTGACGTCAACTGAAAACTTTCCAACCCACACATCCACCTAGAGTATTTAAAGTTCTCCTAAATCCCAATCGAAGAACTATGCTTTTCCAGCTTTTCATAGATTTTTTTTTGTGCTCTCCATTTCTTTTTTTTTTTGCCACCTGGCGTTTGCTTTTAACGAGACGGCGACGTCGTCCTGGTCCTAGTCAACCCCACCACCTAGTTAACGTCGTGCTGTCAGGACGTCAGCGATGCCTTACCCCCTTTCCTTCCGCTCCTAATGCCTTGGTCATTGCTGTTTGTTGTTTTTCTCCTTGCTTTGCAAGTTTTCCCTTGTTCCCGTTTTCTCATTTCCTATGCCATGGTATAGTTTCTTGCGCTTTCCTTTTTGTGATTCCTGCGTGTATTGCCTGAGCTCTCCCTTTAGCTGTTTTTTGTTGTTGTCCTGCGGCTTGATTTGATTAAAATGATAATAGTTTTTGGGATTTAACTTAAATTGATGTGGGTTAACAAAAAGAAAGTATACAAAATGCACACATAGGAGAAATGGTTACAAGAGGAAAGCTAAACTTAAGCCACATTCTGTGTTTCCTTTTTCTTTTCACTTCCTTTGCTCATTTTCTTGGCACACAATTTTTTTTTTTTTTTTTTTTTTGGCCAACATAAAAATTCCATTAATAAAATTGCATAAAATTTGCTGCAGTTTTGCTTTGGCCCCCTTCCCGGCACAACTTTTAGCAAAATTGCGGTCATATCCTTGGTCAAGGATGTGCAGGCTAGGCTTCAAATTGCCGTCAGCCCACAAATAAGTAGGGTGCGGATATTTAAGCTGAGGCCAAGGCACACGCACACACCCACACACCCACACGTACAACTGTTAACCGCCGACATTTTTCGGGAAGCGAAGTGAAGGTCCTGCAGCAGGCGTTTCCACTAGCCTTTGCCTTGCCTTATTGTTGCCTGCTTCCTGCCTGCTTGCCTGCCTGATGAAGTGTAAATTCATAAAATAATCATTTTTAAGACCAAGAAACTGCCCCTGAGCTTAAACTGTGGGCGTGGCCGTGTCAGCCTTGGCTCAGTCGCATTAGAAAACTTTTTTATTTCACCCAAAATTGTTGTAAAAAATTGATGTGTCAAAATATTTTAAAGCAAACTAAACCAAACCAAGTGAAGTAAAAAGTATGAACTGAAAGTTTTCCCAACAACTTCTGCCGAAAAACACATCAAACCAATGCAACGTCGTCTCCGTAACACAGTTCCAAGAGTTTTGGCTACAAGTTTTGGAAAAGAAAAAGTCCTTGCGTTGCCATTTTACGTGTGATGTGGAACATCGGTATGATATGGCAACCAGGTTTATACTTAAATAAGTTATATCAAGTTCACATACATTTCTGCAACCAGAGTAGTTTCATATTTGTGGCATGTTTATTTTGCAAAGTGAAAACTAGAAGTGAAATTCAAACGATATAGATATATGAATTTGAAACTACAGAAACTTTTACATGCAGAATTTTGGGAAAATGAATTTTCAAATAGCCTTAGAAGACACTTAGAACACTCTAGTAGAAGGACACGAAATAACTACCATAGCTACAACAAAGGAAGTCCTTAAAATGTGAATAGTTTTCTGATGTCGAACAAATCGATCAATCTGGAAATTCACAAAAAGACACTGAGTGATCATCGCTATTACAGAGGATCATCAGGAAATTAAAAAGTCTTTAAAACTTTTGGAACTGGATAGTCGTGTGATAAAGCTTTCTGCGTTTATCGTTTATAGCACAAAAGTTGTGTTAGACTCAGATATCGAAGTTTTCACATCAAAGGCTGAGTTCTTCCAGCTATCTTTTAATATACACTGGAAGAGCCTTACCGATTCATCTACTATTAGAAAAAGGCAATTTAAAAGTCACAAAAGATCATCAGGAAATTAAACAGTCTAAAACTTTTGGAAACCCTTAAAGTTTTACTTTTCGATTCAAATGGGAAGCCCTTTTTTGGAGTACGTGAAGTGCGGAATGATCAGGACCACTGAGTGTCCATTGCTGTCACAAAGATCATGAAAAGACTATGAAAGTTTGGAGCTTCAAATAATTTTGAGTTTCGGCAACTCAAGATAGACTCTAACCATAACTGAAAATGTTTCTTAGTAAGTGCCTTAAAACCTTCGGGAAATATTATACCTAGAAATATCTGCTATTGAATACATTTTTGCACAAAGCATTGAAAAATCATGAACTCAAATTCGATGTTAATATCCAACCAGCAGCATTTCCTGTATCTTATATAAGAGTTAAAGTTTAAAATAAAGAAACTCCTTATTGAACTCCAAGGCTACTTGATTATGTGTGACCTCGGCGACAAACAAACAAAAATCCCTTATAAAGCCAAATCCATTGTAAAGAATATGCCAGAGTTTTTCCCAGCTGGCATCGCATTTCTTAGTAATTTTGTTTATTTTATTGAATTCTGGAATTACTTTTACTTGGTAGTGAGACTTCTCACGAAATCTGCAATACATTTACATATGCTTTACTTTGGTACTCACAAAATCCACAATTAAATTATATAGAAAATCTTGGGGTTGTCTGAAAACCAATAAACATAAGTACCAACGTTAAACTCTAGCATCCATTTCATAATTTGATTCGTGGAACATATAATATATATAATATATATATATAATATTAAAAACCCTGTGGGGTCTTTCAAGAGCCTTCCCTTTGACTGCAAGAAATATCATATCAAATGGCTTTTCCATTGAAATTTGGTGTCATTGAAATTGTGGATAAACTCCTTTATGTCAAAGCGTTCATTTTTTTCTGTTATTTGGAACGAATAAATATAATAGTGAATGCAGATTCTGAACAAGCAAAGCTACTGAAAACTGAAGCAACGTTGGTATCCCGTCTCAACATGCTATCATTAAAATTAAAATCATGATATGGTTCTACGAAAGCCTTTATTCAACAGAGTTGGGATTCTAAGCTCATCGTAATGAGAAATCTCTGCTCACCAAGAGCAAAAGTACACTCTGCCTGGCCTTTTCTTAAATTCTATGAATCCTTAAAGACTGTAAACTATCAACTCTTGCCTAATTTTGCTGGCTAGTGTGGCCATCTGGGAGGCCCTGCTTTAAACAGCCCAGCAACAACAATAACCAAAATATAACTTTAAAACCACACATCGCACAGTTAACTAACTTGCCACGCCCTCAGGCGCCACGCCCTACCTCCCCCTACACGGCCATTTGCACACGTCACAACAGCCATACAAACACAACTGTGTGCAAAAAATGTTGCACAAATAAACAAAATAAAAAATAATAACAGTTTAAATTGAAATTGCATTGTTTCTATACAACAGCGGGCAGCAGCAGCAGCAGCAGCAGCAACAGCAGGATCAACAACAAGGATACGATTCATACGCCAAAAGGGGCGAAAAAAAAGTTTCGCTCTGTGGCTTCCTCTCAGCTTTAGCTAGGCAACAATTGTTGCAAATTGTGGTTATAGTTTTTTGCAGCTGCCACAGTTTGAAAAACTACAGTTTGGCAATGACTTGCCAACTGTAAATTGCCTATTAATTGTAGGCAGTGCTTACCAAACTGTTAAGGGAGCCAAGCGGAGGCTTAGTGAACGAGAACGATTGTTATTGTTGTTGCTAGTTTTTTATGTCCCTGTCGCGCATAGTGTGAGTGTGCTCGTGTGTGCGTGTGTGTGTGTGTGTGCTTGACTACATTTGAAATAAATGTATCTAAAGTTTCAGTTTGAATTTCATTCTTTTATCTACTGTGTTTGCTTTTTTTCCTGACTGCTGAGTTTCCTCTTTTACTTCATTCATGTGTGCGCTAGTTTGTGTCTGTGTAGTATAATCTGCATTATAACATTTTCTTGCCTCGCCTCGCCTCTTCACCTCTTAACACCATCCCGTCCACACACCACACACTCTCACACACACACACACATCAGCCTAAAAGTTTGCTTTGATAGTTGGCAAAATTTTTTGGCGCTTTTGGGTTTGCCGCTGTTTTTGACAACTTACTCGTGCGTTGCAACCGTCGGACGTCGCGGTCCCCCTCTGCTTTCCACACTTGCCCCTCCCACCCCACCAGTTCATGTAGCCACTTGAGTTTCTTCTATGTGCTTCTCCATACTTCAGCTATCTTTACTTGTTTTTGGCAACATGTGCGCCGCGTGTATCCCTCTCTCTCTCTCTCCTCTCTCTCGCTCTCAGTCCTAGTATATGTTGTGTCTGTCTATATGTAGCCATCTCTTTCTGCCAGCCGGCTGTCATTTTTCGATTTTTCTATCTTCTTCCGGTTTTTGGCCATTAAAGTTATAGCTTGTGTGTGTTTAAATTTAGTTCTGTTGCCTGCTTTTAGGCTGTATTGATTGATGTGATGAGAGTTTTCCATGTGGTCCTTGTGGGCGTCACTTTATTTTATGTAACTTTTCCACGAAGAACTTGAGAAACATGAAAATTGAATTGCGGGAAATATGTTGGTTGATGTTTATTTCGAGAATGAAAGATCAGAATTATTGGTAGGGTGAAACTAATCCGGTAAAAATCTAATATGAAGCTCGATATTTATTAGAGAAAAGCGTCAACTATAGCAATTTTTAGTCCGCTTTTATATGCAGATAAAGAGGTGTGTGTGTAGAGTTAGGAGTACAACTGAACAAGAAGCTAATCGACAATGTTTGTTCTAAAAATAAACGAATCAAAGGACCCACAATAGCCCGAGAAACTGAGCTTTGTTTGAATTAAGAAAGCAAGCTTCATATCTCCAGCAAAGCTAAAGGGGGAGAAAGCTATTATTAAAGCATTCAGTTGTACTTTTGCGATATGAGGAAGTCTGCGGTACCGTCTCAACTCTACAGTTTAACCATATCAGTAGTGTTGTTAAGTCTAGGCCCCCCTTATGGTTATCAAGCCTCACTTGGTAGTCACACTACGTGACGAATGTATTTATAGAAAACGATATCTGTGCTGGAGCAAACTGGGTGAATAGATAAACCATTTCAGTAGAAAGACAACCGTTCACAATTAAAGGAAATATGACTCATTGGATCTTCTCTATACAACAATTGCATAGCTGAACTAGATATGAATTAGCAATGAAAATTGATTGTATTTGGATATAAGCTAGATCCTAATAGAATAAAAGATATAATAATGGTCAAGGGTCTTGGTTGAATAGATGTGCATAATGTTTGTGCAAGAGTTTCAGTAGGAATGTGGAATTGAAACACTGTGTGTGCATACTACACATCGCAAACAGCCCGTACTATGATATATAGAATCGCTCATCACAAATCTAAGAATAAGTTCTGAATATTCCCATGGCAAAGGCTGGGGAGAATTATATAAAAATTATATAGAAATATAATATTCTAGGCTAGGTCAAGTCTACCTATCAGTCAGCTCAAGTTCGCAACATAGAAGATACTATATTTATATATATATATATTTGCAATCAATTAATAGTTCCAATCAAGCAATGATCTAATAAAGCATTTGACATTTCAATCGATCGCAAAATGTATATATAAGCAAGCACCTGTTGAAAGTCTAGAGCAAACACATAATCAAACTATATAAATAAGTCAACTATATATGTATATATTGTATCTTATATATACACTGACTCTGTTCAGTTAAGAAACTTATAAACAATTATTGCTTGGCAAATGTTTACACAATTTCAATCGGCATAACGAATTAAATAGTTCCAACAGCAGCATTACGATTCGTTCTCTCATTCATTTTCTCTTTCAACTTTTCTTGACTTTTTCCGTTATGCCGGCCCACTGGTGTTCGCTTGTGTCTTTCCACACGTTTGTGTGATTTTCACAATTTAATTGAAATTAATTGATTAATGCTGAAAACGTTTTTTATTGCCAACGTTGTCGACACTTTTTCCTGTTGTTGCTGCTGCTGCTGCTGCTGGCTGGCTGCCTGCCTGCCTGACGCTGGCTGCTGCTGTTTTTCCTGATATTTCTGCTGTTGATTTGTTGAAAATGTTGGGCGATGTTTTGCTGTACAAAATATAGGGTGCGAGGATGTGTCAATGGATTCTTGAGAAATGTATGCGAGTCTGTTATTTTATATGAAAATAAGTTTACGAGTATTATCTATAAGTAATATCTAGAATCAGACAGTTGTCTATATCCCTAAATATCAGTTTTTCAATCGTTTAAACCTTAAATCAGTATACTTTTCGGGTCCAACTTCATACTCTAGAGAACTGTGATAAAAGTAAGATGATGGTTAGGAACTATGAAGAAAATCAGTTGGAAGTGTTTGAGGATCAAAGCAGACTCTGTTGAACTAAATTTAATGTCAAATGCATAATTTTCCAAAGACTCATTGACATACTCTCGCCTAAGTAGTATATGTCGTCCAACAAATTGCTCTCTAATTTATTATTATGACCCAAAACACAAGCCAATCTACTACTATGCAGTCCACAATTCTTGTTGGCGACATTCTAATTATCTTGGGCCCAAAGACAAATTAAACCGAACCGACATTGTGACACTTGGCGCGATTTGTGGTCAAGCTGTGGCACAAAAATCCCCTCTCAAATACCAATGTCACTTTGCATACAAAATTCAAAAGCAAATTGCTTCAAAGTTGTTTAATAAATATTATTAAATATTTAACAAGAACACATGAAATTTTGTGTGTGTATGTGTGTGTGTGTAAGAGAGAGACAAGGATTTGCGTTAGTTAATAATTTATGAAACACTCAATAAAAGCTGAAAGGGAGCCCAAGCCCAAGCCCAAGGATAGGTTGTTTGTTGCTGTCAAAGATTTGGTCCCTTTTGGGTTAAAGTTTTTACATAACATATCTTTGTATCTTTGCAGCTGTATCTGTATCTTTTTCTCGATCTGTCTGCCGCTGTCTCTGCCGCTGTCTCTGTCTGTGTTTGCAAGTGACAAATGCATAGCTAAGTAGCTGTTGTGCATAACTAAACAGCTTTCTCATTTAGTTAATTGAATTGTCTTTCAACCAACTGAACAAAAACGTTTGCTTTGAAAAGAAATGGTGGGGCTGGGAGGATAGTTTAGGGTTCTGTATAATGTTTAGACGAATGAGTTTGGTTGCATAATTAAGAAATAAAACTAGCGGTTTAATTTATCTTGTTTCTTGAAGTGTTCTTGAAGTTCCTCTTCGAAAGTAATCTTCTCCCTCTCTTTCCTTCTGCTTACTTTCCTGTCTCTCGTTTACGCTGTTGTCTTGCCACGCCTCTCTCTTCCCCTGTTTCATTTTTCTGGGTTATCTCTTTTCTGATCGACCGTTCCTTCTTACCCCTCTCTCCCATTCAGTCCTTTGTCTCTATTTCTCTTCTTCCTTTATTATCTTAGTCTTCTCTCTGCTTTCTCTGGTCTTCATTCCCTTTCTCTTTTTCTCTTTCTCTTTTCTTATTCTTTTTTCGTTCTTTGTCTATATTTCTCTTCCTCCTTTCTTCTATTAGTCTTCTCTCTGCTTTCTTGGGTTTTCACTCCCTTTTACCTCTCTCTCTCTCTTCTCAACCCAATATTTCTCTTTTCTTATTCTTCTTTCCGTTCTTTGTCTATATTTCTCTTCCTTCTTTCTTCTCTTAGTCTTCTCTCTGCTTTCTCTGGTCTTCACTCCCTGTTACCTCTCTCCCTCTCTCTCTTCTCACCCTACTCTTTCTCTTTTCTCATTCTTCTTTCCGTTCTTTGTCTATATTTCTCTTCTTCCTTTCTTCTCTTAGTCTTCTCTCTGCTTTCTCTGGTCTTCACTTCCTTTTACCTCTCTCTCTCTCTCTTCTCACCCTACTCCTTCTTATTTCTCATTCTTCTTTCTGTTCTTTGCCTATATTTCTCTTCCTGCTTTCTTCTCTTAGTCTTCTCTCTGCTTTCTCTGGTCCCTTGTCTCATAGCCCCACATTCCTCCTTCTAGAAAGTTGCTCTGCTGTTTGCTTACTTGTGACACTGACATGAAATAATGGACTTAGGTGTGATTTTATAGGGGCATTGTTTTCATGAAAAAGTTATACCAAAATTTGTAATGTAACACATAAATTTTGAACCTCTGCTCTTCTCTCTGCTTTATTCTAACTTGGGAGCGGCCTGTAGGAACTTTTCAGATATGAAAAGTATGCCATGGACTTCCCGGGATCGATATTATTAAGCCTTAAAAAGTGCATATGGCGCTTTATGCTTGAATTCAAATCGTGAGTTTACGTGATCGTGACAACTCATCTCTGTACAGTCACAGTCACGCCGTCACTCCACCACACTCTCCGTATAACCTTTCAGTTTGCTTTTGCAAAAATTTTCCACTGCAAATATTATTGCCTTAGCACAGAATGCAACACGTGCTTTCGAGGTCTCTACACCCATCTAAACTTATATACAAATATTTATTTAGATGCCTATATTCATATAGAACCACTGATAATGTTGTGTCGCTACATCTACATCTACATCTACACATATCTATCTCTATATGTGTCTATCATTACTTTTTGCTTTGCCTCTCAAAATTCTTATCTTTCAGCTACTTGTCATTGACAGACAAGGGTGGGCCTCGCCTCGAGGGGGCCCCGACTGGCTCAGTGTTTGCCTCAAGACAAATTATTATTAAAGCACAGCACCAAAAAATTGCAAGAGAAAAATAAAAACTACGCAAATGCTCAACAAGCTGGCGAAGACAATGACAAAAAATAAAAGCAAACAAAAAATTATTACGTATACGCGGCGTCTATTAGCTGAGCAAAGCACATAAGCGCCAGAGATACCGAAAGAGGAGCAGAGCCAACCAAAGAGCGCGCGCTAGAGCTTACTCCACTCAATTTGTCGTTGTTGTTGTTGTTGTTTGTGTGTTTTGATTCGTCTTTCCCCTGGTGCTCGGTCCCCTACCCCAATGCTTTTGAACTTGCTGTCTGGTTTATAATTTTTTTACGGCGTGTGTCTTCTGTTTTCCTACACATGTTAGCTAGTTTTTTTTTCGGGCTTATTTGTTTATTTATTTATATGAATATTGTTTGTAATTAAACCCGATGTGGCACTATCAAATGGCATGCTTTGCGTTCAAATTTGTTTATATTTAGACGCTGAGATAAAAAAAAACAAGAAAACATTCAAAATATGTAAGTGTGCCACAAAGAAGCCAAGTGAATATAGAGAAAATGTGCTAAATGATTGGAATTGGCCAGATAGAAGATATATGCCAGTTTATATGATAGCTAAATGATATTGTAAACCCATAAAAATGATGTTGGTAAGAAAATCCTTTGAAAATTTCATCCAAAGTATTTTGATATTTCGATTTTGATAAACTTAGGGACATAAGCTATATCAATTCCATACTTTAGTGAATCTCATTTACTTATCATAATGTTAACGAATACATAGAAGATCATGCACACACACACCCACACAGCCTCTGTAATCCTTATCCTTTCCTTGTCCTTTCCAATCATATTATATGCCTAGGATTAGCTGGCTTCCAGGCTTATTTAAAATCAATCAATAATAAGTGTATTTAATTGAAATTTACGCTTTTATTGACCGCAGCACACATGGCGTATGAGTAATCCAATTCTTTTTTATGTTCGGCCTATGCTAAAGGTGCACGAGTATGTTGTAAACCTTTTATTGGTTTGGTTGATGCAATTATAAAGGCTCATCGACCTGTTGTTGGTCTGGGCTGGTCTGGGCTGCTCTGGTCCAATGTAAGGGCTGGCTGGCTGGCTGTGTCGTCGCCTGTTAACAAGGTTACATTAAAAACAAAGTTATGCGGGGGACGACACAAAGGCCGGGGGCGGTGCGCGGTCGGTTTTGGCGCCACACACAGTCACAAGAGGCGACGGCGACGGCGACGACGATGTGTGCTGGCTGGCTGGGTGGCTAGCTGGCTGCATGGAAATGGTGGCCCCATACCAACCAAATGGCCATTTTGGTCGTGCAGGCGAAAACGGGTCTTGTGGTCTCTCTCATTTATTGTTGTTGTTTTTCCATGGTTTAGTTGGTGGAGGGTGGGTGAGTGTGAGTGTGAGTGGCGGGAGGAGCATCTAGTTAGTCAGGCATTAAGGTTAGCTTAATTTCAAACATTTTTGCACTTTTGCCCATTGGCACAAAGCACGTAAAACGCAACGCAGACAGACAACACACAAAAGATAATTAAGCGTAAAACGCCAAAGCAAAGCAGCAACAGCAACAACAAAAATAGCAAAAATAAAAGAAAAAAAAGAAAAAAACTAAAATTGCAAATAGCAAAAACTTTGAAATGGGTAATGAAATAATACTCTTGATGGCAGCGGCGAGAGCGGTCGCTTGCTCCCTCCAAAAGAGTAGGAAAATTTCCATTTAACCATGCCTCTCCGTTGTTGATGTCTGCATAGTTGAGAGGTTTTTGTTATTGCTGTTTAGATGAGTGTGTGTGTGTGTGTGTGTGCGTGACGGTTATTGCACTTTGTAATATGCAAAAAGTTGTTTCATGGATATGGCATTTGTGTGAAGCATATATATGTATATGGAGTTGCCTAATGTTTAATGTTTTGAGCAGTTAAATTTAGCGTGGACTTTTCACACTGCCAAAGTCAGCTGTAATAAATAGTTAAACCACCGTGTTGATTGCAAACAGACAAATGATCATGGTTGAGGTTTAAATATTTACTTAATATATAGTGAAAATGCATTGCCATTGAACACTAAGGCTCCGAATTGGGCTCTCTTGCAGTTGTAATACAACCAAAGGGCTTCTTCTTATGACAGAAATCTTAAGTTATTTGAAAATTTCAGACTGGCATTTTCTATAGTTTGAGATGAGGGTTGCTCATAATCAGTCAGAATAAACAGATTTATATAAGGAGTGTTATCTTCCCTCAAATGAACATATAGATCTGGTAGATAGCATTACTTTCACATGTAATTTAAGCTGAACAGCGGATTGAACAATAATCATTATCCTTATAGGCACTCAGTACTCCTTACAGACACCTGTACAAACTACCTGAGACCATTTGAGATCATTTGATCTGTGGAAGTTATAGTTTGTGCCATGGAATCATCTATCAGCTAAAAATGGTGTAAATTTATAAGCTAAGCCCTTAATGTGGGAGTTAACATGGTGAGACTTCAATTTCACATAAGTGAGAGCGTACTTAACATACTGTTATTAGTTAACATACTGTAATTATTGACATTATTATAGTTATGTTATGTTTATGTTTAACAAAAACTGATATTTCAAATCAAATTATGTTACATTAATGAAATGATCTAACAAACAGCTAACAGAAGGCTTCATCTTAAGATCATCAACGTCAAAACAAAGAAAAAGAACCATGGATTTACAAACACATTATGAGTCCAAGTCTGTTTGATTCTAAGCAAACTAATCTTTTAGTTTTTAAGCTATCGCGCTGTATCGTTTACCAGCAATTGTACGAATCAGAACATTATATCTTACTATACCTATCACATCAAACTATCAGTTAAAGTGAAAACAAGTCTCACTTTTGATACCAATAAGCTTCACAGATAAGAATCTCCAAAAATCTACCTGATTTATTTGTCTATTTAATCATAACTCTCTAATATGAACATTCATATGACTAAGGCAAGCTATCCATAGATGCACATGGTTGGTTTGGTTGGTCAATGAGACCAACTAAAAGTTGTAGTTAAAACTATATGAATAAGTTCACCATCCTCTCGTATAAACATAGTTATAATTAAAGTACCTACTTAAGTAAGCTTTTCATGCATTCGAAGAATCATTGTAAACACATTATATATAATCCCTTAAACCGCACAATTTCATTTAAAGTTGCCTGCTTTGTGTACTTCATTCAGCAGCAAAACACTTCAACTTGTTAAGGATTTTCTCCTTTTTCTCTTATTCCTTGCTCTATGCTGGCACGTTCGAGTGCTTTTCTTCATTTTCCATTTCCTACAATTGTCTAAGAATTTCTCTTTTTTTTTTTTTATAAAAATGTTCTCACAAATTATGCTAAACAGCTGCCGCCGCGACGTCGTTGCTTTTGTACTCCCTCGCCTCATTCATTTCATTTAGCGCGCTTTTGTTGTTGTTGTTTTTTTTTATTTAACAATTGTGTTAATTTATTTAAGAAGCAAAAACAACAAGAACGAACAGTAATAGCAAATAGCAATTGAAATGTGCTATGATAACAGAGCTCTGTTAACTAACAGCAACAGCAGCTTTAGCGCTCAGCGTTTCTGTTTCCCATTGAGCTTGTCCGTTTGAATTCGATATTGTTGTTATGATGAGATGAGAAATATATTATAGAATTAGAATTATTTGCTGTTTTCCAACTATTTGTTGTTGTTGTTGACGTTTATTCGCAATATAGAATCATTGATGCGCACATTTGGTTGTTGTTCAATTCGATGCCAAAATCTGCCATTAAACAAACTATTTTCAACGTGCATGCAAAATGTTCTAATTGCGAGACGATTGTAAGCAATTTTATAGAAATAGATATTAATATATTAGTTTTTTGTTTTCTTTATATTAAACAAAACGAATATGGCTCTAAATGCTAGTCACGTTTTGTACACGTGATGCTTTAATTAGTTATATATTTTATACATATATAAATATAAATATATATACGAATGTATTAAGTAAGCTCGAGGCCAAGACGACGTCAATGAGACCTCGCATAAGATATATATACACATATATATATATATATATACAAATTTGTTGTTTTTGTTATTATTGTTGTTGCTTATAAATATTTATCAGCGCCGCTACTTTCATGCATTGAGAAGTAGAAGTGTTGGAGTTTTTGTGCTATCAAAATATTTAAAAATCCAGTCACGGGTTGGGTATGCTTGGGCATAAGGTGTGCGAAATAAATAAATGGTACAACAGCCATGTCAATTGCATTGTTAAGCCGGCAAATTTGCTTATACTTTTAACATTTCAGATAGATATGTGATATAATCAGAGCTGTGTCTCTTTAGAATTTCATAACATCAAATCATCGTTTTCATGCAACAGGCAAATTTGCTAGCTGAACGAGAGGACGCGGTCTCCTCTTCTGACTAATATCTCTGGTATTTGTTATCTCAAGAGTTGCCTACATTTGGCCAGGAAGATATGTATATATTTAGCATCGCTTTCAGCTATAAACAATGCCTGGCATTTCTTCTACACTTATTTTGTGCTATTTTGTGCTTTCTATAATTATTTCGCCAGCCTTCTTCTGAGAAACTCGAGATATGTGTCAGTGTTACACTTTGCAGCAACTGCTTCTCCGCCCGTCTCCCATTGACTTGCTTTACTTTTGATATTCATGCACAGCAGATCTGATAATTAAACTAATTTGCAAAATGATTTTCTTTTCGCTTCGTTTCCCCTTCCCCCCCTCTTTTCATTTTACTTCTTTTGTAAATAGTCACAGCCAGGCTGGAGGAGGAGTTGGGAGTTCTTTGGCCACCAGAGAATTTTTTTTCACCATAGGCGGCGGCGTTGCCGCGGCATAAAATATTGATGGACATAAATAAAAACTGGGTAGCTTTTAATGTGAAAACATGTACAGCGGGCAGGATGAGTAGCGGGGAAGAAGAGAGAGAGAGAGTGATAGCAAAAGAACACCAGAATGCTACGCACAACGTAAACAAAATATAAGATGCACAGTGGTGCAAAAGTGATTGTATGTGAAGTGGAAAATGTAGTAGAGTTGCTATAGAATGGCCAGCCACAAGGAGAGCAGACTGAAATGAAATCCTAAGCTGGACAGCTTCGGTTGCTCTTTTATATGCCACTTGGTCTTACCATCACTTGAGTGGCTCTCTTATACATTGGGTTTGCATCTTCACATTGATCAATAACTGTTTTACATCTCTGATTCACAACCCACTGTGCCACAAAGCCTTTGGCACCCAGGACGACGACGACGACAACGACGACTACGCATCAAGTGGCAGTTGATTACAAACGTGGCCGGATCGTGTGGCGAGTTGAGTGGCGCAACTCCAGTGTTAAACTGTTTGTGGCGAGCAAGCAAGCACCAGAGGCCCAGCACAGTAAGTGGCAGCAACATGAAGCAAGTAGCCGCACTCAAAGTTGTGGGGGGAAGGTGGCAATGGATGAGCAGTGCAGAAAGAAGAACAACGTTAAGAAATTAAGTGTCAACACGCAGCTAAATAAATAAGGGAATTAAGCATAAATGGCAGCAAAGCGAAAAAGGCATAAAACAGTCACAGAGTCAGCAGAGATTCATTTGCATAGAAAGGATTGAAAGATAATTGTAAAGAAGGCTCCGGAACTGCAGAATATGCTCAAAAAGATTATGGTGATGACTAATTTGGCAAGACTTTTTGGAAGGGATTATTTAATCATTATTACTAAATCAGTTTCGAATCTGTAATTAACCAGGAGTTCCAGTGAAGCCAGAAGGGAGTTTGTTCTAGACGAAGATCAGCTAACTATTCATAATACAAAGAGCTGAACGAAGACATCGTATACTTCGTGTAAAACAAGAACAACTTAGGGAGAACCATTTGTATAAGAATCACTGAAGAAATGAAGGAGAATAGGTGAACAAGAACGAATGAAGAACTATACAAAGAGAACTTAATAAGAACAATTGAAAGAGAATAACAAGTGAATAAGAACAACTCAACATGATCTAGTCAACTAGAACAAGAAATGAATAAGAACAACTGTACATGATCAAACCAACTAGAACAACTTAACAGAACAGAAGCAAGTGAACGAGAGCAAGATAAGAAGTTGAACTGAACAAGAAAAAAGTAAACGAATGTAATAAAGGACACCAAGTGAATAAGAAGAACCAAGCACGAATAAATGGAGAAGTTTAAACTGAACAAGAAGTTTAAATTGCACGAAAGGACAACTGAACGAGAACTACTGAACAACAAGTGAAAAAGAACAACTGAACATGATCAAATAAACGAGAACAGATTACAAAAGACTAATACAGAACAGAACAAGAACAGAATAGAACAGAAACAAGTGAACGAAAGCAAAAGAAGAAGTTTAACTGAACAAGAAGAAGTAAACAAGAGCACCAATTGAATAAGAACAACTAAGCAAGAACAAATGAAAAGGCTTAAGCTGAAAAAGAAGTTTAAACTGAACAAGAAGAATTGAATGAGAACACATGAATGACAACAATAGAAGAAGAACAACTGAACGAGAACTAAAGGACTTTAGCTGAACAAGAAGAACTGAACTGAGAACAAATTAACGTACACTAGATCATTTAACTCACCCATTTAACTGGAGTTATTCTGAACCAAAAGAAATGACTCTAGTAAGCAGGCTCAAACTAATAAGGCAACAAAGATATTTGAACTTTAAGGCAATCTTTTGAACTTTCAATGATCGTTCGTCCTTAAGACAACCTTTTAATGAGAAAATTAATACAACTTTAAGAGTGAATCTTTGAACAGTCTCCTGAAGACTGAATGTTTTAACTTATACTTAAGGCCACGAGTTGTCTTGCTGATGCTCGTTGAATAACCTCTTTCATTCGTTGCTCTTTGCTCGCTAATGGCATGCTTAGTCACTGCTAAAACGTAGAGCTAATTCAACTAGCAATGAAAATATAGCAAATAAATGTGTAAAAGATGGACACGTTACATATAGATCAAAATGTATACATTTGTATTCAATTGAAATAATTTCTCGTCTAGTCATCTATTTGAAATTGCAAATTAACAAAACGCCCTCGGCACACAATCCCTAACTAATATCTACAATAATTTTCACACTTTCCCCCCCCCTAACACAACATTTAATCTCTGGGCCAATTACAAATAAATACCGTCCTAATGTGGAGCCTCCGAAAACAAACAGCATCTAAAACCCACATTGATAAATTTTAATGCCAGCAGCCAGAGCCAGAGCATATCAAGCGCGACACAAACATGCCAGAGAATGTATTTGCATAAAACCGCTACTGGCGGTCACATTTGGAATTTTTAACCTAACAAAATATCCAAAACATAAAATAAACACAACAGAAATATAAAAATTAAATATATATATATATATATATATGCACGAAGTACGTGCTAAATGTTGGCCTAGAGAAATCAATTAACTAATTATTTAAGCGGCTTAGGCAAAACGAAAACAATAATAAACTAAATGGCAGAACAAAGAGAGGAGCGAGGCAGGAGAAGGAGGAGGGCAAAAATGTGCAGCAATAATAAATTACAATGCCATAAAATAATATAAATTTATACATATATAAGTATATATATATAATGCAGAAAATCATAAACATAAGTATGACACGCCTCATTAATTTGGATTTTGTGGGCGGGGCGGCTCGAACTGGCTACAAAAATGACACTGCGAAATGGCAACTTTATATATATATATATATATATATATGCTTGTGTTAGAGCTTACAAAAGCATTAGTATGTGTAAGAGCATAACTAGGAAAGCCCCTCGACTCCGCCTCCACGCACACACGTGCAGACAGACAGACAGACAGACAGACAGACAGACAGACAGACAGTTAGAAAAAATATGAAAATCATTTCGGCAAATGTCTTCTCTTGGCCAAGTGGCTGACTGGCATATTGAGCAAAAAACCCCAAGGAGGAGTGAGGGAGGCGGGCATCACGAGCTTGTGTCATGGGCATGGCATTGGCAGTAGTACGTGCGTGTTAGACATAACTTCCCGTTACAAGAGTTGAAAGAGAACATAACAGTAGCAGCAGCAGCAGCAGCAACCAGCAACCAGCAGTAAAGAGAACACAATGAGAATTTCAAATATGGCAAATATACAGAACAGAACACAACAGAACTGAATAGAGCAGCCGAACGAACACAGAACAAACAGCAACAACAATAGGCAGCACTTGGCATGTTTTTAATGTGCAACAATGAATGTTAAATGCTCTATGATTAGGGCATGAATAGAGGGTGTTTTATATTTCATAAGAGCCTCTATCTTTTATAGAAATGCTTTCATATATGTACTTCCACATTGAGACGGTCTTGGCAGATTGGATGCTGCTGAAGAGGAAGAGTTTTTTCGCTTTAGCTGAACTATATTAGTAAAGTGCACACATTATTTTGACCGCCTTTGAGAACTTCTCCTTCTGTGGCATGAACCTAGTTCTGGTGGTTTATGCTGTGCCTTGTTTCCTAAACAGTCAGTCAAGATGAAACACCAACTTGTAATCAAAGCACAGCTGAGCTTAGAATACTGAAAATTAGCATACGAATTAAAATGTGTAAGCTAACACTAAAATATCATCTGGATAAATGAATTGAACTGAAAGAAGCACATAGTTCTTCATTTATATCTACAAATAGAGCAAATTTGGATGACCAGTTTCGTCAGCCTAAGTCAAAGTTTGCTTAAGAACTGCTAAGACAAATCGTCATAACTTTTTATTCTTAAGAATCCTGAATGTTATGTCGGATATACATCTCTGCTCCTCCCTATCCGCTGAAGTACTTCAATTTGATCCGAGAGAGAGAGAGATCATCTCTATAGAATTTGTATCAGTTTTAAAGCTCACTTCTGTGATAGTGGCTTTGTTAATTAAGTCAATTTAGTCTCATTTTAAACTTCAACATAGGAATTTCAATTTAATTAGAGATTCGGCACATTCCCTTTTCAGTGACGAGGCTCACCTCAGCCTTAATGGCCTTGTAAAATGTAAAATTGTGATATTATCTATTATCATCTTAGGGCTATTATGGCTTATTTCAAATATTTTTAAAAAATTTTAAGTATTTAGCCAAGAACTTGACATCTATATATTCTAACACACACACAGACACGCACAACCTAACTTAACCAAGTTTCCCATCTATCGAAGTGGTATTACTCAAAGTCAAAATCCACAACAAAGCCAACTGAAAATCGTTGGGCAATGACAATACAATCAACTTGGCCGAAAGAGTGGCAGATGTAGCCGTTTCCTTGGTTGCCTCCTATGTGGTCGAGGAAGCGAGGGGCTCAGATGTTTTGGGTGGGGCGGAATCATTGTTCATTGAAATGCATTGACCAGCAGCTGCTGTTGATGCCAATGTTGTACAGTTGCTGTTGTTGTTGTTGTTGTTGTCGACGTACTTATACAGTTATGCGCCTGGTTAACTCGTTGCCTGGTCTGTCAACTCGTTAAGAGGCGAAGAGAGGAAGGGGTCGAGGTCATGTGTGCTCCATGCTGTGGGTTGCTTTGGTTTCTGTTGCTGCTGTTCTTTTTTTTTTTGTTCTTCTTCTTATTTTTGGTTAAAATGTCTCGCCGCCTCGTGTCGCGACGTTGCCGGAAATGCCGTTAAATGAAATTGTTTTTGTCAAAATTAATGTGATACAACACCAACAATAACAACGAGAGCAACAAGAATAGCAAGCAGAAGACAGACAGACAGCAAACCAGCCAGACAGACAGACATCGTCGTAATCATCATCATCATCATCATCTTCATGGGGTTAAATGTGTGGGTGTGTATGTTTGGGTTTTGGATTTGGCTATTGGGGTTACTTTGGCATGTGTTTGTGCCGTCTCCATGTACGTGACAGATTTTGATGAAATTTTGTCGAGCTAATGGCCGGGGTGTTAAATGTATGTTGGTTGGACGACTCTTATAATTGCCAAGTAGAACAACCAACCGCTGAAAAAGAATAATGCGAAGGCGTCACTCTGGAGCGCAAATTGAGCTGTTCTGCAGGGAGAACATTGTATGTGGTTATAAATGGAAACAGGATATAATGTTTTTTGGGTTATGTCAGAATTAGCCAAAAAGTAAAATGAAAATAAGAAGTTAAGCTTAAGTACATAAAGGATAAAGTGGAAGAGGTTCGAAAATGTTATGTTGTTTGATAACAACTTTAGTTTAAGTTGAGTTGAAGAGGAATAGAATGAAAGTTAATCCAGTTACTTGCCTCCTAATTAGCTTAAGGAAAACATTTTGCATGAAAATCCCTTGAAGTTTATGTAAAGTACAATCGATTTGTAGAACTGCCAGGAGATAAAAAAGGGTCAAAGCCTGGGTCAGGAAATCTTAAAACTTTCAAAATGTCAAAATCTTTTTGGTGACACCCCCGATAAAGACCTTTTGACCTTCCTTCGAAACATATTTCTTACTGGGAAACTAGCCAGAATTGTAGTTGTATTCATTAAACACATTTGAACTGAATAGTTGTTGATATAGTCCAGACTTCCCGAACTAAATTTAGCATAAAGTAAGGCCAAATCCCCCTCAAGCAGTATAACAGATCTTTACTCTACTTCAACTATTATATATATCGTTTCAGATCTAGCACTTCACACACACACTGATGTATTCCAAATGTTGCCAAATTTGATAGTTACCATTTTATTTACAGCTTTGCTGCCAAGAAATCCACATGAGCACAAATAAATGGCATCCGAAAGAAGCATTTGTTACAACCACGCACATTTACAAGGAGACGAAGAAGGACTACTGCCGAGTGATACAATCCAATAAAGCAACAAAAAGTTACAACGACTGGACTGGATTTCCTAAGGCGGATAATAGCGCTCTTACATATGTATATATTTGTATGTATGTATGTATGTATGGTGGACTCTTGGCTATACATTTATGACGCATAAAGCCAAATCCGGGCCACCAAAAGGTGAAACATGAAAACGCATTAGATTTAGATGGAGAGCGAACGACTGAGGGACAAGGGCCAAGCACAAGAAATAGCGAAAAGGCCGAACAACAAATGTAATAACCCAAAGACAACACACGATATGGGGGGATATGGCAATGACTGGACATAGCCTGGTGTTCTTTCTTTCTTACTTTCTTTCTCTCTCTCTCCCCCTGTCTATACATTTTTCCCCTCCAGTGTTTTGGTAGATACGTTTTGCCTGACTACGACATAAGTTTGCACCAGCAGAGAGCGTTAGAATTATGACACAAAGCCGCATAAATCTTGTTGACGATAAAAAATTGCAAACACCGTTGGGGGAATACAGAGAGAAGGGGAACAGAATAAGAAAAAAAACAGAAAATGAGAAAAACCCTACGAAATGAAAGAAATGTATGCCTAGGCCTAGCCAAACCGCTGACCATTAAGTCAGTGGGGTCAGCAGTCAGGTGTTTTTACTTGCTGCAGGCCAATTTCGTATCATGTTCTCTTTTCCACTCACACTCTATCCTCCCTCTATCTCTCTCCCTCTCTCTGTCTCCCTTTCACCTTTTATTCCATTGCAACAGCTGGGTCAGAGAATTCTTTCTGTCTTTTATCATACAGTTGAGTGATTTAAAGTGGAGTACTGCGGCGGCGACGAGTCCAAACCTGATAGACATTGCTGATTGATGGGCTTTATTAAAAAAGATGCCCATTCTCGTTCGCTAATTGAAAAGCTGGGGGAGAAAAGCTGTACGTTTTTAATGGAAAAACTGAAAAAAATAGGAACTACAAAGTTCAAATTGAATTCAAATAGTTTAGTTAAATGCTTCAAGGTAAGTGTTGACACTTGTGCAGTTCAAGGTAGATGAATAGGAGTAGTTTTAAGGTCTAAAAGCTCAGAATTATCAGCGAAATGAACTACTTGGAGTATTGAATGAGTTGCAAAGGACAAAAGAGGGATTAGTTTTCAAGATCCTGCTGTTTTGATCTGATATACTGGTAAGTTTCATATGTTATTTAGCTTCAACTAAAGCATATTGCATATTTACTTTCTGTATGCCAAACTTCCCTTTAGATGAAATCCATTGAATATCGTAAACTCACATTCTAAGAAGAATTAATGACCTTAATCTGATTTATATATAAATTGACCTTTAATCAAACTGTTTAAAAGTTATTTTATGAAAATCGCTTGAAAGTTGGCTGAGTTACCTGAGGTTGGTTATTGCTCTGGATGGTTTACTTATTCAAATTTCTTTTAATAGTGAATAGTACATCTTCATATCAACGAATTCCTTAACGCTTAGGATCCTTTCTTCATATTTCTTGAGTTATAACGGCATATCATAGCTGATATTGAGATTTCATCGACTAAATCTATATAAGACTTAAAAGAACTCTAAGCCAAGATGTTTAAAATTAATTTCATCAAGATAGCTTGAGAGTAAGCCGAGTTACATGAGGTTGGCTAATACTATGGATAGTTTTTTTCTTTTAATTTGTTCACCTTTATTGAGCTATAAAGCTTTATCAAAGCTGCTTTGCAAAGTTTGTGACCCAAAACGAATTTATACGTAATGGAACTCCAGAGCCAAATATTTAAAAGTTGTTTCATGAAAATCGGTTAAGAGTCGGCTGAGTTAAGTGAAGTTGGTTATTACTAGGGATAGTTTAAAATTACTTAAAAACAGCTTAATAAAGTATTATCAAGATATAAATTTATATCTTCAAATAATAGAGTACCTATTCGTGCATTGATAACTCTCCAACTATTTCATTTCATTGCTAAATTATAAAACTAGCCAAAAAGTTGTTGGCTAAAACCCAACAAAAAAAAACAAACAGCGAGTTTCATACGAGTTTGGCATCGATTTTTGATAGTTTAAAATGGCGGCTAACCAAGAAAACTATAGCATACTTTGCGGCCGATCATTTGTGAGTGGTGTGTTAGTGTGCATTCACTTGGAATGCCTGCTGCTTTGGCAGGCCACATTTGACACACATGGCAGGTTAGGACAGGGATGGCACACGGGCGTAGCAGCAGGAGCAGCACATAAGCGGACAAGCAGGGCCATTCACAAGACCGCAAAGTGCGTGCTCGTCCAGGCAGGTCTGGGGTTCTGTGTTGGACTGTCTGTCAAACGTACTGTGAAAACTGGACACTGAATTGTTGTAGTCTAGGACAACACCCGAACCCAACTTGAACATAACTAGACAAAGGCCACTCACATGCACACAACCACACACACACACACACCCAGACACACACACTCGCACATAGATACTCTGCAGTGCGGAGACAAAAGCAGGGCAACTTGTAGCCTGGGGTCCATGAAATTAGTATGACAAGTTGACCATGCTGTGGACAAGGACAACAACAGGACAGCACTATGCCAACAGCAGCAATGGCAACAACATCAACTACAACAATGATAACTACTACAAGCAACAACATAACTGTGCAGCAATTATCAAATGTCTGAGTGCAGTTTAAGGCACATGTGGCGTATACGTAATAACACAACATCACGCATACGCAATGTTTTCACTCAGGAATGTGTTTTTGTACACTCAACCAAATTGAAACACACACGAAAATGAAAGGATGTGGAGCTTGGGTTTTCCGTTAAGTGGAAATTTGGACAATGAACTAAAAAAAAATAGTCTAATAATATGGAAAGCTAGCTAAAGGGGCCTCAAGGCAGTCTTGAGGCTTGAGATTTCCTTCATTGCAGCCCATTTTTTTAACTGTCATCTAAACATTTACTACAATTTTCTTTCAGTGCACCTGAGTTGCCCAAAAAGTCACTTAAAAACTGCAAAAATGTTCCAACAAAGTTAGCTCTCTATACTCTTTTCCTCTCAATTTTTTTTTGGGGTTAGCCAATATTGAGTTGCTATTGGAATTGCCCAGACACAGGACACAGTCAAAGGCCAAAGCTAAAAGTTTTTACGTGTGCGTTTTTGTGTGTGTGAGTGTATGCTGAAAAGGGCTCCATTTCTACATTTTTCCTACCAAATATAAACTAAAATTTATTGCAGCTTTTGAAAGTTGTAGTAGAAAGCTTACGAGTTGATTATTCGTCGAGTTAGTTGGGCTAATAGTTTGGTATTCCTTTTGCTAAAAGTGTTAGTGTTAGGCAGGCAGACAGACAGTGATTTGGACATTAGCCAGGATTTAGGAATTTGAACGCACACAGTTTATGAAATTCAAATCATTGGCTCGTTTGCAGGACACCTTGCTGTTTGTTATACATATGGATTTTACAATATTCTCACAGCTATATGCATTTTCTCATTGTTTAACTATTCAACAGGCATACTAACACACACACACACAAACATATATATATATATGTATATAGTCGTACTATAAAATCATTTAAATCGCCATTTTATTTTCATTACCTCACTGCTTTTTTTTCTACATAGACAGATAGAGACTGGGAGGCAGACGAATGAATGGCAGATAGAGACTGTGAATAGTTTTGGTTGCAACAAATAAAAGAACTCCCTTTTCATTGCTCGATTTTCATATTGTAAGAGGGAATTCTTTGGATTACAATTCAACCAGTTGGCAAATGCAAAAGTGTTGGAGAAAGCAAATAGAATAGTCACAATTTGTGTTAATTTCTTGTGACGCATCTCAAGAGCGCAATATAATATCGAGATAATATTTGTAACAGAGAATGAAGCGATGAAGCACAACTAATAGTTAGCTACTATTAAAGCGGTGTTTGTGCCGCTCTATGAGTAAACAGTGGTGTGAGTATTCCAGTAGTTTGAGTGCCAATAAAAGAAAGGTTGGTTTATCCTTATAATCAACGTCTCGACTTGCTAATGCTGTTGCTACTACATAAGTGCTCGTATGTTGGCATTGCGCCATGCACTTTGCCTTTGACACCTACAAGGAAATAACACAATGCTCTCCCCCACTTACCGCTTATCATAGCTATCTGCTTACTACTTCAGTTGTAACTCAGCACTAGTTGACTGAGCTGAGGAGCT
This sequence comes from Hirtodrosophila duncani, assembly GCA_037043425.1. Taxonomy (NCBI): domain Eukaryota; kingdom Metazoa; phylum Arthropoda; class Insecta; order Diptera; family Drosophilidae; genus Hirtodrosophila; species Hirtodrosophila duncani. Next base: position 643,943 of record JBAMBM010000839.1, read on the forward strand.
GCTTATTAAGTAGTTGAAGTCACCAAGACAAATGAAGCAAGCGCCGATATAATAGTAGTAGTAGAAATTAGGCTCTCTTGCAGATGTTCTCTGACTTGAATCTGAAGAATTTTTAAGTAGAAATTACATGAGATATGAGAGTTAAATGATGGTTTAAGATACCATGCGGCTTAATAACCGAATAAACTGTACGACTTTTTCGTAGTTCCAAGTTTTAGGCCCACTATAATCTCCCTGTGTCAGCTATTGATTTTGAATTCTTCCATCATTTAGATAGAAACTTGATATGAAAATATTATATATATATAGAAGCATAGCTCAACGATATATGGATGTATCCTCTTACTTTCCAAATGATAAGAACTGGTCATTTAGATCGCCGAGATGGCTTTGTTTCAGATTTGGTACCCATACCAGCTTAGAATTCGCTCTGCTTGGGCAGCAAATTGTAAGGTCTGACTGGTTTTGGCTAGAGTTCTTAGCTGTTGTTGGGCTTGGCGACCTTTTATTTTCTAATCAAATCCAAAAATAGAGAGTTCTTAGCTTCTACGTAACTTATAATGCATTTCTAAGCCTAGCCTCTGCGGATTCCTATTTTCAAAACATTGATTATAGCTACAGCTCCAACAATTTATATGCCTACCCTGTGACTACGTCTCCACATATATGGCCTGGATTGTTATTCCGAAGGGAACTATCAAGATCAAGATCATCTGAACGAGATCAAGATCACCTGAACGAGATCAAGTAAAAGCCAACATATGAACTTTAAGAACGACAATCGAACTTCTTTCATATGAAACGACAGAACTGATACTTCATTCTTTCTTTTCGATATTAGCTAACACCAAGGTGATACTAGAACTATGATGAACAATGAATGAACATGAGCACTGAACCAAGATTGAAACTCTCTACTCCATTGCCATCCAGCCTAATGTAACCTTTCTGAATACATCCTCACAGATTTCTCTGACTTCTCACACAACAAACAATGATGATAATGATGATACTTTAAATAATTTCCACGCACATGATAATACATATTTAACTAAGTGTTGATATGGCATTTTCTGCTTTGATCCAAGCTCATCTGCAGAGCATAAAATATTTTCATGCCGTGTTTCCTCCCTCCTCCTATCTAAAAAAGCAGCTTTGGCATTCGCTTTCATTGGCCATTTTTTGCATATAAAAGAGATAGATGAATAAAAAATACAAAAAAAAAATACAAAACAATAACAATTGCCGTAACATAAAAACATAGCAGTTTGCAGAGTTGAAAAACATTATACTCATACATATATAAATGTATGTATGTTTATAGATATGGCCCAACTCATTTAGCTTGCACAAAAGCCAGAGCAGCAGCAGCAGCAGCAACAAGAAAAACAATAACAATTGCAGCAACACAATGTTTGCCATTACACGGCATGCCAAAGTCCGTCCAGTAGTATTAGTGTTTGTACTAAGGGCAACTGGAGTGGAGTGAAGTGCAGTGTGAAGGAGGTAGGGAGAGGATTGTGGTGTGTTAGAGGGGTGGATGGGTTTGCACTTGTAATTATGGCCGTTGTGTATTGCTAATGGGATTGGCGTATGGGCGTGGCAATTAAAGCACCTTGTACAAGTGCAGCGATTTAGGCAGCCAGTCGAGCGACTGATTATATACATATGTATATATATATATATATATATATATGCATACATACCTTTAAATGTTAGTGTATGGTTATGTACATGTGTGTGTCTAATGAATGCAGTTTAGTTGGAGATTTTAATGAGTTGGGGACACAGCAAATAATGCAGTTTATAGTCTATGCATATAGAGCAGACGACGACGACGACGACGACGAGAATGCCAGCCATTGGGGGATTGAATACCTTCCCCTATTTTAACGCTAATGAATGGCTAGAAACTGGAAACTAGAACACGGGACTGCAAAAATGAAGAAGGTAAAGTAAAAGTTGAAATTGTTATGCAATGCAGATGCAGATTCCGCATAGCAGATGGAATAACCCTAAGTGCAGGGGATATCAATTATCTAACCTGAAAAACCACACAATGTGTAACTGATTATAACTTTGTAGTCTTGTAATTCTCAAAGGTCAAGATGAGATTAGCATTCAAGCAGATTCAGATTCAGATTCAGTAAGTGGCACTCAAAGACCCTTAAGTATCTTAGAGTTACGCATGTAGAAGTAAGCCTTGATGGATCAATATGTTTTGGCAAAAGAAATGTATTTGAAGAGAATTTTGTTTAAGACATTTTCTTGAAAATAATTTTACATGTTTCTCATCTTCTCTGAAAGAACGAACAATGATATTGTATCACCTAAAGAGACTTGGCAGTCTGAAAAGTATTTCCAAGCAGTCGAGACTCTACTAAATGCATGCTTGATCCGGCTTGAATGACTAAAAATGATTCTTATGAAAACTAACCATTAGAAAGGGAATATAACCAACATGCCAAGCTCCCTCTTTTGGATTTTTGTCATATTTGCTGTTGCCCGAAGGATTTCTAATAAAATTGTACGCAGTCAATCAGCAATTTCCACTGACTTCAACCTTAAACCTTCCTTAACTAACATTTTTTTCGAAAAGAAAAAGAAAGGTCGCTAAAAATCCATAAACTCAACTGCACAGAAGCAATGAAATTGGTCAGTTGTTCAGTAAAAACAAAAAAAAACTTGCAAATCAAGGACATAAAATTAGACTTTCAGCTTAGGACAACTTTTCTTAGCAACTTTTACTCAGCTCAAACTTCCGCTGATATCCGTTGCTCTGCCTTAATTTTTATGATTATTGCAAATATATATGGCCATATATATAGATAGGTGCATATATAATCCCAATCTATCTGTATATATTTCTTTTCATTATTTTATTCAAGCCGAAAGAAAACAAGTCTCAAGTCTTGTCTCATTGCTTTTGCTTTGCTAACTTGCTACGCTCCAACTCTTCCTCTCACTTTTACTGCCTCTTCGTCGCTCTCTCTCTCAGTCTGTGTCTCTTCTTGTCTTGAGCACAAGGCGAGCCAAAAGAGTAGCAATGTCTGCTGCTGTTTGACTATTTTATTTTATTATTTTCTTTTTTTTTGATTTTATTTAATTTTTTTGTAGAGTTATTTGCGCTTTTTTATGGGCCTTCCGACTGCTTTTGTTGCGATATTTTTTCTTCTTTTTATTTTGATTTTTTTTATGATTTTGCCCGGCTGGCTGGCTGGCTGTTGAGATTTATTATTGTTTTCAGCGTGCATGTGTAAGTGTATCACTGTGTGTGTGTGTGTATGTGTGCGTATCTGTGTGTGTGTGTTGGTTTTTGGCGTGTAGCTGCAGCAGCAACAAATCCCGCCCATTGGATTGGATTTGCCGCCGTTGTCGTCATCTCATCGCCATCGCCATCGCCAGCCAACATCATCGTCATCGTCTCCTCTTCGTCGTGTAAGCTACTCGACTTTGCTGTCAGCGTCGTTGTCCTCTGTTGTTGTTATTGTTGTTAGTGTTGGTCGAACACAAGCTCAACGCCTGCCACTTCCCTCTTCTCTTTTCTATCTAACTTGCCGCAGTTTAATGCACTCTCTCATAGAGTTGAAAAACCATTTCTAGGCCTGCCTGCCTGCCTGCTGACTGCTGTTGTTGCTGCTGCTCCTTTCCCTTCCTTTTCCTCACGGCGGCTATTGTTAGCATATGTCAGAGTTTTGCCATTTTGTCATTTCACCCATTTGGTGTTTCGGTCCTCTCTCATCTTTTTTTCCCAACACAATTTTGTTGTTTTAAAGGATCTGATGTTGTGGGACGCCGCCCAATATGTTGCTAAACATCACATCATCATGAAAATCATCATCTTCATAATCATCAGCATAGTCTCTCTTTCTCTCTCTCTCCCTCCCACTCTCTCTATGCTAAATGCTAAATGGGGCTTTCACTAACGGCAAGTGGAAGGGAGGAAAGGTATGGATGGGGCTCAAGCGTGTGCACACTTTGGTCTAACCTTTTGACAATGCTTGCACTATGGTTGGAAATTTAATAGGTAGGAAAAATGCTTGTCTATTTATGAGGTTTTCTTTGACAAGCTTTGAGCTTTTTCGCCTTTTCAAGTTTTGAATTTGAAATTTAGCAATAAATTTTAAAAGAAGATTTCAGTTCGCTTTGAAACATAATAGAGTGTTTGAAATTGTTCAATAAAATTGATTGCTTTTCCATGCTTAGAAATATATCCTTGAATGAATTGGATAAAGAATATTAATTGAAACTACTCAGCTCAGTGCTTGAGATCAAGAAACACTGATCTGATTGTCTGAGCCCTGAATAGATCAGATTATCTCAGCCATAAATCGAATAAGAAGCTATGATATAAGTGCCTCAAAAGAAATCTAAATAACTCTACAGAATATGGATTGGAACAAACCAGAGCAGGAGAACAAGTAGCGACTTGACTGTGTAAGTCAAGAATGTCAGATATAAATGGTATTAATAGCGGTGATATAGATGTCGTTAAAGAATATCAATACCTATAATATCTACAATACATCTTCAGCATTCGAGATTAATAGGGAAACACATTTGCTAATTCGATATGAAAATCTTACTGATAAAGAGAAACAACCGAACAAAGGAGCGTTCTAGAGATCTCTTAATGACTGAGGAGCGATGTTAACTAAATGATTCAAGCAACAATAAGAACAACCACTGAGGATATTGACCCCTCCCGCCTCCGCAAGTTGATGAAGACCGTACATCTACCACAATTCGTTTGAAACTCCATTTATATATATATATATAAGCACATAACAGCGCCACAAACACCGCATTCACTAGTAGCTGCGGTTCCTTGCTGCCAGAGAACTGGTTCTTTCTTTTGCTTAGCCCAGTGCATTGCTTATTGCTATCCTACTCACTTTGACATTGGATATATATGGGAATTCAATTCGATATTTTCAAATTTAGGGAAATCGTTATAGGGGTAGATTTGTGTAGATTTATAAAAGATAGATAATAGTCATCAGTCATTCTGGCCACACCAGCTTCAATCTGTTCAGCCCATGACAGGTATATTTCATGACAGGTCATTTCCCTAAGCTTCAACGGGGTAACGATATATCTCCGCCAGCTCCACCGTTTCATGAGCGACATATCTCCACAGAGATCACCGCGGAGATATGTCCTTTCCGTGCAAAGATATGCCGTTTCCATTGATCTTCCCCTGACCCGTATTAGAAAACAGTTTCATACCGATCGCTGCAATAGTTTAGGCGTTTATAAAGGACAAACAGACAAACAATCAGACATTCATTTTCGTATATATTGATATACATTCTTGATCAGCATAAGAAGGGGAATCGATATAAATGCGTTGGTCTGTGCGTCCGTCAGTCACTTTCATTACAAAGACTCAGCAGTCTTAAAACCTACAGAGCAGAAAATTTTACCAGATGCTTCTGTTGTCTGCACGTTGGTTAAGTTCGAGTTGCATCTAGATCGGACAACTATATCATATAGCTACCATATAACTACCTTATAACAGATTCTTCCGGAATGAGCACTTAGGAGCATAACTTTTCCGTTTCTCATCCAAGACAGACCAAATTCCGTTTGTATCCATTTCAGATTTGACCAGATTTGATCTAGATCAGTTATACATTTACAATACGAATGGTATATAAGCTTCGGCTTGCCTTTCTTGTTTTCACTCACTTTTCATAAACTTGTAAGGGAATTCCGTTAATTGACCACTAAATATCTATCGTTATGGAACCCCATTGAAGTCTCTCAAACTCACCTCGCTTATAAGTTACTTAAATATTCAAATTATCCATGTGAAATTCAAGACTCACCTGCAATTAGAAAGAGAGAAGAGCAAAGCATTAGTATAATTATCAAGTTATTAAAATATTTATACAAAAATAGATGTCACAAGTACAAAATGAAAACAACAAATGAAAAACGAAATCTATTAAAAAATGTATAAATACAATTAATTAAGTCAGCAGCGGCTGGCTGAGGGTGATAATAGACCCGACGACGACGACGACGATGGCGATGGCGATGGCGACGACGATGGCGATGGCGAGGCAGCAACACGATTTGCATTCAAAATAAATGTAAGTCAATAAGTAGAACGAGCCAGCAAAATGAAATACAAAGCAAAACGAGGAGCCGCAACCAACCAGAGAACGAAAACCAGACAGATAGACAGATGGAAAGAGACAGTGCCGCGGCTAAAGCAAAGCCAATAAAAAATACAGAGAAGAAGAAGCAGGGACAGCGAGTGCAAACAAAACAACAGCAACAACAACAACAACAGCAACAACAACAACAACAGCAGCAAAGTCAAAGTTAACGTTAAGTGTAGAGCTAGCAGGATGACAACAGGCAGGCGGGGGAACTACATACTCACACACACACACTCACACACAAGCGTACGTCATATAGCTGCCTGCGTTTGTGTGTGCCCTATTGATTGTCAAATGAGCTTGACGCGCGCACTGCTCGCTGACAACTTTACGTATGGGCGGCGTTGATTGCGTATACGCCAAGTGTGACGTGCAATAAGAGAAGCGCTCGCGCTCTGTTTTCAAAAGCAAACTCCAGAGTTCGTATTTGTTGATCAACAAATAAATATTGCCAATATGCTTGAAAAGTATGCTTTAAACGCAAATGTAGCATAGCGACACAAGTTGAAAGAACTTAAAATTAGGGTTTATGATTATATTATATATTCCGTTCCGTTCCAAGTTATTGCACCCATATATCATTTAATATAATTATTTGAGTGCTGCTGTTTAGCGTGCAGCAGTCGCATTGCGTGTTAATTGCCTGTGCACGTGTCCTGAGGGCGAGCAGCAGCCTCATACAAATTGTAGAGCATTGAACCCAGACAAAAAGTGAACACAAAGACGTGAAATGGAAATAATTAAATACAAAAAAAATTAGGTGAACGAAAGTGGTTTACCCCATTAAAGGAAGGAAGACAAATAGTGGAGTGGAGAAACAGTGTAGAAACAGTGGAGTGATTTTGTTTAAGTTCTTTGCATTATTTACAGCACAATTTCAAATTGTAAGACAAGTTGTTTGAAATTTGTTGGTCAAGTTAACCCATAAACGTGGTAAAATCAACTGATAACTATAGTAAATACATTTGTAGACTCATTTTATTACAAAATATATTTCATCTTCATGTCAAAGCAGCTTCTAATTGCTTTGAAGATAAAGTTAACAGGCAGATGTATTACTCAGCTTTCAGAAAATGTTGCTAATTTGAAAAACCTGGCCACACTAATAAGTAAGACCTTGGCATGGTGTCGAAGAATACTTAAATATCGCTTGAATTGAACAACAAGAGGTTTCTTAAGGTTCAGAAATGTGTTCTTTCAGAACTAGATATTTGACAACGTAACCTGAAAGCAGAAGGAGTGGGTCTGGTTACCCCCTTGTATTCTTGATTTGATTAAGAACCCATCCCATCCATCCTCTGCTCCTCCCATCCAAATATTTCTGTTATATGTCTCATTTCATACTGCGTATGCGTTATCATCCTCATTCCCTCTTCAATAAAGTCCATAAGTAAGACCTTGCATGGTGTCGAAGAATTCTTAGATATCGCTTGAAGTAAATCACCAGAGTTCCTGCGGATTAAAAACTTGTTTTTTCAGAACTTTTAGTCTGAAGACGTAACCTGAAAGCAGAAGAAGTGGGTCTGGTTCCCAAGTGACAGACTTCTTTCCGTTAAAGTAATCCCTGAAAGTAGTATTACCCCCTTGTATTCTTGATTTGATCTAGAACCCATCCCATCCATCCGCTGCTCTTCATATATTAAATCTATATTCACCTTCATCTTAAATATCGCTTGGATTGAACAACAAGAGTTTCTTGCGGTTCAGAAATGTGTTCTTTCAAAACTAGAAATCTAGCGACGTAACCTGAAAGCAGAAGGAGTGGGCCTGATTTCCAAGTGACACGACTTTTCCACCTTAAAGTAACCCTTGAAAGAAGTATTACTCCCCTGCTCTCCTGATTTGATTAATAACCCATCCTATCCATCCTCTGCTTTTCATATGTTAACCAAATATTTCTGCTATATTTCTCTTTTCATACTCTGTATGCATTATTATCCTCATTCCCTCTTCAATAAAGTCCATAGAGTCCTATTGTCTCGTTCCGCAAATGCACGTTAAAGTGATTAAAACCGTAGAGCAATGCTCACGTTCATCAAAATTGAGCGGCAATTACTTAAACAAAACAGTGGCCGGCGGGGCTATATAGGAATGTGGCAAGAGCGACAGGACACACAATCAGACTCGAGTCACACAGACACACAAACGCAGACACACACACACACACACACACACACACATATACTCGTCACGTACATCTATACAGACGCATAACCCCGAGGTCAGCTGTGCAACGTTGTCCGTTGAAGCGCGTCCTGCTCATTGGCCATGCTAATGGGCAAAGTGAAGTCCAGGAAAAAAATGGAAGTAGGAAAATACAACAGCAAAAACAACAAAAATTGTCGCACACACAAAAACAGGCAACGACCACACAACGTTGTGGAATTTTGGGCTCCATTCTGGGGGTGTTAGGAGGTGTTACGGGGTGTTACACAGGCCATGTCCAGTTGGCCTGCGTGTTGAGGTTGTGGTTGGAAGGGTGTTCTGGGGGAGGCGACATTGGCGGGTTAATGACTGCCAGCCATATGCATGTGGCGTGGCGGCTCCAACCAACGGTTTTTCGGAACTTAAGCCGACGCCACCAAACGCCTCCACCGCCTCCATCTCCATCTCCTCCTCCGACTGCCTGGCTGCCTGCCTGCCTGCCTGCCTACGTCACGCATTTTTGCGTGTGTCTGCCTGAGTGTCGCCGTTTTTCATGGTCGTACCATATCAATGTGCTGGTATAAGCATAGCAGTAGCATAGCCTGCTGCTGGCCTGCCATGACATGTATGTATGTGTCCTGTTCATGTCCTTGCCAACGTGTTGCATGAAATGCCCTCGCTTGTCGCTTTAATTGCCGCACGCATGACAGTTTTTAGAAGCCAGAAGCCAACAATAACAACAATTTTTGCATAGTTTCCTGCGTTGCAAGCGGACCAGACCAAAGTGTTGCTTTTAATCGATTCAACGAAAATACGCTAATTGGATGAGTTAACCAAGTTAGTGGGCGGGCAGTGAAAGAGAGTGATTGACTGAAAATCAGCTAATCAGTTCAATTATTAATGGTGTCAAAATCGATTGGTGTCTAATGGATTAACCCATTTAGTTGCACTTTAATGGAATGAATATATATGTGTGCTTAAGAGTTAAGAAAACACTAATAAGGAGCTATAGGAGACTATAGTTATTATCAGAGGGAATTCAATCAGGAAATTAGTCAAGGTATAATAGAATCGAACCACCAAAAAGTAGATGACAAAGGGTAATTGGACAAACATCTTTTAAGCAGAATGTAGATGGTCTAGTCAGGCTTTCAAGAGGCTTTAATGATTCACAGGGGGTTTAAGATCTGATCAAGGAATAGAGGATGGAGATAACAGAGGTAACAGGCATCAAGGGAACAATTTCAAAAGTACCGAAGGTAATTTCATCTTAGAAACTGAAAATATCTTCTTAGAGTATTAAAATTATTCTTCATGGGAAATTATTGGACTGTATTTCAGACTAACTCCCCATATGCAAGAGAATTAGGCAAAGGTCACGGTCGCAGCCAAGTGTTACGAGAGGAAGAGCGGGACTTGTTCAGAAGAAAGAGCTACAACATAGATAACCATTGGAATAACACCCACAACTCATCTCTAAATTAGATATTCATACCATCTGGTTCTGACCAAGGTGTTTTATAGACCAACAGTTGTTAGATCACTCTCCATATAAAGCGAATTTTGCGAATTGAAATCACCGAAATCACAGGAAATTAAGCAATCAACATGCAAGCCATATATATATATATATATATATATATATATATAGGCATCATCTGATAAAACAGACTGGTTTCTAGCTTAGAAAGTTCTGCTCAGAAAATACCATAAAAAATACTTTGATACCATTAAATACCAATAATATTCTATCATCCATCACAACCCATAAGCTAACAAAAACAAAAAAAAAGGCAGCAACAGTGCAAATAAAATTAACCAAAACACTAAAAGAGAGACAGACAGAGAGAGGGAGATAGGCAGAGAGAGCACAACTTCCGACTGTGTAGCACACTGAGCAAGCAACCACACGTTTGGCTTTTTATATTCCTCTACCCGTAAACCCACCCCACCCCCTCCCATCTGGCCAACAAACAATAATACACAAGTCAATATAGTCAATGAGCCATGGCAAACAGTGTGTTCTACCAGAAATCAAGCAAACCAGCAAACTAGGCAAACCTGAACCGGTAAGACATATATAGAGAGAGACACAGATACATATGTTGCTATTGCTATTGCTAGTCATGCATCGCCATGCCCCCCGTCACAGGCATGGCACCCTCCAACCAACATTCATTTGCTTACACACTCTAGAGTCTAGATATTCATTGGGCATTGTGCGATGTCGAGACGAGACTCGCACTAATTTTCAAGGACAGATTCTCATGGCGTTGATTTGCATAATTCTAGCAAGATGATGATGATGATGATAAAGATGATGATGAATATAATAATTATGAGGTTGTTGTTATTGTTGTTGATAATGATGAAGACAAGGCAAGCAAACAGCAAGGGAGAGAGACTGATAGAGAGAGAGAGAGGGAGCAGTGTGGATTTTCAAGCGGAGAAACAAGGGGGCCTATTCCCCCTATAGCTTTGCTAAACATTAGATGTTCTCGAAATTGATCATAAATTTGCCTTATGCTGACGATGACAGTGATTATGGGACCCCTTTTTTTAAGGCAAAGAAAGCTACGCCCTGGCACATTTTTTATATATTTTTTTTTTTTGTATTATTTGCCATATTTTTCTACTTTTGCTTAGTTTTTATAATCTTTTTGTTGTTATTTTTGCAATTGTTATTTTTGTTTTTGTTTATTTGTAACATTTAACAAAGTTTCACTCGTGTTTTTTCTACTATTTTTTTTACCTGAACTTTTGATTTTTTTATGAATTCACAAAAAAATAAAAAAGCAAAAAAAAATAAAAATGCATTTCATTTGCGCTTGGCTGCATTTTAATTAGCAGGCAAGCAGTGGATGACGTTGTTGTTGTTGTTTGTTGTACTGTCTTGTTGTTGTTGATGCGAAAATGCACTTAATATAAAAATAATTTATTAGCTCGCATTTGTAATTATCTGCTTTCTGAGGAGTAATGACTGTTGTTTGTATGCGTGTGTAAGTGACAGCTGTTTGGCTGTTGCTTGTCCGCCCACCACCTGCTGCCTGAGGGCATTATGGGGTTAATAGCCAGTTGGTTTACAATATGCAAGGAGGTTCTGTTTGTAACAGTCAAAGAGAATTTAATGATAATTAAGTGACAAAAGTGGATAGTAAATTATAGGTATTTATCAATTGTGGGAGGTTTTTTTTTCTCTTTGTACTGAACAAGTCAAGTTTCTATTTGACTATGAAAATTAAAGAGTTCTCTAGTGGAATGAAATAGTAACTAAGCCTACATCAACATTCCCTATATAATTTAAGCTGACATTTGAAAGATTCCAACCTGGGGCCACCTCATTATCACTGTGCTTATATGAAGACTGACTGAGTCCGACCATAAGAAGTTGAAATCAATTTTTAATAGACATTTAGTGATTCAGGTTGAAGGTCGAAGAAATTCAAGATCTTTTTGCATTTCAATTTAATCAATTTACATTATTTGCTTCAATTATAGAGTGTACCTGGCACTGTCTGTGGCTGCTTATGGGCAGGGCCACACTGAATGAATGAGAACTCACAGTGGAGTTTTGGCCTTGGGTTCGTGTCATATCTCAAAGAAGAAACATTGGTCCCCATCTTCAAAAAATTACTAATTCTATGAGATTGTGAAACAACTCAATATGATGTAACTAGCACAAAAATGAATGTAATGTTATAAAAATTCCACAGATCTTAAAGGACAGTTTTAGCTTCATACAATCATGAAGCATTAATACAATTCCCCTTGGCCTTAAACTGTCTGTAGACTAAGTCTGGCTGGCAAATGCATTAGGTTTCGTATTCACATCATCTATTTAACACTATTTTAAGACTTTGGAGTATTTATAATGATGTGTGACAAAAAGCTGGTTGGTTTGACTGCTTTAATCTGGTCACACTGGTTAATTAAAAATGTTGTTTTACGCCAACTTTGTCTTAAGTCTTAAGTGGAACATGAAATATATAAAAGGGTAAGTTTAAGGTAAGGATTAAAATGAACAGGAAGATGTGTAACTGGGCCGATAAGTACTAATAAGACTCATCCCGAAAATCTTGATTTCATCCATCCTGCAAAATTACTAAGAAATTGAGGGATAAAATATTTGTCTAAATCCTATGCACAGTTACATTATTTGCCATTTGCACAGCTCAAAGCGCAAGTAAATTTAAATTTCTACATAATCTCGATTTATACATTGAAAGAAGCTTAATTCCACCTGCAAGTGTCTCACAATCGAGGTCAAAGTTTGTATGAAAAGGCCAACAACAACAGCAGCAAAAGGCAAACGATTGCCACAAACCTGAAACCAAAGTTAGTTTTCCATCAATTTTTAAAAATTTAAAAGTTTACAGGCCTTGCCCAACTGTCAATAGAAGTTTAACCCAGTTTCTTGTTTTAACCACAAACAGAATTTCCCTTAAACAATTCATATAAATATTTAATTAGCAACATTAATATTAAATTAATGAAATTGTGTATGTGTCTTTCTACCCTATCAATTTCCAGACAACTTATTTGTACACAACAACAAACTAATCAATCAATAATGCCTGTTGAAAGTAGCAAGCTAATATATATAATTGGCTACCTAATACACTTCTGTCCGACTCAATTATAACACATGCATATATATATATATCTTGCCTTTCATTAGTATGCGTATTAGTATATGATACTTTCCATTTAGTTAACTTTTATGCAAGTTGATTATAATCGAAAATAGTTTATGACTACTTAAAAAGTTTATAGCTAAACTGACTTTTATAGTTGCTGGTAGTAGGAGAGGTACAACTGGTAACGAAAACATTTGGCACAGCACCAACACAGAGATAAGAACAAAAACCACTCAGCCAACACCTGCACAGCTGCGGTTCGGCACGGTCCATAACTAATGGTCAGGGCAGTTAAAGCCCATTAAACAAGGTGCGTAAAAAGACATAAAAAATAAATAGATATGCATATAAAAATAAACTAGAAATAGTTTTCAAATATCTAAAACTAATCAAAGGATAAGGATTTCAATGGTGAAAGAAGTTAAGAACCTTTGAAGAGAGAAAAAGAAGCCAGAAAGATAAAATAAGGAAGGATAAAAGACAGAATTGAGAGAGAGACGGGGATGCAGAAGCAAGGGAAATACTTCTTCCAAAGAGGAACTGTTTCCTACACTCAAAAGGTTCCATACTCCGATTAACGCCAGGTAAAAAACTAAGTCTAAGTAGAGGACATCTTCCAACATTCATTTAGTTTTTATGTCAAAGTTCAAAAGTATTCATAAGCCTTTGAATTTTGGTATTACCTCGTATATTCTTATATAACATTTTCATTTAAACAATGTTTCGCAGGAAATCACAACTAATTCCACAATATCACGAAGCATCAGAAGTATAAGAAGTAATTCTAAGACAAATCTAGGCAACCACAAATACAAGGAATGGTTAAAGTGCGTATTGAGCAAACAGCAGAGCAATTCAAAGACAAATCCAGAAAGAGCTTGCCACAACAAAAAGAAGGAATGGTTAAAATGCATATTGAGCAAACAGCAGAGCAACATGCAGCCAGAAGAAAGGAATCGCTACAAATTAGAGGACAAGAAAGGGGCGCTTGAGAAGAGGAAGAATGACAAGAAGAAGAGGCAGAGAAGAACAAAAAACTAGAAGGCGAAGCCACGAAATAGTGAAAGAGAGGAAAGTGGGGGATAGAGTAATTGAACAAGGTGGGCACACAGGCAAACTTCACTTCTTTCTACAACAAAAAAACAAACCTAAAAAAATTAATAAAACAGAACTTGAGCAAAATTGTGCTTATGTACTCAAAGTACATAACAATTAGCTTCATTCATTATTTTATTATTTATTATTATTATGCCTAATGACATCGCGTGCCGCCAAATGCTGTAGCACACCCCTACCCCTACTCTACACACGCTCATGGAAGACATGCCCCTCCTACAATGACCTCCGCAGAGCTCTACAACAAAATTAACGCTAATAATTTTGCTGTCGCTTTTTTTTTGTTGCTCTTTGTTTTCGCTGACTCTGAAATTTTGTGTTTGCTTCTTTTATTTTATTTTATTTTGTTTGAATTGTTTATACATATATAATTTCATTTACTTTTCGTAGTTTTGTTTATTCTGTTTATTTTTTGCACATTTGCTTTTGTGGCCTTTTGTTAGTGTTGTTGTTGTTGTAGTTGTTGGCGCACTGTTAATGGCCTTTGGATTTTTTTAGTAGGTCTCCCTCCCTCTTTATCTTGGTCTGCCAGCCAATCTGTTTCTCTCTCTCTCTCTCTCTTTCTGCTTGTGGGTATTTTACGGCTATTTTCATTAACGCATGTTGAATTTGGCCAACAAATTTACCATTGTTGTTATTATTCCTGCTTTTTTTGCGTTTGTTTATATATACATATGTATAAATTTATTGGCTTTGCAGCCATAATTCATTTATCATATGGTTTCCATTTGTTAACAAATTTCGTATCTATCAGTTTAAACAAATATTTGTATTTTGTATTTGTTGCCGTTATAAAAATAACAATAAAAAATACAAAATAAATGAAATTATGGTCAACTTAATAGATTGTTTAAGTGCTGAGCAATTACGGAATATGATCCTTAATTATAATTTTCAACTTTCATAGCATTAAGTGGCGTTATGTTACAGCTTTCCTTTTTACAATTTTCGGATCCTTCTGGTCTTTCTCTGAAAGTATTTAACGATGTCCACCGAAAGTTCTAATTTATATTTACAAATTCATCAATATATACAGTTCCCCTGAGAACAATTGGTTAAAAGTCAAACGGAACAGGAATTGGCAAAGTCAACAACATTAAATCAGCTTGTGAGGGACAAAAGAATCCTCTCTTTACACTCGCCGCAAAGTTGCAAGAAGTTGTCCATTTCGCATTGACGAACGTTCAGTTAGGGAGAGCCTGTAGGGAGGCGAAGGGGACAGTTTCTTCTCCTACTGTGTCACCAAATTATCATACACTCTGACTGACTAACGAGAATTCGTTTTATGATTCTGTCTTGAATATTTCTTTTGCTAGTAGACGGACCTTCAAGAAACCACAAACAGTACGAAGATAGCTTCTTTGACATGCTGGCATATGAATACCTCATTAATTATATAAGGTAGTATAGGTAAATCCCATGAATTCATATCCCACGAACTCATAAGAAGTGCCATTTAACTCTTTAGGACACACAGAAATGTTCGTAGGAAATGGTCAAACTGACAGTTCCAACTAAAACTTACTTAATCAACATGATATATTTCATCCTTCTATTGATACTTGCTTCCTAACTAATACCTAGCTAATTCCATTTTCACACTATCTTTGGGATTATATACAACTGATATTTCCAACAAAAACCATAGCCAGTCCCTTTTCTAATCTCAACCCTGGGACAAGCAAGTGACGCCACATGCAAAAAACGCAAAAAAAAAATTGTTAAAACTTTGTTTATTTTGCAACACGCTGTGGGAGCTATCGTTCTCACCACTCTCCTGCTCTCTTTCTCCTTCTCTCTTGCACTCTCTTTATTTTCTCTCACTCTTTCGCCCACTCAAATAAAATAGTAATTTTGACAGTACAGAGAAAAAAGTAAAATTAATTTGCAATGCAAATTACTTTTAATAAATTTTATAACATTTTTTCTAGACGACCGTGATGACGACGATGATGTGAGCAACGGGTGGGCGGAGCAGCTGTTGCTCACTTTAAGGGTGCGGGGTTGGTGAAATGAAGCAAGTGTAAATGGGCATAAGGGGGGGAATCATGGACGCTCAATGCGCTTTCGAAACAGACGGCGACGAGCAAATTAAGCAGCGCTCATTTTATAAAGTGGAGCCAGGAACAGGAGGAGGAGGAGGGGTTTGGTCTGAAGTCAAGTTGGACAGCAGGAACAACCGATGACAGGATAAATAATTTATGCAAGACGCACACAGCGGCAACCAAGGGGCAGAGATCAGGGCGGTAATAGCGGTATGGTGGTGGGTGCGTTTAATGAAACGTGCAGCGTGAAAACTGCACAAGCAAAATTTTTGGCCAACTTTAGTTAACAGAAAACTCACATAAAGTTATGGCTAAAAGCTGTTTTATTAAAGTAGAGAGAATTTTCAGTTGAGGAGGAGAGTTTTTCCTCGAGTTGAAGAAAATCTTTAGCATATGCCCAAAATTTGTATATATAAAGAACATAACTTTAGCAAATTAGATGGCTTCAGAAACGTTTGCCAAGAAAAAATTCCATGCAAACGAAATGTCAACAGCGGTTGTATGTGGCGCACATGGCGCCCAACGTGGGTCACCAAATTCCACGGAAAAGAGACATTAATGCTTGTGCTTGAGTGTGCTCACTTATATAGTACATGGCGTCCAAACGTGGGCCAACAAAATTCCACGAAAGCGAGTTAGTCAAAGCTTGTGTGTGTTTCACTAAGGGGCGATATTTCCAGGACTGTTGTGATGTTTGCTTTCTAGGTTAAAGTTAATGCTGGCTTGTTCATTTAGGCCAATGAACAATGGATTAAAACGACGTCTAATGTGAGACCTTGCAGTTTTTGAATGTTTTTATCCATTATGTCGATGGTTGCTATGAAAGAAACGATGAGGAGTATAAACTGCACGAAATAGTTATATGTGTAGCTTTTGGATTTCATCTTCTCTTCTTTCACATGGGAATAATTGTCCATAACAAAAGCCAGAAATCAGCTCAACACAGACAATATTTTATGGAAACCTTTAGATATATTTTATAGCATTTGGGTCTTAAGAGATTTCCGTTTAATTAACCAACCAATTATGCATTAAACCATGCAATCTGCAATGCAATTATCGCTAACATTCCACCACAATTACAAAAATAAACCTGATCAAACACGCCCTCTAATCCATTTGGCGTCCAACGTGGCCCTCTAGCAACATCACAACCCCCCACCCATGCCCTTACAATGGAAATTCCTATACTATGTAAATATCGACTGCTTCCCCACTGCGAACGAACCAATTCAACAAACTAACAGCATTTTAAATGATGGAAATTTCAATACAAATTCAATTCAAATCAACAAAAATCCTGAAAATTTTTCAATGGCTAAACAAACATTTCGAGAGAGAAAAAAAAAGGAAAATAAAAATTAGAAATAAGCCAAGTAATACAAGGCACCCCAAAAGCCAACAAGCGGCTGTACGTACACACAATATTTACCTAGAGGCTCTGTGGAGCTGGGCTGGGTTGGTGGTCGCAGGGGCTGCCTGAATGGCAAGGGCATATTCAATAAATAACCCAAACAACTTCAATGCACTCGCTCGGCTCGCTCTATCTGCCTCTGCCTCTCCCACTCCCACTCCCTCACCTCACCCGCTGTGTGAAATAAACCGTAAAATAAAAACACGTGCCACGCAGAAAACCCAACATAACGAGAGAGAGAGAGAGAGAGAGAGAGAGAGAGAGAGAGAGAGAGAGAGAGCGAGAGGGAGACAAAAATAAAAGCTAGTTGGGCACAAGCGGCTGGGTGTGGTGAGATGCGGCGGCGGCGGCGGCGGTGTCGGCTATCAATAAAAACTAAATTACAAATACATATCAAAATATAAATATCGAGAACAAAGTTTTTTACTCGATGCTAAAATGCAAACACGTCAATTTATGTTTGACATAAAATAAAGAGCAACAAAAACAACAGGGAAGAATCCAGCTATCTGCTGTTAGGAAACCGAAGCTTAGATACCCTTAAATATATGTGTGAGATTTGTAATCATACAAAGAATCTGATAAGCTTAAAATTTTTTAAAATGATCAAACTCAAACGCGATGACCGTTTTTGGACGACCTGCGCGCGCCTCCTTTTCAAGCTGCAGTAAACCATTGTCACAAGTTTAGTTAGAGAAGTTGAAGAAAGGTGATCAAGTTATTCCACATATGATAATCCCAAATATATCATTGCAGGAAAATGTACACAGCTTGATTGCATTTCTCTTTAGAGATAACAATGTGACCGTTTGCCAAAATATGCAAAACTTTTAATACTTTGAATAAACAATGGAAATTGCTATTGGAAACGTCCGACTCGGGCTAAATTTACATATATATTATGATATTCATACCAGCCATATGATATACCTACATAATATACTAATGCTCCAGCTTACTGCCTTAAGAATCCATCGAACATAGCTTTAAGAAATCAACTAATCATGGTGATCCAGCATATATTTTGCTTATGGGTTCCGACTTTCTTCCCTGAGTACGTCACAACTATCACCACCAAATAATAGCACCCTCAGCTTATCAAGTGTATAAAAACATATGCAATTTTTGTCCTGCTGGTGAAATTTTATACTATACTCTGTAACCCCCACCCCCTCCCACCCATTCAGGCATATTCTATTACTCCAAAAAAAGAGGAAAAAACTTTTTATTGTTTTTTCATGGCACGCAAATATAAACGGAATGGCATCAACATTATTTCTGTTTTCTTTCTTTTTCTCTCGTGTTTTTGTTTTTTGTCATCTTCTACCTTGGGGCCATGGTCTAAGTGACTCGCCAAACCGTTTTGGTTGTCGTTTTTACCCAGCTGTCCCAAACACCTGCCCGGCATGTCGTCCCACAACAGCAACAACAATGACAACAAGTACAAATTTGTTTTGACTGAATGTCAATGCAGTCAGAAAGCAGCGGACAAGTTCTGTCTGCCAGCGGGGTCTGGGGGTTTTGTCTCTCTCTCTCTCTCTCTCTTTTTCTGTCATTGACTTGACTATATGATGACTATGAAGATGGCTTTTATTTTATTTATTTTGATTTTAATAACAGATTTTTGTGCTATTTGCAGAAATGATTGTTTTCACACATCATATTTGAGTTGAGAGCAGAGCAGAAAGAGGGCAAATGGAAATATTTGGGTATGTTTTGTTGAACTAGAATATTTATAGGGAAATTAAATGAAAATCAAAAAAATATACGAAAATAGGAATTGAAATGGATAATATTATTGCAAAGCAGGATAGTTTTTTTTTATCGAGAATTATGTTTGAGTTTAGTAGTAAAATGGAACCAGTTCAAAGTCTCGAAAATTCAAAAATTCCTTCTCAATCAATTCCCATTTCAATCTACACCTTCCCTTAGTATTCCTAATATAAATGATGCTATCATCATGTATCTCTGCTTACATATGGAATGTTATTCGTTCTTTGAAATTTTGAGAGCAATTCCTCGTTTCTGTTTACTGTTGCCTTGGTTCGTGTCGCAAGTTATGCTACAGGCGTTTGTTTTAGGCCCGAGCATTAAGTGGAGACTTGGAAAGTGCTGCACATTGTACTTGGACGTCCCGTTATATAGTGAAGGACCAACAAGGCAAGCGATACATTACCTATATTGCCTATAGGAGGGAATGATTAGTGAAGGCAAGTCAAATCTTAGGTCTTAGCCTTACGTTTCATAGGATGGCTAGATAACAAGTGAGGTAATGGGAGATATATTATATGAGATGCAGTAGAAAACAAGGCAAGGAGTCAAGATAAATAAGGTGTAACTATAAGATCGTCTTAGTTAAGTGATATAGCGACTACACGTGAACCAAAGACTGATGAGAGTTCCATTTTTCAGCAAAGTGAGAGAAAATAGTGACGTCAAGAATGTATACTCAATTGCTTACACATACATGATCGTCACAAGAAAGATAGACAATTATCGCGAGTGAGATGCATGATATACTCATGGGCTTAGACATACTTGATCCTTTGGCTTTGACTTGCTACAATGATGACGTAGACACACCGAGTGAACGAAATCTTCTACCTCTCTTAGTACTATATTCGGTGCTTGTTTCTTAGAGATCAACTCTATGGAACATTTTAGGTTCTGGACTCTTTTACGGAGTGATACGCACAATCAAAAAGTAAGGTTTAGTATTGAAGCTATTCAATAAAGCATGTTTATTCTTGATAACCTCATAATTCGATGCTATTTGTTGAACATTTTACTTTCAAATTCTGAAAAAGGCAGCTAAAATACCCATAAGAGATCTTAAGAATAGTCAAGAATCTACAAATTGTTCAATCAGCAAAAAGGTTTGATTGTTGTTATAACTTTCTCAGAAGAATGTTCATAAGTTCTCTCTCACCTAGCTGGCAAACGGAAATCTCAGCTATAAGTGATGTGTTATCCAATCTCTAATCCACTCCTCTAATGATGCAACCTTATATTTGGATTTCTTAACTAAGCAGTTTATAATATTTGTTATGCCCACATCTCTTTAAAATCATCGCCAAGACCATTTGCAGTTCTGCACAGACAGTGGAAACACATTCGAGTATGAGTGTGAGTGTGTGTGTGTGAGTCAGAGTTGTCGTGTCACCAACAAAAACAACAGCAACAACAACAAGTCTGCACACAATTTGCCAGCCAACCAACCAACCAGTGGGGCAGTGTATTCGCCTCCAAGTGACTTTCGGCTGGCTGTCAACGTTGTTAGCCTTTTTTTCCACTATTTTGTTTGGGCTAGGCCTCCTTTTTTTCGCAGTGAGTCAGTCGGTCGCTGGAACACAGTTTGCTGATGTCTGTCTCTGTGGCGTGAGGGGGAGAGCCTGTTGGGTTGATGATGGAACGTCGACTTCTAGCTGCGATGCTATATATTCCATTACCATACACAAAAGCTGGCTAGGCAGCGAAAACTTATTTAGGTTGTTAGATGAACGACCGCAAGACGTCAGCAGACTGCCAGTCTGTCTGTCTGTCTGTCTGTCTGCCTATCTGTTACATGGACCACACCCGCCATAAAATGTATACCCCTGTGCTCACCCACCTATATGAGTGCCGGTATGCCGGTTTTGAGTGTTGCGTCTCTTAACCAAAAAGCGAAAGATGCAAAAAAGTTGGAAGTGGAATAACAAAAAAAAACCCACGTTTCACTACAACATAATCAACAGCACAACAACAACTAGTTTTGTCGCATAACAATCACTCACAGCGCAGGGAGGATGGGGGGAAAGAGCGAGAGCAGATATGAAACTAAACTTTTTCATACCACCTAAGTGAGTTTCCCGTCGACAGCACAGTGGTCTCTTTTAGATGATGAAAGTAATATGAAATTATTAAATCAAAATTTTTGGGGATTATAGTTAGTCATCTCAAGTGTTATATCTCTCTTGATTAAGTAAATATATAGTTGAACAGGGGACTTCTTGATACTCTATTCTGCTATATACACTGTATTTCGGTATGATTCGTTCCATTTTTTAAAGTCTGAGCTGTAATTTATAATAAGTTATCCCAAATACTCATAAGAACCAAATTTTCTAGAATGCTTTTCTGCCATATAAGTTGGAGTTTTTAGAAATCTGACTTCGAATTCGTAGTTAGCACCTCCAAGTACGTCTAAGTGCTAATATTCATAGAAATCAAACGATAGTTCTGGGATTATTATTTTATCATATTAGGTCAAACCAATTGAAATCTTCAAAATCCAAGTATAAATTCGAAAATTTGACAGCAAGTATCACTATAAGCTGAATTTCATAAAAATGTATACATTTTATTACAATCTTTATCTCTTTTGTATTCCAATTGTTGGATTTCTAATTCTGCACCACTGTGCATTCCTCGCAAAACCCAAGCGAACCGCGGCATTTGTGTCACTTCTGGAGCTTCTTCTCCTTCTTTTCTCATATTATCCACATTTTTAGAAGTGAATGTTGCAGAGAAATGTGTTGCCCATTGCCATGATAAGAGCAACGGAAATGCAACAAAACCAACCCAAAACAATGAAAAAAAAGACAAGAAAAGAAAACTCTAGTCTAGTCTACACATCTATATATTTATATTAAAATGTAATAAAAAAAAAGGAAAAGAAAAGCAGCGCAGAGTAAAAAATCAACTGGTAAAACCTAAAAATCAAAATGAAAAAGCGAAGCGAACAAAAAAAAACGTGGAAAACAAAACAAAAGTGAAATGCATGGCGGCGGAAGGAAAAGCTTGATTTCAAGCGAATGACTCGCGGTGTTGACGGGGGCTGGTCAGACGGTGGGGAGGTGGCGCACAAAACTAACGAAGAGGTGAATATTATGTAAAAAAAGCAAAAGCAGAAAATGGCAAGTGAAAAGCATTGTGCATAGAAAGAGTTAGAAAAACTGAAATACAAAAAGTCAAGATATAACAAAGATGGAAGTGAGTGAGCTGTGTTGGGGTGTGGGGTGTTGTTTTGTTGTGCTGTGTTGTGTTATGCGTGCAGCATTCATGAGTGTAATATGAACTCGTTGTGAGTCGTAAGTTGGAAATGTTTATAATGAAATTATAACTAAATGAATTAAGAGAAGAATGGTTTTACTAAGCATTCAAAATTGCAGAGAATGAAGAAAATTGAGCGAGTAAAACGCATGAGTAATATTTAGGAACACGTGTTTTGATGGTGATTGATTGATTGAACTTATGATGACAAATTGAACTTGTGAAGAGGGAGTTTAGGCAGTTGACAACTAGATAAACTAGAGGTAAAGGTAAACTTCATCAAGAAGATGTGAAATCGGGGTCGAAACTAATAGATATAGGATATGTGTTGGTGACACGTTTTCAAAATCTGTCTCTAAATAGAAAATTATATAACCAGGACTGAACGCGTTTCCACTTCCACTTGAAACATTTGGTGTTAGCAATGTTCGAAACGGATTGCAATATGCGGTTTCACACGTTTAGATTTGTATCTTTCGAATTCTAAAGTTATTCAGTATTTTCTCATTATTCCATGTACTTTTGATCAGACATTTACATATATTTTTATGTCAATTTCTATATGATTGGGAAGAGTGCTTAAGTGTTAATTGATATAGCTTAGGTGTAAATTTATTTAAGAACATTTTATACCAAAATGTAACCCATTTCTAGCGTTCCTATGCATGAATCCGCTTGGATTTATTGATGTTCATCGTCCTTTCACGTTCTGTCCACTGGCGGCTTACCGTGATTCGAAGATAAGTTCGAAAAGCCCAAACTTTTAAAAGTGAAAGTGAAATTCTAATACGATTAACTTCTACTTTCCGCAGTGGAAACGGAAACAGGCCTCAACATGTTTAAATATTCTGCAATATTTCCACAAATAACAAGCAATTCCAAACTAATATGCTCAAGGAGAATGTTATTTCCCTCAACTTATATATAGAATAAGTATTCATTTATCATTTTTTAACTAATATAAACTGAAATTAGTATTGTATACCCCACGACAGCAATTAATTAACAACATTATGCTAATCGAATATGAGGTCAATCGAATAATGTCACTAACCCTCTGTTAGATGAAAACCAATGAAACCGCAAATCAAAAGAATTTAACAAAAACAGAACTGATAAATATATATATATATATATAAATATTACACAAAATAAAACCAAAAACCGCAACAGTTGTATTTCTTTTCATGAACTTTAATTTTGCTGCCAGCTGTTTAATTTTTTCCCCCCCTTTTTTTTTGCCAATTTCATTCTCATTTTCATTATGCCTGGCTATTTGACCATTGACCTTATTATTCCACAACTCATCTATCTCACTCACCTCACAGCAGTCAATTCATTTTCCTTACCAAAACAGTGAGTCATAAAAATATTTGCCCAGGCCTTAAAAGGCCGACCAAAACTGATGTTGTTTGCGAGCCATAAATTAAAAGCAATTTACAAGCAAATAAAAATCAACAGAAAACGAATAAAAATATAAGCAGCAGCAACAAGGAGAGAGACAAGGCAGACATAGTGGAGGCAGAGGAGAAATATGTCAACGCGTCTCCGTCCCGTCTCCTTTCTGGCGAAACATGAGCAAACGAACGAATGAATGAAACGAACGAATGTTCGAACGAGACAAACGATAATTATTTCCGCAAATTTTTCGCACAGGTGACAAATAAGACAAAGTGAAAATAATAACAAGGCACAAAAATGCCAAAAGAAAATGTTTTCAACCAAAACATATATGCGAGGGTATGTCAGGACGTTGCTCTCATACAAAATGTTTGTCTACAATTATTATCCGATCGTAATGAAATTTGGAAAATCGGTTGATTGATTATGTGCTTATACATATATAAACCTAGTTTCAAATAAATGTGTCAAAAATTGAGTCAGATATAAGGTTTTTCCACAAGGAGAGTTTACATATCAAATTTTGTGACTCTAGCTCTTATAGTCTCTGAGATCTAGGTGGATGGACAGACGGACACAGCTAGATCGACTAGGCTGTTGATGCTGATCAAGAATATATATACTTTATGGAGACCAGACAGAAAGTTACTCCAGATAGACATCTGTATTCATAAAGCTATTTGCCATCCCTTCATGTTTTGAGTAGAGGAAAAGATCACTGGGGATAAATCTATTGAATAGGCTGGTTGCGATCATCATCATATTGGTACATCTTACATTTACCCCATATATAATTTTAAAGAACATAATCTCCTTGACCAACTGTGACCAATTTCTTAGTTTAGCCCGATCTAATAATGACGTACAGCCCTCTTAATTGATCATTCATCCTTATCCCAACAAATGGACATCCTTATATATGTTCATCGCTCATTAACTGACATTGAATTCAAAATCTATCCATGAATATCGATACAACTTTGAGATCAATCAATTCAGACAAAATGCTTATTATATCTACGATTTGTTCACAAACTCATTGGCAAGCCCTCGTATGTAAAAGAACACTGCGAAATAAGAGAAAATTCTCGCTTCTTTCCCAGCGGGAATTTTTTGGTGCAACAGAACAAATAATTTATTTATTTATTTACTTTTTTTCACTGACAATTTACAATGCTGCTTAAGGTGTATGGGACTGATAGGGTAGGGTAGGGCCGGCACTCAGGCAGGGAAGTGGCATGGCATGGCATAAACCGCTGGCAAAAAATGTTTACGCTTGACATATCGACAGACAGAGAGCACGAGCACACGCCTGCGACCCCGTCTCCGTCTCCATTGACTCTCAACCACATTCGAGGTCGAAACTTGTTTCGAAACCAAGTCAGAGTCAGCAATATGAGTGTGTATGGTACACCTCCCCCTCACCGCCTAGGATTTGGGGGATAGGGGTATGTAAAGTTTATTTGTTTGTCGCATTTGTAAAGTGCGTGGAGTGCTCAAAAAACTCCCCTACTTTGGCCTGATGCCGTTTTACATTGTGCATTTTATATTTTCATATTCTTCGTATCTTTTTTCACAATTTTTCACAATTTTCATACACAAGTGTTTGGACACTATTTATCATTTTTATATGCAATTTGGGAAAACTGTGAGAAAGGTCTCGAACAAATGCACTGCGCACTTCGAGGAGTTTTATTTCCAGCTAGAATTGTTAGGTTAACTAGAATGTGTGAGGATGAGCTTCATAAATAATATAAATAGTTGATTATGATGCTCCAAATTGTGAATTCCCCTATGTCCCACTTGGGGTTAAGGATGGCGAAAGAATTTTTAGAAGTTATATTACAAATTATGCCAAATTCGTTGTTTGATTAAGCCTTTTCATAAGACAGCAAAGAGATGTTCTTGCAAATGCGGTTTGTTTAAGAAAGCTTTCATCATCATCATTCCCTCTTATATGGGGTTAGGTTCAGCTGCTAAATAAATCGGTAGGTAGGCTGATGAGTCTATCGGAATTAGCTGGCTTTGACTAAACATTGGCAGACTTCTTAATGGCCAAGTAAAGCTGCTAAATATAGTAAGAAGTAGACTATTGAGTCCACTCGAAAGACCACCAAATACAAATCTTATATAAATAACTTCAAATTTGCAGCTGTGGGAACATAGAGATGTTAAGGAGATCCTGACAAGTCGCAAACGCAGCGACATTTGTTCAAAAACAAGCTACAAACTACAAACCTAAACTACAAAACTATTAAAAATGCTCTTTAAAGACAGAAGAAATTAAAACAGGTGTTTGCCAGGTAGCCCGAATTTCCGTTTTCCATAAAAGGCAAGGAACCCCGTCTACTTTTTCAAAAATATCTGACTTTTTTCGGTCTAACAGAATACCAACTCTTTTACAAAATCAGTAAGTTATCATAACTTTTGAACATTCCCATCTAAACTATTGGGGTAAGCGGGCACAAGGTCGTTAGTGAGCGAAGAAACGTTTGGATTCTTGTATTTTCAGCTGCCATTGAAATAATTTAGGATTCCGTGGGATTCCATGATTTCGACCGCATCTCACTGTATTTGACAACAGCACAAAATTAATAACAAAACCAAAACTTGAAGTTAGGCTGACTTTACAAGTGTTTCATGACCTGCCAGAGTCAATTATCAGAAGTCTTGCTGCTTAAAAACTTAATCTTATATGAGGCTACCAAACAGTTAGAAAAGTTAATCATTATTTTGAAAAATTCCCATATAAACTTTAAGCCAATGTGACAATTTGCAGGTCAAGTCTTTCAAAAACGCCTTCTTAGTACTTGCCTTCTCCATAAAATGGAATAATTTTGTAAATTACAGCCTAGCTTCTACACAGCTTCAGGAGGTGTGAATTGATCGCAATTCTGGCAGAATTCTCGAGAATAATCTAGAATAATTGAAGCTAACTTCATCTAGCAGTCAAACGCACTTTCGTTTTTACAAATTTAAGATAGGTTTTGCTTTTTTTATATATTTATCAAGAGGTTTATCCACCCCTTTACATATTTCAAACTATATTTAAAGCATTTTTACATTTGGCAATGCTCTTCCAACTTCAATTAGCTTTTATTTTCATTTATTTAAGCTAGTTGTTCTAGTTGCCAGTGTGACCAGGTTTAGTAGTCAAACACTCTCAAGGGCATTGTCATTCCATTGCCACATGCCACATGTGTATAATACAATGAATGAGAAAACAAAACGTACTTAGTTTGCCCTACAACATTATCATCTCGCCAAGTGGCCCCCCACATTTTGGGTGAGAATGATATGAAAACGGTCCACATTCTTCAAACATCGAACACCACACTGAGTATTTCCATTATACCTGGCTACCTGACTATGATTTAACAACAGTTAAGCTCATCTCTTGTTCCTTGCTTTCTCTTTGTTTTCAACATAAAAGTATCCCTTGCTCATTTAAAACCCTTCTATCTCCATTTACACCTTCAATCTGGCAATCTTTTGAATCAACCAAAAACTCATTAAAATTGCAACTGCATCGAAACTTTAAGTAGCCAACAAAACTCACAATTCAAACCAAAAATAAAACGGCCTACATTTTTGGCAGATTTCCACACACACACATACACACACAAACGCTCACACGCTTTTAATCCATTTCGCTCTCAAAAAAAAAAAAGGAAAAAAGAAAAGCACGAAAAAAAGGCAAACGAAAATATCTTTAGCGCAAAAGTTCAATAAATGCTCCCATTTCCATTTCGAGGCTCTCAACTGAAATTACGCCCGTCAACCCAATTGCCACACAGCAGCCAAAGGGATGTAGGGAGTGGGTGGCTGCTGGCTGCACAGTTGGACCGAAGGGACGTTCCGCGCTTTTCATTTTATGTTTCAAATGCCCCGCTTTGACTGTACCCCCTGCATACCCTCTACCCCTTTGGCACACCATGCTACCTACCTATAGCTAGAGAGAACGATTTCCTGGCAGCATGAGCTTCAACAGTAAAACCGGAAAATTTTCTACTTCCTGACTGACGAAGTGACTGACAGACCAGGGCAGAGCAGCATGCAGAAGAAAAAAGAAATAGGAGCACACCACAGTCGGAGTGCAATACAGTCAGTCGAGCAGCGTAAACGACTAGGAGATGCGCTGTAGCAGAGCAAATTTTAGGTTGTTTGTGACCCACGTCGGGATCTCTAATATAAGGTAAGATAAGACCAAAACACGCTTCCTATTGGTAACCTATGGGAATGTCGTTTTCCTGAAAAAGAGTTCATATTCCTATTCCCATTTAAAACTTAGGAAAATAGGACCTAAATTATACTTGACGAACAAAGTGTTTGGGGTAAAATTCAGGAAATTATTTCCGGAAAAACGTGCCAAATTACCAAAGTTCTAAACTCCGCAATAACCAGAACAAATGTGGTATAGTAACTTCCTGAAGACGAACTGTGGAGGAGAGCGAAATATATTAGGAAAATATTACAACAATTGTGTATTCGACCTCAAGCCGGTTAACCAAAATAAACTAATTATTTTAGTCAATTTCGTAAATTTGTTTAAACTTTTAAGAAAACATTAGGAAAACACATCCTACAAATTAGTCTACTTTTCTTGTAATAAATGTGGAAACACTCCGGATGTTCACAGATTTGCTTCCTCAAATCCCATAGAATTATATTTTTATATTATCTTAATTATGGAAATTTTTTTTGAAATTTTTAGAAAATGTGTAAATTGAAGTAGCATAAAATAAAGAATGCTCAAAAGTCTTAAGAAAACAAAGTCTAAAATGATGTGGAAATTTTTAAGGCAATCAGGGGTCTAAGACCGTTTTCTAATCTCCTCTATCAAGTTGATTTTAATTGTCCAGATTACGTTTTGTTATGTTTCCTTTTCTCAACCTCGCTTTAAGTGAACTTTTGTAAATATTTAACGAACAGGTGACCATGCCCCTCAGAATAGTTGCCAAAGCAGGCTAAATCTGGTCACACTGGCTACAAAAATGACTGGCTTGAAGTTTCATTTGCACTCTATAGTATACAAATATCAATTTGCCGTAGAAACGATCAATGACAGATCTTGAAATGTTTTAAATAGAAGGTCAAAT